>BTPG01000001.1:198116752-198309252 GCA_036245525.1 Semisulcospira habei
GTGGGAGGCAGATTTGCAGCCTTGGCTACTTTGGACTGCGACGTAGACACCCTTGCTGGAAATATAAAAGAGGTGTTACTTTCTACAGCAGAAGAAGTGCTGGGGAAGCAGAGGAAGCGCAAACAGCCCTGGGTCACCGATGACATCCTCGATCTCTGTGATGAGAGGAGAGCCTGGAAGAAAAAGAGAGGCCAAGACCTCACATCAGCAAACAAGTACAGACTTGTCAACAAGAAGATCAGGAAGAGGATGAAAGAAGCCAAAGAAGATTGGATTGAAGACCAGTGTTGTAGCGTGGAAGAGGGCATGGCAAACGGCAACAGCAAGAAGGCTTATGAAACGCTAAGGACCCTCACCAAGACTCAACAGCGAACAGCCACAGTCATCGAAGACAGCAGCGGCCAACTCCTTACGGAAAACACTGCTGTACTAAACAGATGGACTGAGTACTGCCGAGACTTGTATAACTACAAGGCTGAGCCAGACACCAGCATCCTCCAAAACAACCAGGCTGGGGCCAGGAAGGCTGAAGACCTGCCAGTGTTAGCTGAAGAGGTGGAAGCAGCCGTACGCGGCCTGAAGGGAGGAAAGTCTCCAGGTGTAGACAACGTACCTGCTGAACTGTTGAAACATGGAGGAGAAGTAACAACGAAGGTCCTCACTACACTCTGTCAAAAGATCTGGGAGCAAAAGAAATGGCCAGTAGAATGGACACAGTCTCTAGTGATCCCGCTCCCCAAGAAAGGAAACCTGAAACAGTGCCAGAACTACAGAACTATCAGTCTGATAAGTCACCCTAGCAAAGTAATGCTTAGAATCATTCTCAACCGCCTCCAAACTTTCGCCGAGGAACTGCTGGCAGAAGAACAGGCTGGCTTCAGAGTTGGAAGAAGCACTGTAGAGCAGATTTTCAACTGCCGCGTCCTGATCGAGAAACATCTGCAGCATCAGCGCGAACTCTACCACAACTTCATTGATTTCAGGAAAGCATTTGATCGCGTCTGGCACGACGGACTCTGGCAAGTCATGAGATCGTTCAACATAGAGGAGGGAGTGATCCAAATGATAGAAGCGCTTTACAAGAACGCCTGCAGCGCGGTTCTACTTAACAATCAGTCAGGCGAGTTCTTCAGGACGACGATCGGTGTCCGTCAAGGATGCCTGCTCTCTCCTGTCCTTTTCAACATATTCCTGGAGAAGATCATGCAGGAAACCCTCCACGACCACCATACTTCAATCTCTATTGGTGGCAGATCCCTGTGCAATCTTCGATTCGCAGACGACATTGACCTCATGGCAGGCAGCAATAGTGAGCTCCAAAACCTGACAGACAAACTTTCAAGTAGCGCAGGGTCTTATGGCATGGAGATCAGTACGGATAAAAGCAAAGTGATGATCAACACCACAAGCGACAGCAGCAGCAACATTCACATGAACGGCCAGAAGCTAGAAGAGGTCAATAGCTTCAAGTACTTGGGAGCCACCCTGTCCAAAGACGGTAGTTGCATAGCAGAGATCCGTATCAGGATAGGTACAGCAACATCCGCAATGGCCAGGCTGGACAGGATATGGCGAAGTAACTCCATCAGCTTCACCATCAAGTACAGGCTTTACAAGTCCCTCGTAGTGTCTATTCTACTCTACGGCTGTGAGACTTGGACACTGCTTGCAGACTCAGAAAAGAAAATCCAGGCCTTTGAGAACAAGTGCCTGAGGAAGTTGCTCCGCATCTCGTACCGCGAGCACAAGACCAACGAATATGTACGGAGCATCGTCACTTCCCTGGTGGGCCCACATGAACCCCTTCTGGCAACCGTGAAACGGCGCAAGCTTGCTTGGTTTGGCCACGTGACCCGACACAACACCTTGTCCAAGACTATCCTCCAAGGCACTCTCGAAGGAAGTCGTCGGCGAGGTCGTCAGAGAAAGAGTTGGGTCGCAAACATAAAAGAATGGACCGAACTCGAGATGCCAGACTTGCTTGCCACCGCCCAAAATAGAACTCAGTGGAGAGCACTGTCTGTTGCTGCTGCCTTTCAGTCCCCCCAACGCCCAGTTCGGGCAAGGGACTGATGATGATGATGATGAAAGGCTGCTGTGATAATTCTTGGCCCAAGAGGTTCCCAGCCCATCAGCGCTCTCTGTGCCACTGGTGACAGCATGAATGCTACTCCTTCTGTATGGGGGGCATTCTCCTCTTCATGACCTTAATACAGAATCATCTCCCCACTTAACAGCCTTTTCTGGCCCGATGCGTCCATCTGGCTTCACTGATACCTAGCAGGGAAAGGTTGTACTTTTGCATTTCCGCTGCTATCTGGGCGGCCTTGTCGCTCTGGTACATGGTCTTGACATTCCATGTGCCCATGTTTGTGTCCCTGGATTGAGAGAGGCAGCTCGGTCCTGTGGCTTCCGAAGACTTCCGGCTTTCACCACAGGACGTTATAAATCTTCTGGTAGAAGAACCTTCCTCCTCCAGGAAAGAAATTGCTGTTTGTCTTTTCGTCGGCGTTTTTGTAGCTATTTCCTTATTTGCAGGGTGGGGAAGCTACCCCCACGCCCAACCCCCTTACTTGGAGGACCAGGGGTTTTCTGTTGGGGTCACCTTCCCTTAGACCATGTTGGTTCACGGCACCTTATTTCATTCGGTGCACCCCTCTCGCAAGGGACCCCCTATCCACCACCCAGGGGACGCGCCTCAACGCCATAATATGGTCCCAGCGCGAGGACGTGCTTCCTAGCACCATCTTTTATAGTAGAACAACTTTCCAGAAAAATCCAAGGAATTCACACAACGCAACCAATCAGAACGGACCACGTAACTGAAACTCATAAATATTAATAAAAAGAACTTTCTAGAATAAACTACAATAGTCTACAAAAATTCGACTGCTAATTTCAGCCCCAAATCCCAGTGTGTAATGACGTCACACAAGAGTATGGCAGACCGTTCACGACCTTTCGTAATATACACTGACTCTCGGCTGCTAATTTCACGTGTACAGAAAACAACTATGACTAAGAATAGAGCGGCTCTACTACTGTGTTGCAAAATGTTGCTTACACTTTGAGGTCACATGTAAGATCACTCGACAGAGCGCGACTTCGCTCGAACGTTCTAATCTATTCTCAGCGAATCTACGCATAACAAAAATCAACCGCTCTTCTCCGTGCGACTTTGCTAGAAACTTCCGGACTAATCTTAGCGTATCATAACAAAGCCAATTTCACTCTCTGCGCGAGGCGATAGAGAATCTTACTGAAAAGGTTCGTGATTCGTAACCAAGATAGCTCAAATAAATATCAGATCGTTGGCTACGATTAATACATGCACTGATGCTCTCACGGAACAACACAACCACAATCGTAACAATAATTATAGATCAAGTGAAGTGCTTTATTAGCCTGGCACCTACAAAGACGCCCAGTTTACCTAGTGCTACACTTTAATGACCTAAGTGTGGTAACTGACCCTTTGTTGCTGTCACTGTGTGTGTGCGTGCATGAGCGTGTGAGAGTTTCGACTTTATAGCTCTGTGCATTTAAGAACATGAGCACTTACACCAACAGGCTGCGGACGCACGAGACTTGGCATGCCCAAGGGCAGACTAATCATACTGGGCATTTGCTGGCCGTCTCCTCCTGTCATGACACTGCGCGACACAATGTCTCTTTGAACTTGTTCTTTCAGACTGCTGATGAAAGTGCTGCAGTCCTCACTTGGTTTCCACTCTGGGTTAGTCAGATGGAAGTGCACCTGTATACCGGTAGAGCATTTGACAGTTCGGCTGTGTACAAGGGCGGATCTGGGTGGTGGTGGTGGTGGTGTTTCCAGGGGTTCCCCCCGCCCCCATTTTAAAAAAGTGCTATAACAAAGTCCCTTTTCTTTTGGGGGTTTTCGGAACCCCCTGCCCCACGGTTTACAATTTTGGCGAGTTTTTACACCTTATTTTGGCGAACAATGAGAGTCTTAACACGCACGCGCCCTCTTTCCTTTTCTCTACCCCTCCCCCTTCCTTTTCGATTTTTCGGCGCCTGGAAGCAAGGTCTAGCGTCGGGGAGGCCTTTTCTACGAGTTGAAGGTCCAACATGAACAAAAAGTTGAAACCTTCTCGATGTAACTGATCCGCCCCTGGTGTATATATATGGCCGTGACAATGGTGTTATATACTTACCTCACCGGCACCAGGTACGTAACTAAAGAGCCGGAAGTAAATAAAACAATTGTTTGTTTTTATAAATTTAGTTGCCCGCCCATGCCGCCACGGTGCCACTTCAGTTATCTCGACCCCCCCCCCCAAAAAAAAAAGCAAAATTTCGTGTCCTCAAAAATTTAGAAGAATCTGCATGGCCACCCGACCGTACCAAAGTCATGAGTCCGTCTCCGTCGGCGCCAGATGAGAAAGACCATAAATCCTCGGCTGTAACTATACCAACAAAATTTCCTCGTCAACTGATGCGGACAGACGCGAGATGTCACAAGGTGCTATAAACATTACATTTTCGCTATGCTTTTAGATATTCATGTGGGGACTGAAGGTTAAAAGTAGCTAATGACCAGTATATCGCACAAGGGAAGCAATCGGTGATGATTTGGTTCCAGAAAACGCAACCGTCTCCCTTTGAGCAGGCGAACGCCGGGAGTGTCGATCGCTGTATCCAGTGCAGGGGCGGATCGAGGGGAGTGGGGGGGGGGGACAGGCGGGGCGATCCTAAAGGTTCCGGACCCCCCCCCCCGACACACCCCCAAAATTGTTTAAAATGCTACAAGTATAACAAAGTCCCCTTTTGGAGTGCCGTTTGGAACCCACCCACCCCCTCCCTATTAGTGATTAGTTTTTGGCGTGTATCCACACACATATTACACGCTACACCCCCCCCCCTCCCCTACTGACATTGAAGGTCCCAAACAAAAAGATGGAACCCTCACCCCTGTCCCCCACCCCACCCCCTCTAACAGCTTTTGAAGTCTGAATGTAATGAAATGAAACTTCTCTGCTCTCCTCAGCCGTCCTTTGTTGGTAGGGAAGTTTACCAGAAGACCTCTGCTACGTGTGCATACTTACGTGGATTGTAAAAAGAAGAGTAGACTCAGAAAAGTCTCCACTGAGGCAAGACAACATTGAGGACACGTTTTATCAGGAAACTGTTTAGCAATCAAAGCCCACCCTAGAGCTGACCTCTTAATTGCCTCCATTGCGTTATGTGTCTTGTGTTTTCTTTTTAACCCATATCATACTGAGGCTAAAAGCTTCAAATTTGTACACTGCCATATGCAAGCTACATTATAGTACTTTAGTACAGATAAGGATATAGACCAATGCTTTGGTAGGCAAGGGTGGTGCCAGGATAGCTTGGCGCCCGGCCTAGAGGCACCAAGCTATTCTGGCACTACCCTTTAACTATTTTAGTCACACTTATTTCACACACTGATGTATTCCGAATGATAAGGGTTAATTATTAATTAGTATTGTTATAGGTTTGCAGCGGCCAAACAAGTAACAACTGTACGAAATTGAGGAGCGAAAAACCACAAAATGAGTCGGTTGGTTCTTTCTTTGGTCGATCATTACTGATGGTAACCATATAGAAATAAGAAGTGTACTCATCTCTGTAATATCAGTGTGTTTGGAAAGGTGGGTCTGACTTTACTAAGATGGAAAGATGGAAAACAGCCTGATAAATTCTCAGCCACATGCAAGGAATTTGTTGAACTTTACGTCCTGAAGGTTATTCATTTGGGTGTCAATTTCTTCAATCATGGATTTGTGAAAATTGCCACAAGATCAAGATGCTGCTAGGTGCAGGAGGGCTTGTGGAACTTCTGTACTGTGCTCTGTACTACGGGATGTCTATAGTACTTGCATTATTTATTTATATATTAATGTTGATATTCTATACGTCAAAAAAGTCAATGGGACAATAAGTAAATAAATAATAAATAAAATAATAACACAAAACGAACAAAGAATAAATTAAAGTAATTTAAATGTCATTACCAGTATACAACTTTTTAAATAATAGTAATTAACTGCACAAACATCAAGTAATAGTCTAATAATAAATAATTGCACAAGTCTAAATAATTGAATACACAAATATCTATACATAACCATAGTAATCATATAAATACATTTAACCGGCTGAGTCAGTAGTATATAACACGGTAATAAAAAAAATAACAAATATTCCCCCCAAATACTAAAAGCTATACATTTCTTGTTGCTCAATCTCTCACGCCGGCTTCGCCTAAAATCATTGTTTTATATTAGCCCCTGCAGTCAAATGGGCTCGTGAGAATCTGTGCTTATGCCAACTGAAATCTTATCCATCTGTTCCTTTCCATGCGGGCATGGTCTGCGTTTAGGTTCGACTCCTGGACTGGCAACAAGGTCCCGAGAGCAGTAGAAATCCGGGCTGCCTATGTCTCTCTTCTAGTCGCTGTGTACAGACTTATTGTCCTGGATGTGTGTCAGTGACACTTCTGGCATCTATCAAATCGCCTCGCAGCTCAGTGTTAAACATAGCCAGGTCAAGCCTGAAACTTCACCACGAAGTCGCTTATGAAGAAACTGGGCTCATACGCATTCAAACTATGCTGTTCATTATCACGCTGCGGACAACCGTGATAGCTCACATCCCAGACATACTCAGTTCCACAGAGCACGCCAGATACAAGATGATGTGATGACCAATACCCACACAGTCTTTTGTATATGACTGTGCATGCAAGCCTTTTCCCACTTCAGTTTTGCACAAGGCGTTCAAAACATAATTATATACTGTCTTCTCAATACAGTACGGGCATCACGGCTGTCTGTGCCTAGAACAAGGCTTGTGAAGAGGTGGGTAGGAAAGCTCAGCAGAAACTGAAAAACATTGAGCACCTGCTTTAGTGGCCGCAAACTGAAGTCCCCGGCACCGCCACAACCAGAAACATCCACAGCCACGGGAATGTCATCACTAATTGAGCTGCAACAGTTTGGCCAGTCAGACCAGCAACCGGCTGTGGTCAACCACAGGTCATTGACAAGGTGCTTACTTGGATAGGATCAATTCAACAGACGATGTAGGTTTACGATTTTTTAAATAATACGTGCCATCTTTTAAGGCAAACAGCGAATTAAAAAAGAACAAACCGGCACCGAAGCGAAATTGCACGTTTGTTCAGTCAGACTCTTAACTATTCCGGCACATGCAGTTTTTCACCTACGTCCGACTATCCGATTTTATTCATGTAATAATGAATTGTTCAACTTGCTTGAGATTATATTTTTTCAGTTTATATTGGGAGGATGTAGCTGTGCTACTTCTAAACTCATTCTGCCCGTGACAAACCACAGGAAGATATGACTCGACCATGATAGTTCAAGGGTGGTGGCAGAATAGCTTGGCGCCTATAGGTGCCAAGCTATTCTGCCACCACCCTTGAACTATCATGGTCGATCTGTCGCCTGAATTGTAATGCAGTCCTCAGAGGATAACTCCAAAATGTGGGTACTTCGTACCTCAGGCACAATGAGTTAACTGTTATACTGCCGCACCCACTCATGCGCGTACACACTTAGTGTAGGTCTATGCCCTGAAAACGTCAGTATTTGGACAGGACAACGACTTGAAACGTGTATGGCGATAGAGGGGGCCGGTGTAGTTTGAACATCTCCAATAGAACACATCTTCCACTGTAGCAAAACGTCTCCGGGCCCACGACGGCCGCAGTGGGCTTGTGGCACAGCCGTGCACGGGCCCACTGCAGCCGTCGTGGGGCTGAGGATCTTTGCCTACTACTGGGTGTGTATACTACAGAAAATTTGTCAAATATCCGCAGATTCTGAATGCCATGGCACAGGATGTCCCATATGACGAACTGACAGAGGACGGAGGACTTCCACGAGGCACTCAGACACAGGTACTCTGACCTGAGGAACCTGACAGACGAAGAGAAGACGGAGCTCCTCAGTCTCTATCAGGATAGCTTCGCTATACTTGTCGGAAGACTGGGTCCACCTCTATGACTTTTTGATGCTCTTCAACAGAATACCGTCCCACGTGAGGCGGAGCCTACACTACACACTATAAGCACGTCTTACGGAGACCCTACACTAAAAGCATCCTGGGTAGCACAAACCCGAGTGCTAGTCAAGACAATAGGCCGCAAAGCCTCTTCTGTCCTTTCAATGTTATGCGACTTAAATTTTTTTTTTTTAAAAACTGTTCTGCAAGGCATGCTAATTTAGTAGTATGAAAAATTGTTAACCTTTGAAACAAGATGTAGTGTCGAGTAGTAAATGAATTTTTAAGTTCTGAGCATTTTTGACTGCAAATTTGAACAATTTGTCGATAGCCCTGCAAGTCACCCTCAGCCTTTGTGTGGTTGTGTGTGTAAACAGATTTTTTTGGTTGTCAGTGCTTTTGTTTGCAAGCTCAAGATTAAATGGTTCAATTAAGGAAAGACTACCACATAACTAAAACAAAGTCAATTTTTCCCAGAGATTTTCTGTTACATTTCTTTATTTAAAAAAAAAATCAGCAGAATTATTACCCGTGGTGATTTCAGAATTAATAATAGGTGCACACTTTGTTCACATGTACAATATATATATATATATATATATATATATATATATATATATATATATATATATATATATATATATATATATATATATATATATATATATATAACTTATCCATGAAAAACACACATTTGATCACATTGTCATTTTCTTTTACTCGTATACAAAGAAAAATAAATAATAGCAACAATCGTTAGTAACAATAATAAATATGGCAAAGGTTTGTTTAAGCACAGATAAACAAAGTGGATTAAGTCTTTGGCTGTCAATAGCGGTTTCAGTCGGTTAACAAGAAAATATGAAATGACAGCCCTGGGCTAAGCTGAGTTGTACAAGTAAGCTTAAATCCTTGTGCAAGGCATGAGAAGGAAGGTGCTCCAATAAAGCTTAACCCTTTTAGCGCCAACACCCAACAGCAGGAGATTGAAGGTGGCAAGATAATCTGGCACTACCCTTGAATTATCATGGTCAAAGGTGCCAAGCTAATCTGGCACTACCCTTGAATTATCATGGTCAATCCACCTCTTGCAAGTGGTACATAGTCATTAAGTAACACTTCCAAAATTTGGGAAAAGCACCCATGGCGCTAAAAGGGTTAAAATTACCCTGTAAGTATAGGTCCTCGGGCCGACGTGGGCTGTAGTCAGCTTGCACACATCTCCAGGCCCTCTGTGGCTGATGTCTGCCCAAAGGTCTTATGTTTTTTCTGGTTACTGCCTTGCACAGGCCGCTTTAAGGTCATTTGCGCAAATTAACAGAGGTAGAAGATCAACATCTTCTCTTGGTTTTAGTTCAGTTTGCTCTGGACTGTGATTCTGGATTCTGCAGCTTTCAACCATACCAAGAGAAATGTTGAAAAAACAGCATACAGACCTAATTTGTAATATCACAGACTGCATTACTGACAAAAGTTAAAAAGTCAGTGCAAAAATCACAGTGAGTCATAAAAGTACAATAACAACTGCTAGGTCCAAAAGCCAGACCAGGGCACACAATTACTGATGACAGCTGTAATGGTGTTGTTTTCGTCTAAATCTAAGCGAAACAGGCCATCACAGTCTGGCCACAGCGTGCACCACCAAAAAACGAGTGGTGATCGACTAAGATATGACAGTCTTCTTACCGACAAGAAATGGTAAGACGCAGGTTTCAATACATCTCACAGAGACAATGTCACAGACAGGATTACTACTGATTTAAAAAAGAAATTATAACAAAATAATTATGTTACCAATTTTGTCCCATTTTGCTTAACCTATTTAACCCCAGCACCCTACAGCAGGAGATGGATTGACCATGATTATTCAAGGGTAGTGCCAGATCAGCTTGGTGCCTTAAGACGCCAAGCTCATCTGGCACTACCCTTGAATTATCAAGGTCAATCCATCTCCTGCAATGGGTACATTGTCCCTGGGTGACACCTTCAAAATTTGAAAATGTGGGGTTAAATGGGTTTGCTGCCCAAGCAAGGCGAACACTACTCAGCTGCAAGAGATATAAACCCTCATGAGCAGTGATGGGGGCTCATGAGGATCTATGTCTCTTGTTAGTTCTGTGTTCTTTGTGCCTATTTTTTGGTCCACTTTACATCCGTGTTCTTCACATGAATGCTGGTCAGTGTGCAGTTGTTTCAGATGCAAAATTTGTGATAAATGGCAGCAAAGGGGTTAAGTCACAGAGCCGGGGACATGCTGCACACAGATTTGCCGTATACGGATGTGGCACACCTCACACACAAGTGTGTAAAGAATATTATCTCTGTAACTATCACAGATTCACTGTCGGATAAATTCATCTGCCTGAAGTTCATGCAAGAGACAGATCATCAGGAGCCTGAGCGCTGCTGTTCACCCCCCCCCCCCCCCACCTCCCCCTCCATCCACCCCACCCCCACCCCCCCACCTTTGCGTAAGGTCATATTCTCTTGCGTTTGCGTTGCTTAACTGTTTTCTAATGTCACCAGTAGGTAAGAATTCTAACACCCCCCCCCCCCCCCCCCCCCCCCCTAATATTCCCCACAAAGTGTAAGGCACACATTCATTATGACATTTTCCACTATCACACAATCTTGGCAAATGGATGCAGGTTAAGTTAAATGCAGGATATTTGACATGAACAGCAACCAGCATAGTGTAGTACACCAACAGTTTAACAAGGATAAATATCCGTTGTGCATGTACATAACATTTTTGAGTTCAGCGCATGGGGTACATAGTTACATAATACATACAGTCAAACCTGCTATAGCAGCCACCTTTACACAACGACCACTTATCTGCTGCAGCCATAAAAATACATCCCTTCATTTCTACTCAATTTCATGTATATAATGATCAACCGTTTTAGTTCAAGGGTGGTGCCAGAATAGCTTGGTGCCTGAGCTTGGCGCCTCAGGCACCAAGCTATTCTGGCACCACTCTGGAACTATCATAGTTTTTATGTCAAGTGTATCAGGATGACAAGGGTTAAGTGTTGAAGGGGGTTGGTGGTGTCTTCTGGGCACTCTACGACACTTAACCTATGATGTGGTTCATCTACTGTGGTGTTGTACAGATCAGTGAATGTTCATGCTGTTTCACTTTTATCAAGTGAACGTTTAGCTACTAGAATTAAATGGTAGATTATTGCCAATTCTCTCACCCAGTTGATTCCAGAGATAATGACCCTGCCCATAATGGCCACGTCTGTCCTGTTCCTTAGGTTTGACTGTATTGGTGAAATGTTCGCACAGGTCAGTCTCAGTTATATATGCTCCAGTATACAGAGCTATCTGATATAATGTGCGCAGGTCTCTGGCTCCCATGGTATGTCTGGCGAGCCAAACGTCCTTGGACTGATGTCAGCTTTAGCTGGTCTGCTCAAAACCATGACCACCCAAAGCTGTGAGAACACCAGCTAAGGCTGACAGTGGCCTGAGGACCTTACCAGTTTACCAGTGCTTTTGCTTCAAAATTAAGCATTACAATAACCTGATTGTGAATAACTTGGTCTGACTTTATGGATCCCGGGCCAGTACCATAATATTCAGAGGCTGACCTATGTATTACATGTGTGGGTCTGTGATTTTGACGTTACAGTCTTGAGCTGTGAGGTGAAAATCAAAAGGACAGCACAGAATAATACCAGTGCAGTCGGATCAGAGTACAAGTCTTGCCTTCGTTTTGCTTTGTCCCGTGAGTGGAACCCAGCGGATTGCCTGAAAATTACAAAAAAAACACACAGTGAGTGAACAAGAGTGTGAGTTACTCATTCAGCCCTGACAGACCACAGCAAGACATGGATCGAGCATGATAGTTCAAGGGTGGTGCCAGAATAGTTTGGTGCCCATAGGCGCCAAGCTATTTGGCACCACACTTGAACTACCATGCTCGATCTGTCTCCTGAGCAACGGCAAGTTCGAAAAATAGTTGTGCCAGCCAAAACTTTCAACGTTGTCAAATAAAAAATCATTATAATTGTCCAGAATTGTAATACAGACCCAGGGATTTCAGTCCTGGGGCAGAATGTGTTAATAAGAAAGAAGCATATTAGAAAACAGACCAAAGAAAGAACAAAACATCAATAAACAACAAGCAAACACACACACACAACAAGAACGGTGAAGCCCTCGATCATAGCTCAAGTGCATGACCAATCTGCAGAATTTTCTCTGACCTTCTGTTACTTTGACCTTTCCAAAAGGTCACTCAGCTGAGCAAGTTTTGTGTTTTGGTAACCAATGTACCAAAGATCCTACGAAGATAATTAAATCTCTGTTGTGTAAGTCCATGAAACTGTTCAGTTCAGCGCATGGGGTACATACATAATACATACAGTCAAAATTGCTATAGCAGCCACCTTTATACAACGGCCACTTATCTGTTGCAGCAATAAAAATACATCCCCTCATTTTTACTGATATACTTTACATATGACTATGCCTTAGTGGCCACGTCTGTCCTGTCCCTCGGGTGACTGCTATATATGCAGGCTTGACTGTATTGGTCAAATGTATGCACAGGTCAGCAATTTTTTACTTATTTATGGACCCTCTGTGACAGAGCGAGGTTGAACCAATATCATATTGGTATGTTTAAAAAGGTCTTGCCACAAATTTTCCCTGGGCCAAGCTTAAAGTCTGTAGCTTGAATATTCTCTCATAAAATGGCAATGTTAACTCATTTAGCCCCAAACGCCCTCAGCATGAGATGTATGGACCATGACAATTCAAGGGTAGTGCCAGATTAGCTTGGCGCCTTCAGGCACCAAGTTAATCTGGCACTACACTTGAATTATTATGGTCAATTCGTCTCCTGCAAGTGGTAGATGGTCGTTAGGTAACACCTCCCAAATTTGGGAAATGCAACCATGGGGTTAAAAGGGTTAAAGTTTATCACAGATGACAGATGGCAAAGTACAAACTCACTTTTGCTATCACACGTGAGCTAAAACACCACAAAGCTGATCAGGTTGCACTGATGAGAAAATGAAGCCTTATCATTCGGGATACACCAGTGTGTGAAATAAGCTTGACTAAAATAGTTCAAGGGTAGTACCAGAATAGCTTGGCGCCTCTAGGCGCCAAGCTATTCTGGCACCACCCTTGAACTAAAGCCATTGGTCTATATCCTTATCTGTAAGTACTATAATGTAGCTTGCATATGGCAGTGTACAAATTTGAAGCTTATAGACCACACACCTGACTGCCTGTGTTGTGACTGCTCCCCTGGTGCAACATAGCTGAAAACAGAGGGCACATCAAGTTCATACCAGGATCGAAATTTTGACCACCAGATGATGCTGGATGCTGAACAAATATTTATATCCATAAATCAAATTTATCTATTAATTGGTGCTCATTGTGACGTGGATAAATGGATGGATGACTGAATGCATGGTGTAGGCAATGAATGATTCACATGAATACACAAAGAAATTAAACAATGAAAACAAATAGTACATGAGAAAGCGAAGTCTACCCTGTGCCATTGTTTATGTGAAAGCAAAATTTTCATTGTAATGAAAAGTTTGCCATTCACAAAGTGGACTTACTGTCCTTCCCATTCACAGGGCAAACATGTTGTCCCCGAAACCTCTGGGTATCTACTGTCGACACACAAAATTGTTGTCCTATACCTGAACACTTCAATCGATCGATTGATCGATCATTCGATTGATCAACCAACTGTACTGCGCCAAATACAATAATTATGTTTCCATGGACAGAAAAATGTGTCTTATCCCTTATCATTCGGAATACACCAGTGTGTGAAATAAGTTTGACTAAAATAGTTCAAGGGTAGTGCCAGAATAGCTTGGCGCCTCTAGGCGCTAAGCTATTCTGGCACCACCCTTGTACTAAAGCCATTGGTCCATGTCCTTATCTCTACGTACTATAATGTAGCTGGCATATGGCAGTGTACAAATTTGAAGCATTTAGCCTCAGTATGATACGGGTTAATTGTCCCTTCAAAAGCAACTCACAATCACTCACTCACACTGGCACAACCCCTTTACTGCCAGGAGACGCAGATTTGGATTCTGAAATGTTGGATTGTGAAATTCAACGCCAATACGCCCAAGCCATCCAATGCACATGGATACAAAGTGAGGTCAGCAAAAGGCTTAGAACCTCATTCACACCTGCAACTGCGAGGGTTCATGTGGATCTATTTATCCCACATTTAGATCATGTTGACCATTTCTTGGCAATCATGGGGTTAATCTCTTCAATGGTGAGAAATACTGAACACATTCCAACGTGAGAGACACAGATCCAACGGTAAGAAAAATAGATCCTCATTAGCTCTTGCAGGCATGGTTGTCACTGTCGGTGGTTAGATGAACAAAGATTTTAGAAATACAATATGCGTACTATGGCAGGGACCTTTTCATCCTGATACACACATTGCTTGAAAAAAGAAATGACCATGACAGTTCAAGGGTGGTGCCAGAACAGCTTGGCGAAGTTTGAAGACTGCGGTTTTAATAGCCTCTGAGAAATAGTGTTAATGCTCGCCAAAGACATATGACAGACAAAAGATATAGACTCACTTTTGCTATTGCATGTGAACCAAAAATTCAATCATTTCTTGCACTGCATGTGAATTAGCTTCTGCATTTTTGGTGCATCTAGAATTGATGCCTCAAGCCCCAGTGTATACACGTACATACTGCTGAATATAGCCCTATCTGTCTGAAACAAGATTATGAATGGGGCCAGCAAAAGGAATAGATCTAATGAGCCCCAGCATCTGCCAGAGCTCGATGTGTCCTCATTTCAGTATTCTACAGTATCAAATATGCAGCAGGCAGGTCTCTCCGCCTGTCTTGTGGATGGTCAGTGAGCATAAGATTGAAAATAACTGCAGGCTGAAATCAATCCTGGCCTGCACACACACACAGCTGCGTACCAGCCAACTAAATCCGACCTCAGCCCAAGCATCTTTGGCATATTGTGCGCTTTTTCTTCACACATCCACATACACCAAACACCACAATAACCTGAATAATGTAGTTTTTTAACGTAGTGATGGAATCCCAATGCGCAAAAGGCCATTGGGCCGACGTCGGCCCGATGGCCTTTGCACATTGGGATTACGCTGATAAGGCTGACCTGCACTATCAATGTCCTGCCCCGATTTGAAATGTGAAAAGCAGCATGTCTGATGTAATAAACTGAAAATCTTGCTTTTTGTAAAAGTGGAAAGGCTTATCCGAGTGTGGAAAAGGCCATCAGGCAGGCCAACATCAGCCTGATGACCATTTGTGCACTGGAATTCCAACTCAAGGCAGTACTGATCACAAAATGTCACTGAAACTGAAAGTTAAACCAGTAGAATTTGACAACTATTAAGGGGTGTTTCCATATACAGCTGTGTGACCGTGACACAAAAACAGTGGTGACAGCAACACAAAACGAGAACATTGAAATACAGAAAGGGTCTTTTCATACGCGCAACGCAACAGTGGCATTATTGTAGTGCAACAGACACCAGTAGTGTCGCAAAATTTGTATCGCCCCATGGAGTGGTTCAAAGTGGATTTCACTGTAATTCCACTGCTCCTTTCAGTACTCAACAACAAATCACAACAATGATAAACGGCTTAAATACAGGTGCGGTGCCACCAGTCAGGCCAGAAATACACAAAGTGATTTTTTTTCTGCCTGCCAATCAGCTCCCTTTTTGCCATGACACCTACTGCGCCGCTGTCATGTAACTATATGGAAACAAACCCGGTAGTCCATCACACTGGCATTACTTCTTCTTGGTCTTCTTGGCTTGACTTCGCGAACGAAGATTCTATAGGGCTTGCCCACGTCATCTGCAGACATTTTCGTGGCTGCGGAGGTCAATCCGGGACAGGCAGGTTCGACCGCAGTGGCTGCAGGGGAAGGTCTGGTCAGGGTTCTGAGTTACGACAACTCTGTTTTTTCTTCTGAGCCGCTTGTCCTTAAGGTTAGCTCTGCGAGATTCCTCAAAGGAGACGGCTGCCTTGTGAATGGTGGAGCGCCAGGTGTCACGGTCCGCAGCAAGCGAAGACCACTGGCGGTGGTCGATTTGGCAGGCACTAAGTGACTTCTTGAGACCGTCTTTGTATCTCTTCTTTGGTGCCCCTCTGTCTCGGTGTCCAGTGGCGAGCTCGCCGAACAGAGTGATCTTGGGTAGGCGATGATCCTCCATCCTGGAGACGTGCCCCGCCCAGCGAAGCTGTGTCCGCAGCAGCAAAGCCTCGATGCTCACAGTTTCCGCCTGTTCAAGGACCTCGACGTTGGTGACATAGTCACTCCAGTGAATGCTGAGGATGGTACGCAGGCAGCGCTGGTGAAAGCGTTCGAGGAGTCGTAGTTGGCTGCGGTAGAGGGCCCAGGACTCGGAACCGTACAGCAGGGTGGTGAGGACGACAGCTCTGTACACGCTGATCTTGGTGCCTTTTTTCAGCTGTTGATTGTGCCACACCTGCTTGAATAGTCGCCCGAAAGCACTGTTCGCTTTTGCCAGCCTGTTGTCCAGCTCCTTGTCCAGCTTGGCGTCTGACGTGATGATGCAGCCAAGGTAGGTAAACTGGTGTACAGACTTCAGTTCGGACTCGCCGATGGTGATGTGGGGAGTCCATCACACTGGCAGTAACAAATAAACTAAACACATCTCACTCTGAGATGCTTGCAGAGGTTTCCCATTTGCTTTTGTGTAGCCAATAGGGTGAAGGTCATAGCTTTGTGGCTCTGCCCACTAGTCGTACTCTGAATCCCAGCCGTCAAAGTGAATCAGGAGTGGTCCTCCTTTGCCCCTTCTTTCCAATCTAATATCAACGGCAAACACATCCACATGTAACTAAATAAATAAATGTACATTAACCCTTTTCGTCCTGATACACCCATTGCTTGAATAAATTAGACTATCATAGTTGAAGGGTGGTGCCAGAATAGCTTGGCGCCTGAGGCGCCAAGCTATTCTGGCACCATCCTTCAACTAACATACCTCATCCATCTCATAATCTGTAATGTAGCCTAAATAGGGCAATATGCAAAATTTAAAAAAATCAGCCTCAGGATGTAATGGGTTAAACACTTGACCTTCGCTGTACCTTGTTGAATTACTATACACTCTAAGACTTCTGTTTTATGTACTCTGCCATTTGACAAAAACAATAAAACAAAATTTCATGATTTTATCAACAGTGTCATAATACATGCAGCTACTGGTCCTCAAATTTGTTGGGTTTCTGTCAGTGTTTTGGAGTTCTAGGATTTGCCTCTTGCTGCACATTTTACTGCCAGTGCTCGCAATGACACACAGGTCAGCCACAGTATTACATCCTCCAGTATACTGCGGTCTCTGGCATAACAGGTCTCTTGCTCCCACAGTGAGCAAAAGGTCCCTGAGTATAGCACTTGGGGTCCAGCCTAAGTGAATTTTGCTAGTGCTGGACTCCTGGGAAAATGCTACTTTCCTGGCAGTCCCATGCCAACATAAACTGATGTAAAGGGCTCTAGACAATGCACAGTCACTGCAATAGGAAAATTCCAGGGCCCCTGCCATTTTGCCCACAAGATTTTGGGATAAAAAGATTCCATTTCATCATTCTACAATGACTGTAACGTACAAGAAAACATTTATGCCGTTTGCAACAAGACGACGTTATATTCTTGTAGTACATCATTAATTCTTTGAAATCACATTCCTGAAGTACATGCAGTTTTTTTAAAACAGTGTACCCCTTGAGAAGACTCTTTAAGGGAAGAATAAGAAAAATGCTAAGCAATTCAATAGATACGCCAAGAGGCACCAAGCTATTCTGGCACCCTTAAACTAAAATGGTTAATCATCTAAAATAGTTGATCTATCTCGAAATCTGTAATGTAGTCTTCATAGGACAATAAGCAAATGTAAAAGAAAACAGCCTCAGGATGAAATGGATTAACTCATTCGAGACGTGCCGTCTCTGGATACGCTAGCATACGCCACATACCTGGAGATGGCACATCTCGTTTGAGTTAAAGGGAAGAGTCAATTCATCCTAGCATACCCATCAATAGTGGCAGCACAAATAAGGTCGATCTGGATATTTTCTATCTACTGCTTCCAATCGCATACCAACCACAAGCAGATTTAAGTCAGAAATCTGAAAAACAAATAAAGGATTAAGGGAGGGTCTGTGTGTGTGTGTGTATGTGTGTGTGTGTGTGTGTGTGTGTGTGTGTGTGTGTGTGTGTGTGTGTGTGTGTGTGTGCGTGCGTGCGTGCGTGTTGGTCATAGGACTGTTTCAGAGCCATTCATCCACATACCCTGTAATCACCAACCTTGCACAAAAAAGCCAAAAGGGAAGGGAAAAATAATACAATTGACTGAAGAATAAAACAGATACATGCAAGCAGTGTTGGACGCTTGTAAGCATCATTATATATTTGAACTCCCACTATGCCCTTTGCTCTAAAATGTATTCACACATTTGAAAAGTGTTGCATGTAAACACAAATACTGCCTGGGTTCAATCAGAATCTTTCTGTTCTGATCTTTTTTTAAAAAACCTAAGTCAGATCTAAGATCCAGAGTATTCTTTGGAACCTTTTCTTCTGTTCTGAAAGGTGTTCTCTTAAGACGTGATATATATATACAAGTAAATGTTTGTAATTGTTCAGGAGACAGACTAACTATTAAAGTTCAAGAGCATCAGCACTGAATGAGTTCCCCGTAAGCAAAAGATCTTCAAGGCAACACTGGCCACAGTTGGCCCTTGGCCAGTTGTTCGCAGGGCCAACAGTGGCCGATGGCTGGCCTAATGCCCTTTTGCATATAAGGTCAATATCCGTAGCACACAAACATTCCATTCTCACCCGCACGGGCTGGTTCTAGCAGAATGCTACACACATTGTCTGTCTTACTGGGGCTTGTCCCACCCTTCTGCTCCTAAGTCCAGAGAGAAAATTGTAAAATACAGTTTATAATTGTGCCGTTTCTTCTTTTTGTTTTTGTTCATGGTGTCGAAGGAATGGTGGGACTTTTTGCACATGTGTGTATGTAAATGTGTGTATTTGTGTGCTTGTGTATGTATGTGAATGTGTGCATCGATGCACCTTTGTGGATATATGTACACGCACCCTTGCGCATGAGGCTAAAGGGTAGTAATTTGTACATTATTAGTGTGTTATGTTGTGTGCCAGAACAAAAAGATGCAATAAATTTCCAAAGTTAAACAGCACTTACCTCTGTGAAAAATTCAAAAGGAACAGACTTTGCTGGCACCTTGGTAAGGTAAGTCGCCCAGTCATATGGTTTACAATATTCTGCACACATTAAATCAGTATACAGTTTCAGTGAACTCAGATGATCACTGCACAGACATTAATGATTCCCTGTAGAGGGAGGGGCTCGTGAAAATCTTGTGCTGTTTGCAGGTGACAAGATTTCTGAGATTCGCTGAAATGTAAATTCAAAGAGCCCGTTATATGGGTAAAATTAAATCTAGCATTGGGGGAGGGGGGTGGGGGTGGGGGTGACTAATATTATAAATAAATCAAAACTCATACAGTCACAACTTCACTATATTTAGGCAATAAACCCAGCATGAATCTACCCAGTGAAAGTACACCTAGTGCCAATCCACCCAGGTGTGAATCTACACAGTGAAGATTCATGCTGCATACCTGTCAAGTTTTGAAAACGGGAAATCTGGAGATTTTTTTTATCACCTTTTTAAAGTCCCTTTTATTTATAGAAGGGACTTTTTAGGACGGGTCGTGGTGGGGTAAATTTAATAGCATGTCCATGATGTCAAAGACGGGCAGGCCTAAAACTCTGACAACTGAAGTAACAAAATAAAAATTACGTCATGTCTGGTTTCGCTAACCTCGCTGCTGAACGTACATTTGGTGCAAAGATCTGTATGTGCGTATAAATGTATGTGTGTGTGTGTGTGTGTGTGTGCATGCGCGTATGTATGTAAACAAGAGAATCTCCAATATTTCTGTACACACAAGCTCGAAACTTGGTGAAATACTTTGTTCAAGAAAGCCTCCGAGCATATTTTAATTGGGTGTCTCATTTTGGACATAAAACACCGTTTATAGAAAGTCAGTTTACCCAGATTAGGGTCCATGTTTGTCATATTTACTTGAAATTTGGGATATGGCTCACTACAAAGCTGTGTAGCAAAAGTGTGACATCAACCATGAAAAAACCAAACTCAATGTGATACTTATTTTTATCATTTTTCTTGGTGATGAATGTCCAGAGTATGATGTTATGACAAAAAAAGAAGAAGATAATATATAAATGTGTTTGCAGGATGTGGATGGTAAAGTTACGTGGTATGAAATTTGTTTGATGTAACATGGAAACCAAATTGATGGAAATACTGTAAAAAAATGAAAGGCAGGATCAAACAAGACAGTTTATTTTGGTTTAGAAACACTTCAAGACAAACAAAAAAACACAAGCACAATAATGACAGTTTTGGAAGCAAGCTTGCACCAAGCGCTTGGTGAAAATGGAAAGTCGCTCGGCAGCTCATTTAGTTTACCCACAAGAAGTTTTAAGATATGTAGATCATTTCTATGTGGTGAAAGTACATAAGTAACATGCAGCAAATTCACCGACAAAAACATTTTAAAAATAGAGACTTTTGCAGTTGCTCAGGACCATATGTTTTAAAAATGTATTTTTCTTTAAAATGAATTTTTTCGAAAAATACTTACCGATGGTATTACTAATAGAAAAAGGTTCTTAGCTAAACTAATTTTAGCCAAAATTTGTTGTGTACATATCAGGGCGTGTTGGCAGGTGAGGGGCGCCATAGCCTAGGCGGTAACCCGAGTAGCCTCCCTTCCAACCCATCCGCGCATGCGTCCAGTGGAAGCTCACCAGTCAGTTTCTTAGCGGATCAGCGGCAAGCGGGGCAGGTGGGAGGGACCTTCGAGTAATACCATCGGTAAGTATTTTTCGAAAAAATTCATTTTAAAGAAAAATACATATGTTTCCTCAAAACACATTACCGATGGTATTAATAATAGGAAGAATCCCAAAGAGGAGGCGGATGCCGCTATAACGCCCCTAAACCACCCCCTAGAGACTACTAGAGCCGCCCTCCCTAAGCAACCTCCTGCTAATTTTAGCAAAGATACCTACGGCGCCAAGGACGTTGGGAGGGAGTGTTGCGCCGCCACAATGTCTCCCACCAGCGAAGCTTTCCTGGCGCTGGCTGGAGAGGTCCCTCAGGTAGAAGCAGGCGAAGGTAATCTTCTGCTCGCCATCCTACGGCCGCCGCAAGGTCTTAGCACAGCTGCGGTCGAAAGCAAGGGTTGCAGCCAAGGCTCTGACCTCCTGCGACCTAATGTTCATCCGTGTGGCTGCATCAGGGGAGGGCTCTTGGTAGGCAGAGCGTATCACCCCTCAGAGCCAGGAGGATATCGTCTGAGCTGAGATGTCCTCAACTTGGGGACAGTGGGAGGAAAAGGCGGGTGTGACCCCTGCAGAGCGGCTTGGTCCGGTGCAGGTGCACACGAAAAGCCCTCACCCGGTTCTGTTGTCTGGACTCATGGGTGGAGCCTGGGTCACTCAAAGGTGCATGGTGACCAGCTGCGGAGCAGCCAAGGAGATCGGGTCTTGGCGAGAACGCCGGGTCAGGGAGCTGAAGGTTACGCAACCGTGGCACTCTTAACCACGGCACTTTCACCATCTGACAGGCCCTTCCCATGGTGAGAACTAAAATAATTTCTCTCCATGGTGCACCCAAAGTCTACAAAGGCACACGTGATGTCTGAAAACGGGCTCCTTTACTTATACTGGGCCGCACACCCATCTGTCCACTGGACTATGTGGTCCAGCCCTCTGACAATCCTCAGGTGGTTGATGGCCAGCAGGTCAAAATGGTCCTCGCGCTGGGACCATATGGCGTTGAGGCGCGTCCCCTGGGTGGTGGATAGGGGGTCCCTCGTGAGAGGGGTGCACCGAATGAAATAAGGTGCCGTGAACCAACATGGTCTAAGGGAAGGTGACCCCGACAGAAAACCCCTGGTCCTCCTAGTAAGGGGGTTGGGCGTGGGGGTAGCTACCCCACCCTGCAAAAAAGGAAATAGCTACAAAAACGCCGACGAAAAGACTAACAGTAATTCCTTTCCTGGAGGAGGAAGGTTCTTCTACCAGAAGACTTATGACATCCTGTGGTGAAAGCCGGAAGTCTTCGGAAGCCACAGGACCGAGCCGCCTCTCTCTATCCAGGGATACAACCATGGGCACATGGAACATCAAGACCATGTACCAGAGCGGCAAGGCCGCCCAGATAGCAGCGGAAATGCAAAAGTACAACCTTTCCCTGCTAGGTATCAGTGAAGCCAGATGGACGCAGTCTGGCCAGAAAAGGCTGTTAAGTGGGGAGATGATTCTGTATTCAGGTCATGAAGAGGAGAATGCCCCCCATACAGAAGGTGTAGCATTCATGCTGTCACCAGTGGCACAGAGAGCGCTGATGGGCTGGGAACCTCTTGGGCCAAGAATTATCACAGCAGCCTTTAGAACCAAGAAAAAGCTCAAGCTGAACGTCATCCAGTGTTATGCGCCCACTAATGACAGTGACGAGGAAGAGAAACAAGAGTTCTACGACCGACTCCAGAGTGCCTTGGACAAATGTGCGGAGCGAGACATCACCATCGTCATGGGCGATTTTAATGCCAAAATAGGGGAGGACAACACCGGATACGAAGAGGTGATGGGGAGACAGGGACTAGGCTTGGAGATGAGTGAGAACGAGGAGAGGTTTGTAGACTTTTGTGCTCTAAACCGACTTGTCATTGGAGGCAGCATCTTCCCACACAGAAGAATACACAAAGCAACTTGGGTCTCACCTGACCATACAACAGAGAACCAAATAGACCATATCTGCATTAGCAAGAAATTTAGAAGATCCCTTCAAGATGTTCGAGTGAGGAGGGGAGCAGATGTCGCCTCAGACCACCATCTGCTTACCTTAAGAATGAAGCTCAAGCTAAAGAAAAGCTGCACAGAGACAACAAGAAGACAGCGCTATAATGTAGGCCTCCTGAGAGAAACTGGAGTTAGAGAAGAGTTCAAACTGGTGCTGTCCAACCGGTTTCAAGCGCTACAGAAGCTAGTAAATGAAGAGGAGGAGGTCACCACTGAGCAGCAGTGGAAGGCAGTTAGAGAGGCGCTGAACTCAACCTGCAAAGACACTGTAGGTTTCAGGAAACACCATCACAAGAACTGGCTGTCGGCACAGACCTTGAAGAAGATAGAAGTGAGGAAGCAGAAGAAAGCAGTTGTCAACAACAGTCGCACGAGAGCAGCCAAAGTAAGGGCACAGGGGGAATACTCGGAAGCCAACCGCGAGGTGAAGAGGAGTATCAGGGCAGACAAGAGGGCCTACACAGACAGCCTGGCAGCAGAGGCAGAAAAGGCAGCAGGCAGCGGCAACATGAAACAGCTCTACGACATTACCAGAAGATTGTCAGGCAAGTATGGCCATACAGAAAGACCAGTAAAAGACAAAGAAGGCAAGCCTATTGCAGACAGAGCAGACCAACTCGACAGATGGGTCGAGTATTTTGAAGAGTTACTGAACAGACCTAGCCCACCCGACCCCCCAGACATCCAGCCGGCAGAGACCGACCTACCCATCAGCTGTGACAGACCCAGCCGGGAAGAGATCAGAAGAGCAGTGGCATTTTTGAAGAATGGCAAAGCAGCAGGCCCAGATGGCATCCCAGCGGAGTCTCTGAAAGCAGACCTAGAGACAACAGTGGAGATGCTGTAGCCACTGTTTGGAAAGATCTGGGAAGAGGAGGTGATGCCAGCTGACTGGAAGGAGGGGTACCTAATCAAGCTTCCCAAGAAAGGCGACCTCAGCAAGTGTTCCAACTACAGAGGAATCACCTTGCTGTCAGTACCAGGAAAGGTCTTCAACAGGATCATCCTGGAGAGAATGAAGTGCTCCGTTGACCCCCAGCTGAGAGACCAGCAAGCAGGATTTAGGAAGAACCGATCATGTACAGACCAGATCGCCACTCTCCGCATCATCGTGGAACAGTCTCTGGAGTGGAGCTCCCCGCTGTACGTCAACTTTGTGGATTATGAGAAAGCATTTGACAGTGTGGACCGAGAGACTGTGGAAACTCCTACGACACTACGGTGTACCCACAAAGCTCGTCCGCCTGATCAAGAGCAGCTACGATGGCATGACATGTCGCGTGATCCACGAAGGGCAGTTCACCAGGGAGCTCCAGGTCAGAACTGGTGTCAGGCAGGGGTGTCTGCTGTCTCCGTTCCTCTTCCTACTGGCCATAGACTGGGTCATGAAGATGACCACAGAGCACAGACGAAGTGGAATCCAGTGGACACTGTGGACACAGCTTGACGACCTCAATTTTGCAGACGACTTGGCATTACTGTCCCACACTCATCAACAAATGCAGGACAAGACCACGAGGCTTGCTGACATCTCGTCCCAAGTGGGCCTCACCATTCACAAACAGAAAACAAAGACAATGAGGCTGAACGCAACCAGGGAAGAACCAGTCTTGCTTGCTGGCACCCCGTTGGAGGAGGTGGAGTCCTTCACCTATCTCGGGAGCATCATAGACAAAAAAGGCGGCACTGATGCAGATGTCAGAGCACGAATCGGTAAAGCCAGAGCAGCCTTTCTCCAGTTGAAAAAAGTGTGGAGTTCCAGAGAGCTGTCACAACACACCAAAGTCCGGATTTTCAACTCCAATGTAAAAGCAGTTCTCCTATATGGAGCAGAGACTTGGAGATTGACAAAAACCACAGTCAACAGAGTGCAGACCTTCATGAACAGTTGCCTTGGAAGAATTTTGAAAATCCACTGGCCAGAGAAGATCAGCAACGTCAGACTCTGGGAGAGAACAGAGCAGATAACAGCAGAGAATGAAATTGGGCGAAGAAGATGGGGATGGATCGGTCACAGTCTGAGAAAGCCAGCTTCCAGTATCACTAGGCAGGCATTGTCATGGAACCCCCAGGGAAAGAGGAAAAGAGGTAGGCCGAGAAACTCCTGGCGTCGAGACCTCCAAGCAGACATCAAGAGACTGGGAACCACCTGGAGCAGAATCGAAGGAGAAGCACAGGACAGGAGTCGCTGGAGGTCTCTCGTCGACGGCCTATACCCGGGTAGGGGTGACAGGCGTAAGTAAGTAAGGTCAAAATGGTGAACCGCATGGTGGTCATGTGTTCTGTCGTCGCTGATGAACACAAGGCTCTCAGTCACCTTCTCAGAACACACTGGACATGCATAGTATGTGACAGTGGGGTAAACTGTCACTTGTTCATGATGCCAAGTGTGCAACGTGAACTTCATTTTGGAATGAACAAGTGAAATTCTCCGCAAAGTCAAGCACCATGATGACAGTACCCTGGGGAGGTGACTGAGAGTGCATGTTGTTGAATTGATGGTACTGCCAGTCAGCCCTATGCAGAAGAACAAAAATAAATCATCTGGGTCCTGCAAAGGTTTTAACATCCTTTTTTCCCTTTGTTTTTTTTTTTGGGGGGGTGGGGGGTGGGGTGGGGGGGGGGAGGGGCTGGTGGTTCAGAGGGAAACTTTAATGTGTTGTCAGTCTGTGGTACATGTATGCTGCATGAGATTAATAGCGTCATGCCTAGAATACTTTTTCAGCATGCAAACACCAGCATGAGACATTCGGGATCCAGTTTACACAGCATTCGCACCCATATTCTTATGAGACTGTAATAACATGTACCTGAAGAGATGTTGTGCCAGGAAAACAACTTCGGCTCTCAGCTCCTCCATCAAATCCCTGATCATTCCTTGATGCTTCACCAGCATCTTTCGGGTAATCTGAAAAAGACATGGGACCTGAATTAGATGTGCTATTTTTAGAGGGCCTAATGGGACCCACAGACAGACACGTCTTTTACAAATTCCCAAAATGTCTACTTTCTCTAATAATGCTCATACTTACATGCTTGCCATTCTTGACCACAGCTCTTGATTTCCATCTGGACCACGAGAGCTGCTCTTGGTGACGAAGAAGGGGTCGTACATGAGCTTGAAGGCCATCAGGACTGCATTTTCCACATCTGCCGTAGGCGCAGTCCTTGTGCCATTTGCCATTATCTTGCCTGCTACAGGTGATCAGGTCAACAGCATGATGTGTGGCGAATGCGGCATGCTTTGTTGATTCTGGCTGCCAGACCATTAACAACTTAAACCTTTAAGTTTACATTTTCACAATATTCACACAGGCAATGTTGCAACATGTTTTGCTGAGCAGGCCTGGTGTGAGCTGGACGGCATCTTGCGAAGTGCGAAAAACTGATCTCCTGGCCCGTTGTCTACTGGTACTCGTGATGGAGATCAGCCAGGGGTTTCGTCAGCACTGCAGCAGCAAGGCCTGTCTTTTTCGAAATGGTCTTTTTCAATGGAAGGATGACTGATGAAGACTTTAGAAAGTTTTGAATGTCAGCCTAATTTTTTTTTTTGCTTTTGGGACTTTTGTTAAATAGAAAGACAATGGATGAGTTCGTTAGCCAGCTTTATACCCTTTAAACTTATTCAGTAAAAATTAATTCTTTTCAGAAAAAAGTAAAAACAGTAAAAAAAAAACAACCTTGACTGGAGACAGTGGTGGTGACGTAAAAGAAGCAACTCCATCACTATGCAGACATTGACCCAATACTCTAAATATGACATAATTCTCTCTCTCTCTCTTCCTCTCTCTCTCTCACATATGCGTGCATCTCCAAGAGGCATAGATCCTCATGTGCCCAGAGGGCATATGAACATCTATGCCTCTTGAGGATGTTTGGAGCGCGTGTGAAAGTACTCACGCACATGCACACGCAAACACACATCGACTCGCTTTCAGAAGAGCATGTAGGTGTACTTAGTATATCATGTAGCTAGGTAAAGTCAACCTGATTTCACATAAATTATAGCAAGACTCACATTGTACTATAAAATTCTAGTTTTGTCACCATTTCCTCAAGTCCTGAAGCAAAACGAAACTCATATCACATTAAATATAAAATTACGTAAAAACAAAAAATACGTCATGACAAATGACGTTTGACAAACCCATGATGCGTATGCACTTTACGCGCCCCTTATAGAGTTCACTATGATGCATTGGCACGTCTGCGAGGCTTTTTCAAAAAGGAGACATTTCAACATCAGAATCAGGTCAAAGACAAATGGTAGAGGCCCTTGACAGCAAAGACAGCTCTCATATAGAAGGGACTTTATGGGTTATGGTTCATCTCAACTTGTTTTTTTCACGGTGTCGCAGCATTTTCTTATAACTATCCGCATAAAAAAGTGTGCAAACTTTATATTCAGATTATTACTTTTGTATGTGTGTTTGTTTCATTTTAAAAATAAATTCACACAGCTACATTAAATATATTACATTTTAAGTGAAAATCCCTAAAATTGTGATTTAAAAAAAATTAATTCACATTTCTGAATCTGGTGCTGGTATCTACTGTGCACACAGTAAAACTAGAACATGCAAAAAAAGAGCACATCTCCAGTAACACTGATACTTTTCAAGAAACGTTCAATATTGAGGCTAAAAATTATTTTCATTCATTCATTCATTATTATACATTCAAATTCTTCAGAACTGATTCGAAAGGACATATGAAGGTTATATGTCTGCCTACTGCTACATCTGCTACTTGAGTTCAGAATAGCTCTCTGTAAGACCAAACAGAGACAAAGAAAAATGCATGTGGTAAAAGACTTGCTGTTGTGTACTGCATGCTGCACGTATTTTGCCTTTTGCACATTGTGCTGACTAAAATCTGATAGTAACTGTCCATGATTTCTTTACTCAATGATGTCTCTCACTCAATCCCTCTGCATTTTGCCTCTGTCTTTTGAGGAATAGCAGATGATTTCTTTGGTTGTTTAAAACTGGAAATAACTGGAACATGTGGGTGATCTCCCTTTGTTCCAAAGTGGATGAAAGAAAACAATTTGCTGACAAGATATGCGTTCAAAGTTTTTGAATTTTCTCAAGTCGGGAGAATTGGGAGTAAAAGTCATGAAAGCGGGAGAAATCGGGAGGTCGGGACAAAGTGGCAGGAGATGGTTTGCAAAGTCCTGAGACTACAGTAGACACTGAGGTATGATGCTGCTGCTATTCTATCCAGAATTTTTATGAGGTAGATTGAAGACAGCATGGAGTTTAAACTCAGTGGATTTATGTTGCATTGATTCACACTGAATAAATTTGTCTCTAAATATGAGTAAAATTGTGGAAAACACAAATTTGCACTAGGAACATTGACACCTGGGTGGATTCGTGCTGAGTACATTTTCACTCGTTAGATTAGTGTTGGGTTGATTCACCCCTCAATACAGCAACGTTGACCCCTTAAGCACAAATAACTTAATAGATGGTGCTTGCAGAGACCTCACATGGTGCTCTGTGTAGCCTATAGGGTGAAGGTCACAGCTGTCTGGCTCTGCCCAATAGTCATACTTGGACGACCAGCCATCAACATGAATCTTGATTGAAAATTTACCCCTTTCCCTTTCTTGATCTGGTCTGTAAACAAGACAATGATATGTCAGTGTTACCGGAACTTTGATGTATGACACAATCTCATGAAAGACAGATGATAACAATTAGAATTCTTGACTGCTATTGATGATGCAGTTTAGCAGAAAAGACACGTCAGTTATGAGTCTTCTCCCCAAAAACAGTATCATCAGTTGCAGTCAAGGGTTTAACTCATTTCCTCCTGAGGCTGATTTTTTTTTAAAATTACTTATTGTCCTATGAAGGCTACATTACAGATTAGGAGATAGATCAAGCGTTTTAGTTCAAGGGTGGTGCCAGAATAGGTTGGCGCCTCAGGCACCAAGCTATTCTGGCACCACCCCTGAACTATATCAAAGTAAGATTTATTTCAAGCATGGGTGTATAAGGATGAAAAGTGTTAATGATGATATTTGCACACACTGTGAAAACTGATGAGACAGAGAGATGGACAATTTAAGTTATATCGCACCCTACCAACAGTAGCGACGCAGATGAGCGATGGATTCTGTCCGTCAAGGGCCTCCAGTCTCATGTTAGGCACAAGCAGGGACAAGTCTCTAGCCTGGCAAATAATGATACTACACTGTAGTTTAATAAGAATACTGTTCAGTATAGACCAAACTGTACACGAAAACACAATTTATCATACATGCTGATGACCATCAGCATGTGCAATTTGAGTCTGTTTCAGTTCAGTCATGAAATACTAGTGCAGCATCATGCTAACGACTATTAGTATAGTGCCCTTTTGCGTACCAGTCAATATTTCTGGCACTCAAACATTCCGTTCTCACCTGTGTTGGTCTCTGTTTGTGAGAATCTGAGGGGGCCGGTTCTAGCAGACTGCTACACACACTGTCTGTCATACTGGGGCCTGTCCCATACTTCTACTCATAACTTGTCCAGACAGAAAACTGTAAAGTACAGTTTATAACTGTGCTGTTTCTTCTTTCTGTTTTGTTTTTTGTTCAAGGGATCGAGGGAGAGGTGGCACTTTTTGTACGTGTGTGCATGCATGTGTGCGCGAGTGTGTTTATTTTTGTGCTTGTTTACAGTGTATGTGAATGTGTTTATCTATGCACGTTTGTGTATGTGTGCATGCATCCTTGCGTGCCAGGTCAAAGGGTAGCACTTTGTACATGGGTCACTCTCCAAGGCTGTAAACCACAGAGGGTCATACTCTCAGATGAGTGTTTTTGTAAACCTTTCCTACCGATCAGCTGTGTTGCTGATACTGATCTGTAGGGAACTGAAAAGATTCTGAATTTAAATAAAATTCACTTCAAAATACGTCATCTTTGTATTTTTATGCCTGAAATGTAAAAAAGTTGCCCAAAATGGCGGATGGAAATGTGCCATGCATTGAGACTTTTTCTCTTTTCATGTACCAAATCTGACCGAGTTTCAATAAAAAGTGTAAACCTGCTGTTTTCTGCTGTTTGTGAACTGAAGTGAGTGTGTGATTTATTTTCACCACAAATTAATTCCGATACCTTTTGGCCAGTGAGTAAAATAGCTGTCCAACGTAATGCATGTTTCCACCACACATGACAACCAACAGACACCGCTTTTTTCACTAAATGTATGAAGACAGAACTATTTTTATCCTGAGACCTTGGGAGATGTGTTTAGAAACGTGTAGCACGTGATTAAATTGTGAATGAAACAAATACAGACTTTTTACCCCGAGCTTTTAAAATGATAATCAACGATCGCTTCCTGTTTTCACTGTTACGCTGGACGACATAATTTTCGCATTTTACGACTTAAAACCTACAGCCTACGAACTATCTTGCATATAAATAGCTTCCGGTTGTCAGTGTAAGGCTAGTAATGCACTGTCAGTTTGAAAGAGGTTCGGAGAGAGAGAGCGAAGCTCGAATGAAGTTGGTTTCCTTAATACCTTTCATACTTCCAAATGTTACATTGGATGAATTTACACTTTCACGTCTTTACCACCTCACAAAAAACATGCAAATGCATGAATGCAATTTTTTTCTTACAAGAAAACACAGAAAAAAATAACATATAGAGATATTTGATTTTTTGTGGTCAATGTCACTCTTCTGGTACACAGCTTTAGAGAGTGACCCACATATTAGTGCATCATGGTGTGTGTCAGAACAAAAAGATGCAATAAGCTTCCAAAGTTAACTCATTCAACTCCAACACGCCACGGCAAGACATGGATCGAGCATGATAGTTCAAGGGTTGTGCCAGAATAGATTGGTGCCCACAGGCACTTGAACTATCACGCTTGATCTGTTTCCAGAAGTGTAACAACCTTCAGGAGGCAACTTCAAAATTTGTGGATTTTGGTCTTGGTCTTGGTGCAGAATGAGTTAAACAACACTTACCTCTGTGAAAAATTCAAAATAAACAGGCTTTGCTGGCACCTCCGTAAGGTAAGTCACAAAGTCAAATGGCTTGCCATATTCTGCGCACATTGAATCAGTATATATAGTTTCAGTGAACTCAGATGATCACGGCAGGCTTATGGTGTAAACAGGACTGATCAATGTTACTAGTGTTAGCAAAAGACATAGACATTGATGATTCCCTGCAGCGACAGGGGCTTGTCAAAATCTTGCACTGTTTGCAGGTTGGCAAGATTTCTCAGATTCACTGAAATGTGCTTGAAATGTAAATTCAAAGAGGCAGTCATATGGGGAAACTAAATCTAGTTGGGAGGGGGGGGGGGTTTGAACTAAAATAAATAACTCATACAGTCATAACTTCACAGTTCGCCATACTTAGGCAATAAACCTAGCATGCATCAACCCAGTGAAAGTACACCTAGCGCCAATCTACCCAGGCATGAATTATCTACATGGTGTAGATTCATGCTGCTGCTATTCCACCCTGAATTTTTATGAGGTTGATTCAAGACAGCATGGAGTTTTAAGCTCAGTGGATTCATGTTGTATTGATTCACACTGAATAAATGTGTCTCTAAATATGAGTGAACTCGTGGAAAACACAAATTTGCACAGTGAACATTTACACTGGAAGGGGGTGGGAGGGGCGGGATGGGGGGGTGGGGGGGGGTGGGTGGGTGGGATTCATACTTACTTACTTACTTATGCCTGTCACCCCTACCCGGGTATAGGCCGTCGACGAGAGACCTCCAGCAACTCCTGTCCTGTGCTTTTCCTTCGGTTCTACTCCAGGTGGTTCCCAGTCTCTTGATGTCTGCTTGGAGGTCTCGACGCCAGGAGTTTCTCGGCCTACCTCTTTTCCTCTTTCCCTGGGGGTTCCATGACAATGCCTGCCTAGTGATACTGGAAGCTGGCTTTCTCAGACTGTGACCGATCCATCCCCATCTTCTTCGCCCAATTTCATTCTCTGCTGTTATCTGCTCTGTTCTCTCCCAGAGTCTGACGTTGCTGATCTTCTCTGGCCAGTGGATTTTCAAAATGGGTGGGATTCATGCCGAGTAGATTTTTGCTGGCTAGATTAGTGTTGGCTTGGTTCACCCCTCAATACAACAAAGTTGACCCCTTACGCATAAATAACTTACTAGGTGGTGCTTGCAGAGCCCTCCCATGGTGCGCTGTGTAACCTATAGGGTGAAGGTCACAGCAGTCTGGCTCTGCCCAATAGTCATACTTGGACCACCAGCCATCAAAATGAATCTCGAGTGAAAATTTACCCCTTTCCCTTTCTTTGATCTGGTCTGCAAACAAGGCAATGATATGTCAATGTTACTTTGATGTATGACAGGATATCACACAATGTCATGAAAGAGATATATATGATAATTAGAATTCTTGACTGCTATTGATAATGCAATTTAGCGGAAAAGACATGTCAGTTATGAGTCTTCTCCCCAAAAACAGTCATCAGTTGCAAAGTGTTACGTTTGTGGTTGTGTTATTCTTTTGAGAGCATGTGTGTATTGATCATACTGAACAGACCTAGCCCACCCGACCCCCCAGACATCCAGCCGGCAGAGACCGACCTACCCATCAGCTGTGACAGACCCAGCCGGGAAGAGATCAGAAGAGCAGTGGCATTCTTGAAGAACGGCAAAGCAGCAGGCCCAGATGGCATCCCAGCGGAATCTCTGAAAGCAGACCTAGAGACAACAGTGGAGATGCTGTACCCACTGTTTGGAAAGATCTGGGAAGAGGAGGTGATGACGGCTGACTGGAAGGAGGGGTACCTAATCAAGCTTCCCAAGAAAGGCGACCTCAGCAAGTGTTCCAACTACAGAGGAATCACCTTGCTGTCAGTACCAGGAAAGGTCTTCAACAGGATCATCCTGGAGAGAATGAAGAGCTCCGTTGACCCCCAGCTGAGAGACCAGCAAGCAGGATTCAGGAAGAACCGATCATGTACAGACCAGATCGCCACTCTCCGCATCATCGTGGAACAGTCTCTGGAGTGGAGCTCCCCGCTGTACGTCAACTTTGGGGATTATGAGAAAGCATTTGACAGTGTGGACCGAGAGACTCTGTGGAAACTCCTACGACACTACGGTGTACCCACAAAGCTCGTCCGCCTGATCAAGAGCAGCTACGATGGCATGACATGTCGCGTGATCCACGAAGGGCAGTTCACCAGGGAGCTCCAGGTCAGAACCGGTGTCAGGCAGGGGTGTCTGCTGTCTCCGTTCCTCTTCCTACTGGCCATAGACTGGGTCATGAAGATGACCACAGAGCACAGACGAAGTGGAATACAGTGGACACTGTGGACACAGCTTGATGACCTCGATTTTGCAGACAACTTGGCATTACTGTCCCACACTCATCAACAAATGCAGGACAAGACCACGAGGCTTGCTGACATCTCGTCCCAAGTGGGCCTCTCCATTCACAAACAGAAAACAAAGACAATGAGGCTGAACGCAACCAGGGAAGAACCAGTCTTGCTTGCTGGCACCCCGTTGGAGGAGGTGGAGTCCTTCACCTATCTCGGGAGCATCATAGACAAAAAAGGCGGCACTGATGCAGATGTCAGAGCAGAGCACGAATCGGTAAAGCCAGAGCAGCCTTTCTCCAGTTGAAAAAAGTGTGGAGCTCCAGAGAGCTGTCACAACACACCAAAGTCCGGATTTTCAACTCCAATGTAAAAGCAGTTCTCTTATATGGAGCAGAGACTTGGAGATTGACAAAAACCACAGTCAACAGAGTACAGACCTTCATGAACAGTTGCCTTAGAAGAATTTTGAAAATCCACTGGCCAGAGAAGATCAGCAACGTCAGACTCTGGGAGAGAACAGAACAGATAACGGCAGAGAATGAAATTGGGCGAAGAAGATGGGGATGGATCGGTCACAGTCTGAGAAAGCCAGCTTCCAGTATCACTAGGCAGGCATTGTCATGGAACCCCCAGGGAAAGAGGAAAAGAGGTAGGCCGAGAAACTCCTGGCGTCGAGACCTCCAAGCAGACATCAAGAGACTGGGAACCACCTGGAGTAGAATCGAAGGAGAAGCACAGGACAGGAGTTGCTGGAGGTCTCTCGTCGACGGCCTATACCCGGGTAGGGGTGACAGGCGTAAGTAAGTAAGTGTATTGATCATAGGAAAGATCCGATATTCATTTGAGTTATTTTCGATAAGAATTACGTGCCTTCTTAGAACGATTCATTTTCTTTTGCACACAAGAATTGTGATCGATTTTTGTTGTGTAGTTAAAATGACGCGTCTTTTCATTACATAGTTGACAAAGTCCGAACTTGTTTGACCTAGAACGTTCTCAAAACGGCGTGATTATTTTAGTGACCTCATATATGACATCAAAGTTGTTGGCAACATTTCGTAACATTGTATCAAAGGCGCCAAGATGGTAGTGGAAATTTGTAGTTATTTCTAGAGCATTCTTTTTCATGAATATTAATAAGTTTGGTCACTTGTACTCCCCCCCCAAAAAAAAAATTGCACGGTCGCACCTTTTGCTTATGACAATGTGTTGCAACGTGTTGTAATACTGTGATTTCCTTCAGAATTTTCAAACTTTTATTACACTGTCAGAAACATCAGTTATTCAATGTCAGATTCACTGAGTTTCCATGGAAGGTGATAACTGTACTGCCAGCAGAAAACCTACTCCAAAACACGTCACCACAGGGTGTTCAGCAGATATCTCGTATTAGTACACTTATTGCAAAAATCAATTTCCTTTTAATTGATGACTATTCTTGCTTATTGTATTGTGGAACATGAAACATTTCTGTTTTACAAACAAGTATTTGTGATACTGGGGGGGGGGGGGGGGGGGGAGAGAAAAATCAACTGCTTAACTACCAGGGTCTGAAAAAATATTAACTCCAGTGGATTTGAACCCGAGACTACGTATGGGAGTAGAGTGCTTTACCACCAAACCACCCAGCTCCCTTTTGGGAAAAGATCGGTGAGCTCTTCAAGGAGGCTTTTGTGTTCTTCCTCAGGTTTGTTTATTCTTTTAACTTGACCGAGCCGTCGGTGGACAAACTGAAAGTCCTCACTTTTTTCTGCTGGAAGGTCTCGAAATGGTATAATTATAAAGCAGTTGATACCTAGTACGTATATAATGACTGTAGCATGTGACACAATTCATATGAGCTGGAACAATTCATCCTCGCGCTGGGACCATACGGCGTTGAGGCGCGTCCCCTGGGTGGTGGATAGGGGGTCCCTCGTGAGAGGGGTGCACCGAATGAAATAAGGTGCCGTGAACCAACATGGTCTAAGGGAAGGTGACCCCGACAGAAAACCCCTGGTCCTCCTAGTAAGGGGGTTGGGCGTGGGGTTAGCTTCCCCACCCTGCAAAAAAGGAAATAGCTACAAAAACGCCGACGAAAAGACTAACAGTAATTCCTTTCCTGGAGGAGGAAGGTTCTTCTACTAGAAGACTTATGACGTCCTGTGGTGAAAAGAGGTAGGCCGAGAAACTCCTGGCGTCGAGACCTCCAAGCAGACATCAAGAGACTGGGAACCACCTGGAGTAGAATCGAAGGAGAAGCACAGGACAGGAGTTGCTGGAGGTCTCTCGTCGACGGCCTATACCCGGGTAGGGGTGACAGGCGTAAGTAAGTAAGTGGAACAATTCATAGCTTTTAATACGAGCTGGAACTTATCCTTGAAATATAGTATGAGCTGAAACCAAAATACAATCTAACATAACAGGTAATATTGGTCATATTTCTTCCTAAACTTTACTCAAGACACCATACATGATACTATGTGCACATCCAGTACTACGGCCATTAGAACTACATGTCAATAGCACTACGGTTCCATAGCACTATGCTCAATAGCACTACGTATGGCTGTTAAAGCCATGGGCGCTGGAACTACGTAGCTAAAGACCTACGCCTTCCAAAGTACACGAGTCTATGTCGCAATAGAACTACTCGGTGATGTGTCGATAGAACTACGACCCTTAACCCAGCGGCATGGTCTGGCACTATAGGGCTCGGAAAGCTGACTGGCGTCATCACTGACGCTAGTTGTGGTGGCCATTTTGAGAGGATACGCAACTCATGCGCTCATCGGGAAATCACTGTCAGGACAATGTCGGCCGGGAAAGTCCTGACCTGCTATAGGCAATAATTAACAGCATGTCTTGCCATCACCATAGGAAACCGCTAACCAGAATCTGTTTTTGTTTTTTTCCAAAGAGGAAGAAACGTGAAAAAGAAAAGTGTTAAAACACTACTTCGCTACTATCTGAAGTCTATGGCCAGGCTAGCGTGTCCTTTCAAGATGGCGGCTGCCGCGCCGACGCTCCTTGGCAACGCGGGGAACTTTCTGAGCCCTATACATAGCAGTTTCACTACGTGTTGATACATCTGACCCTTTCTGATAACGGCGGCGCTCGCTACTGCTTGTGCCCCGTCAATGCGGCCTCCTAACCTCCCATCTCTTACCCTCCCCTCCCTCACCTAACGCGGTGAGGTGACACATACTTACTTATGCCTGTCACCCCTCCCAGGGTATAGGCCGTCGACGAGGTGACACATGCAATGTCTTATATCATCACGTAGTTATTGCTAGGGTTGGTCACCACCCCTGTACCTCTCTCAGTGATCGTCTCCTTAAATTCCCACACAATGCAGTGAGGTCACATGATAAATAAACAAACCATATTCCTGTCAAGTTTCTTTCTAGTTTTACTAGAGCTACTTTTCCAACAACATAGAAGTAAGTATTTTCCGTTCCATATATCAAAATAGTCCGTCCATCGACTGATGAAGACGCGAAACCGGCTTTTGCACTTACCTGTTACGAAAGACCGCATGCAAGTCAGCACCAGCGTAACTGAGCCAGTGCAACCTCTGCCTTTGCAGATGTTAGCGGTAACAGGCGGTGTACCGCAGCAGTAATGATTGCAAACACTGAAAAGTTAGTTATCAAGCTGGGTTTAACATCGAGCAGCAAACACTGAACAGAAACAGTGCTAGCTTCCAGAAACAGTGCTAGCTTCGAAAGAAACAGTTATCTAACAGTTCCTGATTAATGAGTCAAAGTGTTTATGGATCAGGCCACGCTGACTTTCTTGGGCATCACCCGCAGTGTTGTGTAGCGATCGTGTCTAAAAATAGCCGGCCACGTTGGGTTGCGCAGAGATCGAAAGTACGTCGAAAGGAGACGTAAATGTACGGAAAACGGCTATACATACATGGAATCAGAACGCAGACGATTTTGCTCGACTATTTAAACAACAACAACAACAACAACGAAAAGAATATAGTTTTTGGTCTGTTGGGGGCTATTTATTTCCTCTAAACCGTGGAGTCTGTGCAGACAGCTGGAAATGCCGACGACGGAAATGTTGCTGGTCACGTGATACACATAATCCTACCGCCATCTTGGGATCTCACAATGGCACCGTACTAGGATGTGAGTCACAAAGAAACATTTACGTTCGCTTCTGGACGGGTGCATTGCTTCGGTTCCGGCGGTTCCTGATTCCTTAGTTTTATTTTTTCTGACCAGCATCAAAGAAAGAACAACACAGGTGAGAATATGGCATCTGTAGCTCGGATTGACCGGGCATATTTTGACAGCAAACGTTGGTCTGCTCCCAAGGTTTGTTTCTATCATTGTTGACGTCTCTGAACAATGAATATCAGGGACGGGGTGATCAATGTATGTTTCTTTTGAGCCTGTATCAAATTCATTCAATCAAGTTTAACATTGACGGCCTACAGTTTTATTTAATCGTTTAATTTGTCGACGCGATCGATGTGTTGTGTCCATTGTCGGTGCTTTTTGTTTGATCGCACAGAGGAAGCGAAGCGAGACAGCGTCAGTGGGTCACTGTGGGATGCTTAGTAACCATCACCGCTTTGTCTAGTTTCTTTTGAGGCTGTCTGTGTCTCCGTTATTTGTTTAGCCCGATGTGTCAGCTTCGAACAAGTACAGTCATAGTGTCAGTCTTGTTGAAAGATTTTTTCTTCATTAGCCTGAAGGGGGGTAAGACCTTTGTTTGCTGAAGGGGGTGTATCACACAGACGGGTTGACACAATGGCTGTGAACAGATGGTTTGAGTAATGACGTTCACCCTCTTACGTCTCTTTCAAAATTCTATGGGATTGGATGTACGCACACAAAGCATGCCTTGCAGATTGAAGTTTTGCAGTTTCAGGGTAACTGATGGTTCACAGCTTTTTGTGTATTTATTTTTGTTTCTGTGACACTAACTTACAGACTAACACAACAGTGACAACATTTAGTTTTAACTTGCTTTGTTTTTTCTTAGACAGTACCCTTGTGGATAAAGCAAAACTCAACAGGCTCCTCAGCCAAAGAAACAGTCTGTATATGTCAGGCATGGGAATTGTCCGCCTAAAGGCAAATTTCCCCCGAAATGATATTGCTCAGCCGCCAAAAAAATTAATTGTCCGCCCCCCCAAAAAAATTGGGGTGCAAAGAGTAACTGAGCACCGGTCATTATACACTGCGAGGCATTCGTTCAAGTGATATGCCGCCCGCTAGAGTTACGCATCACCTATTGTGGCTGAACGCAGTCGTTACTTTACCGTGCAAGCGGGCAATACAACACTGAACGCACTCTTTTGATGCTCGCTTCCCGTCTCACTTTTTATTGTCTTTGGAAACACCTCCAGAATGCGCCAGATTGCACAGATTTTAATCTAGATTTAAAAATTTCCTGGGGGGTGGGGGCGGGGTGGGCATGCCCCCGGACCCCCCTAGTTTCAGACTTTTTTCACTTTTCTAATTCCCATGCCTGATATGTACATAAATTATAGGCCATTTCACATTGGAGTGCACAATGTTTTTTTTTCTCCAAATATCTCCGCAAAGAAACACTTTTCTGACTTCTGTACCACTTTAGTGCCAATTGACCTAATATGGGCTATTTTCACGTAACTACTATGATTTGTTGATTTTGCTGTACATTTGTACTTGAATTTGGTTAACTCCAATGATTCGTTGATTTTGCTGTATAGTCATAAGAATCTGGTGAAAAGAGTCATTTCAATACCTTAATACAAGAATAATAGAGTACTGACGGGAAACGTCCAGACTTCAGTGTTAAAATCAAGCATGCAGACTTTATATGTTTCCTGTGCAGTCACCTTACTCATTTGCATGCGAATGTATCTTTCTTATGCTGGGCTGAATGTATTTGGGGCACATTTTTTATTTACTAATTTAGCGATGTAAAATCGGTCATTTCATGAAAAAATTCTGAATTGTTACAACTGTACATAAAAACTGACACTTTGAAAGTAAATGCTATTAGTCAACTGGCACTGAATGTTTGTTCTAAAGATTGGTATAAAAAGTGGTTCTTTGCAGAGATATTTGCGAAAAACATTGTGGGCTTTGGTGTCAAATGACCTAGATACCAGGTACAAGGTAGATATGTACCTGTCACTAGTGTCAGCATTGAACTGGGTTTGTCAAAGGTAGCACACTCGTTTCTGTGGTGAATGCAAAAACTAGTTAGTGACTGCTTCCATGTATAATATTCACACCCATGGGTACCTGACATGCATGGATCAACTTCTGGATCTGCATAGATAAAACGCAAAAAACTGGGTCATTGAAGACCATGACAATATTGGGTTTTAGAACCACTATCATTTATTATTTTTTGAGACTTTTGATATAATCCGTTTTATTGTGAATAATTTCCGAAATCTTCAAGTTTCCGTTTGACCCATTTACCTGTAATTAGATATCAAGAGAGTGTGCAGCCACTTGCTTTCATTTCGTTCTGTAACCATTGATTGCCTCATTTATAAAAGTTCTAATATCTGGTTATAATTTGGGTGTAGGTAGCGGTTTTTTGTTGGGCTGATTCATGCAGGAATCATTGCGACTAAAACTGATAGTGATGCACACACAGTATTGTGCATACTGTAAACAGTAGTACTAGTAGTAACAGCAGTGGTGGATGCATGCACAAGGTAGCTCAAGTTTTGATTTCCCTTTTTCAGGATGGGATGGGTTTGTTCACAGAGCATAGCACAGATTGTCTATGCATTGCTCAAGGCTTTATGAGTGTGGAAGCTGCACATTTTTGTCAGTGCTGTTGTGATGCAACCTTTCTATGTGAATGCTTTTTAGCAATGCAAGTGAGCACATGCCATTCTGATTGCTTGATATTTACAGCTTAGACCAAGTATGACAGAGTGCAGGGCTGCACATCAACTTTTGGGTACAGTGGCTGCACACACAAGGGGGTTAAAAGATGCAGTAAAATTCTGCTCATAGGGTATGCCACTTGACAGCATTGAGTGCTTTTGGTATACAGTATACAATAGGGCTCGGGAAGTTCCCCGCGTTGCCTAGGAGTGTCGGCTGCTGTGCCGCCATCTTGAGAGGACACGCCTGGCGATAGACTTCAGATAGTAGCGAAGTAGTGTTTCAACACGTTTTTCTTCATGTTTCTTCCTCTTTGGAAAGAAACAGATTCTGGTTAGCAGTTTCCTACGGTGATGGCAAGACTTGCTGTTATTGCCTATAGCATGTCAGGACTTTCCTGACATTGTCGTGACAACGATTTCCCAATGAGCGCATGAGTCGCGTATCCTCTCAAGATAGCTGCCATGACTAGCGTGATGACGTCAGCTTCCCCAGCCCTATTGCAGCAGAGTCTCTTCATTCATCATGTAAGATTTCAAGGAGGTTATACTTTTTACATTTCAAGGAGGTGCAACTTGGGGAGATTTCATTTTGCATTTTTGGTTGGAAGCACTTTCTTCTGGCAGGCAACCCAACAATTTTTTTGTTTGTTGGTACTACAGATCTTGTCTAGGTAACTACATCTTTAGACAGAATGTTTATCATAATATTCACTTATGTGTGCTGAATATAGTGTGAATTTTACCTGAAACAAACTGAACTTTCATTGAACCCAATTTTCCCTTTTGCCGCATATTAACAAGAGCCACAGTGGAACTAAATAATTTGGACATAGGCTGTGATGTCTTTTGTCCCCTCAGAAAAATGGAGGGTTTGGATCATGCAGAGGTCAGTTTTCTCATGTACATCCATAATTGATGCACTTCAAGTATCACTGTAAAATTGTAATTGCACAGGATTTGATTCAAAATAGTTTTTATACTATTACTAATATAGCTTTAATTAATATGAGGTGGTATTTTAGTGTATTCCCTAGTGTATTCCCTAATTCAGCCACTGGTCATATTTTTTACACTCTGGTGACTGCATATCTGGGGTTGAGTTCTTGAACTCCTTCACGGGCAAAAGAAATTGAATGCCACCAAACTGCAAGAGACATAGATCCTCATAATCCTCCACAGTCAGTGGTGCTTAGGAGGATCTATGCCTCTTTTTGAAACCACTTTGTGTCCTTTTGACTAATGGGGATCTTTGATGCACTACACAGTCAGTGCCCACTGGAACTTCCAGTGGAAGTGAAGGGGTTAATCAATGTACAACGAAGCAGTATAAATGATGAATCATATTTAATGTGAAAGAAAAATTACAATTGATAATTTGTGTATGTTTATGTTGCAGATGGTGCACCAAGATTGAAACAGGCTCCCGTCAGGATTGGCTGCTGCAGGTGCTTCTCCATCCTCCTGGTTGGAGGTCAGTCACAATTGCTGCTGTATGTCAAGCAATGAACATGGGTCAGAAAGTGTCAGGTGGCATCAAAACCATCTCCAGCTCGCGGGAGCCAACCTACAAGACTTTAAATCGCGAGCCTGCTTTCAACCCAGATTTCCAGAAGCCAGCACGTCTGGATGCTCTCCTGGACATGCCGAGCGTCCCACGTGAAGTGCAGTACAAGCATGCGTGGAATCCTGATGATCGCTCCCTCAACATCTTTGTCAAAAGTGAGGATATGATGACTTTCCATCGTCACCCGGTCGCTCAGAGCACAGACTGCATCCGTGGTCGTTACGGCTACACGCGGGGACTACATGTATGGGAGATAGTGTGGAGTACGCGTCAGCGTGGGACGCATGCAGTTGTGGGCGTGGGAACGGCAGATGCGCCGCTGCACTGCGTCGGGTACCAGTCACTGGTGGGCAGCAACAAGGAGTCATGGGGGTGGGACTTGGGTCGCAATAAGCTTTACCACGATATGAAGAACCAGCCTGGCATAACATATCCCACCTTGTTGAACTCTGATGAGAACTTTGTGGTGCCAGACAGCTTGCTGGTGATTCTGGACATGGACGAGGGTACGCTCAGCTTCATGGTGGATGGACAATATCTGGGCGTGGCTTTCCGGGGTCTGAAGGGCAAAAAACTCTATCCCATTGTCAGTGCCGTGTGGGGACATTGTGAAATCACCATGCGATACTTGGGTGGACTTGATCGTAAGTTATTACATGTACATAAACTGTTGAATAAATAATTGTCTCAAAATAATTATCCTCGAATAACCCTCATGTGTGCAGTCACCAGTACTGTTTACAGTATCTGTGGCTGCATGCTCAAGGGGGGGTTGATGTTTAGTTTGTTTTAAATTTAATCTATTACAAAGCCATGCATGCTAGGAGTAGGATTAGTGTGTAGCATTACTAGTACCAAAAATTTATGTTGCATTTTCGTAGCTGAAATGTTTTGCTGCAAATTTAAGAAGTGCTGCAGGTTACCTTAAAAAATGTGCTATGCATTTGTAGTTAAATGAAAAGTAAAAATTGTCCAATGTAGTAAAAAGCACAATTGACTGAATGTTAGCTGCAATATTGGTTCAATGGTTATCGTCAGAGATAACAACAGACTTGTAAGAGGTGGGACATCTCAAAACTTTTTTTCAGATGTCCCAACAAAATGTTTCTTTGTAAACTACGCCAGTTTAAAAAAAAGGGAATAAACCCCATTCTTGTCACTGGAGTGTCAGTGGTTGCAGATTGTGTTTATTCAGTGATAAGACTTTCAGCAGTGCTATGGAGTCTGATAATACAAAGTAGTGTCCATTAGAGGCATGGATCGTCATGAGCCTCTGCAACTGCAAGGGCTCATGAGGATCAGTGGCTTTTGCATTTGGATCTTATTAACTATTTCTTTGGTATTAACAGGTTAACATAACACGTTTAGGTCCCATAGCGTGTTTTTCTAAGTATTAGATTTTCGCAGTATTTGGTTTGCAGTGTGATGCAATGAAACATAAATGATGTTTGCATTAGAAAGTTTATTTTTAAACAACATTCAGTTCAGTTTCGCTGGGATTTATTTATATTTTTCCCTAATGTTTAATTGATCAGTTTTGATTAATTTGACAGATAATGTAGAGATTTTGTTTATTGGTGGTATTTTATTATTAGGTGTTTCGGTGGACATTTATTTTACCTATTATTGTGCATATTTGTTCATGAGCAGGTAAAAATGTTTGAATAACCAGCTTGTGGTTGCTTTAGTTAACTGACTCTTCTTATTTGTGTGCAGCTGAGCCTCTTCCACTGATGGATATATGCCGACGAGGGGTGAGAAGTCAACTGGGCAAGAACCGCCTACATTTGATAAAGGACCTTCCCATTCCCAACTCTCTCAAAATGTACTTGTGGTACCAGTCCTAGCAGTGAATCTGGTACGGTGCCGTGCCATTGTCTCATGCTTCAAGTTATTTTTTATTTACCCGTTTTTGACGTTGTGTGCCACACTTCTTCATTGTCGTATTTCTCCAGACATATTGTCACACATCATGGCTTTGAGTGCAAGAGCAAAAAATGTTAGTAAAAGAGATATTGGTGTGGCTGGTGATTCATATGTTGGAAGTTGAGGTAGCAAAATGTCCTGCTGTCTGTGAACAAAAGATTCTTGGACCTACATCGGCTGAAGGTGGCCTGCACTTATACTTGGACATCTACATCTGCAGCTGATGTTGGCCTGACAACATTTCACTCTGTTTGGTTGTTGTTAGAGATTGTGAGAGAACTGGTATTCTGTTTGCCAGCCATTTGTCACCGCTTTGTCTGAGTGGGTATTTTGCAGCCACCTTTATTATTTTAGGTGGATAATTCACACAGATGTTGGCTTATCTGCACTGTGTGCTGCTGTTGTTTGTCTTTCTTTTACATTACAGGACATTCATGCTTTAGTGCATTGGTGGATACAAACACACATGTGTTTTCTCTGAAGAATTTATAAAGTACAGGTCAGCTTCAGTATAAAGTGATTCACATGTATCCCAAAACTGAATATGATGCTGACAAGTCAGCTTTTTGAGTGGCTCCTCAGTGTGCCAAAAGATCCTGCACCGCTATCACCCCTTCGGTGGTCATCACATAATACATGCCTGAGGATCTTTCCCTACTTATGTTTTTGTTTCCACAATCCTATAGTAAATACAGCACCAGGTTAATATGACAAAAGATAATGCTGCCCAACTTTATGACTCCCATGTGTCGCATTATACCGAGGATGACCTGTATGTTTTCTTTTAAAAAATGAGATAACATATCTTAATGACTCTACTTACCCCACTTGTGCATTCAGCCACTTGTATTTAAAACCGTACTGGTGGCTGCATGCACAAGGGGGTTATTTCAATGGTGTATCGCTCGGTAAAGAGTCACTGACCGAGGAGTAGACCATTGTAGTGAAAAGATATCGGCCTCAGCTTTGTCACCTCAGCTCTTGCAATATGCCCCCCCCCCCCCCCCCCCCCCCCCTCCCGGGTCTAGTCGACCACTTCGATATTGTGTAATGGTTGTAATGTAAACTTTTTGGTTGCTTCATGTCCTAATAGCTATTCACTTCATTTTGACCCTCTTATGTGTGTAGCTTCCAGCAAATGGTACTGGAGGCTGCATAGGTCTAGAATGGGGTCAAACAGTGTGAAGATCTGGAAGTGTTTGATGAAAGTTGAAAATTGTCAAGTCATTTTTTACCATCCTTTTAGTTTAGTTTACAATTTGTGGTCCTGTCACTATCAGTCTGATTCAACTTCTTTTTTTAAGTAGTACAGTATACTATGTGTGCAAGTCTAGTTTGAAAACATTTCCTTGCACATTCTAGCACAATTTGATTTATTCAAGCAAGATTGGCAAATTCCCCTGCATTGAAAATAAAATGGTCAAGCCAGTCTTTGTTTCTTGCTGCTGTAAACATGCTAAAATAATGTGGGACAGAGTGATGTGCGAGTTGAATATAGGTCTGAGAGCTGTACAATCCAAGTTATTGGTGTTTCAATTTGTTTTTCAATGTAGTTGCACACTTGTAATAGCTCTTTGTTTTTGGTTGGTACATGTTGGTTCTTCCTTCCTCCCCCCCCCCCCCCCCCCCCCCCCCCCTATTTTCTCAACCCTGCCAAAGCAGAAATAAAACAGTTGTATGCCTGGTATTTACTTCTTTCGTCTGTCGTGAATCTGACGCAAAGTCGGACAGCTCACAGTCATTTTACAAAGCTGTTGCAGAAAAGCAAAGGCAAAAAGCTATGCAATAGAAAGATTGCCGAACCTGTTAAATTACTTGCATGGACCTTGAGTGAATTTCACAGGAGAATATCTGTTCTATGCTTTGTCTATGATTATTTCTAGGCCATTGATTTGCAAAGTTTTTTCAAGTGTGTTTATTGGTCTGTGATTTTGGACCTCGTGGATCTAAGATCTGCGATTTAATTTTTTTTTTAAGATCTGCATGGTCCAGAATGTCAGACCAGGGCATGTTTTACCATACTAATTGATGCAATGGATTTAGTTAGAACTTGCACTGAAACCACACTGTTATTTTTTTTGTGAATGTGAGAAACGAGTGATTTCAGGTTTGGTGAATGATATGCTAATTTAAACTCTGCACTTGCTGCCACAGCATTGGTAGTGTAAACAGGACTGGCAGCTGCATGCAGCTGCCTGTCCTGTTTACAGTACCAATGCACACGGGGGTTTAGTATGATAACAATATCGGTGTACACAATTTTGTGTTCGGCAGCTTGCAATAATCAGCAGAATATTGGGTGACTATATGCCACACAGTGTATTGTGCATGAAGCTAGTTCATTGATTGAAAATTATTGAAGGCATGGATAACCTACTCAAAAACTTTACAGTGAGTTTGAAACTTAATACTGGTACCAAGTGAGCAATGATTCTGTGGGTTTTCATCAGCCTAATTGGCCCATACACAACATAGCTTTGTTCACTAGGTGTTCTAAGGCTAACGTTATATCAGTAGTTTGCATCTCTTTCAGAGAAGGAATATATGTCTGGGATGCCTTTTTTTTTTGCTGGGACCTACCAGATACTGTTATTGTTCATGTATTCAACTAGTAGTATTATTACAGAACTCATTCACCATATATGTGAACTTAATTGAGGATCCAGCGTCTCTATCAGACCCTTCCTTGCTTGCGAGCTGCAGAGAATCGCAATAATAAAATCTGTGCCTCTCACTGGCTTGGATCTTTTCTGCTGTAAGCTGGTCTGTGATTTTGAACCTTTTGACTGTAGGCCAGAATTCCAGACCAGCACACGGCTTGTCGGGAGAAGTCATCCCGCTGGATATAAACCTTCGACTAAATATAAAATATAGCGCTGAGGTTGAATTGGTCAACCTGTGACATGGCCAGTCCATTCCGATCTCAGCTGATGGTGTAACACAACGGTAATTTAATTTGAGAACTTGTACAGTTGACTGCCTGAAAATCTGTGTGCATTTGTTTATCTTCTGTTGCTTTTGTGTTTGTGGAGTTGTCATGAATAGCAGCATGCAAAGCGCACTAAAACGGGCTAAGCTTGAACATAATGCTCTCAGCTATTGTCCCATTATGTAAGTTGAGCCTGTTGCACAGTTAACAGTTCCGTTTTTTTTCTGGTGCATAGTCCTGTTAGCTTAATAAGTGTGCTTAGGTGTTTTGAGCTGATTTGGTGGGGGGGGGGGGGGGGGGGGGGGGGGGGGGATTTTTTTGAACGAAAACATCTGGCCCAACTTGCCGACTAAACATTTTTCAGTTAAGTTTGCAGTACCTGCAGCTACCCCCCCCCCCCCCCCCCCCCCCCCCCCCAAACCCCTATTTCTTTTTACAAGCCCCTTCTCTGTTCAACCAACTACTTTAAACTCTGATAATTTCTTCTCTTGAATCCTTTACTGTGGAAAATAGGGAACATGATCCAGCTACAAGAGTCGGATCCTCGTGAGTTGCCTCATGCTGACATTTCATATCAATATTTCTTAGATGACTGGGGCACTTAAATGAGAGAGTCAAGAGTGAGAGGGGGGAAAACAGATCATTTGTGCACAAAATACTCTTAACTGGTTGCTGTAAACTATAAGCAATCCAGACCAAAAAGGTGACTGCCAAGTGTGTAAAATGCAAAGAAGTACCCAACGGAGAAAGAAACACGCTTAGAAAAGACGGGTACAACACAATTTATTAATATTTCGGGTAAATACCCTTTGTCAAAATAAACAGATCAGCTGCTACTTATCTTCATTCGCAGAAGGAATGTGGCAACTCATGAACTATAAACTATAAATAAACTATAAACTATAAGTGTAAACTATACACAAATCAATTTTTAGAGTCTCTGTTTATATTGCATCTGAGGGAATAATCAAGACAGGAAGAAACACTCTGTGGAATATGATGACGGGCAGTCAGCTTGCAACCAATGGCTAACAATAGCTTGTCCCATGAATGTCCAGGAGAGCTGATGTCCTATAAACCAGTAATATTTCTTTGAAACCGACAGTGTCAAGTTACTTTTAGTTGCCTTGGAGTTCTTAAAATTTCGTTCAACATGGTCTACAGCCTCCCTTAGCAGTCAAAGTATGCATTGCAGGCAGTGATTACATAGTAGACACTAGATGTACTCATGAAATGCCTCGGTATCACTATTGCTGATTTGGCCATTGTCGTCAGCTGTTCTTGCCCTTTGCACACCACCCATGTGTGTTGCTTTAGTCTGGATTATTGAGATTAAATGAATAAAACAATGTTGTATTGACAAATTTCAGCCCTTTGACTGTCAGTAGCATGTTTGGTCGAGTGATTCATTCAGCCAAAGGTTTAATCTTCATATGACAGACAAATGTCTTATTTTATGTTGGCTGTCTAAACTCATGACCTATGTGCAATTTTCTAGTTACACCCTGCCTTGTTATTCCAAAGCGTGTTTCTTTCTCTGTTCGTTATTGTTTTCCGGTTTACATGTTTGGCAGTCACTCCTTTGCTCTGGACTTCATACTGAGAAATTTCCATAAAAAAATAAACCGATTTAGAAAGGACAAAACCAACACAATTTATGATTGTGTTACTGTTAGACTTGTCCTTTGTAAGTGTGTTTCTCTGTTTGTTGGCTATTTCCTCACGTTTTACATACTTGGCAGTCTCACCTTTGGGTCTGGACTGCATACTGTATCATGTATGTGTATTATTTCATTTGATGTTTGTTTTACTGTGGTGATTTGAAGTCACGTTTATGTCATCACTGGGAGCTCACACACATGTCCCCACACCTCCCTCCATTGGCGTAACATTTCTGTATTTGATGGTGTTATGATTTTTTTTTGTTGTCATTTTAAAGCCTTCACATGCTAACTACACAATGTGCAATATCATTAAAAACTGTCATGTACAAATTTATGTTTTCCTCAAATTATTCTTTTTCCCTTTGTCTGTCATTTTCCTTGTAAGATAGTATCATTATTTAAAATGCAGTGTCTCAATTTAAATAGCGAAAAAAAAGTTTGACTTTAATGTCTGAATAAACATCACTTTTGATTTGTCATGTTATGTGTGTGAGATGGAATTCATGTGTTGTGAAGCATTTTTATGTTATTTTACATCAGTACACGTCGCTGCAGTTCTGACGTTTTCAATGTGTCTTGCTTTGTGCATTTGGACCTTACTACTGTCTGCCGTAAGGTCCAATGTCGCAATCACACATTTACCAGTATCGGTTTCTGATGATATGTGGCAGTGTTAATTTTTAGCAGTTAAAACTAAATGTGGCTGAGAGTGTTATGGAATTTGTTTTTGGTCTTTTGCGCTTCAATTACTTGTGCTGTTCCTGTCATGGTTGAGGGATTATCCCACGGTTAAGGGATCACACACTTGGCTCTGACGCCTCCCCCCCCCCCCCCCCCTCCCATGGGTTCTTACCATTTTTAAACATATGACTGTGGTGCCCTCAGATGGCCACACCAGCTGAGGGAGGAAGAATGACTGTGAAACATGGCACCATCAGTTCAAGTTTGATGCCAGCATAGTTTGGCACCTGTAGATGCCAAGCTATTCTGGCACCAACCTTGGATTATTATGGACAATGCCTAACTAGCTTGATACCTCCCCAGGCACCGCTCTAGTCTGGCAGCACCCTTGAAATAGCAATCCTCCTGCTGTGTGGTGTCGATTGAAAGGGTTTATCTTCTAGGCATAGACTGAGTTCTACGGCCAGTTGACCCCGTTCAGTGCCCTTTGACGGAAACTGTCTGTTCAACATCAACACACCCTAGTTGTCCTAGGAACATGGATTCAAAGTGGTGTCAGCAAGAGGCATAGATCTTCATGAGGATCCATACCTCTTGCAGCTGTGTTTAAATTTTCTCGGCACTGAACAGGTTAAGTAAGATATATTATTTGTTACACTCAGTTTTTGGCGTAATGTGCTTTTTATTTCATTTGTTTTATTGAGATTTTAATGCATTCAAGTGCAGCATATGGATAATGTGACAAAGAGCCATGTAACTATATACATCACATCTTGAATAAATTAAAGATAGTTTAGCACAGTTATATATATATATACATTTAGTCCGAAGGCCAGGTGTTTAACACATTAAGGATGTGCAGCATTCAGATATGTGGCTTAATGCTGCATATTTTACTGCAGCAAGTCTTGATTGAGTTACCTCCTTTAGCCCTGAGGTCAAAATTTATAATGTTGGTGTTTGTCCTAAAGATGGCATTACAGATCAGCCATTATAGTTCATCAGTGGTGCCAGAATAGCTTCTCACCCCAGAAGTGCCAAGCTAATCTGGCATGACCCTTGACATTTTATGGCAAGTCCACATCTCCTTGTAGAGTGTCAGGGCTGAAGGGTTAATTTATAGGACTGTAAGTCATTTAGGGGCGGTCATAATTTTGATTTGTTTTGTGAAAGGTGCTTTTGTTGAATCTTCATGAGATGAATTATGTGCTTAGGAAGAATCCTTATGAAACGTGTTGAAACTTCTAACATGAACACTCACACACCTCTGTGAATTTTGTCAAGTTGCTTCATATGCCAGCTTTTACTAGTATCGGGGTCTGATGATCTGACCCCACCTCAAAGAGTTAAAATTCTTTTTAATATTGTATTACATAGATGAAAATTTTAGACTTCTGCTCTTGTTAATAGTTTGAGACCAAGGATTTTCTTCAGAGTTAATAAACATTTTAGGCATAATTTTAACATTTTCAGTTGAAATATTACTATATTCCAGGAAGTTATTATTTTATGTTTTTCGTTCTTGAGTTCGCATTCATTAACTCATTCAAGACGTGCCGCCTCCGGATTCGCGACATAAGCTGCGTATCTGTAGTCGGCACGTCTCGAATGAGTTATAGCATAAAAATGTACTTTCAGAATGGTTTAAAATTTAATCTTGTTTTAATCATTCACAGTGAAGCAAGTTGCCCGCAGGATTTTTGTATTTTTGGTTTAAATTGAAAATTTGTTTTAGGCTGATGCAAACTATTAAAAATGTTAAAACATGCATGTCTTTTTCAGCCTCATTAAAGTTAAGGGCTTCAGCACTTATTTTGAGGATCAGCTAAAGCCAACCTTGACTTGCAGGAGGCATAGATTCTCATGAGCTCCTGCAAATGCAGGGGCTCATATGAATCTGTCTCTTGCAGATTAAAGATGTGAAGCCCGTTTTTAATTTCATGGCCTTCGTGTCAGTTTTGGATACATGTATTGCGTGAATGGTTTGTTGTAGATGCCACATTGTCTGTCATTTTAATTCAAATAAATATTATTTCCAGTAATTTGTAAGTTTGTGTGTGTGTGGCTTTTAAATTCCATAATATTGCAAAACTCACCTGTTACCACTTATGAATCAGAAAGACCAGTTTATGAATCAGGAAGACCGCTTTATAAATCAGAATCACACTGTTTAACACAATGAACCATAATGCCAATCATCATAAAATTGAAAGTTTGCCTCTTAAAGCTTTAGACCAGATGTGGAGATTGCACAGCAAATAAATGATAGTTGAAGGATGTTGGTAGAATAGCTTGGCATGCAGCCTTGAATTGTCATCGTCAGTCTATCTGCTGATTGTGTGTGACAAAGATAAATAGGTTAATGGGTGTTGAAACATTAATTTTAACTCATTCACCCCGACGCACGTATTTCCCAAATTTTAGAGGCGTCATCTAAGGACTATGCACCTGTTGCAGGAGATGGATAGACCATGATAATTCAAGGGTAGTGCCAGATTAGCTTGGTGCTGACAGGCGCCAAGCTAATCTGGCACTACACTTGCATTATCATGGTCGACCCATCTCCTGCTGTAGTTCGTCAGGGCTGAATGGGTTAATTGATGCACGAATGCCACACTCTCTCTCCACACACAACACAAAACAACAAGCAGTTCAAAGTGGAAGTCAACGTGTGTGCTTCCACTTTGAACTGCTTGTTGTTTTGTGTTGTAGTAATGACATACTGACATTGTTACAACCTTGACCATCATGACGACCTTGAACACATTGATAACGTTATTTATAGTTCACTGGAACCTGCCCTCCATTGAATGAAAAGGTCACACGAATATATTACAGAGGTGAAACGTCACCAAAATGTCGGGCACAACAAGCCCAGTGAACAACGAAGCAGACGACAGTTCGAGTCAGCCCGAGTCGGCACGTGGTAGCGAAAGTTCTAAGGAGTCAGTAAGTGCAGCACATATTTTTTTCAACAAGTTTCGGTTATAAAACATATAACAGCTGTTGTTAAGATTGCAGTTTGACTGATGCACGAACACAGGGCTATGATCTGTTTTGTTTATGTTGTGGTGGGCGTGATCAAAGGGAAGTAACCGCTCTTTAAAACACAGTTCTGTTGCAAGGAAGTAGTAAGTCTTAGACTTTTGAACAAAAGGTATTTTTGAAACATGAAATACATCTATAAAGAGAGTTGGCTAAATGTTACCCTCTTTCCCTGATTTATCTTTTGCTTTTGTCATGGCATTGAAACCCATCGCATTGCTGAGAAACTGACACCAATTGTCTGATTCCGGGGAAGTAATCTTTGTTGTGCACACGTTCAAAGTATTCAATCGGAAGTTGTGTCCCTTAGGTATACCTCGTCCTGTGTCTAGTGAGGGGACATCCAGCGGCGCCAATCAGTTGCTATTTTCGCACCTGACCCGTCGCTCGGACCGGTCCTGGGCACCAGATCGGTTTAGAGCGTGTGCTCTCTGCACCTGTAATGAGCAAGTATCGGAGAAAGAATCACGTGACGTTTGAGTGGTGCTAAGCGGACTAAAGACTGAATAAGGGGGACCCGCCTATATCAGTGCAGTCTGGCAATAACTGACTGAGTGCATCCTTATGCTAGCGGGCATCACGAAACATTACACGATTTGGCAGATTTAAAAAATAGTTTCGTTTTTCCTCAATGGTGGTGATTTTGCAACATCTGCGTCGCTTTTCGTCACTGAGTGGCGCAGTGGTTAAGGCGCCCGGCTGCGGCCACCAATGCCAAAGGTTCGAGGTTTGAAACGGGTTCCGGCGTCGGACTTCATCTCCTCGGCTGGTAAGTGTCACCGTTAATTCGGGCGGCGGCGTCGGGGGTTCTTTCTCCGGGTACTCCGGTTCTTCCATCCCCCCCCCCCCCACACACACACACACCCCTCACACTAAGTTGGTACCGGTTTCAGTCGCGCGGGCCACTTTACAAATTTCAAATACAAGCGATCAAAAATCTCTGTAACTTCAGTATCTGAACTGGCCCTTCGTCTGTCTTGTACTGTGTTTGTCTTAAATGGCGTAAATCCGTGTCTGTTACGTGAGTGTGCGTGTTGGGTTTCAGTTCGCGGCGCTTTGAGTCGACTGATTCGCCCACGGAGAAAAAGCGCGGCCTATATAATAACGGTATTATTATTATTATTATTATTAGAAAGCACCCTCGTGGCCGTAGCAGTATGAGAGACGAGTGCACTACAACTGACTCAAGAGTTGATTCAGGAATACACCAGTTCTGAGGAGAATGAACAACCCCCGGAGACCTATCTTTTTTCCAGTAGGGACGTACGCCCTCCAACATATGCTCAATGGGAGTAACGCTAAAACCGGAAACGCGGAACCGTTTTTCGATTGCGGGCCACGGACCACAGTGCTGTTTCCGTACTGTCCAGTCTCTTAGTCTTAGTCAGTTCCAGTCATCCCCTAATTTTTCAATTCCCTAAAAAACACTACCGCCCACCAGCTGCACATTTGCCATGCACAAAATACCAAAACAAACAAACAAACAACAACAACAACAACAAAAAAAACCCAGCACATCACCCGTCTCAGTCATTTCTTGGCTATGAAACTGGTTCCTTACCAACCCCACACCCAAGCACAGCTGAAATCAGCGCGTGCCCCTCAAATCACTACGTCAAAGGCAACTCAACATAGGCCCACAATTGTCCACTGGATAAGCTCAGGATGGTATGAATCAAAGCACCAAACATGTCTCCTCTCAGCTAACCACAAATTTCAAGCAAATTCCAACATTCAGCCCAACTGCAAATTTTCAAACAAGGCAAAAATTATTTTTAAAAACACGGGGCCTTGCACTACCTCAACTTCCCAATTTAAATGTATAACGTGACCTGCGATCACACTGAATCTTCCGCGGGAAGGTACGAGACCACACTTCAAGTGCAGAAGCCAGGCTCACCCACTGAGCTGAATAGTGGGCTCACCCGGCTGCGCGCGGCGCAGTTCTGGTGCACAGGCGGACCCGTCCGAGCGAGCGGACAGATGCGAAAATCGATGCGAAAATCGCAGTAATGGCGCCACTGGTGCGTTTAACCGAGGTACAGGGCGAGGCCGTACACCAACTCGGCGTTGTTACTACTGGGGTCCACTTCTTGGCAAATCAGTTCACTGAAACTAAGTGATCATTTACCAGACCACATCATCAGCAGGAGGAAAGATTCTCTCGAGTCCTTGCAGATTATGAGAACATTATAATATATCCGATCATTCAGACTTTGCTACTCAGTTGAGCTCTTCCAAGCCCAGGTGGGAGGCAGATTTGCAGCCTTGGCTACTTTGGACTGTGACGTAGACACCCTTGCTGGAAATATAAAAGAGGTGTTACTTTCTACAGCAGAAGAAGTGCTGGGGAAGCAGAGGAAGCGCAAACAGCCCTGGGTCACCGATGACATCCTCGATCTCTGTGATGAGAGGAGAGCCTGGAAGAAAAAGAGAGGCCAAGACCTCACATCAGCAAACAAGTACAGACTTGTCAACAAGAAGATCAGGAAGAGGATGAAAGAAGCCAAAGAAGATTGGATTGAAGACCAGTGTTGTAGCGTGGAAGAGGGCATGGCAAACGGCAACAGCAAGAAGGCTTATGAAACGCTAAGGACCCTCACCAAGACTCAACAGCGAACAGCCACAGTCATCGAAGACAGCAGCGGCCAACTCCTTACGGAAAACACTGCTGTACTAAACAGATGGACTGAGTACTGCCGAGACTTGTATAACTACAAGGCTGAGCCAGACACCAGCATCCTCCAAAACAACCAGGCTGGGGCCAGGAAGGCTGAAGACCTGCCAGTGTTAGCTGAAGAGGTGGAAGCAGCCGTACGCGGCCTGAAGGGAGGAAAGTCTCCAGGTGTAGACAACGTACCTGCTGAACTGTTGAAACATGGAGGAGAAGTAACAACGAAGGTCCTCACTACACTCTGTCAAAAGATCTGGGAGCAAAAGAAATGGCCAGTAGAATGGACACAGTCTCTAGTGATCCCGCTCCCCAAGAAAGGAAACCTGAAACAGTGCCAGAACTACAGAACTATCAGTCTGATAAGTCACCCTAGCAAAGTAATGCTTAGAATCATTCTCAACCGCCTCAAAACTTTCGCCGAGGAACTGCTGGCAGAAGAACAGGCTGGCTTCAGAGTTGGAAGAAGCACTGTAGAGCAGATTTTCAACTGCCGCGTCCTGATCGAGAAACATCTGCAGCATCAGCGCGAACTCTACCACAACTTCATTGATTTCAGGAAAGCATTTGATCGCGTCTGGCACGACGGACTCTGGCAAGTCATGAGATCGTTCAACATAGAGGAGGGACTGATCCAAATGATAGAAGCGCTTTACAAGAACGCCTGCAGCGCGGTTCTACTTAACAATCAGTCAGGCGAGTTCTTCAGGACGACGATCGGTGTCCGTCAAGGATGCCTGCTCTCTCCTGTCCTTTTCAACATATTCCTGGAGAAGATCATGCAGGAAACCCTCCACGACCACCATACTTCAATCTCTATTGGTGGCAGATCCCTGTGCAATCTTCGATTCGCAGACGACATTGACCTCATGGCAGGCAGCAATAGTGAGCTCCAAAACCTGACAGACAAACTTTCAAGTAGCGCAGGGTCTTATGGCATGGAGATCAGTACGGATAAAAGCAAAGTGATGATCAACACCACAAGCGACAGCAGCAGCAACATTCACATGAACGGCCAGAAGCTAGAAGAGGTCAATAGCTTCAAGTACTTGGGAGCCACCCTGTCCAAAGACGGTAGTTGCATAGCAGAGATCCGTATCAGGATAGGTACAGCAACATCCGCAATGGCCAGGCTGGACAGGATATGGCGAAGTAACTCCATCAGCTTCACCATCAAGTACAGGCTTTACAAGTCCCTCGTAGTGTCTATTCTACTCTACGGCTGTGAGACTTGGACACTGCTTGCAGACTCAGAAAAGAAAATCCAGGCCTTTGAGAACAAGTGCCTGAGGAAGTTGCTCCGCATCTCGTACCGCGAGCACAAGACCAACGAATATGTACGGAGCATCGTCACTTCCCTGGTGGGCCCACATGAACCCCTTCTGGCAACCGTGAAACGGCGCAAGCTTGCTTGGTTTGGCCACGTGACCCGACACAACACCTTGTCCAAGACTATCCTCCAAGGCACTCTCGAAGGAAGTCGTCGGCGAGGTCGTCAGAGAAAGAGTTGGGTCGCAAACATAAAAGAATGGACCGAACTCGAGATGCCAGACTTGCTTGCCACTGCCCAAAATAGAACTCAGTGGAGAGCACTGTCTGTTGCTGCTGCCTTTCAGTCCCCCCAACGCCCAGTTCGGGCAAGGGACTGATGATGATGATGATGACTCAGTTGACAGTTCACATGGTCAAGTCCAAAGGGGTCATATTTTTCTGTTAATAGTATTGCGCTATAGTCTTGTTTTCTATATTTTTTCTTATATATTTCCTTGTAATTCATTGCAGGCACCTATCGTCAGACCACGTATTTCAACGAAAGACTATGAGGTCTGTTTTAACCCATATCATACAGAGGCTAAAAGCTTCAAATTTGTACACTGCCGTATGCATGCTTACTTAGTACTTAAACTGATACATAGACCAATGGCTTTAGTTCAAGGGAGAGATAGGAGATAGGAGATTCCCAAACCACCCCCCATCCATTTTGTAGTTTTATTATAATAAACTAGCTATTTAGACAAACCAACTTTAATAATATTATTAATATTATTAAAGTTTAATCATTAGGATATAAAAGATTTTATTATAATCAACTAGCTATTTAGACAAACCAACTCTAATAATATAAACAATACCTTTATTATCTAACTATTATACAATCACACCTCCCCATATTTTAGAAAATCATTAAGACAGATTACAACCTAAATAATTAAAGTTTTTTTTATTATATTACATTATAAAATGAATCAAGACGAATTGCTACTTTTAAGTGATATTTGTGCTGTAGAAAACAAAGACTTAGACTTTAAAAAACAACGCCTTCTCTCTGTTGTTGTTTCTGGAAAATCAAAAGCTTTTCTTGGTAAACAATACATGACAGAAGACATAGAATCTCTCCCCGATGACGAGCTAATCAAACTTCATTCAAAATATGAAAATCACATTGCTTCACTAATGACCCGTGATTTGAGTCGATCTCTTATATTCCTATACACAAAAGCTGTGAGTCACTTCCTACCCGTTGATAGTGATAGTCTGTCACATGATCTCGAAAGCAACCCCATAGTTTCAAGTTCAATAGGTAAATTAGCATGCCTTATGTTTTACAAGTTTGGAAATTATCTTGCACCTGCTGTAACCTTACTTGTTACTAGTAGTCATATTGATTTTTCTAAAATAAATTTTAAATTAGAAGAAAATGGACGAGACGACTCCACAACAGAGCCATGTCTTGACACAGGTTCAAACAGTGACTAAGACTAAAAGCCCAGGTCGAATAGAGGCTGGAAAAAGATTAGCTGAATATAACAGACAAAAGAAATTACAGCTTCAAGCATTAACAGAAAAGACTGAAACACCATCAACAGCACCAGTGTCACTACCGCCACACCCCCAACAAAGTGAGAGACAAACAACTAAACCTGAAACAACAAAATATATAGTTGCTGGATTTGTTGTCGGATTTGGTTACGTAGGTTACCAATTATATAAAAAATACAAACCACAGACTCAAACAGTGTCCAAAAAATCAAACACTCCAAAAATAAAAGAAGAAGTCTCCACATTACCAGCAACACCCAAAGCTGTGGACACATTTTAATGCAGTAAATAAATTTATTATTTTAATTTTTATGGTATAAGAAAATGAGTGACACAAAGAACATAATGAACCTCGTTTATCACTCTGCTGTAATAAGTGGACTATCAGTAGCGTATTCTATGCTTGGAAAAAGTCTTCTCAAAATGAAATCAGCAGACCTTAGTAAATTAGACTTCGAAGACAGTGCTAAGCTAGTAGTTGTTATAACAGCATCGATTGCAACAAAAGATTTTCTAGTCAAGCAAGGAATTATTCCAGAAAATATTTCTATGTAAATAAAAATATGGCAACAATAGCTGTCATGATTGGTGGTGCAGTTATTAACGCATTGGCTTTCAGTGGGTCAAACTATTTCTTTTCAAAAGTGAGTAAAGAAGAATCAGCAGAAGAAATGAAGCGACACAATGAGGCATCTGAAAAACTAGCTGAAGCTCAACAAGATTACGAAAAGCAAAGAATTGAGAAACTTGATTTTATTAATGAAAAACTAAAACTTGAGGGTCACGCACAGCATACATTTTCAAATGTTGATGACGCGATCAAAGAATACTATCTTGTAACTGGTGAAGACATGTCTATTCCACAACCAAAACTTAGTGACTACTACCAGCCAAGCCCAGAACAAAGAAATGGAGAAATAATATTTGTTTTAGTAGGAATGACATTAGTTTATTTTACAGGAGTTTATATTGCTAGAAAAAATGGCAGACGCTAAACTATCAAAAATATATTACTCCCCAATTGGCTACTGGAAAGGTAATACTGCAGTAGAAAAATTACATGCTGCTGTGGGTGGAGATGTCAACCAAATAAAACAGTGGCTCAAAAAACAGGCAATTTGGCAAATATATCTTCCTGCTCCAAGAAAAATAACAAGACCTCATTTTGTAAACACTATCCCTAATGACACCCATCAAATGGATCTTCTGTTTCTACCGCATGATACAATAAAAAAGAAACGATACAAGTATGCATTAACTGTTGTTGACATAGCTTCAAGATATAAGGACTCTGAACCCATAACTGACAAGAATGCTGTAACTGTGGCCACTGCATTATCAAAGATATATAGTCGAGGTCCTTTAAAATACCCTAGGCTTGTTCATGTTGATGATGGAAGTGAATTTAAAGGTGCTGTTAATCAGTTATTTACAAAGCATGGAGTGCTAGTGCGGCGAGGCATACCAGGCTTGCATAGATCACAGGCTATTGTAGAAAATTTCAATAAACAATTATCAGAGAGACTTTTCAGCTATCAGTATTCTAAGGAACTTATGCATGACATACATAACACTGAGTGGGTTAAGAGATTACCGTCTGTGATAAAGGCAATGAATAATGAAGGTCACCCTAAACCTGTTGATTCTATTAAATTGAAAACAATACCGTTAGAAATAAAAGCAATAACACCTCCAGACACTAGCTTGTTTACAAAACAGGTGAGATATTTGTATCAACCCGGTGAAGCCGAGAATGATTTTAGACGTAGGGCAACTGATCCAATTTGGTCTACATCTGTTCATAATATAAAAAAAATAGTTCCTTCAGCTAATGCAACAATATATTACTTGTATGAGCCTGCACCAAAGAGGGCATTTGTTAGAGAAGAATTACAGATTATTCCCACAGACACTGTTACTCATTTTTAACAATTTCAATTCATCAACCAGTTCATCAAGCAGATTATCAGCTATTTTTTCAGATAACTTGAGCCTGTAATGCCCAGGTGCATAAGCCTTTTCCTTAGTGTGAAACACTCTTTTTGTATCACCTACTGCTAGAGACTTTTTATATGTTTGAATCATTTCAATATTATGATTGTTTGATCTCAGTGTCTTGTTTGGATAATCAGGCATTAATGCACCATCTAACACTTGCTTATAATGTTCATGACGGATGTCTTTATTTTTTAACGCTGTTTTCTTGATACCTTTGGCTTTCGACTGACTACCTTTTTGGTGTAAAATAGAATACATTTTTGATCTCAGACCAACGTACTCAACTATAGGAACACCATTTAGTTCATCCTTAAACTTACCAGGCACTTTTTTGTTTTGTGTGCTAAACAGCGGGTGATCTTTAGGATAATCAGACGTGTCATACATGTGTAACTCTGTTTTCATGTCTTCATAAAAGTCTTCAGTAGGCACATCTATGATCATAGAGTCAGTGTCAGTGTATAGCAGACGGCACTCAGGATACTTTGGTTTAAAGTAATCATAGTAGAATTCAAGCATCAACAGTTTTGATAACTCGAGTATTGCCATACCAATAAATACTGGCTTGTCCAGTTTAACAATCTTTTTTTTGAGTGACACTGCATACAATGATGGATGAAATTCTTTATACCCTGTGTACTGTGGCTTACCTGTAAGTTTAATTGCACCTGATTCAGTTGTAACCAGTCTCACATCTTTTCTGTGATGAGGATTTTCCATAGTCTTACCAAAACAGGCATTGTTCATAAGCTTAAAGAAGTCTTTGTCAAATGCAGTGTTGCCGTCTCTGGCACGCAATGTTGTGTTCTTCATTATGTAATCTTTCATGAAAGCACTTTGGTCAAATTGAATACCTCTGTGAACTTTCTTTAGTACTAACCCATGTCTGATGTAAAACTGTAACAATCGATAGTGACAAACGTAATTAAATTTGTCATTCAGATTGGGTACAAGTTTGGTGTCTTCTTTTTTCCCCGTCAAACTCATTTTTTCAACTGCTAATGGATAATCATTATGGTAATCGTGTAGATGGTGTGGATACTCCAGGTCTACTTCAAAGATCCAACCCTTTTCATCATTTTGACCTCGAGCCATAATATATTTTGTTAATTTTTTTATACCATACTGTGACAAATCATACAAACAAAAGTTTTTTAATGGCAACAATTCACACATTGCAAATCCATACAAATTATTAGCATCCAAGTATGTAATAAATGACATTGGCTTTGAGGGGTCAAAGTCATCAATATATTTGTTGTTGGCCTTGCAATAATTGTTTGCTGCTAGACTAATGCCTCCCCTCAATCCACGTTCTACCATTTCACCCATTATAGGATCATATAACAAGTCTATAGTTATCTTACTAGATTTTAAAAATGCATCCCATGTCATGCCAGGACTAGTTATGTAACAAGCAGGGTCAAGATTGTAATATAACAAACCCTTTTCACGATAACTTTCAAATACGTCTGCTAGCAAACAGACATCAGCCTTTAAGTATTGGTCATGGTAGTCACCAATAGTTTCGTACCCTAGTTTTTCCCATGCATTAAGTGCGTGTTGGTATTCAGAGTCAGAAATACCTTTACCAATTAGTGTAGAATAAAAATTTTCTTTTGGTGGAAGACTCCTTTCTTCAAAAACTACCCAGTCACTGATGTACTCATATGGATAAACACCCTTTTTAATTAAGTCTGGCTCAAAATATTTACTTGTTATTGGAAACTCAGTAAGTCCTTCTGCGAGACTGGCAAGCCCTAAAGATAAATGTTGCATAGAGTCATAAAATGCTAATTTATCTAAACTAAAGGTCAAGTATTTTTCAGTTGTCTGTGCAATACAATCAATGTTTTTGTAAGACTCATCCACGGCCTGCATGATAATATGTGAATCATATCCTTTGAGATTATGGAAAAAGATTGGCAACTTATATTTATTAAGATCTATTTTTAATTTTGAGTTACAATGAGGATGGGCAGCACCTTTGTAACACCCAGTTATGTAGTCGTAGCCACAGACTTTTTCACAACTCAGAGGTTGTGCACAAATCCAACACATTTCAGCTGTATCAAAATTATGTTTATCTTCTTCTGTCATAACCAAAGGCTTTTGACAATTTTTCAAATACTCAAATACCTTTTTATACAGTTGTCTCATTTCTGTCAAAAACATAGCTGATGCATTTTTTCCCCTGTAAATAACAGGTTCTGAATGCTGACCGTCTGACATAACAAAAATATACCCGAAAGAACACACTACTTGATCACTCAACTTTATTGTCTTTGGTAATGAATCTGGAACAGGGCCATCATACGGAACAACCAGTGATTCGAAATCAGCATACACTACAAACGGTAGATTTTGCTGATTTTTATAGTTCCAAAAATGTACTTTAGCACCAGGCTCTGGGTACTTAAGTACTGTTTGTACGTCATCAGCAGACCTACAATTTAAAACATGTTTATTTGCTACTGCAATAGAAGAAAACCTTTGTAAACATTTTTTACAAACTTCCTGTTTACCATTATGTTTTGATATATGATTATGAATTAGTCGTGACATACTCCTAATAATTGTGTAGTGAAAGTTATCACCTGAGCTTATTAGTAACATGTCAACATGTTTATCTTCTGACTGACCATAGGTTGGGGCAATTGGTGATACTCTAATTGGTTGTAACTTGTTATCAGACTCATTATCCCATATATACACGTTTACAGATATACCAGGATTTAGTTTTTCAAATAAGTCTATGTCCTCAATTTTAACAGGGAACTCAATGCCACTAAAAACGAGTTCGTTTACAAATTTGATGTAGTTAGATACACGATCAGGTTTTGCTCTTACAAAATGAAGTTTAGCAAGCACACACCACATAAAACATAAATTATCATTGTTTTGAATATTGACTACAGCCTTTTTTTTTGCAACCTCTGTTGGCAGTGGTATCCATGATTTGCCTAAAATAGGATGATATCTTGACTGCTTTAGTTGAAGTTCAAGTACATAACCTTCATGCCAACCAGATCCACTTATTTTTGCCCTATCAATTGCTTCAAGGAAGTCAGGCAACAGTTTTTCTCTAAACACTTTTTCAAATCCTCTTCTCGAATTAACTGTGTGTTGTCTCGTTGAAATATATGAAACAATAACTTCTCCAGATTCCCTTGTAAATTCTATTTTTGCAACAATCTGAATCTTTACACTACCAGAAAGAAGATTATCTTGTATTACAATAAAAGATCTTTGTATCGATTCATATACATTAAAATAATTAGATATAGGTAAGTCAATTGTGTAAAACACGTTTCTTAATCTTTGAGAATTGTCCGTCATTTTTATTTGTCCGACAAAAAAATAAATAGAAAATTACATAATGTAAAATGGCACTTTATTGACTGTAACTCCTACAATAAACAGATTTAGTTCACATAGTTGACTTAATATTTGACTCAAAGACATGTGTCTACCATTATTGCTTTTGTATGTGCAATACCATTTTATTAAATTCAACAACGTGAAAATACAAATTTATTTTATATAGCTCTTTTGCTAAATTACTACACACTTTACAAAACCAATCACTGTAATAATCATTAACAGTAAATGATTGTGTATTAATATCAACAGTTATTTTTTTTATAAATGGATTATCAACACATAAAGTTATATTACCAGACATATACAGTGTTGTTGGTAACATAAATAAATTACCGGGTGTCTCTCTATTATAAAGCTGGCTTACATATTTAATATTTTTAAAACAGTGTGTAATATCTATTATTTCACCAATAGGCCAATTTTGTCTGTCCGTCATTTTTATAGACAAAAGATAAATTAATTTACTAACCCATACCCAGTGGGCTGATCTGTCTTTAAAATAAGCTTTAGATGCTTAGTTGATTTCAGTTTATTTTTTACACAATCTCGTTCATGCTTATTTGGGATGACATCATTCTCTCTGAGACAGTCTTCGAAGCTGTCACGATCCTTACAGTAAAACAAACAGATAAACTTTAACTGTTCACGAAAATCTTTCAGTACAGCATTATATTTCTGAGTGAGAATCCAAACACTAATGTTTGCATGTCTGCCACTAAAGGCAAGTTCTGCTAATATGTTTCTCTTTTTGACAATATCTTTTTCTGCTGAGCAATCATCGACAATAAATAAAGTTGTCTGACCTTCAAAATGTTTGTAAAAATACTGTAGGTAGTCATTCAGTTTTTTCTCAGGATCAATTAAGTAAATGTTATGATCAGTCCAAATAAAAAAACGGTTGAGATAAGCTTTGTTATGTTTGATCGTTGGACAAAATATCACAATGTTTTCAAAATGATGAAGGTATCTTGTTTGTAAGAGATTAAGAACAAATTCAGTTTTTCCACACCCTGTAGCACCACAAAATAAACCACAGTGTGGGTCAAATGTCATCAAGTTCATTTTAATACACAATATAATTAATATATGTGTCCACTTAGTCTGCTTTCTGAAATATTTAGTTGGGCATCAAAAATTAGATACAAATATATATTTACTGCTCCAGCTGTTTCAACCTTTTTTTGTATCTGAATTGTGATTCCGTCACTACCATTTTCAACAGTACGACCTGACCCATGTAGATAGTCATCATCTGTACTACGTAAATCTAGCCAAAGTGCATACTTGTCTACCAGGTATTGTGCAATTCTTACATCATACAGATGCAGATCTTTAGATGCCATGTTTGCTGGTTTTTCTCTAATCCTTCCACCTGCAAAATATTTTGCGATCTCGTCAAAGTGTTGGTAAGGTAGCATACCTGAAGCATACACTTGATTAGGACGGCCTTCAATAGTACAAGACAAATTAGTAATCTTTGGATTATAGAATGTTTATGGAGTAGGAGAGTATGGATTTGCTGGTTGAACAAACAACATAAGAATGCCTTTCAGTGACCTAGCAGGAGTGTTTAGGTTAATGTTCCAAATCTGATCACTTTTGTTTTTATTAATTAAACTGTGCCTTATCACACGATCATAATAAATTGGAAGTCTTGACTGGTACTGATTTCGAATGAGGGTAGCTAAATGAGCATGTGTTACAATTTCATATTCTAAGGAAATGTTAGTGATCTTGTATGATGCATGGATATCAGTTGATTTGATAACTTTGGAGTAGTCATTAAACATTAGCTCAAAACTCAGACGGTCATTTAGTGCTCCTTGGTAATAAGGTAAATGTGATGTTAGAATTTCAAATTCAAGTGGAATGCAAAATCTGTTACCATATGTATCTGCCACAATAACATCAGCAGCAGATGCTGTAGATTTGTCTCCTGCATTTATTTTGAGTTTAGTAATATTATCAGTCTCTATACCTTGATAAATACGGTCTTCTCTTTCTTGACTTGTAAGCCAAAGGTCTTTGTAACAGTAGAATACATCAGCATCGTCAAGACTAAACACTTCCTGACCTTCAAGTTTAACTTTAATATTTTTAATAATTGCTCTACCTATGTTTCGAACTAGTGTTCTGTTTACATCTGTTGTTGAAGTAAGTTCAATATTAAATGCAAGGTAAGAAGTATTAGGAACAATAACATCATTGGGACCCAGGTTAGGAAACTTAACAATAAGGGTTTGGTTTTGATCTATAGTACTAGGATTGTTAGTGATTACAATTGATTGCCTAATACCCTTAACACCAAGAGGTTCACGTAGTTTTCTGTATGGGTCTAACTTTGATCCGTAGGACTGTGTCATTTTTATTATGCACAAAAAAATTAAATTAATAAAAACAATGGCAGCGGGAGGATTTGGTCATGATGATATTGTAATGGATGACATGAATGTCTCTGATAATAGTGTAACAGATATGACTGGAACAAGTAATACTTCTAGTATGTATCACGAACTGCTAAAAGACAAAGTTAACTCGTTTTATGATAGTGTTGGTGACCGCCCAGAAGTTTTGGATCCTAATCAGTTTGAACTTGATAAAAAGGGTCATTTATATTTAAATACAGATAGAGGAAAAGTACAATTAACTTATTTAAAAGATCCAGCTAAGTTTAAAACTTTAAGTTCAATTAAAGGTAGTGTTGGTGGTGATGCAGCACTACAGCGTTACCTTGGTGTTGATGCTAAAAGGTTGCCACCTAGAATTGTTAGTACCCTTCATGATGTACAAACAAAATTGCCGACTGGTCAAGAAATTGATATGACTGAAGTAACAAAACTACCAGAATTAGCCAACACAGTAATACAAGAAACTTCATTTACAGAAGGACAAACAATTGGTGACTCTCCTTTGACAATGCGGGAGTTAGCTGGGTTGGATAAAGCACTTCAGTCAATAAGGGGTGAGCTTGTGAATAATTTAGCCAAACTAGGTGAACTTGATAATCACATAGAAAGAGAAAAACAAAAACTGACTACAGCTGATGATGATAATTATGACACCGAAATGAAAGAAAGAATACAAGAAAGATTAAATAAAATGTATACAGAAAGATCTGCGCGACTAGAAGTTATTGAAATTGGAAAAGAAAAACTTAAAACACAGGTAAACAGGATTAGAGAAACTATACAAAAAGTACTTCATGAGGACACAACTTTGGCTGAGAGATTAAAAACACTTTTCAGAGAGCAGGGTATCACTATTGCAAGTTTAATTACTGCTCTTGGATTTATTATTAGTACTGTAGTGTTAGCTGTAACAGGAGGTGGTAGTAGTCCAGCACCTCCGGGCCCACCTACCCCTCCAGACCCAAAAGATTTACAGACATGGGTAAAAAAACAGCTGTCTCATATATCAGACTTGCTTAAAAAATTAGCTGTAAAAGCAATGGATGCTTTGCCTGGCATAATAGGAAGTGTTGTCAGTTGGTTGATCAGTACAGCTGCAAAGGTAGTAGGGTTTATGGCAGAGCACGTGTGGATATTTTTGGTGACAGTAGGAGGGTTAATTATAGGATATTTAATGAAACAGGTAAAGAAGTAGTATTCCTAATCCAGTAAGACCAATTACCAATGCAGTTCTCTCTGACTCATGTGTGTTTTCTTGGTCTGTTAATGTCTGTATAGGTGGTGTTACTGTCTGTACTGGCGGTGTTACTGTCTGTACTGGTGGTGTTACTGTCTGTACTGGCGGTGTTACTGGTGGTGTTACTGACTGTATTGGTGATTTTACTGGCTGTATGGGTGTTACTGGTTGTATGTTGGAGGTTGTTGGACTCAAGTTTACAGATTGATTGAGTCCTAATTTCTGATTACTCCCTGCAACAACTATTTCATTATTATAATTTGTTATTGCTCCAATTTGTAGTTGAAGATCAGAAGGCAACATGTATAACCCAATTCCAACTACAAAGTCAACTTTTGATCTAGCATATCTGAGAACGTCTTGGTAGTGTTGTATGCTTGATGGTAGATCTACCACTGAATTAATTGAGTCTTCCATGTTTGCAAGAAACTGTTTTTGTGCTTCAAACTTTCCACTCCCGTTTAATATGTTTGATTTTGTTTGAGCTTGTGCTCCTAAAATACACCACACATACGTTCTGATAGACTCATTAATGCGTTCGACTCCTGCTTGTGTAAACCCTTCACTCCTGTCTAATATAAATGTGGTCCATGCATTAGACTGTTTCTGTTTAATTGAACCTAACCAGACTTCTGATTTTGATGAGAATGAAGAGTAGGGAGGCCAGTAATCTTGCGGATATTGTCTGTGACTCATAGCATAATATAATGTTCCCATACCTTTGTGATCATCAAGTTTTTGTGTAAAGTCATACTTTGTACTAATGTTAAATTCATTACAGATCCGTTCAAATGCTTTCAAATCCATGGGATTGTTAAACTGATTAAAACTGGATTCAGTGGGCAGTGGGGTATGCAGTTCTGACAGTATTCTTCTAAGCTGGTAATACATGTGGAAACGATATACAGACTTAATCAGTTTGTTTGGGTGATTCAAATGTTCTGTAAAAGAAACACCACAACCTGTAGTAGAACATAGTATAGCAAAGTTGAGTTGGTTTTGAAACATTTGTAGTGGGCTTGATGACCACCTTCTTGCAGTAGAGTCATCTGTAATTGGAGGGTTTAGGTAATGATCATAAGGGTTGGGTACTTTAACTTGGAATAGATCTTGTTCAGACAAAGCTATATCAAGCTGATTTAGTTGAATTATTTTTTGATCATAGGTTGGTGCGACATTGTATTTGGCATCCACATTAAATTGATATGCATTTACAGTAGCAATTGTTGGTGATTTAAATTCCATTATGCTTTTTTATGTGATAATAAAAAAATGTTTATAACCTTAACAAATATTGACACAAGTAAACCAGTGTGGTTAAATAATGGGATTGATAATCGAGATGGTTTCAAGATGGTAGCTATCCATGAAATGTTTTATACAGTAAAGTGGTTTAATGTAACAGATAATACAAGTTTTTATATGATTTATGCAGATTCTGGTAATAGTGGTGTAGACAAAAAAATACACTTTATACCATCTGGGTATTATGACTTTTGTACTTTAGCTAACTGGTTTCAAAATAATTTAAAAATTAAAGCAACTTTAAATCAGGCTAACTTGTTTGTTGAATTAGAAATTCCTGCAGGTAGTATACCTTTATTTTCAAGTGAACTTGCATATTTACTCGGTTTAATAGACAGAAATATAACGCCTTTAAATTGGGCAACTGGTTTTGCAGATAATGGTACTAATGGGTGGTATTATACAGCAGTTGTAACTAAAATAACTGGAACATATCCTGTTCATTTGTCAGTAAACACATTTCTAAATGTTTATTTAAAAGAACTTAACACAACTGAAAATATATACAATGGAAAGCCTTCAGCTTTGTTGAGATGCTTACCAACTGGAACTGCTCCATATTGTGAAAGTGAAGTTATTAGATTTCCTAATTTACAGTTTAAAAAATTAGGTGCCAGTTTCTTTGAATCACTGAGCTTATATGTAACTAATCAAGATGAAAAACCAGTTGTAATGCATGATTTTACTGTTGTTTTGGAAGTTAAATAGTTTTATTTTTGATTAAAAAAAATGAGTGCTGGACCAAAGTCAAAAATTATTCCAGTTTCATGTCCGTCAATAGAGTTGAAAGATTTGGCTGATGTGCAAGATTTCGATAAAGAAGGTGAGGTAGGAGAAGTGTATGGCCTTGAACTTGTGTCCGTTGGATTGTACAAACGAAAGGCAATTGAAGATGAGAGGCAGTTTCCTAAACTTAGTCAACTTCGTGATGTTACTGTTCCTACTCCTGTAAGTAATATAATATACAGTTTAAAATATGTTGGTAATAAATGGGTAATTATTCCTAATCCTACTCCGCTTTTACCTATGCCGCTTAAATGGGATATAAAGTTTGTATTTATTAGTCCTTATGTTTATTTTACTGATGAAGGTGCCCTAGTATTTAAAAAAGTTGTTAACTCTGAACCAATGCTTATAAGTCTTGTGCCAAGCTATTCCGCAGAAACCAATAGCAGAGAAAAACTAAAACTTCAAGAGTATGGGAAACGAAGGTATCTTCTTACAAATAGAAAGGGTAGAACAGATACTTCTATTTCGTTCGTACCAGCAAATTTTACCATAGATAGAGAAGCCACAATAGTTTTTGAAATTCTCATAAGATCTACAGAAACTGAAAAAGAAGCAGATATTGCGCAGGGAACCAAACTTTTGTGGGATAGCTCAGTAGCAGAGTCAACAAAGGTTGTTATTGCTATTAGAAAAAAATAATACAGACTTAGAAGTTTCTAGTAGTGTCCCTGCTGTTATGGTAATGATTGATAAACAAATTTTTGTTCGTCTAAGTTTCATAAACCTGGAACACATAGATCTTGTTTCATTTTATTATGCTAGCAAATTGTATACCCTTGAAGAGTTGCAAAATGTAATTGCTGATTAAAAAAATATTTGTCCTTAAAATGCCGCCACTGTATCCTCAAATACAATCTGATAAAACATTACAGGTGGACTCATTCCGTTTAATTAATATTACAGAAGCATTAAAATATTTGGAAGAAGAACAAGCAAAATACTCTCGATGTAAAAGACGATATAAAATGGTTTTTAATTCTGTACACAACACATCAATGACTATGGGTGTGGTTTCGGCTGGATTATCTGTAGGAGGTATAGCTCTGTTTGCCACTGGAGTTGGAAGTGTCATAGGAATTGCTGTTGAAGGTGTTGGCCTTGTCACAAGTCTGGCTTGCTTTGGTATGGAAGCCATTAACAAAAAAATTTATATGAAGTTGCAGAAGCATGAAGCATTAAGTACACTTGCTGGAGCTAAGCTAAGCAGTATGAAACTTATTATTAGTAAGGCTTTAAATGATAATGAAATTGATGATAATGAATTTAAGAGAGTACAAGATGATTTGGTCAATTACAAGCAACAAAAATCTGAAATACAAAATAAAATTCATAATCGGGCTGTAAATGTTGAAGAGTTAAAAAAATCTTTTTTAGAACAAGGAAAAAAGATAGGTGTAGAAGAAACTATGAAAAAGGTTCAAGGATTTATAAGCAAGTAAAGATCAGTTTTGTTAATCAATTATTTTTGTCATACACTTCGCAAAGAGATGTTTAAAAAAAGCTTTGGTGTTGTCCTTGTAACTTGGAAAATCTGAACAAGTATCTTAATAACTTATAAGTTCTTATGTTTAGGTTCTTGCAAGTACTTGTTTAAAGTCACTTTAAAGAACTTAGGACAACTAACATATAAGTGACATTAATTATTTAGGTTGTAATCTGTCTTAATGATTTTCTAAAATATGGGGAGGTGTGATTGTATAATAGTTAGATAATAAAGGTATTGTTTATATTATTGGAGTTGGTTTGTCTAAATAGCTAGTTGATTATAATAAAATCTTTTATATCCTAATGATTAAACTTTAATAATATTAATAATATTATTAAAGTTGGTTTGTCTAAATAGCTAGTTTATTATAATAAAACTACAAAATGGATGGGGGGTGGTTTGGGAATCTCCTATCTCCTATCTCTCAAGGGTGGTGCCAGAATAACCGGCTTGGCGCCTAGAGGCGCCAAGCTATTCTGGCACTACCCTTGAACTATTTTAGTCAAACTTATTTCACACATTGGTGTATTCCGAATGATAAGGGTTAAACTGAAAAGTCGTTATAGTTATATGAACAAACTTAAGAACTGAAGATATGTCACGGCACCTGATCCTTGCACATATCAAGGAAGGAAGGAAAATTGAATGGATGGATGGATGTCCTGAACGGCTAGCTATGCCGAGTGTTCTGTGCCGACTGAATAAATTTGAATTTCAATCTTTGCTTGTCTTTGTTGTCTAGGCCCTACTTACCTTAAAGCGCAAAGGCCATCGGGCCGACGTCGGCCGCTGTTGGCCGGCGCACAGCCGTGCCGCCGCGGAACAACGGCGGCTGACGTCAGCCCGATGGCTTTTGCGCACTGAGTATCCATCAGTAGTATTGCCGACTGACTGGATTGTTTTTGTTTGAAGTTTCAACTTTTTGGGGGGGCCAAGCATCCCTCTTGTTATCGAATAAAAAAAATTATGATGATGTCAGTGCATGTCTGTGCAGAGTTTGGACTACGATCGGTGCTACAACAAACCTTATGAAGACCTGCTGGAAAATCTGGACAAGAGTCACGTAAGTACTGAGTTTGAATGCACAGCGGCTCGAGAGAGTCCGAAATGGCTCAGGCGGTTAAGCGTCGGGGCAAGAGAGCGAGGGGAATCGCCTGGTCGTGGATTCGAGTCCCGTTCCGGCCCCGGTAGCTGGACTCACAATCCAGGGAAAAAAGACGGGCTTGTTTCATAGCATGTCCGTTGAAAGGTCCTGGTAAATCAAAGTGGCACAGTTGCAGTGCGCCTGAATTGATCAGTGTTCAGGTGGTACTCTCCGTAGGCAATAGATTTCCCTGTCCCCCATAGTAACCCGCCCGCTCGGGCCGTCCATTATCACTTCGGTGTCGTGGACGTTAAACCCCGAATAACTTCCAACAGCGGCTCAAGTTGTGTGTGTGTGTGTGTGTGTGTGTGTGTGTGTGTGTGTAGTGTGTGTGTGTGTGTGTGTGTAGTGTGTGTGTGTGTGTGTAGTGTGTGTGTGTGTGTGTGTGTATGTGTGCCGGTGTGCGTGCGTATGTGTGTGCGTAGTGTCACGGTGTGTGTATGTGTGTTTATTGTGTGTGTGTAGTGTGTGTGTGTGCGCGTGTGTGTTTAGTGTGTAGTGTGTGTGCGTGCGTGCGTGCGTGTGTGTGTGTGCGCGCGCGTGCATGCGTATGCGTGTGTGAATGTAGTGTGTGTGTGTGTGTGTGTGTGTGTGCGTGCGTATACCGGTGTGTGTGTGTGTGTGTGTGTGTGTGTGTGTGTGTGTGTGTGTGTGTGTGTGTGTGTGTGTGTGTGTGTGTGTGTGTGTGTGTGCCCCAAGCTAATCTTTAGGCTTCAAACAAGCTACTTTGCTCCCATGGCGGATCCACTCTCGCACCCTAACATCTACTTTGCCCTTCATGCCGAAAGCGAAATCATGATCAACGTGAGGAGGAAGGGTATTCCCCCGGCGTACAGTCAGCATCATCAGTAGTAACTCATTCTAGGCGCCCCGCATCAATAGTTGCGAAAGCGTGGTATAGCGTTGCCGCCGCAACGCTATACGACACTTCCGCAGCTATTGATGCGGGGCGCTCAAAGAGTTGAGCACTAACCTTGAGCTACTGCAGTTAGCACTAAAATTAGTTAGTTGTTAGGCGCCAAGCTAATCTGGCACTACCCTTGAATTATCATGGTCAAGCCATCCCCTGCAACATGGGAAGCGGCACCTCCAAAATTTGAGAAATGGGACCTTGGGGCTAAAAGGGTTAATCCCATCGAGCCAAAGGCGACTCCTATGGCCGGCCGACGTAATTGGCTATCGGACGCCTGTGTGCGGGCCAAAGAGGGCTGATGATGGGTGGCCGAGGACTGTTTTTCTTGTTGAAATTTTTGTTGGGGTGGGTGGTAGACCATAATTATCAACTGTCATTTGGCGAAAGCCAGTGGAAAATCTTGCTTTTCTCAGAAAGAAACTCAGTCACATACTGGCTTTTGCCAAATGAAGGCAGATCTGTTGTCGCATGCCTCTATTGTTATTTGTGCAGTCTGCAGCCAAACTAGAGGCCATCAAATGGGTCGTGACGTTTCTAATTGGCTTTCTTACAGGCATGGTAGGTGAACATGAACCGTCAAAGGGCGGCAGAGGACACAATCATTTCTACTGGTTAAACTGGCGAACAAGGCACAAAGCTAACTCACGTTAACTTTCGGGTATGACATGAAGGCCGCAAAACCAGTTACATTTTGCGTTGCGGCATCACAAGTTACTGACTTGTAGTCTGAAGAATAAGCAACGCGGCGAAATGTGATTGGTCTTCCCGACGTGACTCATGTCATGTAAACCGGTCTTACTTCAGTCGTAGTCGGTCTGCATAGTAGAGCTAAGGCCGTCGTCCTCGGCCGCCTGTGCTTTGCAGCTCATGTATACTTGTATTACTCTTGTGCACTGCTTGCCGGTGTCGCTGTCTAACAATCAGTTTTACCAAACGTATGAGAGCTCAGATATTGTGAGATTAGAAGAGAAGATAACACTCGTGCAAAAGTCGTCAGCGACCGTCCATGATTCAATAAATTAACCCATTACACCCTGAGTCTGATTTAAAAAAAAAGTTGCTTATTGTCTCTGAAGGCTACATTACAGATTAAGAGAAAGATAAACCGTTTTAGTTCAAGGGTGGTGCCAGAATAGCGTGGCGCCTCAGGCGCCACGCTATTCTGGCACCACCCTTGAACTATCATAGTCAAATGTATTTCAAGCGATGGGTGTATCGGGATGAAAAGGGTTCATGATGCCACACTGCTCAAAATTTAACTCCTTCACTGCTGAGAAACAGTGAACACGATCCAGCTGCAAGAGACATAGATCCTCATGAGCCCCCGCAGATGCGGGGGCGCATGAGGATCTATGCCTCTTATTGAAACCATTTTGTATCCACGTATCTTGGACGTCTGGGGCTCCTAGGCGTCGAAGTAACGATGATTTATAAAACACCACCTGCGTCAACTGGCAGTGAAGGGGTTAATCAAACATGCTAGCATTAACCCCTTGTGCGTATCGCCTCTAATGTACTGTTTACAGTACCGGTGGCTGCATGACAAAGGGGTTAATATTGACGATTCTCACACTGATGACAGGAAGTCACTAGCTAGCAACTTCGACAGTCGACACCCTATGCGAGTTTTCTAACCTTCACCGATCTATACGCCGCGGTTTTATCGCATATGCAAATTTATACTGTGTTTATTTATCAGGTTGCGCTGTTTATAGACGTCGTGGTCAAGTACCTGTCGAGTCTCAAATTTGGCACAGTGGACAACTGTATCCTTTCTTTTGACTATCAATCTCTTTGCAGTTGCTCTACACAACATAACGAGCCATGGACTTTTTGACAAAAGAATTAAAAACTGCAGGGTTCGTTCAATGTATCAATGGTGGCCTAGCCGCTCGATTTTCTTGTGCATGAATCCATCAGCTATTTATTGTACTGGGGAATGCATGTCCAGTGTGACTGTCCAAACCTAAACTTTGCTTGTCACTTTTTGTGTGTTCGAGCTTTGTGTGTACTAAGAGAGTAGGGGTGGTGGGAGGGGTGGGGGTGGTGGTTAAATGGGTGGGTGGGTGGGGTGGGTGGGTGGGTTACATTTAATTATGTGCTATGTTCTGTCTGTACAGATTGTTCTGGTGTGTAACTTGATATGTATGTATATATATATATATAATAAAAAAAACAACAACCCACAAACAAACAACAACAACAACAACAACAACACCAAAAAACCACCCCAAAAACCCCCAAACTGCATAGATAGATCTAAAGCTGGTTAGCTTGGCATCTTATTTGTTTTTGCACACCAGAACCTGTCCTGAGTGACCACCCTAATGAGAGATCACCCGTCAGTAAAGACTATCATTTAGGTGGCTGTAGCCACCTAAATGATGGTCTTTAATGACAGGTTGCACTCTGTGCCCCCCCAAGGTTTCTCTTGAGAGAGCACCTGCCTTTTAAGACTGGTTTAAGACTATTTTTTTCCTTGCACAACTGAAAAGTGGTTTGTTCTTAATAGATTATACTGTACGTCAGCAGGGAACTGGATTAACTCATTCAGCCCTGACGCACTACAGCAGAAGATAGCTCGACCATGACATTTCAAGGGTAGTGCCAGATTAGCTTGGCGCCTGTCGGCGCCAAGCTAATCTGGCACTACCCTTGAATTATCATGGTCGATCCATCTCCTGCAACTGGTGCATAGTCGTTAGATGACGCCTTCAAAATTTGGGAAATACGGCCGTCGGGTTGAATTAGTTAACTGCCTTGATTTTACCCTCGATCTTTCCACTCTGCGATTTCCGCAGTTCATTTATGTTTAACTCCCTCGCGCATGGTAGCAATCGGTGTTGTAAACATCAGTTACCGGTGGCTACTTGCACACGATGGTTCACTCATTTACGGAGCCCCGCATCAATAGCTGCGCGGAAAGTGTCGTATAGCGTTGCCGGTGGCAACGCAATACGACACTTCCGCAGCTATTGGTGACGGTGGGGCTGCCTAAAAGATGAGTTTAATTTTCACTTGACTTCGCATTTGCTAGTCGAGTCCTTATTGATGCCGCGGGGCCGCCTTAAATGAGTTTATTCTTATTTAATTCGTATTTGCTAGTCCAGTCCTTATTGAGAAAAGCTATCATGACATGTTCCAAAGACGGCTGCCTCGCTGTATCGCTCGTCCTGCTTCTTCTCTTCAACGTCGGGTTTTGTATCATCGCCTCAGCCCTGACTATTTTTGAGGTAAATTGCATGACCCACCCGCGGCACACCCCGGCCTGATGAGCGAAAGATACTGGGGCCAACGGCATAGGGGCCTGACGAGGGTGCTTTGACTAAATGCAAATCCGCTGCGTCACCGCGTGCACGCTACCGCATTTAGCGCAATTCAGAATACATGTACTGAATTGCAAACGGCTAGATGCGGTAGCATGCACGCGATGGCGCAGCGGATTTGCATTTAGTCCTGAAAGCACTATCGTCACAGGCCCGTATGGGGCCAACGCCGCCGGCTTTTGATGACCTGCTCGCACGGACTAGAGCTGTGATGGCCAGCTTAACCCGACATCGGCCCTAGGGACATTTGCTCACCTCAGTGTATGCTAACCGGTTAGCCCCGACGCACTGCAGCAGGAGACCATGATAATTCGAGGGTAGTGCCAGATTAGTTTGGCGCCTGATAGCCAATTTGCAAATAACACGTGATTCTGGCCAATCGTCGTGTGGGAGGAATGCTGCAACTTGGTCACGTGAATTTTACATGAGCAGACACGTTGGAGGTCACACTGATTTTAAAAATGTTCAGTTTGTGTTGATTTCTTTTACTTACGGTACAGCCGGTGGCGGGTGGTTCGGGTATCCCTGAGATCAAGTGTTACCTGAATGGCGTCAAGGTACTGCGGGTAGTTCGCTTACACACCCTTGTGGCCAAAGCTGTCGGCGTCCTCTTTAGCGTCGCTGGAGGTAAAGCGTGTTAATTAGTGTGTTGGCCGCCGTCTATGCTGGTTTTTGGGGAGTAGAGGGGAGGGGTGGGGGTGGGGGGGGGGGACGTGGTGGGGGGAGGCGGGAGGAGAGGGATTGTGGATAAAGGATGGACCGGGGGTGGGTGTGGGAGTGCGGATGGACTCGGTGGGGGGTACAAGTACTGAGATACATCATATCGTTAACCCTTTGCGTGTCGGTAGCTGTTTTAGTCGCGATGATTCCTGTATGAATCATCTCGACAAAAACCGCTACCAACACGAAAAAAAAAAAAAAAAAAAAAAAAAAAAAAATGTACGTGATTGTGTCATTTTACAGATGGATTAAACCTTCATTAAACCTAGTCTGTTGTGAAAACAGGCTAACTTGATATGCACAAAAAATCCCAGCAAAGAGACTTGGTTTGGTTAAATTACCAACCGTCCCTGTTCTTGCAGGTTTGTTTGTAGGTAAAGAGGGACCGATGATTCACAGTGGAGCCATTATCGGCGCAGGCGTGCCTCAGGTATAGCTTTTCATTGTGGAATTTATGACAGTGATTTAAAGGCCTTAAGCACTTGCGGAGCATTCTCAACATCGCATAAAACTGTTTTATAAATATCAGCACCTGTTATATATTATATTATATTATATTATATTATATTATCTAGTCAGAGATTTAGCCATGTTGTTTGTTTGATTTGTAATTGAGATATTATGTTTTTAACCTTGACCTACGCTCGGCAGGCAAAGACAAATATCTTTTAATGGACAATAAATTTCTTGAATCTTGAATATTATATTATATTATATTATATTATATTATATTATATTATATTATATTATATTATATTATATTATATTATATTATATTATATTATATTATATTATATTATATTATATTATATTATATTATATTATTTTGAGCAGCATTTTGCTATATAAAAGTAATGCCGCGGATAACAGGCAGATGTGATTATGAGACCCGAATCAGTGTCCGAGTCGCAAGAGGAGGATATTTCATTCGGGTCAAGTAATCGCATCTGTCGGTTATCGGCACTATATCAAGCAAAATGTTGCTCAATATTAATTATGTACCCAGTTCAAAACAAAACGGTGCCTGGCGGCATTCATTTTGCGGCTGATTGCTGTGTTCAGACAAAACACATCATGATGAATGGCAGACGACTGCATATCGCTGTCGACTTAGCGCGTAGATTTCGTCTGACTACGAAGGCATCAGTGCATTGTATAACCGTGCATGTTTCTTAGTAAATTCTACTTGTAACTAGATCACGCATAATTGCGGAAAATGCCAGCAGGTTTGTTTATTTAGTTCTTTTCTCAGGTTGTCCGGCGATATCGCCAGCTGACATCTCGTCAATTTCACATGTCAGTCCAGCAACTCGCACGTTTCCTGGCGTCTTTTCTCCGTTCCTGTGTATGGATATACATTTTGTGCGTTCATACACACGAAGAAGTATTTCATTACTGCTTCACATAAGGAGCTTGTTAACGTTGCGGTATGAGCATATTTTGCGTTTCCGTTTTGAAAATGCAAGTATCATCAAGATCGAGTCTTTTGGCGCGCAATGGGTTTTGGGAAAGAAAGTATAACAAGCAATTTCATGAATATTAATTTGCTTGTTATACAATATATCAATACATGTGTCAAAGAAGGATAAACGTTATGGAGTGGGTATACAATATAAGTTATTGGTAGAGGGAGTTTGCTACAAAGGGTCCGAGCAGCAAGCCCCTGCTACCAATAACGTATTTGTTTTCATTACTCCACTATTTTCGTTAATGAAATCAAGAAGAAATCTTCCGACCTGGATCACGCCAGACATGACTGACGTCAAAGAAATATACATTTATACATAATAGGCTTATGATGTAATTTACTGGAGACGGCAACGTCATGAAAGATTTTTGTTGGAAACAACAGGCACAGTACTGGAGACGGCAACGTCATGAACGATTTTTACTGTGCCTGTTGTTTCCAACAACACTAAGTAACTTTGTACTTTAGAACGTTTTGGTGTTCTTTTATAGAAGAAAACTGGCATCCAAGACGCGTCAGAAAGAGGGTTACAAACAGTCGGCCATTAGTTGCTGCAAGGGTTTTTGTATCTCGGTCACATGGAACGGTTTCCGCTAAAGTGACTGGTCGTGTGACGTAGGGATGAAAACAAATATATTTGTTTCCATCCCTACGTCACACGACTAGTCTCCTTAGTGCAAACCGAACCATGCGACCGTGATACAAAAACCCTTGTCGCGACAAATGGCAGGCTTCTTGTAGCCCTCTTGTAGCCCTCTTCGTGAAGCATCTTGGACTGATGCGAGTTTTGTTTTATAAATGATCGCCAAAACGTTCTGAAGTAAAAGGTTACTTAGTGTTGTTCGAAACAACAAGCACACTCAGTACTGTAGACGGCAAAGTCAATAAATATTTTAAATTACGTCATAAGTCTATTACGTATGTATATTCCTTTGTGACGTCAGTCATGTCTGGCGTGATCCAGGTCGGAAGATTTCTTCTTGATTTCTTTTACGAAAATAGTGGAGGAATGAAAACAAATACGTTATTGGTAGCAGGGGCTTGCTGCACGGACCCTTGTAGGCCTTCGGGAGGTCAAAAGAACCATTGTACCCCTCAGGCCTTTGGCCTTCGGAGTACAATGGTTCTTCAAGGGTCCGTGTAGCAACCCTCTGCGACCAATAACTTATAATATAGGTCACCGCGGACGCATAATTATTTTGAGCTCTTCACTGACGAAACAAACGCCTCTCAATGCAAGAGGTATAGAACGTCATGAGTCCCCGCGGTGTGGGGGCTTATAAAGTCATATGCCTTTTGCTGACTATGCTTAGCGTCCGTGTGCCTTGGTTGGAAAGAGTTGTTTGGTATTGATTTTAACCTGTTCAATGCCGGAATAGTGCGAACACCACCCAGTTGCAAGAGGCAAAGATCCTCATGAGCCCCCGCATCTGCGGGGGCTCATGAGGTTCTTTGCCTCTTGCTGATCCTATTCTGATCCTATTGTTCTTTGGATTGATGGGAATTTGACATGCTTTGAAAGACACAATTCTGAGTCCACTGTGATTAAGAAAGAAGATTTCAAAATCACAACTTGTGACCGATGGAAGTGTAACATATACTGACGAGCAAAATAAATGCGACATTTTTGGAATCATCGGAAGTGTAGTGTTTCCGATGATTCCAAAAATGTCGCATTTCATTTGATCGTCAGTGTATAATTTGCGTTTAAGGATAGATTATACATCTATGGCACGACTATATATCCACTGTGTTCTTGGCACTCATTTTTGAAAATAAAATTTACAGTTTGAGAGCCTGGCCATTAGACGGATCAGCACCAAATATTCCTTCTTCAGAACGGACAGGTGAGTAATCCAAAGAAAACGAAACGTAGAGATGATGATGATGATGATGCATCGTTTATTGCAGGATAAAGCTATTAGGTAACTCAATGCATGTCTTACAAGCCGTCCTGTAACAAAACAGCACACAACAGGAAAACAAACACATCATACAAAGAACAACAACAACAACAAAAAAATCAATGAAAAAATGTAATAAACACAATAGGTGAATTATTTAAAAACAATATAAAGCAAACAAAAAACCCCTGGATTTGGCGAATTTGTAACTGCCACCGATGCAAAAGCAAGGGAATTAAATTGGTGCATAGCATTAATCTTATACACATCTAAGACAGTGTCATAGAATCAGCAGCATCAATAGCTTATAGCGACACCGACAATACAATAGACGTTCAATTAGTAAATGTATGGAGAAAGAAAATATTTGACGCGTACGTGTTATCAGCAGTATTATGCTTATCAGGCGAACTGAGAAGTCACGCTGATTTGGAAGTGAGTGTGCAAAGCACGTGTAAAATTATTTGATTTCAAAGGCAATGAGTTCCAGAGAGAAATCAACAGCCAGTTAAACATGCAGCCCGACAAACAACGTATGTTACCTAGTTATCCGTCCATGGACTGTAAACCGTCCACGGGTCGATAACTGTTAGCTGCGTCACAAATTGCCCATGCTTTAACCCCCTCACTGCCACTGTACGTACATTTTTGTTTCTGAAAACTTGGTTCATTCCAAGACCGAAATCCAGCACCGTCCAAGAAACAAGGACACAAACTGGTCTCAGCAAGAAGCACAGATCCTCATGAGCCCCCGCAGTCGCGGGGGCTCATACGGATCTATGTCTCTTGCAGTTAGATGACCTTCACGTTTTTAGCTCGGCAGTGAAGAAGTTAAAGACAGACAGACAAAGCAAAGCAAAGCAAACTCTGCAGTGGCCCGATTTACAATTATATTTGGCAAAGCTTATAAACTGTTCTTTTTCCTTTGTGTAAAGTATACATTTGTCTTTTTTGTACTTTCTTACTTGAAACAAGTTCGAAATAAATGTGTGCCTGTGAGCAAAGCAAATCATGTATTCTTTTTGTGCACGTGCAGAGACAAACGCGACTTCGTGTCGGGAGGTGCGGCAGCCGGGGTGGCAGGTATAGTGCTCTCATTCACCCTTGAAAACATATCAGCGGGAGATGCTTTGGCCACGCCACAGTTACGGGTAGTGCCAGATAAGTTAGCCTGTCGTCGCGTTCCCTGTCGCTGGCACTTCCATTTAACGGTCACTCCTTGTACCGCAGCTGGTACACCGTCTTTATAGAGACGTCCCCAAATGTTTCAAGTCATAAGTATGTAATAGGAATGATCTCTCTCGCTTTCTGTCCCCGGAAGTGACGTCACAGAGTCACTTCCGGTTCACTCCTGCCAATCTGAGGCAAATGTAAATGAGACAAGCCAGCGCACCCCCCCCTCCCCCTTCCAGCACATTAAGCCGTTACATTATGAGGCTGAATTTGTTTTATGTGCTTACTGAGGGTCCTATGGAGTCTACACCACAGATTAGGAGAAAGATCAACCATTTTAGTTCAAAAATGGTGCCAGAATAGCTTAGCGCCTCAGGCGCCATGCTATTCTGGCACCATCCTTGAAATATCACAGTCAAACTAATTTCAAGCAGTAGTGTATCAGGATGAAAAGGGTTAAGGCTCATGCGGTTCATTATCTTTTGTATCAGAAGTCTATTACTGTAAGTGTAGTTACAGAATTATGTTTGTAGGTGGTATCATTCACCATATTCCGGAAGCGAAACAAAAATGCCCGCACTATTGCTATCGTTTTCAAACTCTAACTTCATTTTGCTTAGTATCCGTATGTTGCACGTCTCGAACAGGGTTAACCACAGGGTGAGGAAACCTATTTGTTATGTGCCCCTGACCGGCTCCGAGCGTCAGTTCTGGTCAAGGGCACATAACTCATAAATTTTCTCGCCTCATCTCACTCCTCTTAACCCCCTTGTGCATGCAGCCACCGATGCTGTAAACAGTACCATTGGCGGCATGCGAAGGTGGTAAGTTAACCCTTTGGCAGTCGGTAGCGCTTTTTGTCCTGAAGGAATCATCGCGTCAAAAAGCCGGCGCTACCGACAGCCTAAGGGTCAATACTTGACCTGCAGTTCACTTTATGTGTGGTTTCAGCTGCGTTCGGAGCGCCTATTGGTGGAGTGTTGTTCAGTTTGGAGGAAGGCTCTTCTTTTTGGAACCAAAAACTGACTTGGAGAACGGTACGTTAAACACGTTTTCTTTCATATATGAAAATGACGCCCAATTCTCTTGTTTTCTCCCTACCACGTCTTCACAACTTCACCCCCCCCCCCTTCCCCCACCCCCTCCTCCAGAAAAAGACAGAAAGAAAAACTTCTGGCCAAACCTTTCACGTTTTTTTATAACTAGAATTAAAAAGTTTCACCATGCAAACTTTGATTTTTGAGACTTAGTGCTTTCGAATGTTATCCCGCTTAACTCTTTTCACTTACTGCTTGAAATAAATTTGACTGATAGTTCAGTCAAGGGGGGTGCCAAAATAGCTTGGCGCCTGAGGCGCCAAGCTATTCTGGAACCACCCTTAAACTAGAACAGTTGAGCTATTCCTAATCTGTAAAGGGGCCTTCATAGGACGAAGGGCACAATTTACCAAATCAGCCTCAGGATGTAATGGGTTAAATAAAGAGAAAAAGAAAAGAGAAAATGGCCTGTGATGCCAACGCATTAGGTCAAGGTTGTCAAGCTATTGTTTTCTTCTTCGCGGCAGAAACATTGCTTTCACACTTGTTTTATCGTCAGTTCAGTAGGGTACAAAAGCAAACAACAGATATGAATTCAGTCTGCGTACTGGCCAGTTAGGAACACTGACGTGCTCGGCCCTGGTTTGCCCATGCACTAAAGCCAATGTCGACCCAAGGACCTTTGGCTTATCGGGTACAAGTAGAAAACTTCAAATTATTACAGCAGATATGATGGCTGACGTCTTGAATGTAATATCGCAAGTGTACATTTTCACTTTTTTTCTCTTGGAAAAATAGTTAAAAAAAATAAACGAATATTAACACTGCAGGTAGGATGGCAGACCGAGAGACGGTTTGTATTGTTTTTTTTTACATGTCCATTTTCAGTTTTCCTGCTCCATGGCGGCCACTTTTTCTCTCAACTTTTTCCTGTCTGGACTTGACAGCAACGCATGGGGTTATTTCTACCTGCCTGGCCTCATCGACTTTGGGGTTTTCAAGGTAAAACGGATTTTTTTGGCAGCATTTGTTGACGTACAATAGCAGATACTTTATATTACGATACATTTTGTCGAGCGCAATTGTTCCATCCATCCATCCATCCATCCATCCATCCATCCATCCATCCATCCATCCATCCATCCATCCATCCATCCATCCATCTATCCACGCACCTATAGTTGATTGTTTGATTGGTTGGTTGCTCATCCATCCATTCATCCATCCATCCATCCATCCATCCATCCATCCATAGTTGATTGTTTGGTTGGTTGGTTGCTCTCTTGATTGTGTGATTCAGTTGTTAGAGTTGTTAGAGTTTAACGCCGAGCAGGTAACAAAGGCGATCTCACGGCTGTTGATTGATTGAGCAAGTCAGCGAGTGAGTGAGCGAGTGAGTGAGTGAATAATTCAGAACTCGCTTGCTTATTAGAGACACGTTTGCTGGCTTCATTGTTTTCTACTTGATTGCTTAACCTGTTTACTGCGGAAACAAATTTGAACACAACCCAAATGGAAGAGGTATAGATCCTCATGAAACCCCGCAGTTGCGGGGGCTCATGAGGATCTATGCCTCTTGCTGACACCACTTCGAATCAATGTTTCTGGGACATTTATTTATTTTTTGGTATTGAATTCACGAAGATTGCAGAAACACAGCCTGCGTCAGGGGACAATGAACGGAATAACTCATTTGAGACGTGCCCCCCTTCGGATACGCGGCTTAAGCCGCGTATCCGTAGGCGGCACGTCTCGAATGAGTTAATTGCTTGCCTGACTGACCGTGTTGTTCCAGTGCCAGAGTAGAGCTGGTGATGGGTGTAGGCTGTGGAGCGCAGTGGACCTGCTCATCTTCATCTTGATGGGGTGTGTGGGCGGGTTGTTGGGAGCCTTCTTCAACTGCATCAACGGTCTGCTGACCAAGTACCGCATGAAACACGTGCACAAGAAACACAGGCTTGTCAGGTAGGGGTTATACTTGCCGTTATTTGGCAAAAATCAGCATATCCATTTTTGAGAAAAGCGAGATTTTCATTGTTGTACAGTGAAAATGTCGATTTTCTAAAAGAATGGACACACTGGTGTTTGCCAAATAATGGCAGATGTAGCCTAACCCTACCGCTAGCGATTACTGTAACGAAACAGGCCACGAAACTGTTGCGCTTGTTTTTGTATTGCACCTAATCACCCGGAAGTACAGTAATGTAAAAGTATATTTTCATGGCGATGTTGATTTAAGGTGGCCGAATTTGCAATAGAATATGTATAGGTGGTGGTAGTTTAGATTGTGTGTGATGTTTAAAAAATATGCAGTTAATGTAGGCACAATGTTGTCTTGAGTTTTTGTTTTGTTTTCGTTTTTAGTTAATTTTTTCCCCCCAATGTTTCCCATGCATCATTGTATGCTGAGTCGTCTTGGCATATATGACAACATGTGCAGGGGCGGATCTCGGGTAGGGAGGGGGAGGTCGAGGGGTTCCGGACCCCCCGACCCTCTTCTTTAAAATGCTATAATAAAGTCCATTTTTGGAGTGTTTGGAACCATCCCGCTTCATATTTTGGCGCGTTTTCACACACGCATGTCTTCCCTCCCCCCCCCCCCCCCCCGCACTTTCTTCCCCCCCCCCCCCCCATGTTCTTTGATATTTTGGTGAGTGGTGTGGAGGTGAGATCGAGTCTTCACACACGCGCCTTCTCTCTCTCTCTCTCTCTCTCTCTCTCTCTCTCTCTCTCTCTCTCTCTCTCCTCTCTCTCTCTCTCTCTCTCTCTCTCTCTCTCTCTCTCTCTCTCTCTCTCTCTCTCTCTCTCTCTCTCTCTCTCTCTCTCTCTCTCTCTCTCCCCCACCCCTTTTCCGTTGTTCGATTTTTCGGCCGTTGGAAGCAAGGTCTAGAGTCGGGGAGGCCCGGCCTTTTTGTGTCCGGTTGAAGGTTCAAAACAAAAACCTGAACCCCCCCCCCCATCCCCTCCTGGTAACTGATCCGCCTCTGGTGTGATATAACAAAAGGCTTTTCTAATTGACAGGATGCCTTTTGGAGGTCTACCACACATTTTCTATCAAATTTACTGCGCTCACATAATAACAGCGTTTTGTGAATTTCGCAGTTTTGTTATACACGAAATCCACTGCTTGTAAGAAATCAAGGAGAACAAAAATCCCCGAAAACCAACCCTTATATATGTTTGCTAAATGTCTCATGCAGGATTCTTGAGGCAGTTCTGGTTATAATTGTGACAACAATCATTGCCTTCACAGCCGCCATGACTCTGGGGGAGTGCAGAAAACTTCCGGATGCAGCGGATACAGTGAGTAGGGTTCATCCTCTTCTTCAGTTATCATCTGTTATTCTACTTTTCCATGTTTTGTCAGATTTTCAGCTGCCAGTCCAGAATACAGGACGGTCTTCTTGAAGTCACCATTAAGATCGTGTTATATCTGTTCCATTCCACTCAAATCATAAAATACAATGAGAGATCACCTGCCATTAACACAATCTGCCCCAGAGCCGAAATCCCCCACTTTTGAAGTTGCCCTCTGAAGGACTGTATTACAATTCTAGAGACAGATTGAGCATGATAGTTGAAGGGTGATGCCAAGCTATTCTGGCACCACCTTTGAACTATCATGCTCGATCCATGTCTTGCTGTCATGTTTTGGGACTGAATGAGTTAAAGTCTCCTCGGACAGTTGACACTTTCTGCTCTTCAAGACTTCTTGAAAGAGCACCTGTTTTTTTAAGTCATTAACCCGTCCAATGTCGAGAAAAATTGAACACCAGCCAGGTGCAAGAGGTGTAGATCCGCATGAGCCCCCACAGTTGCGTGGACTTATGAGGATCACTTCCTCTTGCTTACACCACTTTAAAGCCATGACATTTTGATGTTGAATTAACACAGAACGCAGAAACACAAATATGTGCCAACTGACACTAACGGGTTAAGCTCACTATTTTCTTACTTTCTCGTAAGAAATTAACCCACTTACGCCGGGTCCAACCAACGTACCCACCGACCATCCCACACACCCACCTATCAACTAGTAATGCCCCAGTCGAATTAAGGAGAAATTAGCACAAAAGAAATTGCTATTTTAACCCAGCGGCTATTTAATTTTAAGCTGAGACAGCGCCTAGCATCTTCTCCTACACGTTTCTTTCGACCTTATTGGCTTTAACCCTTTTCAGCACCAACACCCTACAGCAGGAGATTGATTGACCATGATAATTCAAGGGTAGTGCCAGATTGGCTTGGCGCCTGAAGGCGCCAAGCTAATCTGGCACTACCCTTGAATAATCATGGTCAATTCACCTCCTGCAAGTGGTACATAGTCGTTAAGTAACACTTCCAAAGTTCGGGAAATGCACCCACGGCGCTAAAAGGGTTAAGATCATCAGAGCCATGCAATATGAAACCCCTACCTGTCTGCAAGGGGCATAGATTTTCATGAGCCACTATCCCTGCGGAGGCTTATGAGGATTTACGCCTCTTGCCAGCCATTATTTACATCCTAAATTCTGAGTGTAGACAGTCAGTGGGCGACTTCGTAAAATCCGCACATCTTGAAGAGGCATAGATCCTGGTGAGCTCCTGCAGCGTGCCTCTCGCTGGTCTTCATTTACGTTCAAGTTTTTCTCTCGGGGGATTTGGGCGTCGGGTGTGTGTGTGTCATCGAGCACTCACTCTTTACAGACATGGATGAAAATAAAACTGGACAACTGAAATTCTCCAGTGGAGAGAACTCCATTACGCGACATATTAGTCTAGCTCATCTGCGCCTAAACTCTTGACTTCCTCTTCCGCCCGAGGGACAGAGATGTGTAGACGTTTGCAAGAGGTATAGATCGTCATGAGCCCCTGCAGCCTTTAGGGGCTCATGAGGATGTATTCCTCTTGCAAAATGGATGACATACTCCGTCGCAGAAGTCAAGCCAAGACCTCTGTCATCGAGGAGTATCGCAACGCATTTAGACCAATCAGACACGACAGCAGATCGCAGCAGTGCTATAACTGGCTGATATACCATGGTCTTCTTCGTCTCTTGGAATGGATTTACATGTGACATAGATCCTGCGGAGCCTCTGAGGCGTGTAGATGCTCCTGAGAATCTATGTCTCATGCAGATATGTCTGATGAAGATTTTCGTTTTTGATGTCCTTCTCTGTCCTGGTTGTGCAGTTTAAAATAAGACAAGATGCTGCAAGCAACACCATAATTTTCCTGATGATCCTTACAGTCTGCAGATACTCATTTGGATCTGTGCCTCACCGTAAGAGTCGGCGGACTTTGCTGTGGAGCGGGGACTTGAATTCGTGCGAACCGTTCTTTTGGTACATCCTCAAGTGCGTTGTGCATAGATATAAATGAGGCTGGCTTGTGAAGAACCACTTATCCGCCTCAGCTTCTGCAAAGAACCACGAGGACTCTTACATACTGTAAAATGCGGAGGGCTTTTCTTTTAGAAAGGAAGATGATGCTTATGTTTTTTCTTTTCTTTTCTATATTTTGTTTCTTTCAGTTCGGCTTACTTCATGTTCGTGACAGTAGCGCGTAAAATTGATAGCGTCTCAGGAGGGATAAGTTTTACCTCTAACCACTACAACACCTCCACCCACACCTTCCGCCGGATCTGTGCTGGTCTGTGATTTTGGACCTGTTGGCTTACTGCCGTAAGGTCCAACATCACAGACCAGCGCACACATGGTGTAAAAACAAGGATCTGCATGCATTTTTGGGGACATAAAGTCTTGACCGTATGACCTCCATTTTCCTTCGTTATGAGTTTCCAGCGCTGCAACGACATTTCATACTTATCTCCCGGTCTTGAGAATGACACAAGCCGTAGTTTATATTCAATTATCCTGTTCATAAACAGGTAACTGGTGTCAAACTCATATAAGAAGAACATAAAACCGTCGCAAAGACATAAGCACGCGTATTAGGCTATTTAAATACGTTTTTGCTGTGTGCGTTTCAGATTTAAGAAATCAGAATTTTATTTTGTCGTTTTTGCTGTTTTTCGTGCGTAGGTGAGATTAGACCAACCAAAAAACAAAAAAAAAAAAAAAAAAAAAAAAAAAAAAAAAAAAATAAAAGGAAAAAGAAAAAGAAATAAGGAAAAAGAAAAGTGAAACAGCAAGGAGAAATTAAAAATAAAAGACAAAACATATTTACCTAATTACAAAGAATCTTGAATATTGTTCTATGGCATCTATTTCACAAATGGCATTGTGTTATTGCTATGTAAAATAATATTATATTTTATAGTTTCTGTTATATCTCTAGGTTTTACATTATTTTCATTTTGTTTTCTTTTTCGCAGTAATTAGATTACTGAGTCGTGCACTGTCAAGCATCATACAAAATTTGTTGCACACATATGATAGATATATCTGATGTGTGTGTGTGTGTGTGTGTGTGTGTGTGTGTGTGTGTGTGTGTGTGTGTGTGTGTGTGTGTGTGTGTGTGTGTGTGTGTAGTCTACCGGCTGATACATTTCTGCTTTCCAGTATTTGCTTTCAAAAACAGATACAAGCCCGATAATTATCGGTGAATGAGAACTGTGTGAATGGCAATTATATACCTCGACAATGTTCCTGTCGTACTTTTGTTTGGGGTTTTAATCCTTATCATTCGGAATACACCCGTGTGTGAAATAAGTTTGACTAAAATAGTTCAAGGGTAGTGGCGTTACCCTTGAACTAAAGCCATTGGTCTATATCCTTATTTGTAAGTACTATAATGTAGTTTGCATATGGCAGTGTACAAATTTGAAGCTTTTAGTCTCAGTATGATATGAGTTAATGGATGGATGGCTAAATGGATGGCTGTATGTCTGGCTGGTTGACTTGCTGGCTGGATAATGATAATACCATTAATGTTACTACTTAGTGCTACTGCTACTACTACTATTACCACCACGACCACTACTACTACAACAACTACTACTACTAAGTACTGCTACTGCTACTACTTACTCTACTACTACCACTTGTACATGTACTCTATGTTTTATTTCCCTACCTTTATCCTGCTTTGCACTTGGGTACTTGGGTGGGGTTTCATTCTTTTCAGTTCCCAGGTTTACACCGGTCTGCTCTAAAGCGGTGGCAGGGAGGGGTGTAATATAAATAGCGTAAAGATTCTACTTCTCCAGCATGCAGGAATCATCGCGACGAGACACGCTATCGACAGCTAAAGGGTTAATCATTGTTGCAGGCGGGCGGTGGTGGTGCTGGGGCGAGTGACTCAATTAATGACACAGTACGGACGTATTTCTGTCAGCCCGGCTACTACAATGACATGGCCACACTTTTCTTCAACCCGCAGGAAGTGGCCATCAAGCAGCTGTTCCACCAGCCAGGTACTTGAACATAATCACCCTTTCACTCATTCGCGGAATCCGAAATAGCTCAGGCGGTTAAGCGTCGGAGCAGGAGAGCGAAGGGAATCGCCGGGTCGTGGGTTCGAATCCCCGTCTCGCCCCGGTAGCTGGACTCGCAATCCAGGGGGAAAAGACGGGCTTGTTCAATAGCATGCCCGTTGAAAGGTCCTGGTAAATCAAAGTGGCACAGTTGGAGTGCGCCTGAGTTGATCAGTTTTCATGTCGTACTCCATACGTAATAGACTTCCCTGTTCCCCAAAACCTGCCCGACAGAGCCGTCCATTATCACTTCGGTGCCGTGGACGTTAAACCCGAACTAACCAACTCATTCGCAGCCAGCTGCATCCGGATGCGCGGCTTATGGTGTCCTAGGAACATGGTTTAGTAGTGATGTCAGCAAGAGGCATAGATCCTCATGGGCCTCACGAAGATCTGTGTCTCGTGCAGTTGGGTGGCGTTCAGTTTTCCTCGGTAGTGAAGGGGTTAAAGCGATCTGCTGCTAGAGTTGATTGTTCTCGGATAACATTTTTATAAATGACAGGGGCGGATCGGGGGGTGGGGCGGAGGGGGGGGGCGGAGGGGGGGGGGCGGCGGAGGTGTGTGTGTGTGTGTGTGTGTGTGTGTGTGTGTGTGTGTGTGTGTGTGTGGGGGGGGGTTACAGGTTTTCCGGACCCCGCCCCCCAACCCAAAATTCTTTAAAATGCTATAACAAAGTCCCTTTTAGGGGTGTTTGGAGCACCTCTCTCTCTCTCTCTCTCTCCCCCCCCCCACCCCCGCCCCGTTGTTTGATATTTTGGCGCCTTCTCTCTCTCTCCACCCCCACACCCCCCCTTTCCCCGCTTTTCGATTTTCGGCCACTGGAGACAAGGTGTAACGTCGGGGAGGCCATTTGTATCAGATTGAAGGTCCCCCCCCCCCCCCTCCTCTTTCCCCGCATTTCGATTTTTTTACCACTGGAAGCAAGATCTAGCGTCGCGGAGGCCTTTTGTATCAGGTTGAAGATCCCAAACAAAAAGTTGGAACAATCCCCCCCTCCCGCCCCCAGTCCGCCCCCACCCCGAGGTAACTGATCCGCCTCTGAATGATCATAGTATGTCTAATGCTGGACGAAATGGCACACGTAACTTACGAAGTTTAAATGTCGTTAGATGAAAATATTTTTCTGCTTTTCTTCTCCTCTGTAAACTGAAGAGTTCCCCCTGTGCGCACGAGGGGCAGTAGAAGACATCTGTTACTTGCGCCTACTCTCACTGATTTTGAAATGAAGAGGGGAAACGTCTTAACTGAGGCAAGACAGACATTGAAAGTCCGTTGTATCGTCAAATTTTCGCAATCAAATCCCGCCCTGGAGCATATCGCTTTATTCCTTATCATTCGGAATACATCAGTGTGTGAAATAAGTTTGACTAAAATAGTTCAAGGGTAGAGCCTGAATAGCTTGGCGCCTCTAGGCGCCAAGCTATTCTGGCACCACCCTTGAACAAATGCCATTGGTATATATCCTTATCTGTAAGTACTATAATGTAGCGTGTATATATGGCAGTGTACAAATTTGAAGCTTTCAGCCTCAGTATCATCCATTAAAGATACTGTCACGAAAAGTTGCACTCACATGACTCTAAGGTAGCATACATGAGACCCGTGCACGGAATGTCAGCTTCGCCTGTCATAATAAGTTTCAAAATAGTATTTTCGAGGCGTAAGTGTTCAGGTGAGAATCTTATGGCGGGAGAGGGGAGCTGGGTGGCTCGGTGGTAGAGTGTTGGTCTCTCGACCGAATGGTCCCGGGTTCGTATCCAGCTTGGGTCAAAATTTGTTCAGACCATATTTCGGTTCCCCGTCTTTGAAATCACCTTCGTGGTGGACAAAAGACGTTAAGCCCTAAACGTTTAACGGTTTTTTTTTTTATGGCGTGAGGTGTGATTGTTCAATGGTACTGCCAGATTGGCGCCATGGGAGGCTCCAAGCTAATCTGGCACTACCCTTGAACTATCCGTGATATATCTCCCTATTCTTAACCGCAGTATTTAATTGTGTCTGTCCTGTTTTATATCACTATCATTTGACAGCAAATAGAATAAAAAAGAAATTCCCCACAAAGAAATGTCCTCGCCCTTTCCAATCGTGTTTCTTTCTCCGTTAGGGATTTCTTTCCATTTGACACGTTCCGCAGCCACCGTTTTGGTGTGGATAGTGAACAGAGTTGATAAACACTACACAGTTCACTCCGCTTATAACAAAGTCGGATATATATAGCAAAAGTCGGACGTGACAACTGACAACACGTTTTCACTTTTGGAAAAAAAAAAAAATTAAAATATTTTTTTTTTTACAAACTACTTCGGTTATAACAAACTGCCCAGCCAGCAAAGGTCCTCGGGTCCACGACGGCCGCAGTGGGCCCGCGCACGGCTGTGCGCGGGCCCACTGCGGCCGACGTGGGCCCGAAGACGTTTTTTCTCAGGCGATTTGTTCTATCGGAAGCTTACTGTACATTGATATAGGCCGCTTGACATCGGGGCGCAAAACGTTTCCCAAATATCTCCGCAAAGAAACATTCTTTTCTGCATCACTTTAAGAACAAATATCATTTAATGCCAATTGACCTATTATGGTTAAAAAAAAAATTTTTTTTACTTGTTTTTTTTTAATTTTTTATACGGAACTCCTATGATTTGTCGAATTTGCTGTACAGTCGTAACAATTTGGTGAAAAGACAATAACAAGCCGTTTTCAAAACCCTGAAGATTTCAATATCGAGGACAAGCATGCCTGTGCTGTTTCAGATTTGAAAATGTTTGGCCAATTGTGAAAATGGATCTTTCTTATACTGGGCTTAACAGGATCAGGAATTTATTTAACGTATTTTCACACATTGGTGATATTAGACACACACACACACACACACACACACACACACACACACACACACACACACACACACACACACACACACACACACACACACACACACACACACACACACACACACACACACACAAATCAACCAAACACACAACTTGTGAATAGCAAAGAATAGCAATAATTAACATCTAACCACACGTACAAATTACTTATTATAATAGTTTACCCACCAGACTATGAATTATTATATTAACTATTGGAACGGCAATATTTCTATGTAAGATGTCATACAAATTTTCTGCTAAGTGATCAACTATTATGTTATTTTTTTTCAACAGATTCATTGTAATAGGACACTCACAGATTCAATGATTAACAGAGATGGGGCTTAAGCACTCGCATTTGATGTCTTTTGCGAATTTTGTTTTCCAAGAATTTAGTCTTAACCTGTATATCAATGAAGCTGTTTTTCTTGAACAAGGTGGAACATGATAAGTATATTTCATATCATCTTATTATATGGGCTTAACATATCGCGGGCACATTTAGGCTTGTAAAATCAGTCATTTCATGAAAAAAAAATCAATCCGAATTCTTACGACTGTAGAGAAAAACTGATACATTGTTCGAGTGTATTAAAAGCAAATCGTATCAGGTCAACTGTCATTGAAAGATATTGGGTTTTAAGACTGATACATAAAAGTGGTTCTTTGCGGAGAAATTTGCTAAAAAGTTGTGCGCTCTGATGTCAAACGACCTATGTGCATGGTGAAACCAGCGCGGTCCGAATGTGTGCAGGGACGTTTGGCATGCCCTCGCTTGGGATCTTCTTCATCTGTTTCTTCTTCCTGGCCTGCTGGACGTACGGAGTGGCTGTGCCCAGCGGTCTCTTCGTCCCGTCTTTGCTGTGCGGTGCCGCGTACGGGCGCTTTGTAGCCACTATGCTTCAAGTGTAAGTGTAATGACGAGCAAAAGAAATGCGACATTTTGGAATCATCTGAAACACTGAAGTGTTTCCGATGATTCCAAAAAATGTCGCATTTCTTTTGCTCTTCAGTATATTTGAGGAGGTGCAGACTGAAAATTAGGACCAAAAAAGGTGACTGCCAAGCATGTGGAATGCAGAGAAAAAACTAACGAAGAAAGAAGCACGCTTAGAAAAAAACAGTTCCAACACAATTTATTAATATTAATAAATTGTGTTGTAACTGACTTTTCTAAGCGTGCTTCTTTCTTCGTTGAGTTTTTCTCTGCATTATCTGCAGTCTTTTTCAAACTAGACAAACAAGAATACACTTCGCTACATATCTTATCAGTGCCTGGCGAGTTGTATATTTTGAAACAGTGTTTTTATCCGAAATATAAATAAATTGTGCTGTAACTGTCTTTTCTAAGCGTGCTTTTTTCTTCGTTTTTTTTCTTCTCTAGACCGAAAATTGACTCAACTTTTAAAATGAAAAATGTAGAGTGTAACTGACAAGAGAGTCATGCACACGCTCATCAGCCTGGTGGACCCTACCTAGGAATGGCACATTTGTTAATTTTGGTCGAACTTTAGCAAAGCTTAGGATATATTAACTCCCTACGCTTTGGTGTAACTAGTCACAGGCATGGGATGCTAGTTGCATAATCGATCGCTTCTATATCTAGCTCGTGTAGTAGTTCCCACTACCATTGTTACAGAGGTGATCCATCCAACGATCGTCCCATGCCTTTGTAGCAATTCATCTCAAACTTTATAAACTCTCTCTCTGTATATGCCGCAAAAGGGTATAATTAGGTGTACGCTTGGGCTTACATGACTACCTTTGTTCTTCTTTAAAAAAAAATCAGCCTGACGTTTATGTATTCGATTAACCCCTTCCCTGCCAGGGATCACAGATTGTGTTTCCAAAAAAATTGTTCATTTGACTCCACAGAACCCCAATTACGCGTCCAAGGAACATGGACATAAAGTGGAGTCAAGAAGTGGCATAGATCCACATGAGTCCCCGCAACTGCGGGGGCTCATGTGGATCTATGCCTCTTGCATTTTGGGTATGGTTTGTTGTGTTCCGAAAGTGAAGGGGCTAATTCGGTGATAATACTTGCAGCGTGTTTGGCTACAGCAGCGTATATTCCGGAACGTACGCGCTAATTGGTGCAGCAGCCTTCCTGGGGGGCGTTGTGCGCATGACCATCAGCCTCACTGTCATTCTCATCGAGTCCACCAATGAGATTTCGTATGGCCTGCCGCTGATGCTAGTGCTCATGGTATGGTGCGCGTGATTGGTCTGATCAAAAACTACATACATGTAGGTTTTGACAACCAATGAAAGTTTTGCCTATTGTCATCAAACATGTTGCCGTACGCTTGCTTTTCTATGATTTTGGACCTCACGGCTTTAGCCAAAAGGTTTAAAATCACAGACCATCTCACATGTAACTTAGTATTGACAAAATATTGACTGGTGGGTGCCTCACTGTAATTTGAAGTCCGATGGATTCACAATGCCGCAGAATGAGAGAAATGCATCTATAGACTGATGGATCGACTAATGGATGGTATAATCTACTGACGGACAGATTACACAAGCACCGTTGACAGTCTTGATAGCTGGCTATATGGATTCATAGGTGGATGGATGAACGCATGGATGGATGGATGGGTGAATGGGGGTGTGTATGTGGATGGATGGATGGATGGTTGAACGTATCACGGATGGATGGATGAATGGATGGATGGGTGGATGGTTAACAAATGGATGGATGGGTGAATTGATGTACGGAAAGATGGTTGGATGGAGTGATGGTTGTGTGATTGGATGGATGGATGGATGGACGAATAAGTGAATGGATAGACGGGTGAATGGATGGAGGGGTGAATGGATGGAGGGGTGGATGGATAGATGGATGGGTGAATTGATGGAGGGATCGATGGTGGGATGTTGAGATGGATGGATGGATGAATGGATGGATGGGTGAACGGATGAATGAATGGAAGGATGGCTTGTTGGATGGATGGGCACAGGGAAAAGATTTACAGATGAATGGACAGACTACTGTAAGCACTGCAGCCCTAATACAATAATACTGAAATCAGGACCAAAATGGTGACTGCCAAGCATGTAAAACGCAAAGAATTGAACAACAAAGGAGGAACACACTTTGAAAGGACGAGCACAAAACACAGTTTTGTGCTCGTCCTTTTGAAAGCGTGCTTTTGTTTCCTTTTGACGGTGAATTCATCTGGGTGCAATAAAGACCTGTCACCATAGCACTGATTGAATTGAATGCATGATTGTGCAGGTTGCCAAGTGGACTGGTGACCTGTTCAACAAAGGCATCTATGACTTGCACATCAACATGAGAGAGGTTCCCATATTAGAGTGGGACATACCGCCAGAGTTCTCCAGGTACGAGTATTACAATATACAATATCTGCAAATAAAAAAGAAAATATAGCTAACACACAATATTTCCCATCGCAGCAATTAAAAAACAAGATATGAATCGATCTTGATAGTTCAAGGATAGTTCAGACAACTAGATCCAAAGTCTGCAGAATGATCTCCGACTCCAAACGTAAACACCTTCAAAACTAAATCCTGGAATCCACTTCTTCCAAAACCCTCTACGCCACCTTGAACACACTCCTAGGCACTTCTAAAGACTCTCTTCTTCCCAACACACACAGCAAAGAAGAATTCCCGTCCGCTTTTTCCACCTATTTTTCCGACAAAATCCAAACTCTGCACAACACACTCGACACTCTGCCTTATACGCCCTGCCCTCCCGACACCCCCTTTTCCGGCACCCCCCTCTCGTCCTTCCGCCCCGTCTCTCAGGACGAAGTCCTCAAGACCATAAAGTCCATGCCTCTCAAAACCTGCGAACTAGACCCCCTCCCAGCTTCTCTCTACCGGGACGGCCTTCCAAAACTTCTGCCCTTCATTACCGACATCATCAACACATCTCTAGAGAACGGTTCCGTCCCTGATATCTTCAAGTCTGCCATCGTCCGTCCTCTCCTAAAAAAAACACAACCTCGACCCAAACAAACTCAAAAACTATCGCCCAGTCTCTAATCTCTTTCCTGTCCAAGCTTCTTGAGAAGGTTGTTCTCAACCAGCTCAACCTCCACCTCGCCGACAACAACCTCCTCAGTCCCTTCCAGTCTGCCTATCGCAAACATCACAGCACTGAAACAGCCCTTCTACATATCTTAAACGACCTGCTTCTCTCCACCGACTCGAGCAACATCTCCCTTCTTACGCTACTCGATCTCTCTGCCGCCTTCGACACTATAGACCACTCTATCCTCCTCCACCGCCTTCACCACTCCTTTGGCATCACTGACTCTGCTCACTCCTGGTTTCTCTCCTACCTCTCCGACAGACAGCAGTCCGTCACCATCGACGGCGTCTCCTCCCAGTCACGCTCTCCTGCGGAGTTCCACAGGGGTCCGTCCTGGGCCCGGTCCTTTTCACACTCTACACCTCTCCCCTGCCCAAAATCATCCAGTCTCACCACATACACCACCACCTCTACGCTGACGACTCACAACTATTAGACAAAGACAAACTCGACAACACTCAGTCACTACTGACTCGCACGGCTGACTGCTACGAAGACGTGAAAAACTGGATGACAGCAAACAAGCTTAAACTGAACGACGACAAAACGGAAGCCATGCTGGTAGGCAATCGCCAGACACTTTCCCAGCTCCCTCCCTCTCTCCACCTTCAGTTCGACAGCACCCCCTTCTCCGTTTCTGACTCGGCCAAAAACCTCGGCGTTATCCTCGATTCCTCTCTTTCCATGACCAGCTTCGTCTCCGCTACGGCCCAGGCATGCTACTTCCACCTCCGCCGCATCAGTCAGATCAGAAAATACCTCATACCGAAGCTGCCACCAAACTTGCTGTCTCTCTCATCCTATCTCGCATCGACTACTGCAACTCTCTCCTTTCCGGCCTCCCTCACTCCACCACTTTCAAACTCCAGCGCGTCCAGAACAATGCTGCCCGCCTCGTCCTCAAAAAGAAAAAATCCGACCACATCACTCCCCTGCTCAAACTCCTTCACTGGCTTCCCATCCCCCAACGCATCCAATACAAGATTCTGTCTCTCTGCTACAAATCCCTGAACAACTGCGCTCCCGCCTATCTCTCCAACTTACTTCACCCCTACATCCCTTCCCGCTCCCTCCGCTCCGCCTCCGACCCTCTCTGCCTCCACATCCCCCGCACCAAACTCAGCACTTTCGGCCCCCGCTCCTTCTCAGCATACGGTCCATCCACCTGGAACACTCTCCCACTCTCTCTCCGTCAGAAACACTCTCTCTCCTCCTTCCAGTCCGCCCTCAAAACTCACCTCTTTCAACAGTTCTAGCACTATATCACCACACTCCCCACCCCAAGCTGACTGTCGTAATGTATTTCACTGTTTGTGGTACGTGAGTCATTGTCTAAAGCGTGCGCTCGGCGTTCGCGAGTTGTGAGTGCGCGCTTAGAGTTATAATTATTATAAGATAAGCGCATTATAAATACCGTAATTCTTAAGGGTATGCCAGAATAGCTTGAAGCCTGTTGGCGCCAAGCTATTCTGACACCACCCTTAAACTATCTTGAACACTTTATCTACTCAACTAGTATGCAGTATTCATGGACAACCATATATTTTTGTGTGTGTACGTGTGTGTGTGTGTACGTGTGTACGTGTGTGTGTGTGTGTGTGTGTGTGTGTGTGTGTGAGAGAGAGAGAGAGAGAGAGAGAGAGAGAGAGAGAGAGAGAGAGAGAGAGAGAGAGAGAGAGAGAGAGAGAGAGAGAGAGAGAGAGAGATGCTAACCGACAATCTACTAGTAATTTTTTTCTAGGCTTACAATCCTGTTATTTTCAAGATTATCTACGCGATTAATGTTTTTCAGACTAAGGGCAAAGGATATACTCGATTCCCAGCGACTCTCAGTTGTCTTTCCGCAGACCCGAGTTAGCTCCCTTGTCAAGATCTTGAAAACGACAGCTCATGGCGCCTTCCCCGTTGTCAGTCCTTTGGGCGATGAACCTGAGAGTCCGTCTTGTATGTCGTTTGAAAATCCGAAGGTGAGCAGACACTTTAACCCATTCCAGACGAGCCACAGACAGATGGCGTTACCGTTAACCCTTTGCCCCCCCCCCCCCCCCGAAGTTACCTCCCAGAACTAAATGACTTCCTTTCTGTGGAATGGAAGTCATATAGTTCTAGGAGTCACATACGGATGTTATGCAGCCAAGAAAGTAAATATTCGATGCTTGATACAAACGGACACACAGCAAATGAAGTTATCTTTCGAGATATGCCGCATAAATGCGGTATATCTCGAAAGATAACTTCATTTGCCGCGTATCCGAGTTAAATCTGAACTCTTTGACAATAAGCAACTTTCTGTAATTTTGGTAAGAGTTTATTTCTGGATCCAGTACGCATGCCAAGTAACGACTTATAACGATACATTCAGCGCTAAAAATAGCCAAGCGCGCGCACTGCTTGGCTGTATCTCGCCGCCGATAGTGTTCTAGGGGAATGAATCTCGCGGCGGCTGAAGTCGCCATCCATAGATTTGAATCGACTGTTGATGGTTCGATGATGGCGTTAATTTAGCGTATCATATATTATTATAATTATCCGTTTTTACTATTTAGCACAATAATCCCAACCAAAGAAACATTTGTCGGCGAGACACCATTGTTAAATTTAAAAAAAAAATCTTTCTACCATAGAAGAAGAAAAAATATCGAAAGTTTCTATGATAAATCAGGACCCACTGTGCATTCCCTCAGCTATTCAGTTTATCGTTTTTATGAAGAAAAATGAACGAGAAATCTCTCACACCCACTTTCATCTCAATATAATTACTATTGTTTTGATTGGAAAATGCCTTGTTGAACTTCAAGCACACGTTGTTCACGTTCCAGGAAAACGATCAGGTGGACGCGTTTGGCAGTGATGACATAACGCCAGCAACAGGAGACCAGTTTGAAGAGTGAGTGTGGATTAAGTAGCAGACACACTACGTACAATTATCAACAACATAATCAATAGATATGAGCTACTCACAAACCAGATAGGTGAGGCTAGCGCTGGCAGAATTGTACAACAAACCAAGGGGAATTACTCAGCGCTGGACAGACGAACAGTTAGATCCCCTGATAGGCGGGGGCAGGGGATCTAACTGTTCGTCTGTCCAGCGCTGAGTAATTCCCCTTGGTTTGTTGTACAATAGATATGAGCATCTTTTTAATTTGCAGTTTTTTGTAGTTGTATGTATTTTCCAAAAGGGCATGCATGTCAGGTTTGAATGTGACATCGTAACATAGCAATGTAACTGAAGTCTTACAAAAAACAAAAAAAAAAAGACAAAAAAAGTTGATTGATTGTACATTGCTTAACGTCCCGACAGGCTTTCTCAGGACGTGCCTGCACTGCTTGTGAAAAAAAAAAAAATAAAAAAATAAACAGAATATTGAATGTATGTCGCCAGCCGGTCCAATACGTTAAATAAACCTACGCCATGGGGCCTAAATAAAGCTAAGACCATTTAGCAACACACATCCAATATCAAGAGCTACAGGCAGTGCAGACAGTTGGGAGAGTTTGAAAAAGACAAATACTGGTGAATGGACCAAGGGTAGACAGAAACACATGCCCCAGAATAGAGGGAAAGACCCACCCTGTGGGGCTGACCATGATGACCCTGGGAACTAAAAAGTAGTTAACCCCACCCAAGTCCTCCAGGACTAGGCAGGCATTGTCATGGAACCCCCAGGGAAAGAGGAAAAGAGGTAGGCCGAGAAACTCCTGGCGTCGAGACCTCCAAGCAGACATCAAGAGACTGGGAACCACCTGGAGTAGAATCGAAGGAGAAGCACAGGACAGGAGTTGCTGGAGGTCTCTCGTCGACGGCCTATACCCGGGTAGGGGTGACAGGCGTAAGTAAGTAAGTAAGTCCCCCAGGGCAGACCAGGGTGTGGGGACCAAAAAAGTGACTGTCAAGCATGTAAAAAGCAAAGAAGAAAGAAGCACGATCAGAAAAGACAGTTACAACACAATTTATCACTGTTTAGGGTGAAAACCTTTTTTTTCAAAATGGACAAACAAGAAAACACTTCGCTACGTATCGTAAAGAAGTGAACATGCACGAGTCGATACGAGAAGACGAGTTTTGCTGCAGATCCTTGTATTCTGATGTATTCTTAGATTATTATTTACAGTCCTTACAATACTCTTCAGTTTTTTTTGGTATATGAAATATTAACCCCTTGGGTGTCGGTAGCACTTTTTGTCGAGGTGATTCCTACAGGAATCACCTCGACAAAAAGCTCTACCGACAGCAAAGGGCTAAATCAGTATAGCCGAGTTGGTCTGGCACAAAAAGGTAATGTGCAAAAGCCGTGTGTGTATAAGCTCTGTGTACATAAGCCCTTTGTACATTTACACCCTCAGCTTCAGTATACGTTTTAAGGCAGAACACTAAAGAATTATTTTCTTGGCCCTACATCTCGTGATCTGACATGCAATTCTTTCTTTTCAGGTTGTCAGTTATCACTTTCAGAAAGCGAAGTATGAAATTCGAAGGAATAGTGCTGCGGTCCCACATCGTCACAGTTCTCAAGAAACGAGCGTGGTACAGAGAAGGAGAGGAGGTAAAGCGTTTATCTCTCTGCTTGTCTGTCTGTCTGTCTGGCTGTATGTCTGGCTGTATGTCTGTCTGTCTGTCTGTCTTTCTGTCTGTCTTTCTGAAACGAAGAGAAAACCAAACACCACGAAGGTTCCATACTTGAATGAAATTTTGACGTGCAGTAGGAGAAAGAATCCCCTTATTTAATCCATTAGTCTCAACGCCCCACAGCAGGAGATGGATCGACCATGATAATTCAAGGGTAGCGCCAGATTAGCTTGGCGCCAAGCTAATCTGGCGCTACCCTTGAATTATCATGGTCGATCCATCTCCTGCTGCTGGTAGATAGTCGTAAATTGACACCTCCAAAATGTGGGAAATGCGGCCTTGGGAGTAAATGAGTTAAGAAGAGAAGATAATAATAATTAAAAAAAACCCACAGCGTACTGGATCATATCCATCATCAGATGTAAACGGAACACGTTGCCTAACCCATATAACCCCACGGCCGTATTTTCCAAAATTTGCAGGTGCTACTTAACGACTATTTACCAGTTGCGGAAGACGGACTGACCATGATAATTCAAGGGTAGCGCCAGATTAGCTTGGCGCCTGCTGGCGCCAAGCTAATCTGGCGCTACCCTTGAATTATCATGGCCAGTCCACCTCCTGCCGTAGTTCGTCGGGGCTAGCTAAATGGGTTATTACGTTCTTTTTTCCTACAACGCTTCCAAGTTTCCTTCATGTTTGTCTTTCTGTTTGTTTGTATGCTTGTCTGTCTGTCTGTCTGTGTGTGTGTGTGGTAGTTTATCTGCATCTCAGCCTCTTTTGATGTGTGTTTGTGTGTTTTTCTAGTATCGTGCCCTGTGAAGTCAATAGACTGTCCATGTCTGTGAAATGCTAGATTGTCATTGTACAGTCCACTCCGCTTATAACAAAGGTCGGACATAACAAACAATCGGATATAAAACAATTTTTTTTCAAAGATCCGGTCAGCACTCTTTCTGTGTAAATGACATCGCTTAAAACAGACTTCGGAGATAACAAAAATACCCTCCCCCCCCCTCCCCCCCCCCCCCCCCCCCGGCGATTTGTTATATTCGAAGTACACGAATAAAAAACAAACAGGACTTTCGTCTTCACAGGGCGCAGGCGTCATTGCGTCATTGCTCCTAACACGTGTTACCATTTACTACTACCCGTGTTAGGAGCAATACGCAACGATCATCCGGCGCCTGTGTCACAGGCCAGTATAATGCTTGTACATCTGTTTGTTTTTCCACGATCTCTTTCTTTTCATCTTTTACAACTTATGTCCTTATTTTTCACCCGTCTCTTGCTATCGACCTTTTTTTTCTGCGCTCCTATTTGTGTGCTTGTGTGTGAAAACACGTTTGCGGGCCTATGAAAGCTTTTTGGTGTCGTTAAAAAAAACAACCAAACATACAAACAAACAAACAAAACACAAAAAACCTCACTCCAACCGAAAATGTAAATGTGCTTGACCTAATCTCAAATGATTTGTGGAAGGAGCTGAACCCTTTGGCTGTCTGTAGCGCTTTTTGTCGAGGTGATTCCTGCAGGAATCACCTCGACAAAAAGCGCTACAGACAGCCAAAGGGTTAACATGAGCAAGTAATCTTTACAAAACGATTCCGCGCACAAACGGAGTATGACTTTCCTAGGCAACCAAAACCCTCGCGCCGACATTCTTATATGAATGTCGTCGAACTGAGGACATTTAGCCCACTCGACGGTAGAATTAATATTTTTCTTCTCACAACATAAAGACATTTAAAGCTGTGCCTCAGTAGAGTACTACATTTTGTTCCATTGAAATATATACTTTGTCAAAGTATACGCTGTGTTGTAACGAGTTTTATGACGATGTAGCAATTGTCAAAAAAAGACCGTGGACACTTTCTGTGACAAAATTCTTGACAAAATGTTCAGCTGGTTCGAACAAGATTCCACGAGCCTTGTAACAATTTCTCACAATGCGAAGCCAGGCTGTTTGTTGGGAGTCCCCATGAAAGAGTTCCCCAGAGCTTTGTGAGATAATTTGCTACAAAGTTCTTGCAGACTCGTATGAGCTTCAGCTTTAACAAAGTATCTGAATGCTAGCCGATGATGTAGTTTGGGAGTCGCTACCTAGAAAGGTCTCGGGCCGACGGGGGCTGCAGTGGGCCCGCGCACAGACGAAGAGAAGGTCGTTTTAACCCTTTGTGCCGTAAGGCCGATCCACATTTTGGAGTTGTCCTCCGAAGACTGCAATACAATCCAGGAGACAGATTGACCATGATAGTTGATGGATGGTGCCAGAATAGCTTGGCGCCCATAGGCTCTGGCATCATCCTTGCACTATAATGGTCAGTCCATATCTAGCTATAGCGTGTTCAAGGTTAAAGAGTTAAAGAAGGATCGTAAATGGCAGCTCTATAAACGCGAACTTTGCGTTGCATACAGTTAATCGAAAATGCATCAGTTAATTGTTTCTTGGTTAACCACTTCGCTGTCAGTGATCACGAATTGCGCGTCTAAATCACTACGCGCTGCCAGGCACTCGCTTGGAAAGTCAGATGGAAGTAAAACACTGACAAGCAGGCATGAAGAACTCAGGACCAGCAAGAGACATAAATCCTCATGAGCCCCCGCAGTCGCGGGGGCTCATGAGGGTTTATGTCTCTTGCATCTGGGAGGCGTTCGCTTTGCCCCAGCAATTAAGGGGTGAAGTAAGAATTCAAAATCTGATCGGGAAGTAAACCCGAATTGACGTCACTTAAAAACAATGCGATTTCAACCACGCTCGGGGGAATAACACCCCCCCCCCCTCCCCCCAACAAAATAACAACCATGTTTGTCATGTTATATTAGCCTGCGTTTCTGTAACGTGACGTGTTCTGCGCACGAATGAGTTCATTGACAATGGCGTTTCTGACAACAGGATTGTACTTATGCTTGTTCTGCCGCGAGAGACACTAGACGTGGCGTGCCAGTGAGGATTTTTAGAACAGAGTTGCGTTTTTCACACATTTCTGTTTGCGACCTCACAGCCAGGGCGTTCCGCCTGCAAGATAAACATAGATTCTCATGGGCTCCTGCAGCCCATGAGAATCTATGTTTGGCTCATGAAAATCTATGCTTCTTGTTGGTGTAGATTGCCTACATCAACGTCTTCTGAAGGAGGCATGTGGATTCACTGTGCGATTGTTTACAGCAAATCGCACGCCCCCGAAATAAATACTGCAAGGTATATTCTGGTTCTGAATGGGTGTCATGCTAATGGAATTCTGAGTTATTGGGCGTTTCACTGCAAGGGTCAACCACAAGGTATCAGCACCCGGAGGCCTGAAGTCGAAACCTAAAATTCGAATTCGGCAGTAGTCCCTAACAAACTACACACCAGTTCAGAGGACATAGCTTAGTGGATAAGACACTGCGCTGGCAATCGCACGATCCCGGGTTCCAATCCCGTGGTGGGCAGGAATGGGAGGTAGACTTTTCCTCATTTCCATACCGAGTCAAATTTACATACAGACTCGGTTTTCGGCGCCTGTCTCGCCTTCGTGTGTACAGCACGCACAATCATCATGTGCGCACGTTGAAAATCCCATTACCACTATTCGAAAAGAGGAGGCATGTTAGGCGCGGTGGAATGGAAACAGAAATATATCGCATGCACCGAAGTTAATAGCAGGGTGGAGGTTTGCACATAACGTAGCGCTTAGCAGCAGCAGGCTTTTAAAGCTCCAGCTTCCATCCCTGCGGCGCCTTGAGCATCTTGAAATAGATGGGTATGTGCGCCTCGGAGACAACATGTCGACCATGACACATCGAAGACGTATCGCCCCTGACGTATCTAAGACATATCGACCGCGACATATCGAAGACACACCAAACGTGGCATATCGAAGACATACCGACACTGATATATAAAAGGCATAATCTACCATGATAGTTCAAGGGTGGTGCCAGAATAGCTTGGCGCCTTTAGCCACCAATTTATTCTGGCACCATCCATGAACTATCATGGTCGATCTGTCTCCTGCCAAAGCGTGTCAAAACTGACAGGGCTAGTCGTTCGTGGTATGTCGCTTTCAGTTAAAGCGGTCATTCCCTCCGGTGACTTTGATTCAAAGCTGAGCAGATGCGTCAGTTTTGGGGCCAGTTGTCTCTCGAATGGAAATGTCCTACTCGTTTCATTAGCAATACTTACGGGGTTCATATCCGTCCTTCCAGCTGGTCTCTGGATAATCTTGGGCGTGTTTATTTTCCAGCGCCAAGCTAATCTGGCTGTATGCTTGACCTATCACGCTCGTACCGCCACAGTGTCGTGCATGAAGGACTGAATAGGTGCAGAAAAGTCATCAATGGCCGTTTGACATCGGAGCGCACAACGTCCCCCCCCCCCCCCCAGATATCTCCGCAAAGAAACACTTTTCTGTACCACTTTAAGAACAAATATCGTTCAGTGCCAGTTGACCTAATAATTATGGGCTATTTTCACATAAATACCCCAATAGATCCCCGGTCGGAATCTGTCAGATTTCAGTATAGAGGTCAAGCATGCAGACTTCATGTATGCCTGCGCTGTTTCAGGTTTGAAAACTTGGTCATTCACGTGAAAATGGATCTTTCTTATTCCGGGTACATGTAGGGACGGACGTAAAAATCAGTCATTTATGAAAAAAAAAACCCGAATTTTTACCACTGTACAGCAAAACTGACACGACTTTCTTGAAAATAAATTGTATTAGGTCAACTGGCACTAAATGATATTTGTTCTAAGATTGGTGTATAGAAAAGTGGTTCTTTACGAAGATATTTATAAAACGTTGAGCGCTCTGATGTCAAACGACCTATATATATGAATGGAGTACCAGTTATAGTAAGCTACTGTACGTAAAACGCACGGTTTCTTCGCATTTTGTGAATAAAGTAAATCCTTCATAAACGGTAATACATTGAAAATTCTGTTGTTTCCCAAAATAGACTTACTGTCTGCGATTCGTCGTAAGTTTGACGTCAGATGCAGCGGGTTTTTTTTTTCTGGGTTGCTCCATGTGACGTCAGATTATGACGTAAGTCAACTCCTGCGCAGGATGCAGTGCCATTTGATAGCTTGCGTTAGCAGAACTGGCATTGTATGTTTGAATGTCGAAGAAAACGTTCGGCCTGGTCTAAGCTGGAAATCTCAGCCTACTGTCATAACAGTAACAGCAAGACTCCTGGCTTAGACGATTTTCACTGTTTCAGTCCTCGTTCATGCATACTACTTCAGGACTGACTGTTTCAAACTTTTATTTTTTAATCCGTTGTGCGGCCTCTTTGTTGCCGTGACGCTTTTTTTTTTTTTTTTTTTTTTTTAATTTTTTTTATAGATTAACTCCCCCTTAACTGCCGGGGCAAGGAGAACGCTAACCAGTTGCAAGAGACATGCATCCTCATGAGCCCCCGCAGTCGCGGGGTCTCATGAGGATTTATGTCTTTTGTTGGTCCTGTGTTCTTTATGCCTATTTTTGGTCCCATTTAGTTTGCGTTCCTTACACGAATGTCGATCAGTTTGCAGTGGTTTCTACCTCGAAATCCGGGATCACTGACAGCGAAAGGGTTAATTGCAAGCAGTTCGAAATGTAGCTGTTAAAAAATCCGACTTTACTTTTTTGACGCTAGGAGCTGTTATCACAGTCTACATTGCCTTCGCTTTGCCTTTTGACTTTTGAGGCTGTGTGTTTTTAAGTAGTTGCGGAATTCGTCCATTGTACTATATGTTGTTTCAGAGTTTTCTGTTTCTGGAATGTGACATTTTGCCACAAACAGGCTTTGTTCAAGTCTTAAAAAGAAACACAAAAAACCCGACTCATTTTATTTAATCTTCAGAAGCACGTGCAGATGTTAACCCCGTTACTGCCAGAGGACAACAACTTCGTTCAGCAGCAAGAGGCATAGGTTCTCCTGTTGACACTGGGGCTTAGGCTGGCCGCATTCAAATCCGTATGCCTCGAACAGAACCGTATAGCACTTGTAGTTGTCAACCCGTTCAGCGGCGAGAAAATTTGAGCGCCACCCAACTGCAAGAGGTATAGATCCTCATGAGCCCCCGCGTTTGCGGGGGCTCATGAGGATCTATGCCTCTTGCTGAAGCCATTTTGAATCCATGTGCCTGGGACAGCTATGGTTTTTTGTGCGCGTGGATTTAACAAAGATAGCCGACACGCATTCTGCATCAACGGGTTAATGAGGATCAATGAGGTTAATGAGATCGATTTCCTGAGGATCTGCATCAACGGGTTAATGAGGATCAATGAGGTGATGAGATCGTTTTCCTGAGGATCTGCATCAACGGGTTAATGAGGACCAATGAGGTTAATGAGATCGTTTTCCTGAGGATCTGCATCAACGGGTTAATGAGGACCAATGAGGTTAATGAGATCGTTTTCCTGAGGATCTGCATCAACGGGTTAATGAGGACCAATGAGGTTAATGAGATCGTTTTCCTGAGGATCTGCATCAACGGGTTAATGAGGACCAATGAGGTTAATGAGATCGATTTCCTGAGGATCTGCATCAACGGGTTAATGAGGACCAATGAGGTTAATGAGATCGTTTGCCTGAGGATCTGCATCAACGGGTTAATGAGGACCAATGAGGTTAATGAGATCGTTTTCCTGAGGATCTGCATCAACGGGTTAATGAGGACCAATGAGGTTAATGAGATCGTTTTCTTGAGGATCCGCATCAACGGGTTAATGAGGACCAATGAGGTTAATGAGATCGTTTTCCTGAGGATCTGCATCAACGGGTTAATGAGGACCAATGAGGTTAATGATATCGTTTTCTTGAGGATCTGCATCAACGGGTTAATGAGGATCAATGAGGTTAATGAGATCGTTTTCCTGAGGATCTGCATCAACGGGTTAATGAGGACCAATGAGGTTAATGAGATCATTTTCCTGAGGATCTGCATCAACGGGTTAATGAGGACCAATGAGGTTAATGAGATCGTTTTCCTGAGGATCTGCATCAACGGGTTAATGAGGACCAATGAGGTTAATGAGATCGTTTTCCTGAGGATCTGCATCAACGGGTTAATGAGGACCAATGAGGTTAATGATATCGTTTTCTTGAGGATCTGCATCAACGGGTTAATGAGGATCAATGAGGTTAATGAGATCGTTTTCCTGAGGATCTGCATCAACGGGTTAATGAGGACCAATGAGGTTAATGAGATCGATTTCCTGAGGATCTGCATCAACGGGTTAATGAGGACCAATGAGGTTAATGAGATCGTTTTCCTGAGGATCTGCATCAACGGGTTAATGAGGACCAATAAGGTTAATGAGATCGATTTCCTGAGGATCTGTATCAACGGGTTAATGAGGACCAATGAGGTTAATGATATCGTTTTCTTCAGGATCTGCATCAACGGGTTAATGAGGACCAATGAGGTTAATGAGATCGATTTCCTGAGGATCTGCATCAACGGGTTAATGAGGATCAATGAGGTTAATGAGATCGTTTTTCCTGAGGATCTGCATCAACGGGTTAATGAGGACCAATGAGGTTAATGAGATCGTTTCCTGAGGATCTGCATCAACGGGTTAATGAGGATCAATGAGGTTAATGAGATCGTTTTCCTGAGGATCTGCATCAACGGGTTAAACGGGTTAATGAGGTCCTTAACTCATTCAGCCGGGGGCACGTATTTCCCAAATTTTGTAGGCGTCATCTAACGACCATGCAAATGTTGCGGGAGATGGATCGAGTATGATAATTCAAGGGCAGTGCCAGATTAACTTGGCACCGACAGGCGCCAAGCTAATCTGGCACTACCCTTGAATTATCATGGTCGACCCATCTCCTGATGTGGTGCGTCAGGGCTGAATGGGTTAAAGAGTATGCCATTCAAGAAGAATCCACAGAGTCAATTGCATTGTATTTATATGGCGTTTAATTTTATTTAAATGCATTTCTTAATTTGTTGGCTTTAAGGTGTTTACTTTTCTCGTTGATGTCTTCGACCAAAAACTCTTTTAATTGTATTTAATCCTTTTCACGGACGATAAAAATGAACACGATCCAACTGCAAGAGACAGATCGTCATACGTCCCCCGTAGTGGAGGGGGGCTAACGAGGCTCTATACATCTTGCCGCTTACTGTATTCAAGTTATCTGGTCAGCTTTGGCTCAATGGCGTTGTAGTAACATTATCATCATATTAATGTGTAATGCCAAGGTTGAGAAATATTCCACAGAAACGTATGATCTATTCAGTCTGCCATTATTGACGTGAATGTGTTCACTAGTTAATATCTGAAAAGTTCGTTTTGTTTGCGTGTCCTTTGCATTGATGAGAGAATGGTACGGACTTGACATTCCTGAGAGGAGGGTATGAACTTAGACGTTGAATCGAAAGGTAGCAAAAATGGTTATGGTTACCTTCGTAACAGAAACCTATTAACACGCCCGGTTTAAAAAAGACATTCAGTAGAATCTTTTTTTTCACATTTACGGCAAGGAGGCAATTTAGGTATCAATTAAAAATATCGTTTTTACCGGGAATTCAAGAATAAACGAGAATGCAAAAGTTCACGTCTCAAACTGCACTCATCACACCGCTCTGAACCGAGCAAACTGCTTGAAGCATAAAGGTTAATTGCCGTGTGTCTTACTGGTTGTCTCCCATCTCGACAATTTATTGTGTCACGTTTGACATAAAGAGCATAAAGGTAGAAGGTGATAATTATTAACCCTGTTGCTGTCGGTAGCGGTGTTAGTCGCGATGATTCCTGCAGGAATCATCGCGACTAACAGCGCTACCGACAACCAAGGGGCTAAATTAGAACTACTACGTAGCCGCTGTGCACGGGCCTACTCAGACCGTACCGACATCGGCCCATGTACTTATTGCAAGTAGACCCGCGGCCTGGGAGTGATTTATTCTGAACTTGTATGTCCCCAGTTTTGTTCAGTTCATTTTGTTCTATAATAATAATAATAATAATAATAATAATAATAATAATAATAATAATAATAATAATAATAATAATAATAATAATAATAATAACAATAATAATAATAATAATAATAATAATAATAATAATAATAATAATAATAATAACCTATTCAGCCCTAACGCACGACAGCCGGAGATGGGTGACCATGATAATTTAAGGGTAGTGCCACATTAGCTTGGCACCTGTCGGCGCCAAGCTAATCTGGCGCTACCATTGAATGATCATGGTCGATCCATCTCCTGCAACAGGTGCATAGTCGTTAGATGACGCCTCCAAAATTTGGGAAATACGTGCTTCGGGCTGAATGAGTTAATAATAATTGTAATAGTAATAATAGTGATAATAATAATAATAATAATAATAATAATAATAATAATAATAATAATAATAATAATACCGGTCATTATACAGGTGCTTTCCCTATCTCTGTGAATCGTCTCAAAACGCGCCAACTGAAATCAACACGCACGCTCACGTGAAACACACGCAAGAAAGGACAGACAAAGAAACGAACAAAGAAACAAAAAACAAAGAAAGTAACAGAAAAATAAAAAAGTAAGAAACGACAAACAAACAAACAAACAAACAAACAAACAAACAAACAAAGACCAATTCAAACACAATACATGAAACGAGCATAACCTGCAAACAAAACGCGCGAACCACTATCTCTGAAACGTCTTCAGTCTTTATTCGCTCCAACTCGATCGTGTTTTCAATGGTGATTTAGTTGACAATAGAGGCTCTCAAATTCTGTCAGGACTGATCAGCTGAAAGACAAAACTGTTGAACTCTCTATCCTTTGTCGCACACATTCGTCAGGCAAAGGAGTGGTCGCCCGAGGTTTCCAAACCGCGGACGACCACTCCTTCGCCTGACGAAGGAGTTGTCTCTCGTGGCTTCCTGCAATTTGTTGGCCTTGGGGCCTTTTGCGCATTGTTATATCAGTGCATCCTAACTGTCGTTTAATTCATTTTTCATATTTCAAAATCAGTTCTTTAACCCCTTCCCTGCCAAGGTCACAGATTGTGTTCTGAAACTGAGCTTTGTTCACTCAGGGCCAAAGAATCTCAGCCATCCGTCCAAGGAACATGGATACAAAGGGATTTCAGCAAGGGGCAAAGATCCTCATGAGCCCTCGCAACTGCGGGGCTCATGAGGATCTTTGCCTCTTGCATTTTGGTCCAGCTCGTTGTGTTCTGTAGTTAAGGGGTTAATTTCGCTACAAAAATATGACTTTTGTTCTCATGAATGCTCGAGAGGCATAAACTCTAGCGGCGTATTCGCGACAGTCGAGATGTGACCGAAAGCCGTACCTTTTCCACAGATGTGGACAACGAATTTGTCTCGACTCGCTTCCACAATTCGATAATTGATAGGCACAGGGATTTTCAGAAACTGCTAAGCGGCACTTACTTACGAGATCCATGGTTCTGTGCAGATCTGTGTCTTTTTACACACCTCCTTATTTGCGCCTTTTGTGATACAGCTTGGCTGTAACACACCTGTGTGATACGGCTTTAAAGGCTACACATGCCCGGTTTTGAGGCCGATTCCCGATCAGTTTCGAATCGGTAGGTGATCGGCCCGGACTAAAAAACCGTGTGCACTGCCACACATTTCCTGACTTGTTTAGCCGACCGGTTTGAACCGAAGATAAGTCAAAGTCGTACCTGTTCTGCAAATTGGCTGCTAGTTTTGACAGTGATGAGGATGTGCTTGCATTATCAGCAGTTTTGCATCATATTGGGGAAGAGGCGCGCGAAACATCAGCAACGGCGGTGGTACTGATCACAACAGGCGTGTTCCGCCATTTGCAAACTGAAACGACATGCTCTGCGAGACGCGCTCTGATTGGTTGAAGCTTACAACCGGGGCCGATTCGGATCGGAAAAATAGAGCAGGTTCTAGACACCCGATTCCCAGCCGATTGGGACCGATCGGATAATTGACGTCATCCGATCGCAATCGGATCGGAATCGGCTTAAAAATCGGGGCACAACCGGCACCTGTGGCGGGGCCTTAATGCGTGACTGGCGAAGTGTGCACAAAATTGCCTTGTATAAAATCTGGTTAGCAAAAAGATACGGGCACACGCGTTATTGAAACTTGGCCTTCTAAGCTCACGTGCAATGACATCATTTTATTATGACGACTGGCACTCTGTCGTCATGTATTGCGCTATTACGTCATCGCGTAGGAACATTTGTCTGGCATCCAAAATACTGACGCCACATTACAAAGTAAATTACATCAACATCATTGCCAAGACACAATGGCGGCTGTGTTGTGGCTAGGAGTGTGTCGATAACAAACTCGCATCGGATTACTGCACAGAAAAAGGTGAGTAAGAAATAGATTCTTACATTGGTGTATAGGTGATACTGAGAATCTCACCTCTCGTGACTTAAAACCTTGTCTTGCTCGCTTTCGCTCGTAGGATAAGTTATTAAAACCACTCGAGTGAGATTTTCAGTATCACCTAAACACCGATGTGAGACTATATTTCTCACAGTGACAAAGTTTAAAAGAAAGAAGTGAGAACTTGCTGAGAACTCACAATTCTGTCAAAGACAATTGTTCTGACATCATACCACGCTGAACAAATTCGCTGATCAGAAGTATTCACAAAGCAGACAAGTATGCTTGGTGACGTTCTTATAACTCCGAAGATGTTGCAGTGTGAAAGGTCAGTCTGGTCAAACTATTTTCATTGACCCCTGATTTTTTATTTTGACTGTCTTGCCGTCCTTCGTTGTCAAGTAACGTCACGTCCGTATCGAGACAATTACGTCAGTAAAGGGCTCGTCTGTGAGGTAATTACGCTTTGGTTTAAGTTTTACGCACATGCGCGCGCGCGCACACACACACACACACACACACACACACACACACACACACACACACACACACACACACACACACACACACACAGACACAGACACAGACACAGACACACACACACACACACACACACACACACACACAGACACAGACACAGACACACACACACACACACACACACACACACACACACACACACACACACACACACACACACACACACACACACACACACACACACACCGCATTTGAACTCGGCAAACAAGACAACAGGCGTAGGCTGGTATTAGATACGTACTTTATTCCTTTTGTGCTGTATAGGGTTCGGAGACGTACCACGTGACAGAAATTTTTGGATGTCAAACAGCATCTGCTTTGCTCAATAAAACACTAAAGCCACCTTACGGCCGCAAAATCACAGACCAGCTCACAATCGCTTTTTATATCAATGCACACATGCAACTTAATGTAATATTGATGATCAGGTCATGCGATGTCTTCTATTGCGTCCTTTCTTTTGTAATTATGTCGTCAAATTTTGACGGAATGTATCAAATAATAATGCTTGCCTTATCCAACGATAAGCATTACATTGAGTATAATGAGTATTACATTCAGCATAATGACAGAAATTATCCCATTGTAGTCGCGCTTGAATTAGTAAAAATTAGTGTAAACATTTGAGACATATATCATATATTGGAATGATTCGCGTTTTTTTTTTTGTTCGTTCTGTTGACCGTTCTTAGTGCATTTGTACGTTTGTTCAGGAGGGGGGGGGGGGGGGGGGGGAGAGGTGACGAACAGACAACTCTCAATGATCAATGACATTAGTCCCTTGACTGCTTCTGACAACACCGCTCGGCAGAAAAGACGCTATGCATCTTTTGTGCCGAGCGGTGTTGTCAATAGCAGTTAAAGGATTGTAAAGTTTAGGAATCGATCCGTTAACCTTTGGTGAGCTGGATTAGTGTAAGAATGACAAAGATCGGTTACTCAGTCGAAGGCAGCTTGTGCACACTTGACTTGTCATTTTAGTACCAAGGTACCGCGACTTGGTATTCATGATATCTCGACTAAGACAAAACATTTTACTAACACATTCTACCTGAGGACCAAAATCCCAAAATTTTAAAGTTGTCCTTTGAAGGACAGTCCTAGAGACAGATCGAACATGATAGTTCAAGGGTGGTGCTAGAATAGCTTGCATCTATGGTCGCCAAGCTATTTTGGCACCACCCTTAACTCATTCTACCCCAGACACACCACATCAAGATAAGGATCAACCATGATAGTTCAAGGGTGATGCCAGAATAGCTTGGCGCCTATGGGCGCCAAGCTATTCTGGCATCACCCTTGAACTATCATGGTCGATCTGTGTCCTGCACTGCAATGCAGTCTTCAGAGGACAGCGGCAAGATTTAAGGATTTCGGTCTTGGGGTAGAAGGAGTTAAACTATCATGTTCGATCCATGTGTTGCTATCGTGTGTCCGGGCTGAATGAGCTTTACTAGGAAAGTAACTGGTCTCGAGCGCGAGCGGCGACAACGCGTAGTAAACTTTTGGCAAAGACTAGCTATGGACGATAGGCAATGCGAACTGGAAAACGGTAAACAAATCAACTACTTTCGTGAAATCGCCCAAATTAGCATCCCTAACACACAAAAGTCCATCTAAAGCTTGTGGAATAAAGCTGAATAATTTCCTAGCTGTTGACACACGGCAAGCGATTTTCGGAAACACTCTGTTTTCATCGCTATTGCAGTTTTGATACACGTTAAGAGATCGTACTCCTGAGTTTTAATTCAACAAAATAAGGAAGAAATGGTTGTATTTTTACAACTGCGTGACCAGGGAGTAATCATCGACAGTTATTTGTCAATCTGAGCTTAAATGCCGCATCTTGCACGCAAATAAGAGAGAGAGAGAGAGAGAGAGAGAGAGAGAGAGAGAGAGAGAGAGAGAGAGAGAGAGAGAGAGAGAGAGAGAGAGAGAGAGAGAGAGAGAGAGAGAGAGAGAGAGAGAGAGAGAGAGAGAGAGAGAGAGAGAGATATGATGATGATGATGATGATGATGATGAAACGTTTTTATTCAGGATAAAAAGTTTTATCTTTCAAACGGTCCTGCTACTCTACACATATAAAAAATACATCAGACGATACAGCAAAAGATAAAACATATATAAGTAAAAAGACGAGAGAAAAAAAAAAAACAAAAAACAAAAAAACAAAAAAACAAAAAAAAAAACAAACAAAAACAACAAAAACCCACCAGTTGCGGCTATAAACAACCGCTAGCCCAGTTGCCAACATTTTGTGGCTCGCCGAGTCTACATAGCGTTGAGTCTCGGCTCAAAGTCGCGTAATCCAGCGAACTCTCTCGTGCTGCGCGGGAACCGTCAACTACCCTATCACGTATATCATCTTTTGAGATTGTCTCGAAAAGCACATTGCTACTTATCGTTGAGGTTGCCTTTAAATGGTCAAGACATTGTCGTCACCGTTAAGAAGGTAACCTCAAAAGGTGTGTAGCATTGTCTTTCTGGTTTTGTGTATGCTTCGAAAAAGGTTATTAATCCGAAAATTTAGTAAAATGTTTTGTCAGCATGTTTATTTCTTTGGTGGTTATTAAGGTGGGGAAGTCACTATTTGGTTTCATTCTATTTCGATTCAAATCAGACCACCTCGATTTCTGGATTTTCTGCGGCCTGGGCTCAGTTGCATGAGTGAGCGTAGTCCTGCGCCAGCCACTAAGCAAGGTGCTCCGCTATAGCGGAGCACCTTGCTTAGTGACTGGCGCAGGACTAAGCTCACTCATGCAAGTGACCCCTAAAGTAATTTGCTGCTTGGATGTGTTTCTTTTACCTGTGAGGGATGTCAAAGGATCTGGTGTGATAGCGATATGCCACTAACATTCTTTTCGCCAGAAGAGCTGTTATTCTGGACTTCTAGACTACTAGCCTGCCATGAGTTTGCAAAAAAAACCCAAAACAACGTATGTCCATTTTTGCGAAAAGCGAGATTTTCATTGCATTACAATGAAAATCTCGCATTACTCAAAAATGGACACACTGGCTTTTGACAAATCACAGCAGAAGTCATTAGAAATTAAAGCAGTAAATTCTAGGATGTTAAACTTCGTGTGGTTTATACTGCCGGTTAGCTCAATGACTTGATGACACACTGACTTACGGCTATCTCTTTTAAATGTCAGGCACGTGATGCACTTTTAACTTATCCTTTGTTGCCATAACTTTTTGCTTCTTGCGTATCTTGGTGGTTTGACGGTAAACGTACACTTAGGTAAATGTCTCTTCGATTTATTGCTGTATGTGTTTAACAATACAACAATAAGTCTACGAAACAACTTTTACTTGCACAACAGTAACATGAAATATCCATTCAAGTTCACAACAGCCTTCATTTTAGCTCGTGATGGCCTGTCTATTGCCTAAATTTATTACACATTTAGGTCTGAAGTTAAATGCCTCCTTGAGTGTCTTTATCAGCCGTGGTTCTACTGTTTTATTGTCTGTAGAACCGGTTTCAAGCCACGCCTTCTGGATTATTCTGGATGGAACAGGAAATTTCTAGAATAGTCGTACTCTTCGTAGCTGATCCTTTGGGTCGCTACCTACAGCAAAAGGGTCAACTCTTTAATTCCCGGAACGAAATGAAATCCATTCTTTTGACTGGAAGTCATTTCGTTCTGGGAATCAAAGAGTTAAGTTTTGCTTCTACATCCCTGGGTACCGTGTGTGCTTGTTTGTGATTTTGGACTTTTAAGTACGGTATAGAGCCACATGGTCCAATGAGAAGAGGCGCGCACGTTTGAAAACCCAGGGTGCAAAACCACAGAGCAGCAAACGTCTGACTCACTTTACTGTGGCATTAACCCTTTGTCTCTACGTAGCGATTTGTGTCGCGATGATTCATGTCGTAATAATCGCTACAGCATCGCTACCGACAGCCAAAGGATTAAAATGATGTTCTAAAACAGTCAAGCACTACAAATCAGAGAGAGAGAGAGAGAGAGAGAGAGAGAGAGAGAGAGAGAGAGAGAGAGAGAGAGAGAGAGAGAGAGAGAGAGAGAGAGAGAGAGAGAGAGAGAGAGAGAGAGAGAGAGAGAGAGAGAGAGAGAGAGAGAGAGAGAGAGAGAGAGAGAGATATTATTATGGATGTAGAGGTGTTTATAGCACTCTATGATTGATTCCATACGTAAGTCGTTGTACAAATCGAATGTTCAGTGTCAGTGTACATGATGTATTATTCTCATTATTGCTGTTTTGCTTCATATTAATTTCGTTCGTGCCCCAAAATTGGACAAAGGAATAATAACAAATCCTGAATCTATAAATCTTCCATTTAAATCGGATTGATAGATGTAAGTAGGGCTTTTAACAGTTATTGGGCTTCCACGCAATGTGCAATGGTCTAAGAGTAAAGAGAAAGAGCGTATATGTAGACGATGATCTTAATGAACTGCGCTTGCCTGCATTAGCACAGATCCCCATGAGACCCCCACTTATTGTGAGTGCTTGAGAGGACCTAGACCACTTATATATAAATGACATTTACATCGAGTGCACACAAGTATGCATGCATGTACAGAACCTTTTTAACTCATTCTACCCCAACACCGAATTTGCCATTGTTCTCTGAAGACTGCATTCCAGAGCTTGACACAGATCGACCATGATAGTTCAAGGGTGATGCCAGAATAGCTTGGCGCCCATAAGCGCCAAGCTAATCTGGCATCACCCTTGAACTATCATGGTCGATCCTTATCTTGCTGTGGTGTGTCTGGGGTAGAATGAGTTAAGGTTACTTTTACACAGAAACCTCCCCACACAATAGGTCCTAGTACACCTTGCGGTGGCCCTTGGGATCGAACACAATGCACACGGCAAACTGACTGGAAAGTCCTTTCAATATAAAAACACAGAAATTTCGTCATGTTGCACCACTGATCTTTTTTTTTCCCCCGACATACTGATAATGTAAAAACACGCCCTTTTAGCCGTAACACATTCTGTTCTAGGACCGAAAACCGCAAATTTTGAAGTTGCCCCCTGAAAACTGTATTACACTTCTAGAAACAGATCGAGCGTGATAGTTCAAGGGTTGTGCCAGAATAGCTTGGCGCCTATGGGCGCCAAGCTATTCTGGCACAACCCTTGAATTGTCACGCTCGATCCATGTCTTGCCGTGGTGTGTCGGAGTTCAATGAGTTAACGACCGAAGTTTTGCCAGATTCACGCCTAAGCAACGCAAACCGGCTGTCCAAAGAACTAATCAAAGAATATTGTTTGCATTGGCAAAAATGATGCTCGCAACGAGGTCGTTTGATTTTGAGTGATAGAATTGCAGTTGTGATATGTTTCTGTAAAATACAGAAGTTGAGTTTTTGTATACTATCATTTCTAGAGAGACCTCGTGGCTGACACTTCTGCAACTGTTTGATTCATAGTCACCGATCGCGGAGCGCTCTGTGACTATGAATCAAACAGTTACGGATGTGTGAGCCGCGAGGTCTGTCTGGAAATGATAGTATTACAATTACAATTACATTTCAGTTTATTGTCCATGAGATGAAAAATTTTCTCCAGCTTCGGCATTAAAACACGCATAAAAACATATGACAATAATAAGCATACGAACACCCTGATTCTATGCTAAGCTATAATATAATATCTTCGTTCAAAAATGTTCCTCATGAAACGGATCTAAATCATTTTGCCGATAGATGGCGGTGTTTGTGGGCCTGTGATGCATTTCTGTATTAAAAGGTAAAACAAGAGACATAGATTATCATGAGCGGCAGCATTAGCACTGAGAGGCTCATGAGGATCTTCGCCCCTTTGCACATGAGCCAGTACCCATGCGCACTACCATATAGTCACAGTCTTTTAGTGTGATATACACTTTCTTTTAGGGGTACAGATGTCCTTGTGTCGGGGTTCTGGTGGAGACTCCGTCCATGCTTGTTCGACGTTAGCAATTTTCTGTACGTCGGTAGCTCACCTGCCACGAGAATGAAGAAGAAGAAAAAAAAAAATGAATCAGCCAGAAAACAAACGTCTCATTATGTTAGCATTTTAAGTTCAGTCATTAATGAAATGTATTGGTGTTTATCAGTCAGTAAAGGGGGAGAAAAGGATTAAGAGAGTAGGACAAAAAGACGAATATTAGTATTTAAAATTCAGTTGATTATTAAGGTTATTCGGCCAGTAACGAAAGAAATAAAGAAACAATATATACTGACGAGGAAAAGAAGTGCCACACTTTTGGAATCATCGGAAACAAGTTAGGAACATAAAAGTTTCCGATGCGTCCAAAAACGTCGCATTTCTTTTCCGATGATAAAAAATGTCGCGTTTCTTTTTCTCGTTAGTATAGTAGCAATAATGAACAACAGCAAAAAAACAACAAAAAACCCCCAAACAAACAAAAAACCAAAAACAAAACAAAAACAAAACAAAACAAAAACAAACACACAAAACAAACAAACAAACAAACAACAACAAAAAAAACACCCAAAAAAACAAACAACAACACCGATACATTCAGATTATTTTCAAAGGAACTTTCTTACGCACAGTTAACCCCTTAACTGCTGGGGCAAGACGAATGCTACCAAACTGCAAGGGACATATACCTTCACTGGGGCTCACCAAGATTTATGTCTCTGGTTAGTACTATGTTTTTTACACCAAGAGACATTCCTATGTAAGCAAATGTGTCCTCGGGCCGACTTCGACCTTATTTCGCCCACGCACTGTGCGTGGGCCAATTAAGGCCGATGTCGGCCCGAACATCTATGCTCACTGTTTTTTTTCTTTGGAAAGCTTAATAATTTTGTCTTTCGTGTAATGGACTCTGACTTGACGTTGATTTCAAATATCCCCCATCCTGATTCGCGTTTTTGGATTTCTCAGACATAATACTCCTGCGGTGATTTTTTCCCCTCTCCTCCTCCTCCTCCTCCTCCCCTCACCCTTATGTTGCAAGTCAGATGCTGGAATCGTTGCATTCGTTAAAATTAAAAATTAATATGATTAATGTTTTGGGAGCAGTTGTAGGAAGAAAAATGCTGTATGTAATGGGGGTGGGCAAATGTGTGTCGACTACGTGGGTTTGCGTGTGTGTGTGTGCGTGTGTGCGTGCGCGCGCGCGCGCGCGTGTGTGTGTGTGTGTGTGTGCGTGTGCGTGTGCTTTGTGTTCCTGTTAATTATTTAGGAGTCAGTTCCTGAGTAGACCATCAGAACCTAAACTCAAACCTACATCGTAATCGGTGGCAGTTGGTTTGCAGCTTTACAGCCCAGTAGTAAATGTATCCCACAATCTGAGGTTGTAAATGGAGGTGATCTCTGCAAGCAAAAGGTATATATTCTCATGAGACCTTGCTATCTGCAGGATAGCAGGGGCTCATGAGAATCTATGCCTTTTGTAGCTTGAACGGGCTTTCTTTCACCAGAACACCACAAACCGTACGACGTCAAACATTTTTAACGGCGTGCACTTAAGGGAAAATTTATGTGCCAGACAGGAATGATTTTTGCCGACGTGACTGAAAGACTCGACGGCTTGGGGTCGAAATAAAAAGTTCACAGTTGTTTTGTTGTTGTTGTAAATTTGTACTCATTGAATTATCAACCGAAATTCGATTTTATATTTTTGCCAGTACTGTTGTACTGTTGGAGAGTTGCCATGACGGTAGTTTGAAAATAATTCTTGAATTTTTATGAAAGGGCACAGTTAGTACAGTTTTCTTTTTTTAAAGTTTGATTTAAGCGTATTGGCATTGTACATTGTTATGAAAGCGATCCATTCCAATTGCCAGTCATATGTTTTAATAATTCGGAAGAAGTATACTCGCGATGTTTGTCACTAATATGCCATTTGGTTTCTGCCAAGGGAGATCCGTAGACTCTTTTGCCTCAGTGACTGAAAAATACTAACCCTTTGGATGTCTGAGCGCTTTTTGTCGAGGCGATTCTTGCAGGAATCACGTCGACAAAAAGCGATATCGACAGCTAAAGGGTTAACAACTCAAGGTTTTTGGATCGTCTGCTTAACAGACAGACGCATACCGGCCGCTCCTCTCTCAGAACGGAAATTTTAATTTTTGTGTGTGTGTGTGTGTGTTAAATCTGAAAGTCGCCCGTCATTGATCGGCCATGGTTTTTCAGTCCAAGCTTGCGCATAAGAAGGCGCCTGCCTAGGCGCTAAGCTAATTAGTCGCTACATTTGAGCTCTCGTGGTCGATCCTTCTCGTGCAGTTGTTGCTCGAAGTGAAAAAGGAGTTTCCTTTGAGACCTCACTGATTAAAACATTACCACTTGCTTGTCACAGTCAATTACCATCGACAAGACACGTCCGTAAGCATGCAGTCGCAAACTCCCAAAATCTCCTCTGAGAGGATGTCGATCGGTATTAGACAGAGGCATAGATTCTCATGAGCCCCTGCTACCGCAGGGGCTCATGAGAATCTATGCCTCTTGCAGACGGAATTCTTTTTTTAGGACTGTTCGCCATGTTTTCAATTGTCGTCTGCCGTTTCGTCTCCGCTTCCCTCCTACCTCTTCTCAGGGTACGCTACTCACTTCATTAGGGGACTCTGCTCGGCTCTCTTCATTGATCTTCATTACATGCGTCTGGGAAAGGAACGCGCCTTTGTCAGTCAAATGTAAACGCATTTTTTGTTCACAGGTCCTTATAACGACCGAATCCAAATGGATTTACATGAATCTGTTTTGAATCATTTGCTTGCTTGCAATGTTCCAAATGCAAAGTCTCCGCCAGTACGAGTGAGTCGCAGGAAACAGATCGATAACAAAAGCTCAAACGCCTTCAAGCATAGATTTAATGAGGCATTCTCCGAGGTATTCTGGCACCACCCATGGGCCATCATAGACGATCCGTGTTATTCCGTAACTGTTACTCGACGGAGGACAACTCGTAAATTCGAGAAAGTTTGACCATAGGGTTCAGCGTGTCAGTCGCTCACTTTTTACGTCCATACGACATAATTTATTATGTCTCGTGAAGGCAAAAGACCGTAAGTATTAATTTGTGAAAAGCGAGATTTTCATTGTATTACAATGAAAATCTCGCTTTTCACAAAAATCGGATTTTAGGGGGGTCAAAAGCAAGAATTTCATTTGCAATTTGCCTACACACGGCAGCTGTATGATTGCTCTCCAAATGATGAATGCATTTTTGTCTTCTTCTGGATTTTGGCCTTGAGAATTGGAAGAGGAAGAGGGTGTAAAAGTCGAACGGAAGATAAACTGTATACGCACCCTTACAAGCACCACATGCTCACGACTCCTGCTTGATCTGGTTTGAAATGGTGAACTCTGCCCTGTGTTGCCGCCATAGCTGTAGTACCTGCTCTATGGCAGACAATGCTGTGTTCGCATCCACGTCACGTGACGACAAACTCTCCATTTGGCGCTGGAGTAACATGTTGAAGAAATCGGACCCCTCTCCTGAAACAAAGTAAAGAGATATCTGAAATACAGCAAACTTGTAATGTAACGAAATTTCAGGGACCAAACGTGTGTGTTGTTATAAACAAAGTGCGTTCCAAACGGAGTGATTTACATTGTGTAAGTGTAGTGTGGCTTCTGAAAAAACAAACAAAAAGAAAAAAACCACCTTTGTTATACTGAATAGCAAAAGAAGTGCGACATCATTCGAATAGTCGGAAACACTTGAGTGTTTCCGACGATTCGAATGATGTCACATTTCATTTTCTATTGAAGTGTTTCCGACGATTCAAATGATGTCGCATTTCGTTTGCTATTGAAGTGTTTCCGACAGTTCGAAAAATGTCGCATTTATTTTACTGTTGAAGTGTTTCCGACGATACGAATGGTGGCGCATTTCTGTTGCTATTCAGTATTCGACATTTGTCAAATCCAACGTTGTTAAAAGCGAAACTCGACAGTAAATTCTCTTGATAGAAGGAATCGGATTCGACAAGGTATTCGGCACACAAAATAAAAGGAGAAAATCTGTTTTTAAGCACATATAATAAATTTATTCATCTTTCACGGTCTTGGACACAATACTCAACAACATTCCTGCATTGATGGTGGCACATTATCTTGTGAATGGTTTACGTCCAGGTGAAGTTGTGGCTTCAAAGTGTGCATTTTAGGCACACGGCTGGTTAGAATTTAACCCTTATCATTCGGAATACACCAGTGTGTGAAATAAGTTTGACTAAAATAGTTCAAGGGTAGTGCCAGAATAGCTTGGTGCCTCTAGGCGCCAAGCTATTCTAGCACCACCTTGAACTATATCCTTATCTGTAGGTACTATAATGTAGCTTGCATATGGCAGTGTACACATTTGAAGCTTTTAGCCTCAGTATTATATGGGTTCAAATAACCGTCTGACGCGTGTTCTTCTCTTTGACATTCCGTTAGAAAACATTAGCTGCACGTCGGCGTTGTGTTTTCCACCATTTTGTGTAGAGTTGTGGGTTCTTTTATTGACGAAATCAAAGTAATTGGACAGCGACAAGGGTTTGTCATCTGCTCGCCGAAGAGGGATAGCGCTTCTTTACTTGATTACGTATTTTTGGTTTGTCCTGTATTTCCTTCTTGAGGATCCTGATGGGAGTAACCCCCTCCCTGCCAGTGGACGCAGACTGTATTATGAAATCTTTGTTAACCCATATCATACTGAGGCTAAAATCTTCAAATTTGTACACTGCCATATGCAGGCTGCATTACAGTACTTACAGATAAGGATATACACCAATGGCTTTAGTTCAAGGGTGGTGCCAGAATAGCTTGGCGCCTAGAGGCGCCAAGCTATTCTGGCACTACCCTGAACTATTTTAGTCAAACTTATTTCACACAATGGTGTATTCCGAATGATGAGGGTTAGTTCAAAGCCAGAAAGTCCGAGCCAACCAAAGAACATGGGTACACGAAAGAGGCGTAGGTCCTCATGAAACCCCGTAACACTAACTAACTTAGTACTTTAGAACGTGTTGATACTCTTTTTATGAAACAAACGGGTATCCATGGCGTGTCACAAATTAGGCTACATGAAATCCGCCATTATTTGTTACATTTAAATTTTAAAAAAAATTATTTTAATTTATTTTGTATGGCGTGGTCATGTAGTAAGGTTTGTGCTAAAGGGTCCTGTGACGTCGGAATGAAAACGATATTAGTTGTATTGCGAGTTAGACTTTGCCAGCGGTTCTTGTCGCCGCTCGGGTCCGAACAGGGAGTTTATTTTGAAGATAAAAGTCGAGGGCGATTCTGTCTTCATTAAAAAAAAAAAAAATGAATGTAGGAAGGATCTTCTTGAAAGAAGCCCTGCTCAGTACTTTCGGTACTTTCATTACTGAGGGCACGCAACTCTCAAGGTACCATAGGTATCACATAATACCTGCGTACATTTCTTTTTGTTGTCAAACCCCATAATCTGATTGTGTATTAGCATTTTCGTGCTTAGGGGTTTTGACTGAATGAAAATGAGGGTGTGTTTGAAATGTGAACGGCCAAAGACGTATTGAGGGGAAAACGTTGTCATCGTAACATGTGGGAAGTTGAGTCTACTCATCACATGTTGCTGCCTTGAGAACGGGCGCCCACGGACAAAATGGCGACGAGAGCTAGGCCAATGATACAAATGTAAAGAGTCATAGAAGACAAACAACCTTGTCTCGCTAAGAAGGGTGGGGGAGGGAGGTGGGGTGTCTTTTGTTGCAAATGTCACACCGAATAATTACCTGCTTTTAATTGCACACTTACACTTGTGCCATTTAACGTCACTAAATAAAACATAAATAAATCGGCGCATTAAATAGACGCTTTCTCCCAATTGAAAATAGGCTCAAAGCGCTGCCGCGAACTGAACCCAAGAAATCGCTCACGTGAATCACGCGCATTTGCTCACACACTGTACATAAACACAGAACATTCACGTGGTGCTAAGGGCAAACTCAAGCGAGCTACTGAAGTTTTGGAAATTCAAATCGTTTATGTTTGAAATTTGATTAAGTGGGCTGAAATTGATACCAAAGTCGTGGGGGAGGAAGAGCCGGAGTACCCGGAGAAAGACCCCCCGACGGTCCGCCCGAATTAACGGTGACACTTACTAGGGGAGAAAAGTCCGACGCCGCGACCGGGTATCGAACCTCGCACCTCTAGCATTGGTGGCGGACGCTTTTACCGCTGCGCCACGGACCGCCCCAAAGATTCTCACTACAGGGTAACTGTGAATTAACCGCATGACTTCCAGAGTGAGTCTTTCTACCATTGAAGCCATTTCCGCCCAATTCACTCCGCGATAAATAAAGAACTGAAATACACACGAATCCATGCAAGAGGCATAGATTCTCATGGGCCCCCGCGAATGGGCCCATGAGAATCTACGCCTCTTGCAGTTGGGTGGGTGTTTTTGTCGTCTCTGATGGGCTTCTTATTGCTTAGTCACGAGTCTTTATCAGACGCGTAAGTCTATAGGGAATGACAGATAAAAACTTTGTTGGTTGGTACTCGATACATCTGACATATAAAAAGTTAAGCCAAAACGTCAAGCGTTTTTTTGCGTCTTAAAAAACTTTTCAAAGTCATCCGACGTTTTCAGAAAAAAATGTAAAACTTTCTGACGTCAACCGGTGTTTTCAGCAAAACAAACTGATGACAAAAGGTTAAGCCACCTTTTTTGCGGTCTTTAGAAACTTTCCTACGTCGTTTGGTGTTTTTCTACAAAAAATCTCTTAATTGTTATTCTGTCACACTATCACTGTAGTAAACACCCATGTACGCAGAACACAGTCCGAATGAATAATAGAAACACAAGTAATTGTCAGTTTCTGAAAATTATTCTTTATTTTGGTGAACTGTTAAATCAGATAAGCTCAGTTTGTACGAGGCTCAGAAAGGATTTTATGAAGGTGCGATTTTGCAATGAAAAATATAACAATACACATTTTATTGTTTGTGGAAATTGGGGGGATGGGGGGGGGAGGGGGGGGGGGTTGGGGGTGGGGCCGGAAGGAGGCGTGAGTGTTAAGACTCTCACCATTCTCCAAATTATCAACCACTCCCCAGAAAGGGATTTTGCTATAGCATTTTAAAGAATTTTGGGTCGGGGGTGGGTGGAGGGGACCTACCTAGACCCCCCCCCCCCCACCATATCCTCCCGTGAAAAAGAAGCTTTGTGCTGTAAAATGGTATGGCAAAGTGATGTCTTTTGAGTCTAGAATCAAAATAATAACTGTAGGATTAAAGGTTTTGGAGAAGGTAAATAAAACACAGGAGGTTGCTTAATTTTTCAGCATGATAAGAAAATCCCAACAAAGAATTACAACACAATTAAATTTTCAAAATAGACACCTAGACTAGTGCGCAATGCTCTACTTGTCTTTTTTTTTTTTTGGGGGGGGGGGGGGGGGGGAGATGCCACCTTCGTATTTTGAGCATGGCTTTTAGTTAGTTAAGCGCTAAAAGTATGACATCACCAGAGTGCAAGAGGGTGCACATGAGGATCTATACCTATCTATCACTGTGGCACAATAACAAAAATTAAGAAACAAATAGTGCATAGCTTTTGGCCGTTCGCAACAAAGCGCTCAAATATCGTGAAGAATTAATTGAAAAGCAAAAACAAAACAGAAACGTTGAATTGAAGAAGAATTGTAACTATTTCGCGTTCAGCAGCCACATGCTCGATATAAATCGGCCATAGTAGCTCGGTTCGTGCCTGATTAGGTTGGCGCCTGTCCAGGCACAGGCGCCAAGCTAATTAGGCACTGGCCTTGAGCTGCATTTGTCTATCCGTCATCATAGATTTGTCTGTGCTGTTTAGCAGATGATATTGGCTTGAAGCGAAAAAGGTAATTGACAGCCATCGTTAATCAATAAGAAATTAGTCGACAAAACGTTTTTCACACTTTGATGACTTTTGGAACTGGCCATAGAAAAAAACTGGCATAGTTATTATTGGCGTTTAACTGTTCTCAGGAAGTTCGTTTCTGCAGCCTAGAGATGTTTATTTAGATAATATTCATGGGGAAAATGCGTAGGTAGGAGAGAACAATGAACTTTTATTTTACAACGGTATGTGGTTACAAGACCAATTTTCAAACTTGCCGTTGCTACACACTACTAGAGAGAGAGAGAAATGAAATGAAATGAAACTTTATTTTCCAAGGATAAAGAATAGGTGCGCAGACTTTTTTCATTCTTGTCTTTGCTATAAACTACATGAAAACACACACGTACGCACACACACACACACACACACACACACACACACACACACACACACACACACACACACACACACACACACACACACACACACACACACGCACGCACGCACGCACGCACGCACGCACGCACACACACACACACACACACGTACGCCGGCACGCACACGCGCTTGCACAGACACACACATGCACACATGTACGCACGCACGCACACATACAGAAGTACGTAAACCAGAGTTAGGTCAGACCCCGCTACGGCTCAAACATTGGATTACAGGCTCGGACAAACGTGATGTATGCTGTGGCCTTCAACCAACACCCGCGTCAGACGAAGGACAGTCCCGACCCACGTCTGGCTAATATGCATTACACACGGTACATGAAATACAACTACATAATAAACACATACATATACAACATATACATTGCACACTGTTAAGACTGTTAAGAGAGAGAGAGAGAGAGAGAGAGAGAGAGAGAGAGAGAGAGAGAGAGAGAGAGAGAGAGAGAGAGAGAGAGAGAGAGAGAGAGAGAGAGTGTTTGACGTTAACCCTTTGGTTCTAAGTAACGCATTTTGTCCTGTAGAAATCATCGCGACAAACAGTTTTACCGTCAGCCAAAGGGTTGCATCTTTCGTTTCAAGTGCAGGCTTAAAGAGACGCATTGATCTTGATAGCTCAGGCTCAGAGTACAACTTGACTGACTTACGCCTGAATGAAAATGTCAACTTGTAACATTTTTGCCTTACTATTTTTTAAAACGTTTATATATGTGTTTACACTGACCGCCGTACAACAGTTTCCTTTTGGGATAATAGAGTCGTCTGAATTTGAACCTGGCAATCAGCAGATAATTCTCTCCGACGCAATATGAAAATACGCATTTTATTTCACGGCAAAACATGAAAGACAGTAGTGTAAGTGCTAGTAAGATTTTTTTAAAAAAAAAGATATGCATTCTGGTTTAACTCATTCGAGGAACCCGCATCAATATCTGCGGGGCGCCTGAAATGATCTAATTGCTTCCGAAAAAAAAACAAGTATGCTCTACACTTTGAAGCTGTTTTTTTTAAAAAACTCGTTCAACTTTATCTTTGCCTGCAACAGAATTGGGACTGAAGTTATAAAACACATTGCTATTTTTTTCTCTCTCTCCAGAAGAAAGCAATGTCCGCACTTAATTGTCCACTCTGACCTATTTACACCGACAACGAACGACAAAATTTAACTTCATAATTGTGAGATGATCGTCGTCTGCTCCAGCCTTTGTCTTACTTATGTTTACAGTGTATTTTGCAACGATCAGTATTATTACTGTTAATATGACTGTAACTTCCGCGTCCTTTATAGTTGCTAGCGAGGCGCTAACCCCCCCCCCCCCCCCCCACCGGCCCCCCCCCCCCGCAACTAACTGCGGTCTGCTTCGCTTTTGACATGAGTCGGATATAAGAAAAGTCGGATATAACGACACCTTTTCAGAAATCCCGACAGCACTCATTCTATTTAACCCCTTCACTGCCGAGAAAAAAGTGAACGCGATCCAACTGCAAGAGACATAGATCCTCATGAGCCCCCGCGACTGCGGGGGCTCATGAGGATCTATGCCTCTTGCTGAGATCAATTTGTGTCCATGTTCTTTGGACGGTGTTGGCTTTCGGTCGTTGAATTAATCCAGATTACAGAAACAAGAAAAATGTACGTACAGTGTATGTACTGCGGCAGGGAAGGGGTTAAATTACTACGTTTTTAACAAACTTCGGATATAACAACAAGAAAAAGTGGGTACCCTGGCGATTGGTTACATCCGATGTGTTTCTCGTCGGTGTCTCCGAGCATTAGAATTAATGTATTGGTCATTCTCAGTATCACGCGCAACGGGATATCTATCACCAAGTGGTGTATGTATACGAGTAACGTGGACAGACTGCTGGCTCTGAAGTGGATATCGGGAACTCGTTCTCGGGGCAGATGTCGGGCGCGCACCAGATAAAGCTAACATGGGCCAGAGGACATTTTGCTGTTGTGTGTTTTGTCTGCTGACTGAAGCTTATAGCTTCAGCCGAGCAAAATCAGACCGAAAGGTGACTGCCAAGCGCGTAAACTGCACAGAAAATGCCAACGAAGAAAGAAACACGCTTAGAAAAGACAATTACAAGACAGTTGTGTTGTAATTGTCTTTTCTTAGCGTGTTTCTCTCGTCTTTGGGATTTTCTTTATCGATTCAGCGCCACGTACGTCAACTTAAACGCGAGCATGGGGTTATGGGTCCTAGGTATCGCTTTATATTGAGGTTGATCCTGCTCAAATTTCCAGTTTGAAAGCAATACACTGTTCGCTAAATGTGCGACATTCTTTTCCTATATTTTTTATCCAAGCAACTTCGTGTTTTTCGTTTATAGGAGACATCATTTGGTCGATATCGCACAAGCTGGAGTTTAAAGAAGCCTGTTCCAGGGCGTGTCTTGAATATTAAAGTTTGCGATAATGCAACAACAATAAACACAACAACCACAACAACAACAATAATAATTATGGAAGTTCTATAATAATAATAATAATAATAATAATAATAATAATAATAATAATAATAATAATAATAATAATAATAATATGTCACTAATAATAATAATGATAATAGTGATTATGATGATAATAATAACAATGAGTATTTGCGCGTATTTAGCGCCTAAACTCAAATACTAGAGCTTATCAAGGAACGGGCTATCAATGTTTTTCCTCCTTGAATTTAATACTTTCCTACACATCTCTAAACGCACTTAAATACATAGCATCGTTCATGCTGTCTCGTACTCAGCATGAAATTCTCTTCGTAGCAAAGGTGAGCAAATGCAGAACAGCCATTGGGTTTACGACATCCAAGCTTCATAATTACGCAAAAGATTCAGTTAGTCCTTTTGTGCAGCATATCGAAAGAAGAACCAGGAAAATCTGAGCCAAACGTACTACAAGTCAGCATCAGTCATACGCGTTCCAGTATACCGCGCATGGTTCGCAAAAGGTCCTCGGCCCGACGTCAGCTAAGGCTGACATCGTCCCGAGGATTTATTGATTACCAAATGTTTAAAAAAAAATTGTATCTCAAGTCTATGTAATTTTCGCACTAAAATACGCGATGTCAAATAAGGCTGTGTTTCTATATAGCTACGCGACAGGGGTTCGGTAGGCGGGTCTTTTAATCGGTCCATGGGGCGATAGCCTTTTTGTAGCGCCGCTGTCGGCTGTTGCACCGCAATCGCGCTGCTGTCGCATCGCGCATATGGAAACACTCCTTTAATTTTACGTTCTCAAGTTGCGTCGCTCTCGACACCGCTTTCGCATCGCAATATATGGAAACACCCCTTTTCGCGATCTTATTTTATACCTGCCGGATACAGCGATATACTTACGCTGACCCGTATGAGGCTTACTTTAACAGTCCGTTTGAATGACTTTGTTTTTCAACCTCAAATGTTAATGACGTATCTAGTTCTGTGGAAGGGTGCGTACACAATAAAGAATCAAATGTCTAAAGCCTACGCGTGACATTTCTTGCAATTCGTGATAAGTACACTCCAGCGCGTTTCAGAAGAATGCAGTCAATGTACAAGTCAGTCTTTGCCAGTCTTGGGGAAGCTCTGCTGCATTAACTCATTCAACTCCGACACGCCACGGCAAGACATGGATCGAGGGTGATAGTTCAAGGGTTGTGCCAGAATAGCTTGGCGCCCATAGGCGCCAAGTTATTCTGGCACAACCTTTGAACTATCACGCTCGATCTGTTTCCAGAAGTGTAATACAGTCTTCAGGAGGCAACTTCAAAATTTGCGGAGTCGGTGCTGGAGCAGAATGTGTTAAATTTAGGAAAACTTTAGAACAATAAAAAACCAGTGAAGCACTGTTAGAGGGAGGGAGGGCGAAAGGGAGGGAGGGAGGGAGGGAGAGAGAGAGAGAGAGAGAGAGAGAGAGAGAGAGAGAGAGAGAGAGAGAGAGAGAGAGAGAGAGAGAGAGAGAGAGAGAGAGAGAGAGAGAGAGAGAGAGAGAGAGAGAGAGAGAGAGAGAGAGAGAGAGCGCATTGCGGATGTAGAGGTGTTTGTTTGATAGCATTGTATGACTGACTTAGTACATAATTACAATTTCATTAGAGCGTAGTGTTATTGAAATCAAATGAGCATTTGTGTTCTTATTATTGAGCAGTTCTTTTCTTAATTTAATACTGATGTGCATGTTAGTTTAATCCATACCATAAGGAGGACAAAATAATCACAAAGAGACTTTTATCTTGGCGTTTCTGTTGTTTCGAACCGCGCCCAGATCATGTATAAAGGAGATAATGCAAATTATCCACCCTTTATAGTCTGGAGAATGTCACTGAAACACGGTTGTTTTCGAAACTTAAAAGTTAATGGCGTACAGGTTTTGCATAAGAAATCAAGTATCAGATGTCTAAAGACTGCATGTGACATTTCTTTTAATGTGGTGTTTAGGCGAGGGATGAGTGATACTGATAAACATATTCAAACGGAGGGAGAGAAGACTGAATGTGTGGGTGGGGGGGGGGGGGGGGGCGGTGTCCGGTGGTAGTCGAAGTACTGTGTATGACTAGGAGCGTAAATTCCTTACTGTGGAATGCTATGTTCAGAGAAGGATATTGAGAGAGAGAGATAGAGGGTGGGAAAGTCTGGAAGGAGTGAGAATGCGAAAGGCGAGGATGAAAGATTGGGTGGGAGGAGTGAGGGTAGGGGAGGTAGATGCGTGGGCGGTACAAGACGGGCTGACTAAGAAACGGCGGAACTGAGAAGTACACCAATCATTCTGCTAGGGCAGCAGCCGCAAGCGACAACTAGAATGTGAAAGCCCACCATCCAACCCCATGCAACCACCATTGTAATCTGCTGCATATAAAGTGTCCTAAATTCTTTTTTGATATGCATGTTCTTTGTAGCACATGATAAGTCTCGCAACTAACTGTAAATTTGTGTTGTCGTTTTATTATGAGATAGTACTATACATTAATTGCCTGCTCAGTCGTACGCACGGTGTTTTATGGAGGTCCTTTTTGTGTTCGAATTTGTTGTTTTGTTTTTAGCTTGTGTGTAGTGTTGCAGGGTGGGGGGTGGGGGGTGGGGGTGGGCAGGAAACAACCAGTACACTTACTGGTTTGGTTAGATGTTTTCTTACATGTTTGACAAGTGAGAGTCACGGGAATAAAACGCCTCCGTTATTTTGCCCAACTGACAGGAAAGTGTTGGTTCAGTGTATCCGTCAGCGGGAGGAAGTAGTGTGGAGTTGAGCGTGAGATTGAGGTGTGATAGTGAGAGCGCGTGGGTTGGATGCCGCAGAGCCGGACCGGTGCGCTCTGTGCTGACCAATCCTCACCCAAGTTCTGGTCCGGAACTCTGGCCAGACTTTACTTGGCCGAGAGGGGCGATGATGTCAGAACAAGGGCACACCGGTGGGAAGGAGAGAGCGAGGTCGGGGAAAGGGGGTGGGGGTGGGGGGTGGGGTGGGGTGGCGTGGGGGAGGGAGCGTGAGAGTGGCTGGAGTTTAATGTTAAATAGGAAGGTTCGGAAAGTATAATTGCTTTGCGTAAGCAAACCTGCAACACTTAAGTTTAATGACGTGTTTAGGCATAGTTCGTTAAAGCATTACTTACTTTACTTACCCCTGTCACCCCTACCCGGGTATAGGCCGTCGACGAAAGACCTCCAGCAACTCCTGTCCTGTGCTTCTCCTTCGATTCTACTCCAGGTGGTTCCCAGTCTCTTGATGTCTGCTTGGAGGTCTCGACGCCAGGAGTTTCTCGGCCTACCTCTTTTCCTCTTTCCCTGGGAGTTCCATGACAATGCCTGCCTAGTGATACTGGAAGCTGGCTTTCTCAGGCTGTGACCGATCCATCCCCATCTTCTTCGCCCAATTTCATTCTCTGCTGTTATCTGCTCTGTTCTGTCCCAGAGTCTGACGTTGCTGATCTTCTTTGGCCAGTGGATTTTCAAAATTCTTCTAAGGCAACTGTTCATGAAGGTCTGTACTCTGTTGACTGTGGTTTTTGTCAATCTCCAAGTCTCTGCTCCATATAGGAGAACTGCTTTTACATTGGAGTTGAAAATCCGGACTTTGGTGTGTTGTGACAGCTCTCTGGAACTCCACACTTTTTTTAACTGGAGAAAGGCTGCTCTGGCTTTACCGATTCGTGCTCTGACATCTGCATCAGTGCCGCCTTTTTTGTCTATGATGCTCCCGAGATAGGTGAAGGACTCCACCTCCTCCAACGGGGTGCCAGCAAGCAAGATTGGTTCTTCCCTGGTTGTGTTCAGCCTCATTGTCTTTGTTTTCTGTTTGTGAATGGTGAGGCTCACTTGGGACGAGATGTCAGCAAGCCTCGTGGTCTTGTCCTGCATTTGTTGACGAGTGTGGGACAGTAATGCCAAGTCGTCTGCAAAATCGAGGTCGTCAAGCTGTGTCCACAGTGTCCACTGTATTCCACTTCGTCTGTGCTCTGTGGTCATCTTCATGACCCAGTCTATGGCCAGTAGGAAGAGGAACGGAGACAGCAGACACCCCTGCCTGACACCAGTTCTGACCTGGAGCTCCCTGGTGAACTGCCCTTCGTGGATCACGCGACATGTCATGCCATCATAGCTGCTCTTGATCAGGCGGACGAGCTTTGTGGGTACACCGTAGTGTCGTAGGAGTTTCCACAGAGTCTCTCGGTCCACGCTGTCAAATGCTTTCTAATAATCCACAAAGTTGACGTACAGCGGAGAGCTCCACTCCAGAGACTGTTCCACGATGATGCGGAGAGTGGCGATCTGGTCTGTACATGATCGGTTCTTCCTGAATCATGCTTGCTGGTCTCTCAGCTGGGGGTCAACGGAGCTCTTCATTCTCTCTAGGATGATCCTGTTGAAGACCTTTCCTGGTACTGACAGCAAGGTGATTCCTCTGTAGTTGGAACACTTGCTGAGGTCGCCTTTCTTGGGAAGCTTGATTAGGTACCCCTCCTTCCAGTCAGCTGGCATCACCTCCTCTTTCCAGATCTTTCCAAACAGTGGGTACAGCATCTCCACTGTTGTCTCTAGGTCTGCTTTCAGAGACTCCGCTGGGATGCCATCTGGCCCTGCTGCTTTGCCATTCTTCAAAAATGCCACTGCTCTTCTGATCTCTTCCCGGCTGGGTCTGTCACAGCTGATGGGTAGGTCGGTCTCTGCCGGCTGGATGTCGGGGGGGTCGGGTGGGCTAGGTCTGTTCAGTAACTCTTCAAAATACTCGGCCCATCGGTCGAGTTGGTCTGCTCTGTCTGCAATAGGCTTGCCTTCTTTGTCTTTTACTGGTCTTTCTGTATGGCCATACTTACCCGACAATCTTCTGGTAATGTCGTAGAGCCGTTTCACGTTGCCGCTGCCTGCTGCCTTTTCTGCCTCTGCTGCCAGGCTGTCTGTGTAGGCCCTCTTGTCTGCCCTGATACTCCTCTTCACCTCGCGGTTGGCTTCCGAGTATTCCTCCTGTGCCCTTACTTTGGCTGCTCTCGTGCGACTGTTGTTGACCGCTGCTTTCTTCTGCTTCCTCGCTTCTATCTTCTTCAAGGTCTGTGCCGACAGCCAGTCCTTGTGGTGGTGTTTCCTGAACCCTACAGTGTCTTTGCAGGTTGAGTTCAGCGCCTCTGTAACTGCCTTCCACTGCTGCTCTGTGGTGACCGCCTCCTCTTCATTTACTAGCTCCTGTAGCGCTTGAAACCGGTTGGACAGCACCAGTTTGAACTCTTCTCTAACTCCAGTTTCTCTCAGGAGGCCTACATTATAGCGCTGTCTTCTTGTTGTCTCTGTGCGGCTTTTCTTTAGCTTGAGCTTCATTCTTAAGGTAAGCAGATGGTGGTCTGAGGCGACATCTGCTCCCCTCCTCATTCGAACATCTTGGAGGGATCTTCTAAATTTCTTGCTAATGCAGATATGGTCTATTTGGTTCTCTGTTGTATGGTCAGGTGAGACCCAAGTTGCTTTGTGTATTCTTCTGTGTGGGAAGATGCTGCCTCCAATGACAAGTCGGTTTAGAGCACAAAAGTCTACAAACCTCTCCCCGTTCTCACTCATCTCTGAGCCTAGTCCCTGTCTCCCCATCACCTCTTCGTATCCGGTGTTGTCCTCCCCTATTTTGGCATTAAAATCGCCCATGACGATGGTGATGTCTCGCTCCGCACATATGTCCACGGCACTCTGGAGTCGGTCGTATAACTCTTGTTTCTCTTCCTCGTCACTGTCATTGGTGGGCGCATAACACTGGATGACGTTCAGCTTGAGCTTTTTCTTGGTTCTAAAGGCTGCTGTGATAATTCTTGGCCCAAGAGGTTCCCAGCCCATCAGCGCTCTCTGTGCCACTGGTGACAGCATGAATGCTACTCCTTCTGTATGGGGGGCATTCTCCTCTTCATGACCTGAATACAGAATCATCTCCCCACTTAACAGCCTTTTCTGGCCAGACTGCGTCCATCTGGCTTCACTGATACCTAGCAGGGAAAGGTTGTACTTTTGCATTTCCGCTGCTATCTGGGCGGCCTTGCCGCTCTGGTACATGGTCTTGACGTTCCATGTGCCCATGGTTGTGTCCCTGGATAGAGAGAGGCGGCTCGGTCCTGTGGCTTCCGAAGACTTCCGGCTTTCACCACAGGACGTCATAAGTCTTCTAGTAGAAGAACCTTCCTCCTCCAGGAAAGGAATTACTGTTAGTCTTTTCGTCGGCGTTTTTGTAGCTATTTCCTTTTTTGCAGGGTGGGGAAGCTACCCCCACGCCCAACCCCCTTACTAGGAGGACCAGGGGTTTTCTGTCGGGGTCACCTTCCCTTAGACCATGTTGGTTCACGGCACCTTATTTCATTCGGTGCACCCCTCTCACGAGGGACCCCCTATCCACCACCCAGGGGACGCGCCTCAACGCCATATTCGTTAAAGCATACTTGACACTAACTGGAAACCAAGTAATCAGATACATTACAGTTACTCACTTTAGCACCTTCGCTGCCAGTGATCACGGATTTCGCGTCTGAAACCACGTACACTGACCGACATTTGAAATTGCCAGGCGAAACTGATGGGACCAAGAATGGGCACAATGATCGTAAGACTAGCAAGAGACATAAATCCTCATGAGCCCCCGCGACAGCCTAGGGAATTAAGGTCCAAAATTACAGACCAGCACACAAAATGTATCATTTACAAGTTGTACAAACTTGAAAATTTTTTTTTTTGATGTGTAGTAGAGAGAGAACTTATATGAGAACAGAAAATAAGAGAAAAAAAATAAAAAGGACATGATGGGATGAACCATAACCCACAAAGTCCCTACTATATGAGAGCTGCCCTCGCTGTCAATAGTCTCTACCTTTTGTCTTTGACCTGATTCTGATGTTGAATTATCTCCTATTGAAAAAGTCTCGCAGATCTGCCAATGCGTCAGTGAGTTCTATAAGAGGCTCAGCGGGACATACGCGTCATTGATTTGTCAAACGTCATTTGTCATGACGTAAGTTTTAGTTTTTACGTAATTTTATATTTTACGTGATATGCGTTTCACTTTCACTTCATAGGCTTGAGAAAATGGTGACAAAACTAGAACTTCACAGTACAATTTCAGTCTTGCTCTAATTTGTGTGAAAGCAGGTTGATTTTACCTAGCTACATGATATACTAAGTACACGGGTCACCTGCATGCTCTTCTGAAAGCGCGTCGATGTGTGTGTGCGTGTTAGTGCGTGCGCGCGCGCGCTCCAAACATCTCCAAGAAGCATAGATCCTCATGCTCCTGGAGGGCGCATGAGGATCTATTCCTCCTGGAGATGCGCGCATGTTTGTGTGTTTGTGAGAGAGAGAGAGAGAGAGAGAGAGAGAGAGAGAGAGAGAGAGAGAGAGAGAGAGAGAGAGAGAGAGAGAGAGAGAGAAAGCCATAGAGAGAGAGAGAGAGAGAGAGAGAGAGAGAGAGAGAGAGAGAGAGAGAGAGAGAGAGAGAGAGAGAGAGAGAGAGAGCCGCGCGCGCAAGAGAAAATGACGTCACATTTAGAGTATTATGTTAGTGTCTGCGTGGTGACGAGTTGCCTCTTTTACGTCACCGCCACTCTCTAACTTTCTCTAGAAGTAAAGTTTTTTTTAGTGTTTTGATTCTTGCCTGAAAAGAATTATTTTTTTTTACTAAAGAAGTTGAAAGGATACAAAGCTGGCTAACAAACTCATCCAATGTCTTTCTCCAATCTAGCTATATGCAAAAGTTCAAGTAAATATGACAAAAATTACGGACTCTAATCTGGGTCAACCGACTTCCTATAAACGGTTGTTTATGTCTTCAATGAGACATTCAATTACAATATGCTCGGAGGATCTCTTAGCCACCCACTTATGAAAGTATTTAGCCAAGTTTCAAGCTTGTGTGTACAGAAATATCGGAGACACACATACATTCGCACATACGCACATACGGCGCTTCGCGCCAAATGTACGTTCAACAGCGAGGTTAGCGTAATGACGTATCTATGATGACGTGATGACGTGATGACTTATCGATGATGACCTGATGAGGCGTCGATGATGACCTGGGGTCTGTTGCATGAGCCGTTAGCTTAGTCCTGCACCAGCCTCTAAACAAGGTGCTCCGTTGTTTAGTGGATGGCGCAGGACTAAGCTCTCCGAGTCATGCCACTGGCCTCTGATGATGCATCTCTGATCCGGTACGTTGTTTTTCTTTTTTTCCCTTCTCAAATAATGTTTTACCTGCTCCACTTAAGGACTTCTGTTTGAGTATGGAACCCTTGGGGCATTTTGTTTTCACTTCATTGTAGTACAGTCTTGTTTTCCCTTGACACAAAGGGTGTGAAAGATGCCTTACCAATGCTTGCAATCAGTCGATTACACCTCATTATAACGTCTCCTTTTGTTGTGTTTTCTTACGTACTTTTTGCAACGTGATGCACGAGAGCGCATGTGTACAGTATCATGTAGGCTTTACAGTACTCTGCCCTCCACCCCGCCCGCCCCTAAATTAATCGTTTCACGGCTGCCGAGAAATAATTTACACGATCCAACTTCAAGAGACATAGATTCTTATGTGCCCCTGCAGTTGCGGGGACTCATGAGGGTCTATGCCTCTTGCTGATATCACTTTGTGTCTATGTTCTTTGGACTGATGTTTTGTATACGGTGCAGAATTAGCGAAAACACAATCTGTGATCAATGAAAGTGAAGGGGTTAAGTTCTTTCTAAGCATTTCTTTCCTTCCTGTTTTATTTATTTCCATTTGAAGAATATTTATGCAGATCCTTCAGATAAAAAGAGTTAATTTCGAATAGCATGACTGTATTTTAAAACCAAAATCAGATACATTGATACTGATAGAAACTCGCGTCATTAAAAAAATGTTAATTTGAAGCAAAGACGACGTCGTCAGATCTCCTTAAAAGGGATCAATAAAATATAATTTAACTTAGAAAAAAAAATAAAAGTTTCTGCTGAAATGAAATCACGTTCGGTGCATTTACTGCGAGAGAAGTCAGTCCGCTTTTACTGCGTCATGCCAAGCAGGCTGCATGAAAGTAGACTGGAATGGCCGACTTGCTTTGTCAGGAACATTTAACCCCTTCACCGACGAGAAAAAGTGAACGCAACCCATCTGAAAGAGACATAGATCTTCATGAGCGGGGGCTCACGAGGATCTATGCCTCTTGCTGAGACAAATTTCTATCCATGTTCCCTGAGTGGTTGTGGCTTGCGGTCTTAACTCATTCAGCCCGGCGCACATATTTCCTAAATTTGGGAGGCGTCATCTAACGACTATGCACCTGTTGCAGGAGATGGATCTACCATGATAATTCAAGGGTAGTGCCAGATTAGCTTGGCGCCGACAGGCGCCAAGCTAATCTGGCACTACCCTTGAATTATCATGGTCGATCCATCTCCTGCTGTAGTGCGTCAGGGCTGAATGGGTTAATATAAACAAAGAGTTCAGAAAACAAACTAAGCGTCCAGTAGCAGGGCAGGGGTTACTGAGAATGATTTTCGCAAATAGGTGTGGCGTCTATGAAGGTTGTGTACCAGCTGTGGAAGGAGGATCGGACATGAAAGTTCAAGGGTAGCGCCAGATTAGCTTGGTGACTTCTCAGACCGTTGTTGTGGGCTTGTTCGCGGGTGACCAACAGAGGAAGGAAAAGAGCCGTGGTTGCCCTGATTTCATCCAGAGGCAGAGTGATAATAAAGATATTTAAATGAAATTGAATTGAATTGAATTGAATTGAATTGAATTGAAACGAACTGAACTGAATTGGATTGAATTTGTTTGAATTGAAATGAGTTGAATTGAATGAAACTGAATTGAACTGAAATGGATTGAAATCGATTGAACTGAATTGAATTGAATGGAATTGAATTCGACTGAACTGGATTGAATTGAACTGAATTGACTAAACTAAACTAAACTAAACTAAACTAAACTAAACTAAACTAAACTAAACTAAACTAAACTAAACTAAAATAAAATAAAATAAAACTGAACTGAAGTGAATTAAATTGAATTTAACTGAAGTGAATTAAATTGAACTGAACTGAACTGACTTGAACAGTTAGCAAATATGTTCCTATCTTTACTTTGGAATAAACAGTATCAGAGACGTGTAAGTAAATTTTGTATTGTATTTGTTGTCGTTGTTGTTGCCCGAAAAGGTTATGCTAGCGCATGGCAAGACAAGTGCTATTGAATATCAATTAAACTGTACGCACCCCATAATAGAATGTGCTGCGGTGTACTATTATCTTTCGATTGATAAATGTATGTATTCACCTATACTAACACATACAATTAATTCATGAGTATTTATAAAAAAGTAAAATCTCCTTAGATATATGAAAATCCTAATATGATTAGTTTTGCAGCACTACCCTTCAACTTTCTTCGACCTGATTATATTACAAATACACTTTTACTTCATTAACTCATTCTACCCCAGACACACCACAGCAAGATAAGAATCGACCATGATAGTTCAAGGGTGATGCCAGAATAGCTTGGCGCCTATGGGCGCCAAGCTATTCTGGCATCACCCTTGAACTATCATGGTCGATCTGTGTCCTGCACTAGAGTGCAGTCTTCAGAGGACAACGGCAAAATTTGGGGATTTCGGTGTTGGGGTAGAATGAGTTAACTCCTTCACTGCCAGTGGACTCAGATTGTGTTCTTTGAAGTGATTTGGAATTTAACGTCGAATTTCTTCAGCGGCTGAAAATAAATCGAGACATAATGATTTCAACAAGAGGCATAGATCCTCATGAGCCCCCGCAGTTGCGGGGGCTCATGAGGATCTATACCTCTTGCAGTTGTTGAGTGGCGTTAATGTCTCTCCCGGCAGTGAAGGGGTTTAAACCTGACACACTGGAAGGGAAGCTCCGGCATTTAGGTGCTCCAAGAAAGTGCCAAGCAAAACGTCGCGGTCGATTGAATTGAAGTAGGCCAACTGGTGCATGATCATTAGAGGATGACGAATAACTCAAAAACTTACACACGACTGAATTTATCCTTGCTGTGCCACTAGAAGTATATTTTGTTAACTCATTCAGCCCGGCGCACGTATTCCCCAAATTTCGGAGACGTCATCTAATGACTATGCACCTGTTGCAGGAGGTGGATCGACCATGATAATTCAAGGGCAGTGACAGATTAGCTTGGCGCCGACAGGCGCCAGGCTAATCTGGCACTACCCTTGAATTATCATGGTCGACCCATCTCCTGCTGTAGTGCGTCAGGGCTCAATGGGTTAATTTTTATTCACTCAAATACCACTTGAAAGCCACAACCGTCTAAGAAACATGGGTACAACTTGGTCTCAGTAAGAGGCATAACTCCTCTGAAGCCCCCGCAACTGCACAAGGTGGGGTGGGGGGGGGGGGGCTCATGAGGATCTATCCCTCTTGCTGTAACCCCCATCAGTGGCAGCTGGTGCAGACTGTTTCTGCAATCTTCGTCAATTCAAGACCAAACTGTCCCAGGAAACTAAAAGATTCAAAAATGTGTCAGCAAGAGGCATAGGACCTCATGAGCCCCCTCAACTGCGGGGTTCATGAGGATCTATACCTCTTGCAGTTGGGTTGTGCTAAGATTTTCTCGGCTCTGGACGGGTTAATGAACGGATCATGACGCGTCTAATGTAGTTAGAGGCGCCAGACTAACCGCTTCATTTGCAAGGCGCCGTTTTTGACAGTTGGTATGTTGTACTTTTGAACTTGTCTAACTTGTCTGAATACAAGGACATTTCCACTTGTCTAAATAGACGGACATTTCAACTTGTCTGAATAGACGGACATTTCAACTCGTATGAATAGACGGACATTTCAACTCGTCCGAATAGACAGACATTTCAACTTGTCTGAGTAGACGGACATTTGAACTTGTCTGAGTAGACGGATATTTGAACTTTTCTGAGTAGACGGACATTTGAACTTGCCGATTAGACGTACATTTGAACTTGTCTGAGTAGACGGACATTTGAACTTGTCTGAGTAGACGGGCATTTGAGCTTGTCTGAATAGACGGACATTTCAACTTGTCTGAATAGACGGACATTTCAACTTGTCTGATTAAAGACGGAATAAAGAAGAAAAACCACTCTCCTGACCTCTGTTTTCTGTCATCGCCATGAGTATGGTTAGAAATACTTTCAATAATGTTGTTTTTGTTGAAAAGTCAGACATCCTCTTCGACAACAAATAAGATTGACATAAAGAAAGAAGGAAGAAAGAAGGCAAGCAAGCAAAAGTAAACACAGTTTACCAGTGAGAATAAAACAAACAAAGAAACAAATTAACAAATAAACAAACATAAACTGAACTAAATGAGTACATATGTAAAAATAAATTGAGACAGAAATATAGGAACAACAATATATAAATGAATAAATAAATAAATAAATAAATAAATAACGGTTTACTGACATCATATAGGCACATGTGCGCTCGCGCACCGGACGCACGCGCACACAGGCACACACACACATACGCGCGCACACACACACAAACACACACATGCACGCGCGCGCACGTTCATAATACATTGTAAAACTAATACTGTCGAGCAAAGTAAGTAGTCATGCTTGTATCGTTTGAAATGAAAAGCATTTTCCCTCATTGAAAATCGAAATTCGAAAGTGAACAGATTAGAGGCCAGTTTTCCATGAGTGTGCTTTGTCCTGCGCCAGTTACTAAGCAGATCTAAGCAAGCTGCTCCGCAATAGCGGAGCACCTTGCTTAGTGGATGGCGCAGTTCTAAGATCTTCCAAGCTCACTCGTGCAACGGATCCCAGTTGCAGACCAAGAAAGAAAAAAAAAAGCTTGCTTACCTCTTTTCCCATACCAGTGAGCATGTGAGGCACACAAGAGCGACGCAAGAACAACGACAAAGAGCACTGTGGAAATTCGTAGCATTTTCGGTATCTGTAGTTTCTGCGTCGGAGATTCCTTGACTTCGATCGCTTTTCCTCTGCAGTCTAGTTATTGTACCTAAATTATATTGTCTTTTTCGTGGCGCGGTTTCTCCTCTTCTCAGCTGTCTATTTTTCTTTCTAGTCTCTGTACACTGTCTAAGGCTCCTTTTTTTAGTCTTTGACTTTTCTTTCTTGTTTTTTATGCTCTTTTGTTCGTTCTGTCGGCCCGATCGTACAGTCTGTTCTATCTTGCTCGCTACGTGTAGGGGCCTTTTACCGTTGCACGTGCTTGTCCTGTGTGGTCACTGACAATAATTCTCGCCGATTTTCCCTTCAGATTGCGGTATATATGCCACTCAAACGCACGTGGGCTGCGCGCGCGTCACCAGTCCTTTCCGTTGCAGGGCCAGTTGTTTCATTTGTGTTCGATTTTTGTTGTGTTTTCCTTATTTGGTTGAAAACTCTTTTGCCGAACTTGTCCGCTGTGCGCTAGGCAGGTTTACAAGTCAAGTGAAATGGACGGTCCACCGTGATAGCTCACGGGTAGTGCTGGATTAGCGTGGCGCCTTGACAGGTGCCAGGTTAATCCGGGAACACCCTTGACATGCGCCACCAGGCATAACTTTTGAGCTATCCTGGTCAAATTCAGAAACATTTAGGATGATCATGATGACAGAACTCGGCACGCTTAACTCATTGTGCCCGAGGTACGAAATACCCACATTTTGTAGTTATCCTCTGACGACTGCATTACAATTCAGGAGACAGATCGACCATGATAGTTCAAGGGTGGTGGCAGAATAGCTTGGCGCCTATAGGCTATCATGTTCAAGCCATATCTTGCTGTGATGTGTCGCGAGCAGAAGGAGTTAACCTGGTGGGTCCAGATGTCAAATATACAGGCAGTACGTACACGGCTTAGCTGGCATGACCAATTATACAATTTATTCAGTTCAATATTAGTTGGTGGTTGAACCCTCAGAATTCTTCATATTATCGAATTTATAACGCTTTATGTGGTCAAAAAAATCTATACGATGAAAGAAAGACGCGTAGAAAGGACCATTATAACACAATTTATTAATATATATTAAAACACTTTAAAAAATACACACTGTTCCCGAAATACAAATAAATTATGCTGTAATTGTCTGAGCGTATTTCGTTCTTCGTCGGGATTTTCTTTGCATTTTTTTCACTTTTTGTAGTCAAGGTTTTTGGTTTGGATTTTTGTATAGAGTTAAATTCATAATACTTTGTATTTGTAATTTCATAACACTTTATACAGTCGAGCCAACAACGTTTTACTGATACACATTCGACAGGTGACGCATTCCGGATAAGGGGCTTTATGCCGCGTATCCGGATTCGGCACGTCTAGAATGAGTTAAACCAGAAAACAACAACAACAAAAAACAAACGAACAAACAAAAGAACGGTCGACCACAGAGCACTTTGAGTAGGCATCGACTTTTTTTCTAAAATGTGGTGCCGGAAGTGAAAAAGTGAGAGTAGGTGGAACTGCGGAGGGATGGTTTGTCAGCCAGCGCCCTCTGTTTGTTTGGCCACGCCCCTTCCTTTGCGGGATCCAGCACGTGACATCTATCACTGGTAATTTCAGGGACGCAACCGCTGTCAGCATCTGTCTGTCTTCCAGAAACCGACGGCCGGATTAAATAGTTTGCGCTGCGTCCCACGTTTCGGAAGGTTCACGTCAACCTTAACGCATTCGAGCCGTGCTGCATCCTGATACGCGGCACAAAGTCGCGTATCCAAATGCAGCACGTCTCGAATGGGTGACTCAGGTGGTAGAGAGTTCGGCGACTCTCGTCCGAAAGGTCGTGAGTTCGAACACAGTTGGGATCAACATTTGTTCAGATCCTGTTCGGTGCCCCATCTTTGAAATCACTTTCGTGTGGAAAAAAGACGTTAAACCCTTAACGTTTAACTTTAACTCATTCTACCCCAGACACACCACAGCAAGATAAGGATCGACCATGATAGTTCAAAAGTGATGCCAGAATAGCTTGGCGCCTATGGGCACCAAGCTATTCTGGCATCACCCTTGAACTATCATCGAGTCATGGTCGATCTGTGTCCTGCACTACACTGCAGTATTCAGAGGACAACGGCAAAATTTTTGAGGATTTCGGTGTTGGGGTAGAATGAGTTAAACGTCTTAAATGTGCTAATGGTGACCTCTGATGACAGGAATATCGTGTCTTGTAATTTCTACACTAATTACATAGGAATATTCTGTCAGCATAAATGTGTGCTTATCTGTAACTTTGGACCTCAAAAGCCGTAAGGTCCACAATCACAGATCAGTTCACATATACAACAGAACCTGTTTTAAGGATCACCTGTCATTAAAGACCATTCACGTGGCTTAACCACCTGAATGATGGTCTTTAATTACAGGTGTCAATTTTTGCCCTTCAAGACTTCTCGTGAGAGAACATGTGTCTTCTAAAGATCACTTTGTTTTTCCTTCTTCTTCTTAAAAAATAAGGTTTATGAAGTTCTTTTATAGTAACAGCAAACGGGTTACATCCCATATAATTGGAGGTCGTGAGACGCTACAAAAGTTGACACCAATATTTGCAAATACTTTAAGTCCATTTGTGTGCTGGTCTGTGATTTTGAACCTTACGGTTCCAAACGGTTAGGTCCGCCAAAATCGAAGTCCTGTAGACAGCTCTGATGACGAACCTCTGACGTCATTGTACGTTTGAACAGCGTCTGTCGTTTGGCCACACCTCTACTCCGACAATGCGATCGATTGTGTGTCTGTTTATTCAAAGGATTTATACAGGGTCTATATATATGTACTGGTTTGTGACTTTGCACCTTTCGACAGCAAAAAGCAAGGCTCAAAATCACACACCAAAACACTCTTAAGGCCAGCTTCAGTATGACGCGTTCTAGGATTGGCTATTCTTAATGAGCGAGCGAAAGCGAGGATCCCTGAGACCTTCACTGAGACCTTACCTCCTTCACCTCATTCTACCGAAATCCTTCAATCTGTGCAAGTTTCATCTTTCATTGTTATAAAATGCGACATCATTCTTGGATTCATGGCCCGCAGTGACGTGAAACTCAAACAAAGTCACACCACACTGTGAACGTCACACATCGAGAGGGAGACTTCTTCAGACTAACATCTCGTGAATCCTGAATACCGCGTTATCTGATGATACAACGCGCACAAGGGATGACCGGTGAGCAAAAGATCCTGAGGCCGACGTCAGCCTTAGCTGGCCCGCGCACTGCCGTGCGCGGGCCAGCTAAGACTGACGTCAGCCTGATGACCTGTTGCTCAGGAAATTTTAGTTAGCAGGTGTTTTTTTCTGCACGAGCTTATGTAAATTCAGCACTACAATAATGCGATCGAGAAGAACGCTGTCTGACTTTCTGATATACTGTGGCTGGCCTGTACATATGGTTGGACGACTGACTTGTCGTTGCAAATTCTGTGAGAGCGATGCAGTTGTAGTCCGCTGCAACGCAGTGAAAATTAATGACTGCTTTAACCCATTCAGCCCTGACGCACTACAGCAGGAGATGGGTCGACCATGATAATTCAAGGGTAGTGCCAGATTAGCTTGGCGCCTGTCGGCGCCAAGCTAATCTGGCACTGCCCTTGATTTATCATGGTCGAGCCATCTCCTGCAACAGATGCATAGTCGTTAGATGACGCTTCCAAAATTTGGGATATACGTGCGCCGGGCTGAATGAGTTAAGCTCTTTACAGTAGTTGAGCTTTTCCAGATGTTCTCAGTGTGTTTATTTTCGTTCCCAGTTCCTTTTTTAGGCTGTGTAATTCGCTCTGTATAACAAATTTACGATTTTCAGTCGTTACCAAGTCTTCGTAGTCTCATTCAAACTTGAACTTGAACAACCTTTGGACTGCGGTCCTTTTCTTTCAACCAAGCTCCCAAAGTGTGGAGTGGTCTTCCCCATGATGTTCGCCATGCACCATCTTTGGCCATTTTCAGGGCTAGATTGAAAACTTATTTGAAAGGGATTGATAAACCCTACGTTTTCCCATCAACATGTATATATCCGATCAGGCTCTTCAAGTGTTATGTATATTATTTTAGTATTGTGTCAGCGTGCATTTGGACCTATGCGGAATGATTGCGTTTTTGTATGTTGTCGGTAACTTAGTTAATTTCAATGAGTTAGATTATCATCTAGATGTAAAGCGCTCTGAGCGTGTCGTAGTCTTTGTGGGGATATTGCGCTATAGAAGAGTTTTATATTCTTCTTCTTATTATTATTATCTCGGCTGTTTTGTTAAGAGCTTTTTGTATACTGCTGATTCTTTAACATGTGGTATTCTGTGTTTAACATTGTTTCTGTTCGTGACGTTTTTAAGTCCCTTCTATCAGAAGTCTATTACTATAAGTGTGCAAAGCATATCGAAAATGTCGACGCATAGTGTCGCGGATGACGCGCGTTTAGTTTTTACGACGGTGTCGAAATCACCTTGGTAAAAAGTACCGCACGAGCCAGATACACAGAAACCTTTTACGTAATAAAATGTTTGTCTTATGACGTATTGGCATGTAAACGTCATGTAATGTTCTAAGCATGCAATGTTGAAAGACTACTTTTGTTGTACAGTGCAGGATTTTGCGTGGAGTGTGTGTATGTGTATAGAGTAATAGGTTGGAGGGTGGGGGGGGGGGGGGGGGAGGGGGGAGCAGATGGCTGCATGAGATGACAAAAAAAGAAATGGCTACGATTTTGTCTTTTTTCTGCACCTGCACAGATGTAACAAAGCAAACAAAAAATCCTGCTCAACACTGACAACTGAAGCAACTCCGTCACCACGCAGACATTGACGCAATACTCTAAATATGACGTAATTCTCTCTCTCTCTTTCACTCTCTCTCAAACGCACACATGCGCGTATCTCCAAGAGGCACAGATCCTCATGAGCCCAGAGAGCGCATGACGATCTATGCCTCTTGCAGATGTTTCGAGCACACACACACACACACACACACACACACACACACACACACACACACACACACACACACACACACACACACATATCGACGCGCTTTCATAAGAGCATGCAGGTGTACTTAGTATAAGATGTAGCTAGGTAAAATCAACCTGATTTCACACAGGTTATATAGCAAGACTGAAATTGTGCCGTGAAATTCTAGTTTTGTCACCATTTTCTCAAAATTACGTTTTCTCAAATCTTGAAGTGAAAGTGAAACTCATATCACGTAAAATATAAAATTACATAAAACAAACAAATCCGTCAAGACAAATGACGTTTGACAAGCCAATGACGCGTATGCACTGCGCCCCTTATAGAGCACACTGACGCATTGGCAGATCTGTGAGGCTTTTTCAATAGGAGATATTTCAACATCAGAATCAGGTCAAAGACAAAAGGTAGAGACCCTTGACAGCGAGGACAGCTCTCATATAGAAGGGACTTTGTGGCTTATAGTTCATCCCATGTTTTCTTTTGTAGAAAACGTTTTCGTGTTTTTAATTTTGTGACGTTTGACGCAAATTCCCAACGCATTAACCTGGGTACCTGCTGGGAAAATGCGAACATCACCCAACTGGCAACTGGCAGACGCGGGGGCTCATGATGTTCTTTGTCTCTTGCTTGTCTCATTTACAACCATTCTCCTTGGATAGCGTTATTGGCTTGATTAGATTGCCGATAAGAGACGCCGGGTTTATTCCACGCTGGCCTGCAATGGCAAAACACACGCTGGCTGTCTCCCTCGATTCGCTCCCGCTGATCAGCGGGAGCGAATCGAGGGAGACAACCAGCGGTAGCGAATCACTCGAGGGAGAGAATCAGTGTGGGCAACAGACAGTAAATCTCTTTTTCTTTAAAAAAAAAAGAAGGAAGATCTTCATTGTGCAGTAAACTTGGGGTATAACAAATCGCCAGGGCACCCACTTCCTCGCACCCACTTTGCCTTGTTATTTCCGAAAATTGTATAACAAATCGCCAGGGCACCCACTTTGCCTTGTTATTTCCGAAAATTGTATAACAAATCGCCAGGGCACCCACTTTGCCTTGTTATTTCCGAAAAAAAAATAACAAATCGCCAGGGCACCCACTTTGCCTTGTTATTTCCGAAAATTGTATAACAAATCGCCAGGGCACCCACTTTGCCTTGTTATTTCCGAAAATTGTATAACAAATCGCCAGGGCACCCACTTTGCCTTGTTATTTCCGAAAATTGTTACAACTGATGACATGATCGATGTCTCTTGCAGCTGGATCGTGTTCACCTTTTCTCGGCAGTCAAAGGGTTAATGATATTAGTGCAGTTGTTCTTTAAGGAAAAAATTTGAGAAGGGAACTGTTTTATTTTTGTTTGTCTTTTTGCTTTGGTTTATTGTGTCGTTTCGTGTCGCGTTATGTTGTGTTGTGTCTCGTGTCGTGTCGTGTCGTGTCGTGTTGTGTTGTGTTGTGTTGTGTCGCGTCGCGTCATGCCGCGTCGCGCTGTGCTGTGTTGTGTTGTGTTGGTTTGCTTTACTTTGCGTTGCTTTGATTAGGCCTTTTCCGCGAAAATTAGTCGCCTTCTCGACAGCGACGTGGGCTTTGAGTGAATCTGTCTTCAATGACACTCTGCTTCCTTATTTGTCTGGATAGTAAGGAGCTTGTGTGGCATTTGCTGCACTGTTAAGCCTATTTGTAAGTGGAGCATAGCCCACACTTTTTATTTGATGTCGTAAATTTGTTCTTCTACTCATGCTGTACCACCGCCCCCTGAGACTGACCCATGGGTTGTCAAATTACTGCGAGGATGCAAACTGTGCATTGTCTAATAATTTTGTTCTTGTGTCCAATGACAGTCCATTGTTTGTCAACTTTCCGCAATATTGCGTGATGAAAATTCAGTGGAAGTTACTCTGTCTGCCCACATTTTCCATTGCAAAAAACTGCGGCCTCGCGTATATGCACAAGATCTCGAAACCTATACGAGTTATGTCCCATGACAGCGGCTTAAGGGCTCGGTGCCGCTGTCAGAGACAAAACTCGTATGGGTTTCCTTGCCAGGGGCGGATCCAGAGGGTGTCTCGACGGGGGCGGTGGGGGGGGGAGGGAGGAGGGGCGGGTGGGGGGGGGGGACCACAACAGCTCGCCCCCCTCCTCCCCCCCCCCCCCCACCGCGTTTTCCACACTGTGTCATTACAAAATAAATCCTGACCAAAACAGTGACTATCAGGCGAGCATAAAATCATAACAAAGAAAGAAACACGCTTAAAAAGAACAGTTACAAATAAGTTGTGTTGAAATTATTATTTCTTGGTGCTTTTCTTTTTGGGAGTTTCTTAAAAATTGTACTATAGTGTTGTAACAGTTCTCGCTACGCGTGTTTCTTTTCTTTTTTCTTGGGGTTTTCTCAGTTCTCAGAGGTGACGATTTTTATTTGTTAAAACTTCATTTACACTCGAACGAATGGAATTCTTCTTTTATCTCGGGGACATAGCACTGCTTTTGGCACTTTATAAAAGGAAGGGCTGATCATATCTACTTGCACTTGCCCTCCTCCACCCCAACTCCCTAACAAAACAAGATTAATCGGGCACTTCTGATTCTTATATGGTGTTAATTTTACTATTGAAAAGAATGTTGTACCTGGAGTTTCTGCAGGCACAATCACCTTGTGAATGACAACAACACTACACTACCAATTACTCCTCCGTCTGATGAACAACACAGCCACATGTGAAAATTGCGATACTGCTCTCTACACCCACAAATCTCCTCTATATGAGGAACACAGAACCAGATCACAGAAATAGTCATGATCACCTATAATGTATACCTCTTACACTGGCTGACGATTACTTAAAGGGTTAGTTAGTGATCAAAATCAAGACGTTTCACACCTCCCCACCGCTGACACGCATCAATGACTACAGAACGACCCTGATGGGCACTGGTGCATGGCCACGGAAACAACCTCAAAAGACAAAGCTACGCAATCTGAGTGAGACTGGAGACCCACTGTGCTCAGAGAGTGATGCGTGACGGGATTAGGGGATTAGCAATCACCTGTGACACCCGGGCCAGTCGGCTGCTCACCCCGGGGGAAGTCACTAACAGCGCAGTTGATTTATCGCCATCTGATCACAGCTGGCGTGTCCACAGTTGTAGTCTTTATTCTAGTTGACTGCCACGTCTGAGGTTGCAATGAGAATTGTATCTCACTGAAAGAGGCCATGCTTCTCCCTGTAACTAAAGGGGCGTATGAAACTCTATGACTGGCTGAGCGACTGAGATCAGAGACTTTCCCACCGCTGGGGTTGACCAGCAGTCAACGGTTAACTGCCAGATTGCTGCCTCAGTCTGAGATGCAAGGAGGATTATATCGCACAGCAAGAGGCACTGATTTACATGAGCCCATGTGAGTGCAGGGGCACATGGCACTCTATGTCTGGGTGAAGTACTGTGACAGGTGCAGGTCAGCAGTGCCAAAGTGAGGATAATTGACTACAGGTACATGAATACACTAGGCCCACCCACCGATCCTGTGAGACACAGTACAAGAAAAGAAGAATCATCGAATAGTATAGGTCCAACTTAAAAAAACCCAACAACAACAAGAAACAAACCCAAAAAACCCCAACAACCACCAACAAACGATCAGGGGTATGTAAACGTTTGAGTGGGAATAGGGAGGGTGGGTAGGTGGGTGATTGGTTGGTTAGGTGGTTTGGAGACCGTTTCTGGTGGTAGGAGGGAGTTTTGTAGACAGAAAAAACAACAACAAACAAACGTGATAATCTGATAATTTTTCTATCTTTTTTATATAAGCAATGATTCTACATACATTCTCGTTTTTATTTTATCCCCATAATTTCCTGGGCAAAGCAAACGCTACCTATCTGCAACAGACATAAATCCTCAAGAGCACCCGCAGTAGCGGGGGCTCGTGAGGATTTATGTCTGTTGTGTTCTTTATGCCTAATGTTCCCAGTCACACTGTGTTCTTCCCGCGAATGTCGGTCAGTGTGCAGTTGTCTCAGACGCGAAATTCGTGATCACTGGCACGAAGGGGTTAACCCTTTTAGCCCGGGATCCCTACAGCAGGAGATGGCTTGACCATGATAATTCAAGGGTAGTGCCAGATTAGCTTGGCGCCTTCAGGCGCCAAGCTAATCTGGCACTACCCTTGAATTATCATGGTCAAGCCATCTCCGGCAACTGTTACATAGTCGTTATTCAACACTCCCAAATTTGAGAAATGCGACCTTGGGGCTAAAAGGGTTAAGGGGAAGGTTTTCCTTCCAAACACTATCAGGTTTACCGTACAAGTGAAAGGTAGGATCAATACGCAGGTATACACACAGTATATTATCATTGTGCCCGAGTACGAAATACCCACATTTCGGAGTTATCCTCTGAGAATATAATACAATATATATATGTGTGTATACCTGCAAAACAGATATATTACAGAGGATAACTCCAAAATGTGGGTATTTCGTACTCGGGCACAATACCGTGTGTTTACCTGCAAAATATATATATTCTCAGAGGATAACTCCAAAATGTTAGTACCAGATTAGCTTGGCGCCTGAAGGCGCCAAGCTATTCTGCAACCACCCTTGAACTATCATGGTCGATCTGACTCCTGAATTCTGAATTGTAATGCAGTCCTCAGAGGATAACTCCAAAATGTACCTCGGGCACAATGATATATATATTTACGATTGTGGTCGTGTTGTCCTGTGAGAGCATGCATGTGTTAATCGTAGGAAACGATCCGATATTTATTTGAGCTATCATGGTTACGAATCACGTACCTTTTTAGTAAATTTTTCTCTTGTTTGCACGTAGAGCGGATTTCGTTAAGTTTTACCGGAAGTTTCTAGAAAAGTCGCACGGAGAATAGCGGTCGATCTTTGTTTTGCGTAGATTAGAACCTTCGATAAGGTCGCGCTGTCTAGTGACCGCGTATGTGTGACGTCGGTAAATTGGCGACATTTAGTAACAAATTGTTTACTGTGCGCGTGAAGCCGTCAGCCGTTTTCTTGTGTGTTATGAAGTATCGTGGTCGTTCTCGAAGTTTCCGACTAGTTTGTCAACTGCCTGCCATACTTTTGTGAGATGTCATTTTACTAAGGATTTGGGGCTGAAGTGAGCAGCCAAATTTGTGTAGCCTATTGTAGTTTTCTAGAAAGTTCGTTTCTTAAAAGTATTTTTGAGTTCCGGTTACGTAGATTATTTTGATTGGTTGCGATGAATGATTTTCTTGGATTATTCTAGAAAGTGTCTTAATATATAATGTTGGTGCTAGGAGAGCGCGAACATACATTGTCTTGCATTGTCAGTTGTAGAGACACACAGTTATCGTAGGTACGTGGCCCGTATAAGGTGTACATTGTGAGAGATACAGCGTAACAGTATGATTTACGTTGTGTGAGGAACTTTGTGTCGACAGTGTGGATATTTGCAGAAGAGACTTTGTATCAATGTTGGTATATTTGGAACTGCATTGTGTGGAGATCGCGTCGCTGAATTAAAATATTGTTGAAACTGTTACTCCAGTATTGTCTACATCCTTGAGCCACGTGTGACGGATTGCAGCTGAATGAAGTTTATTTAAAAGAACCTTACGTGCGTGCGTCTGGTGTGTTTATCATACTACGACTACAACCCCACCACGTAACATATATATATATATATTTTTTTTTTTTCGTTTCAATTCTGAGAATGCTCTTGCTGTGCTAATGCCATGGAATTCTAGGCTGGTAAGCTTGTATTGTGTCATCAGGAGATCAGCTGCCCTTTTTGTGACTGCATCGCTGACTAGATGTAGAAAGAGAGGGTAGTGGGAGAGAAGGAATGACAGATCTATTGAGCCTTCCACTGAACACCTACTGCATATAGCAATAAGGACTACCCCCAGGCGCCCCGCAATCCGCTGGAGAATATCCTGACCTCCCCCCGAGAGGGGAGTAGTACATGAATATTCCCAAACAGATCTTGGACCTGTTGGGTAGATTTTTGTTTTGCCGCATACGACCGGTTTCGCCCCAAGGGAGGGCTCTTCAGATAGGCATACGGCGTAACCTGAAAATTGCAAACACAACACATGTACTAGAAGCCGCCTCCAGAATGTACTGGTAGCACCACTAGTACAGCGCTGATTGCATCCCTAAAGCTTTATGTGGTATTGCAGTGGAAGAAGACAGACTAATTTTGAAAGGGCAACACCTAGCCAATTTATGGTGTAATTATTCTTTACTTTTAAACAAAGGCGTCGCCCAAAGCCGAAAATGCACTCAATCAGATTACCAGCCTGGAATTCCATGGCATTAGCATGGCAAGAGCATTTTCAGAATTGAAATGAAAGTATATATATATTTACACCAAGGTTGTTCGGAAGTTAAGTTTTTATTTTAACATGTCCACATTTTCGCTCTGTCTGTAAGGGATGAAGCCCTCGCAGAGAGGCTCAAAATTTGGACATGTTAAATACAAACTTAACTCCGAAACAACCTTGGTGTAAATTGATTCCTGTTTTCTTCAAATATTTCTTCGATTTCATCGTCTCTTGAATCCTGTTTGGAGCGTGTAGTGCCAGCAGTCATATACTTATTTTATTTGGTTTATATACACGACTTAGGACTAGAATTAAACTAGCTCGGACTACGGACTAAAGCATGCTGAGGCCCTACCAATTATAAAATGAGGCAGGGCCCTGTGATACCGGTTCCTACTCTTCTAGCCTCTTGTTATATACCCCCCTCCCCCCCCCCACCCCTAGAAAAAAAATCACCTGTTGTTGCTGAGACAAACCATTCCTGTTTTTCAAGTCAGAAGCTGATGCGAGACTGCCGCGATTTTTTGTTTGACGCAAACTTTGTACAAACTTTTAACCTTCTGTGGAATGTGATATCACGATTGTTCGAAACTATCGATCACTTGAACATTAGATTATATTATTTTTGAGCTCACGTCGAGATCCACACATTTTCTGAAGACAGTATTACAGCTCATGAATTGTATCGACCCTGCTAGCTCAAGAGTTGTGCCTGAACAGCTTGGCGCCTGATGGCGCCAAGCTAATCTGGCACTACCCTTGGACTATCACAGGGGCGGATCAGTTGTCCCTAACGGTGGGGGGGGGGGGGGAGGGGGGCAACTTTTTGTTTGAGACCTTCAACCCGAATACAAAAGGCCTCCCAGACGCTAGACCTTGCTTCCAGCGTTGTGGGTGGAGAAAAGGCACGTGCGTGTTCAGACTCTCACCAGGGCGTGTGTTGGGGAAGGGGGGGGGGGCGTCCAAACACCCCGAAAAGGGACTTTCTTACAGCATTTTAAAGAATTTCGGGTGGGGGATGGGGTGGGGGTGGTGTCCCGACGCCTGGCCGGCCGCCCCACCAAGATCCGCCCCTGTATCATTGTCGATCTATATCTTGATGTGGTGTGTCGGGACTAAATGAGTTCATTATTTTGCTGTTACGTGAAAGCGTGTACCTTACGACTGGACTGGTCGCACCAAAATAGTTTAAAAAGGGTCGCAGGTGTAGTTTTCAGAAACGAGGAGAAAAAGCGATAACAAGTTTACTTCTATTGTCAAAACCATTTTATGGTATTTGTGTGACATTTTGCAAAAGGTTACTAATAGAGACTGCCGACCTTTTTTTTTCATTTTCCTATAAAGAGAACCTATCAGTATATTTGTCTCTTTACGTACGGTTTGGATTCTAGTTTATTTCTTTTTTTACTACAAAGATACAACTTACATAAAAATAAATAATAAGAAGTAGACTTAGCTTATTGCAGGGTCGAATATAACACAAGTCGGATATAACAAAGCTTTTTTTTTTAGGTCCCAACCACACGTTGTCCACTTCGCTTATAACGAAATTCAGAGGTAACAACAAATTGTGTTCACTTGGCGTTTTATTATATCAGAAGTCTATTGCAGATATGTACCTGTACACTACATTCACCGATAATTTCAAGTTTCGTACACATATGCTAATAACTTAATCGCATTTAGTCCATGCAAGTGACAGTGCCTACTGTCGTTAATATTTCAGATCTGCGCCATGGTTGCAGACCATCACTTTTGTTGTTGAGTTTGATTGCCATCCCCCTGGGCACGAGGTCATTGGTAGTTCACCCAGCCTGCGTTATTTCGAGGTTTAACGTCCACGGCACCGAAGTGATAATGGACGGCCCTGACGGGCGGGTTATGGGGGACAGGGAAATCTATTGCTTATGGAGTACTACCTGAACACTAATCAGTTCAGGCGCACTGCAACTGTGCCACTTTGATTTACTAGGACCTTCCAACGGACATGCTTTTGAACAAGCCCGTCTTTTTTCCCTGGATTGTGAGTCCAGCTATCGGGGCCGGGACGGGGAACCCACGACCCGGCGATTCCCTTCGCTCTCTTGCTCCGACGCTTAACCGCCTGAGCTATTTCGGATTTTAGCCAGCGTGCGTCTCTATGGAGAAGCTTGTATCTGGTATTGTGGGAAGCGGCCGTTTTTCTGCAAGAGGCGTAGATCCTCATGAGCCCCCGCAGATGCTGGGGCTCATGAGGATCTACTCCTCTTGCTACTTCAATATTACCGGTCCCGATGGCGTGTGTCTATGGAAGCTTTTGTCCGATGGTCCCAGTGAACCATGGACGCGCCCACCCCCACGCACCCTCAAATGCCACCCCCCTCTCCCACTCTGCTCCCCCTACCCCCTCCCCCCGCAATCTGTAAAAGGCAGAGGTGCTCACAGCCCCTCGCAGATTGCCAGATGTTTTCCACGAGCTTGAATGCTGGTCTATGGTAATGGACTTTTAGACGCTAAACTGTAAGGCAAGATATCACTGACTGACGTACATTCTTGCTAGACCTTCGTTTATCCTTGTCAACCCCATCCAAAAAACAAACTACAACAACAACAACAAAAATCCTCGCTCCCCAAAAAAACAACAACAAAAAACCCCACAAAAAACAAAACAAAACAAAACAAAAAAACCCCATCAAAACAACAACAAAACAAGCCAAACAACAACAACAACAACAACAACAACAACAACAACAACAACAACCCAGAAAACCAAATAAAAACCAACAACAACAACCCCCGCCCCTCCCACAAAACCCAACCCAACAACAACAAAAAACAACAAAACAAAACAACACAAAATAAATAAAAAACAACACAAAATAAAACAAAACACAACAAAAACTAACTAAAACAACAGCAGCAGCAAAACAACAACAAAATACAATATCAACAACAACAAACAAAACCAACCAACCAACCGACCAACCAACCAACCAACCAACCAACCAACCAACCAACCAACCAACCAACCTCTAATTGTCTGTATAGGCCATCAGCCATCTTCCAGATGTTGCCGCATTCGTGAACTCACGAGGACTTGCACGTCCACTCCTCTTGCTAGTCACTCCATTTACAACTGTGTTCCCCAAGAGAGGTGGATATGGGGCATTGCTTGACCAGTGTACGTGGCACAGTTGACATGGTCTTTTGCAGTCGTACACACGTTCACGATCTTGCCGCTCAGTCACAGAAATGTACGATCTTACCAATTACTCCCCCACCCGGGTCTATCCTGGGGGACTTGGGTGGGGTTAACTACTTTTTAGTTCCCAGGGTCACTCTGGTCAGCCCCACAGGGTGGGTTTTCCCCTCTATTCTGGGGCATGTGTTTCTGTCTACCCTTGGTCCCTTCACCTGTATTTTCCTTTTTTAAACTCTCCCTACTGTCTGCGCTGCCTGTAGCTCTAGATATTGGATGTGTGTTGCTAAATGGTTTTAAGGTTTATTTAGCGTATTAGACCAGCTGGCGACATACATTCAATATTCTGTTTAGTTTTTTTTTTCACAAGCAGTGCAGGCACGTCCTGAGAAAATCTTGTTGCTGTCGGGACGTTAAGCAATGTACAAACAACTAACCAATCTTACCAAATACTGACGTATGACATAGTCTTTTTGTGAAAAGCGAGATTGTTATTATAATACATTGAACATCTGGAATTTTCACAAGGAATTCCACCCCCCCCCCCCCCTAAACATGATAGTGAATCTGAAGATCTAGGTTGTGGTTTGTGGTAGGTTGGTCGGGTGGAATGGTGCGGGGGATGGATCAGGGAAATGAGCTATGTTTTGAAGGTGGCAAGAAATAGGCTTGCCCATAACTCATTCGAGACGTGCCGCCTCCGGATACTGCGTATCCGGAGGCGTCACATCTCAAATGAGTTAAGCCATATTTTTAATTATCGCCCCCCCCCCCCCCTTATGTTTATCTTAATGCTATGCATGTTATTGTGAAATGAGGGAGATTCGTTCGAAAGTTTTGATAGTGGGAGAAACGACCAGATGATACAAGCGCACCAGAACGCAAAGGCCATCAGGCCGAATTCGGCCGAGGTGGGCCCGCGGCCATGACCGTGCGCGGGCCCACTGCGGCCGAATTCGGCCCTATAGCCTTCTGCGTACTGGGGCTTGTGGACATTGTTCAGAGAATTCAAATGGATCCCCATGCTTAATCCATATGGCACGTACGGCTTGATCCTCCGAATTGGAACAGCTTTGGGACCAAGCTGCCGTGTTATTTGTTGAAATGTCTGAACAGTCCCTTTCGCACGAGGCATAGGTAAGGTCTGCACTATGAAGGAGAGGCGTGTGTATGTGTGTGTGTGTGTATGTTTGTGTGTGTGTGTGTGTATGTGTGTGTGTGTGTGAGCGTGTGTATGTGCATGTGCATGTGTGTGTGTGTGTGTGTGTGTGTGTGTGTGTGTGTGTGTGTGTGTGTGTGTGTACGAGCGAGCGACCGAGCGAGAGAATCAATCAATGAATCAATCAATGAATCTTTATTTTACAACGGTAAAGATATTAACAATGCCAGAGGCAATGCCATTTTCAAATCTGCCGTTGCTACATCTACAATCAAACACAACACTATATTACATTAATACATGTATATGACCAACGCCTACGGGTGTGTAGGGGGAGGGGAGCAATGGTAAGAAACAAAACTAAACAACAACATAGCAGTAAGACCAACAAAACGCCGCGCACATATTCGCATGCGCACACACCAATTCACACACACACAACGATCACGCACACACGCACGCACGCACACACACACACATTGTACATGTATACATACACAGCAATAGAATGGGTACTTACTAACAATGATATCTACGTATAGAAAGCAAAGCTTACAGATAGTTAGGGCTGCGAAGATAAATGTTTAAAAAGACTTTTCTTGAAACATGATACCGTTGGAGTGGTCTTCATGTGAGATGGAAGATAATTCCACACAGTCGCCCCCGAGAATGCTAGACTGGTTTTAAATAAGTCTATTCTGATTTTGGGTACTACATAAAGTGTGTTTATAGAAAGCGACTGCACACTTATGATACAGCTACTCATGTGTAGGATTTTAGTGAGCAGGCAAAACACTACGATAAAGAGAGATATTATGTAAAAGTTAACAAGTGCAAAACAGAGGACCACAGGAAATCATTGACATGGCTCTTTTGGACATAATTATTATCTACGTTTCTTTCAAGTTTGCTCAGAGATGTATTTAAAGCTTTCGTCCTAAACAATGGAAGATGTCTCGTTTGCTGTATATGTGGAGGAAGTGAGTTCCATAAATAGGCACCCGCGTACGAAAGGCTGGATTTAAAGAAGTCAATTCGGGGCCGTTCAATGACGAGACTGTTCCTCAAAGTGCTGTAAACCCTTTCGCTCTCAGTGAAAAGCTAAGCCAGGTAGAGGGGGGCTTTCCCGTTCAGTGATTTGTGCATAAGTACGCACTTATTTAACGTAAGGTGTTGATGTAAAGGAAAGAGCCCTGTTGCGTGAAGGTTTTTCTCCAAAGTTAGAGAGGGGATTGGGAGGATCAGTTTAACTGCGCGATTGTATAGAGAATTAATCCGCTTACAGTTAGCCTTACTACAGCCGTCCCAAATAGTAGATGCGTAGTTAATGTGAGGTTTTATGTAGGAGTTGAAAAATAGCTTTCGTGTCATAGTATCAATGATAGATTTTAATCTTGACAGTAAAAATAGTTTCTTTGATAATGCTTTCCCTAGGCAACCAGCACAGTTGGTCATCAACAATTACCCCGAGGAGGCGATATTCCTTGACTTGCTCAATGGGAACGGAATCAAAAGAGAGGCTAAGTGAATGGGGGCGAAGCTGATGCTTTTGGCGTGTTGTGATTAGCATGCTTTTCGTTTTGGATGGATTAACAAGCATTTGATTATTTTTGCACCACAGTGAGACCTCCTGAAGACTAAGCTGAAGATTGCTTCATATTTCAGGTACAGTTTTCCCGCCAGCGTGAAGAGTTGAATCATCGGCAAACATGTCACATTCGGTATTTGGATTTGATATATGAATTGGAAGATCATTTATAAACAAACAGAAAAGTAACGGTCCTAGTATAGATCCCTGGGGCACGCCATACTCAACACGCTTTTCAGAAGAGAAGGTAGCATTGATGTACACAGTTTGAATTCTCCCTATGATATATGAACGAAAGAATGAGAGTGTCCTTGGGCTGTTATTGTTAAAGTAGCAGTCTAGTTTCTCTAATAAAATTTCGTGGTTTATAAGGTCGAACGCTTTTTTTAGGTCTAGAAAGACAGCACCAGACATTTTGTTTCTGTTGATGTTGAGCACCCAACTGTCAATCAAATGAACCAAGGCAGTGTGACACGAATGTTCAGGGCGAAAACCAGATTGATATTTATTTAGGAGAGACTTTTCTTCCAGGAATTCGAGAAGATGTTTATGTACATGCTTCTCAATAGGCTAAGCTTCGACAGAATAGATAATATGGATATAGGCCGAAAATTATTTGGATCAGATGTGTCTTTTCTTTTAGGTATAGGTACCACTTTAGATTTTTTGAAAGCCGTCGGAAAAATATTATTTTGAATACCTAGTTTGTAAATATAGGTTAAGCTTTCCACAATGTATGGAAGAGAAAGTTCGAGGATAAAACCATTGATACCATCAATGCCAGCTGACTTTTTGTTCTTGAGACTAGAGATAAATCTGCCCACTTCATGTATAGAAAGCATCGCCCGCGGACAGTCTTCGCTTACAAAAGTCAGTAAGCTTCTGCGATGCGACATTTTCCACATGATCCAAACCTTCAGCATGTAGTAAGGATTTCGGGGCTAAAATGAAGTGGTCGTTAAAAGCATCGGCTGTAAGGTTGGCAGTCGTATTTACAGAATGATTTTTACTACAGTTGGTTAGTAAGTTTAAAACTTTCCATATTGAAGACGGATTCCCGCCACGTATGGTTTTCTCTACCAGTGCTTTTTGTGCCTCCCGGATAAGGTATTTGGCTCTGTTACGTAACCTTTTGAACTCAATAAAATTTTGTCCCGCTTGGCTCGATTTCCATGGTTTGTTTAATCTCCTCCGTAGTCCAGGTGGGGGGCTCACGGCACCGGACTCGTTTCCTTTTTAAAGGGACATGCTTATTTAGCACTCCGAGGAACAGCTCAAGCCACAGTGAGAGCGCTACATCAGGGTCATTGTGATTGTAAACTTCATGGAACTGCAAAACACTGAGGTCATGAGGGAAACTATCTCTATCTATTTTTCTAAAACATCTGTAAGTAATGTATAGATGTTGGGTTCGGCTCTGTTTAGGAACATAACATGACCATGTACAGGTGATGGGAAAGTGGTCACTGACAGCTAGTGAAGGGACATCAGTTTCCGTGATAGCTTGAGGGTTGTTAGTATAGATGTGGTCAATCAAAGTAGACGAAGAGTGTGTTACTCTGGTTGCAGTGGTAATCATCTGTTTTAGTCCAAACAGCACTGTTGTACATTGCCACATCGAATGGGGTTTTGAGATGTCTTAAAATCACCGAGAATGAGTATATCCCTGCCTGTGTCATTCACTTTATCCATCATCTGTACAAAGTCATTATACCACTCGGCGGTGGATGCTGGATTCCTATAGACAAAGCCAACTAGCAGTGGCGAAGTGTTAGGAAGCTTGACTTCCAACCACACGCATTCCACCTCCTTTGTCTCAAGATCATCAAGACGTCTGCGTACCCTGTGCTAAACAGTGCTGTGCACAACAGTATGTCCAGGAGAAGTTGCATCACGCCGAATAAGAGAAAAATTTGGAATACTGACACATGCGTCAGTGATTCGAGAGTCCAGACGAGATTCAGTGAGACCAAAGAGGTGGAAATGTGACGGCTGGTTTAGAAACAAGGAAACATCATGTACTTTCGGATATAAATGATACACATTTAAATGTCCAACTTCCAGTCCTTGAGTGGCTGAGCCAGTGGATCCACTCGCCATATTGTTCGTTATACACTAGTGTACACACGACGACAAAAGACCTTTTTATAAAGTCAATAGTCAATAGTTATCCTTTTTCTCATAAGTCTGTACGACTGATCTTTGTACAGAAGAAGAAAAACAATTTAGATAACTAAGAGTTCACGAAAACTTTAACTATACAGTCACACTCCGGCCTCAAATGAGTACGTTCAAGTTATAACCTGCGCTATTCAGTTCACACATGACTAAAACCAAAATTTACTAGTTTCACATTCCAAAGTGCAGATTCACCCTCAGGCACAGTGGATATAACAATGAAACAAATCCGTGTGTCCCTTTTCACACAGCTTCTAGAAATAGCCGCTTAATGTCACACTTTGTCTAGAAACATTTCTGGCTCCGTCAGAAAGCTGCTCATTTGCAAATACATAGTCATATCACAGACGACGTCTGCGTCAGAAGCAAAATGAGATTAACGTAGCCAAAATGCTCGGCACGGTAATTTCAGTCCAGTCCCTACGTCACGCGACCAATAACGAGAGAGAGAGAGAGAGAGAGAGAGAGAGAGAGAGAGAGAGAGAGAGAGAGAGGGAGAGCCGCAAGAGAGGGGGAGAGAAAGAGAGAGAGAGAGAGAGAGAGAGAGAGAGAGAGAGAGAGAGAGAGAGAGAGAGAGAGAGAGAGAGAGAGAGAGAGTTAACGATCATTCCTCTGTGAGCAGGAACAGTAATTATATCAATGCCAAGCATAACTAACTTGGACAGACGCGTTTCTTTAAACTTCTTCTCACACAATGATCGTTTCAATTAGAATCCATGACTGTTTTATGTTGACAACACTTAAATATATACTGACGAGCAAAAGAAATGTGGCATTTCTGGAATCGTCGGATCCACTTTAGTGTTTCTGAGTGATTCCAAAAATGTCGCATTTCTGTTGCTCGTCGGTATATGATAAACCAATACTGTAAATACCACCACCTGTGTTCGAGTTAATCGGTAGTGATCAATGTTTTATAGGCAGATGAAGCAAAACAGTTAGCAGCCGGTAGGCGATACCGGTTAGAAAGAAATACCGGTTGCAGAGGCAAACCTGTGGAGAATATCGGAATTTACTGCGAAGTTGAGGCCGGTGTAAATTTAGTATACTGATTTAATGAAATTTAAAAATCTTAATTAATTCCAAGTGGAAAACAACAGTTACATTGTATGCTTTTAACTGATTCTGTCACGACGCACTACAGCAAGATATGGCTCGAACATGATAGTTCAAGGGTGGTGCCAGATTAGCTTGGCGCCTGTAGGCGCCAAGCTATTCTGGCAACACCCTTGAACTATCATGGTCAATCTATCTCCTAAATCGTAATGCAGTTCTCTGAGGACAACTCCAAAATGTGGGTATTTCGTACACGGGGCACAATGAGTTAAACGAAAATCGCTGGCACCTTAATCTTTTTTTTTTTCAAGACCCAAAACGTCAACTAAAGTTTATTGAATTGAATTGAACTTAAACACAATATGTCCGGTATTTGTCCGGTATTTCGTACACTACGCGTCAGTCACTTCTATCGTCTGTTCTTCCGAAACTATTGTAGGATGGACAGTGAATCCATGTTCATTTTGTATCACGTGAAAGGCTGACAGTATTACTTTTCTTTTTATTAATTATTTTAAATCCAATGCATTTTAGTGTGTGTGTGTGTGTGTGTGTGTGTGTGTGTGTGTGTGTGTGTGTGTGCGTGCGTGTGCGTGTGTGTGTGTGTGTGTGTGTGTGTGTGTGTGTGTGTGTGTGTGTGTGTGTGTGTGTGTGTGTGTGTGTGACCAGGGGCTTGGACCCTCATGAGCCGCCCTATTAGGGAGGCTGGTAATATAGCAAGAGGTGATACTGTGATAAAAAGGAGTGGCGATAATGTGATTCAATGTGATCAATAGAATGTGATTCGGCAAGGATTATAGATTCTAACAGGCATGGGAAGGGATTTTTTTTAATGCTATGCATTATTTAGCTAACTCGGGACGTGCCGCGTGCGTGTACAGGGCAAATGATGTAAGCGCTCAAGACATGCCGCATACGCGGCATGTCTTGAGCGCTGACTTCATTTGTGTCGTAATTATGCGTGTATAAATTATAATTATACAACCGCAGCTCTCATTAGATAATACTATAGCAAAGGTTAAAGAAATCGTGAAAATGAATTCGACATGGGAACAGAAAAAGAAGAAAACAGAGCATGAAAAGTAATTAAGACACCGACCTACCCATCGTCAATTCATTTTTTGAAGAACCACTGTGAGATGGTCTTGATCGCCTGCTCGGCGTTAAACTCTAATTAGTAACTAAGTCACTAACTTGAATCAAAAGTAGGTAAAAACTGCGCGTCTTTTGACGAAAACAGTGAATTAATAGACCAGCCAAGCACGCGGTATCGTCAGTTGGCCGGGCTTTTAATCCACTGTTTAACGTTGAAACACGTGCAATTTTGAACTAGTACTGATATTTTGAAAATAGTCTATTGCAATGTTTCTTTGCAAAAAAAGAGCAATTGTTTAAAAAAAACACCTTTTTATTTTCATAGTCTAAGGCTGTGATGTCGAGGTGTGACAGACGATTTATTGTAATTGGCCCAAGGTTGTAATGTTGAGGTGTGACTGAGACGCAACATCCCAGTATTTTGTGTGGGACCATGTAATTGCTTTATGCCGCTCATGTCGTCAATTGTTATTTGTGTGCTACGTGTCAACATTCATCGCGTGTCATCCCTTGACAGATCTCGCGTGCTAGTTCGTGTTTTATACGCGTGAAAACAGCCCTCCCGGTTGACAGCTATTTCCTCGCAATCCTATATCGCCACATAAGCCATCTTCTGATTGTCACAGCATTGTCACGGCTATTGAAACGTCGTTTTTATGTTCAGCGCCAGCTGAGGGAGACGGCGCGACCATGATAGTTCAAGGGTAGTGCATGACTGTAGGCGCCAAGCTAGTCAGACACTACCCTTGAACTATCATGGTCGGTTTACGTGCCCCTACAAATGTAGTGCACTTCACCAATATTTTTTTGGGGGTATGTATTCTCATGGTGCCGATCTTCCATTGAACAATCGTCATTGATTTACATCGGATATAACGAGGTGTCTGCAGGCTCGGACATTCTGTTGGTGTATCTGAAGGTGGTTTTTTTTTTTTAATAGCGAAGTGAATTACACAAATGAAGTGTGATCGGGACCTCTTAAAAAGCGTCTTTTGTTACATCCTAGTGAACAAAGGTCCTCGGGCCCACGACGGCGGCAGAGGGCGCGCGCACAGCTGGGCCCGAAGACGTCTTGCTACTGGGGATATCTGGCCATGCGATAAGAGAAGTTGCAATTGACTGCACATCCTACACCTTATTCTTGTTCCTTAATAATTCTATCTGATCACACTTTTGCTTTCAAAGTTGTCCAGAAATAGTGCGACCCAATTATTGAATTTTGGAATTTCATTAACCACTGTCCCAAAATAGTGTGACACAATTATTGAATATGGATTCACATTAACCCCTTACCTGACTCTGGACGCATACATGAATTTCTTTTATTCAACGACCAGAAGAAGCCGCAGACGTCCTAAGAACATGGATACAAATTGGTCTCAGCGAGAGGCATAGGTCCTCATGAGACCCTGCCGTCGCGGAGGCTTATGAAGATCTAATTCTCTTGCAGTCGGTGGATCGCGCTCTCTCTCTTTTTTTTTGTTGCTTGGCAGTGAAGGGGTTAACGCACTGATTGGAGGTGACGAGCTTTGCAAGATTTGTGACAGTTGTCACAAAGCTCATGGAGACACTCCCTTGACTCGCCTAGTGCTTTGCAGCAAAGTCACGAAGTTCTTGGAGTCTTCTCGAGCTTTCGCACAGTAGACGACTGCGCGCCGTTTGACGCAAACAGTGGATTAAAAGCCCGGACAGGCATGCGATATCGCATGTGTGTTCAGGTTTTCAACCCCTTCCCTGCCACTGAATGAACACTGTCCTTGAGTTTTTGTTTCTGAAATTTTGGTGCATTCAACGACCAAAAGCCAAAACTCCGTGAAAGATGACTTCAAATTGGTCTAAGCAAGAGGCATAGATCCTCATGAACCCCCGCAGTCGCGGGGGCTCATGCAGATCTATGTCTCTTGCAGTTGGTGCATGTTCACATTTTTCCTTGGCATTCAAGGGGTTAATACACCATTTGCGCCGAAGCACGTTCAGTTTTGACATGCGTCTGATTTCAAAACAACTTCTATCGTTATTAAGATCGCGGACACGAGCTGTGTTTCAACCAAACAATGTGTTATAAAGAGCGTAGAGACTCTGAAGGAGTGTCGATCAGCTTTGTGACAATTGTCACATTGTCACAAATCTCATTACAACGCTGCTGTCGGTATTTTTCGTTAAGCGTGAAACGGCTAGAATATCAGGCACATGAGTTGCCCTGAGGGGAGACAAGTGCTCCACATTTTGTCTCAGGTAATCATCTTTTCTCAGGCATTGATCGGTAATTGTCTGCTACATGACGAGTGAAGCCTGATAGACGGTAAAGACACGTGCATTGGCCAGCTGAGCAGATTTGTATCATGGCACTGTCTAGAGGCTGTTTAGCAGAAGATGTTTTGTTTTCATCCCTACGTCACACGACCAATAACATTAGCGCAAACGGTACCATGTGACCGGATACAAAAACCTTGTAGCGACAAATGGCCGACTTTTTGTAGCCCTCTTTCTGACTCGTCTTCGATGCCAGTTTTGTTCTATAAAAGATCATCAAAACGGTCTAAAGTACAAAGTTACTTAGTCTTGTTCGAAACAACAAGTACACTACTGGGGACGGCAACGTCATGAAAGATTTTTAATTACGTCATAATTCTATTATGTATAAATGTATATTCCTTTGTCGTCAGTCATGTCTGGCGTGATCCAGGTCGGAAGATTTCTTCTTGATTTATTTACGAAAACATTGGAGGAAGGAATGAAAACATACGTTATTGGTACAAGGGGCTTGCTGCACGGACCCGTGTAGACCTTCGGGAGGTCAAAGGAACTATTGTACCGCTCAGGCCTTCGGCCTTCGACCTTCGGGGTACAATGGTTCTTTTGACATCCCTCAGGCCTACAAGGGTCCGTGTAGCAAACCCCTGCGACCAATAACTTATATTGTGTGACGATGCACGCTCCCGTCCAAGATCTCACCTGTCATTGAAGATCACCAAGGCGTCATTTATACTGATGAACAAAAGAAATGCAACATTTTTTGAATCATCGGAAACACTTTAAAGGAAATGCGTCATTCAGTTGGGAATCATCGAAAACACTTTAAAAGAAATGCGACATTTTTGGAAATGTCGCATTTCTTTTGCACATCAGTATAGGTGGCTAAAGCCAAATAAATGACGGTCGTTAATGACAACTGACACTTTTTGCCCATCAAGACTTCTCTGGAAAAAGCACATTCTTTTTAGACCACTTTTTCTTGCAGAAAGGAAGACTCCTGAAACGTCCTGCTGTAAAAGGCGTATTTTGTTAAAGTATACACATGCCGAAAGGGAATCATACTTGTCTCAACTATGGCTTGTATTTGGCATGCATTTAATATTTATATTGAAGGCCCACTACCGCCGTAACTGTTTAAAGATACACTTCTGTAACAGGCAGTTACGAAACGCTACATACAGGTCTAGTTATGGTTCATTTAGACACAGGACAATCCAGTTCAGCACACTTCGTTTTGATATCAAGTAACCTGACAGTGACTCAACTCCGTTTTATAACTACAACGCTTTCAGTACGAGAAACAGCTAAAAATAGATTGACACGTTAAAGCCTGGGCAGCATAAATAAGTGCGATTACGCGTGTGCTTTTTGCTGCGTGTCCCAACTGCTGTTAAAGTTCTTTTGGTGTGTCGACAAGGCATAACAAACACAAATGGCGCTGAAATGTGTCTTCAAATTTACGCGTAATGGTACTTTAACTATGAAATATCTTTGATTGCTGTTGTCCTGTTTCATTGTACGCAGCCTCCTGTGCTAACGTACGAGGAGCTGACGGAGGCCTACCCTCGGTACCCGGATGTACACGACTTGCCAGACGACGAAATCGACTACTCTGCTCTTGTTGTAAGTATGGGATTGATGCGTCCATTTTGTTTTTAACTCATTTAGCCCGACGGCCGTATTTTGGATGCATCATCTAATGACTATGCACCAGTTGCAGGAGATGGATCGACCATGATAATTTAAGGGCAGTGCCAGAATAGATTAATCTGTCACTACCCTTGAATTATCATGGTCGACCCATCTCCTGCTGTAACGCGTCAGGGCTAAATGGGTTAAGGCATTTCTGTTTGGTAATGTCAGTGCATTTTATTTTAGTGAAATAGGAAGCGGAAGTTTGAAAAATGGCACATGTGCTAAATGTTGAAAAATGAAGTTTAGTTTCATTTAATTTCTTTCCACATGTACATATCCTTCCGGCCATCTGGACACTGTAATTATTAGACAGAGGAGAGCAGTGTTCTCTGAAAATTACAACCCTCCTCACGACATATCTTCCTCGTGCATTATTCAGATCATTAATAGTCCCTCTATTACCAGCTACACTCGAAGCACACGAACGCATGCGACCATGGTCTTGGGACCAGTCGCTTCGTGGTCCATAGTGGTTCTATTATTCGTGAACAGACGAACGCGTAAACCCAGTCATTTTCCTCCCCTCATTAGGCGTTAGTATCAATGGAACTGATGTGTTCCAGCAAGAGGCATAGATTCGAATGAGCCCATGCTCTGCAGGGGCTCATGAAAATCTATGCCTCTTGCAGATGGGAGGGCTATTCTTGCGGGATGTGACTACAAAGGGATGGCACGTTCTAAGTTGATAAAGTCCACCTGGGGAACAAGAGGGAATTCCTAATGACATAGGCTTGTAAACTGAAGGCTTGGAGCGTTCCGTCGAATCCCATTTGAACGTATTAAAACATTTTCCGGTCTGCAAGACAGTCAAGCTCATAGTAAAAGTGTAGCAGCGCTCAGCTCGCTGGAATGACATTTATAATTAACGGGGAACTCGGATAATAATGGACAATAATTTATCCCGAAAGTACAGTTTTTAAACTTGCAGTCTCGATCTAACAGTTTGGGCTGTCATTCTGCGACCAGGGTTTGCAGATTAAGATACACATACACGCAAGCAAACAAACGATCAAACGAACGAGCGAAAGAAAGAAGGAAGGAAGGAATGAACGATAAAAGAACGAACGAACGAACGAAAGAACTAACTAACAAACAAACAAGTAACAAACAAGCAAAGAAACAAACATATGTTAACCATATTGCTACATTCAGATATGAGAACACTAGCAACAGTAATCGTATCTGGGAGATATTTGCGATCCATGTGTAAGCCCTGACGCACTACAGCAGGAGATGGGTCGACCATGATAATTCAAGGGTAGTGCCAGATTAGCTTGGCGCCTGTCGGCGCAAGCTAATCTGGCACTACCCTTGAATTATCATGTTCGATCCATCTCCTGCAACAGGTGCATAGTCGTTAGATGTCGCCTCCATAATTTGGAAAATACGTGCGTCGGGCTGAATGAGGTAAATGCTGAAACCTGTGGGTGTCAGTAGCGCTGCAGACACCAAAAAGGTTAAGTTTGTATTTTTTTCTGTTCATCTCTGGTCAACATTCCTTGCTTTGTGTATGTGTGTGTGTGTGTGTGCGCGTGCGTGCGCGCGCGTGTGTTTGTGTGTGTGTGTGTGTTTGTGTGTGTGCGTGTGTATGTGTGTGTGATGGTGTGTGTGTGTGTGTGTGTGTGTGTGTGTGTGTGTGTGTGTGTGTGTGTGTGGGTTATTCCGCAGGACCTGAGCCAGTACATGAACAAGTGCCCGTACACGGTGTACCCCGAATCCCCAGTGCCCCAAGTGTTCTCTCTCTTTCGCAGTATGGGTCTCAGACACGTTCCTGTGGTGGACCATGACGCAAAGGTGAGAAAAGTCTGTCAATGTCTCTCTCGTGAGCATCAGGCGCTTGACGCTTTCCCAGTACGCCAACGGTCCTCGAGCCGACGTCGGCCCGAGGATTTTTAGCTTACTTCCCTTGTTTCTGCCTTTTCTCACTTTCAGTCACCAGGTCCCAAGAAGCACAGGTCCCAAGACCCCATTGTGACTAGCACACATACCAAAGGGAATTACTCATCGCTGGACAGACAAACGGTTAGGTCCCCTGCCCCCCCTCCAGCCCACAGAAAATGATAGGGGGGGGGGGATGGGGGTGGGGGGGTGGGAGGAGATAAACCGTTTGTCTGTCCAGCTCTGAGTAGTTCCCCTTGGTATGTATACTATTTTTACCAGCTCTAGCCTCACCTATTTGGTTTTCAGTAGACTAAATTTTAGCACATCGCGTTAATAAGCTCTTGTTCAGGGAAAGGAGAGAAGCAGGAAACGGCGCTGGCCAAGAATACTCAGTCCTGAAACCATGTTTTCCCCAAGAAGATTCAGCTGAGTGGCGTATGTCCTAATGGTCGATTTTCGCATTCAAATTATTGCCCTCCGCTGTGATTTTGGACGCGCCGTAAGGCCCGGTATATCGCCGACGAGAACACATTTCGTCATTCTGATTTCAGCTTCAGGGTATCATCACCCGTCACAATCTGACCCATGAGTTCATGGAGTTTCGACTACATCGACTACAGCGGCGACACAGCCAACATCACCACCGCTAGCAACAACAACCACGAGCAGAACACAGTGTTCGGATATCCTTTTGTACATTTTTATTTTCTAAATTATTGATACTGCATGTTACTTATGATTCAGTGACAACGAAAATTTGCGAAGAAATGAAGGGTACTACAATTTATGAGCACTGTGTACATAATATTATCGTTGTGATTTAACCCATATCATACTGATGCTAAAAGCTTCACATTTGTACACTGCCATATGCAAGCTACATTATAGTACTTACAGATAAGGATATAGACCAATGGCTTTAGTTAATGGGTGGTGCCAGAGTAGCTTGGCGCCTAGAGGCGCCAAGTTATTCTGGCACTACCCTTGAACTATTTTAGTCAAACTTATTTCACACACTGGTGTATTCCGAATACTAAGGGTTAAGTGCCGTTCAACCTGAAAACAACATATGCTGACGAGCAAAAGAAATGCGACATCACTGGAATCAGTGATGCCCGGTTTCTTTTGCTCGTCGGTATACAACAAGATAGGATGAATCATAGCCCACAATGCCTTTTCTATATGAAAGCTGTAGTCGCTGTCAATGGTCTCTACCTTTTGTCTTTGACCCTGATTCTGATGTTGAATTATCTCCTATTGAAAATGTCTCGCAGATTTGCCAAAGCGTCAGTGAGTTCTATAAGGTGCGCAGGACATGCGCGTCTTTGATTTGTCAAACGTCATTTGTCATGACGTAAGTTTTAGTTTTTACGTAATTTTATATTTTACGTGATATGAGTTTCACTTTCGCTTCATAGGCTTGAGAAAATGGTGACAAAACTAGATCTTCACAGTACAATTTCAGTCTTGCTATAATTTGTGTGAAAGCAGGTTGACTTTACCTAGCTACATGATATACTAAGTACACGGGTCACCTGCATTCTCTTCTGAAAGCGCGTCGATGTGTGTGTGCGTGCATGCGCACGCGCTCCAAACATCTCTAAGAGGCATAGATCCTCATGAGGATCTATGCCTCCTGGAGATGCGCGCATGTGTGTGTGAGAGAGAGAGAGAGAGAGAGAGAGAGAGAGAGAGAGAGAGAGAGAGAGAGAGAGAGAGAGAGAGAGAGAGAGAGAGAGAGAGAGAGAGAGAGAGAGAGAGAGAGAGAATCAATGAATCAATGAATCAATGAAACTTTATTTTACAACGGTTTAGGCATTGACATCGTCATCGACACAGCCATTTTACAAGCCTGCCGTTGCTAGCAACTACAAGACTAACTACAAATATACATACATATAAGTAAACATAATACTTGCAAACAGATGACAACACTGTTCACATAGACAGACATACTCATAGACTCACAGACACCCCCCCCCACTCCACCCGCCCCCCTTCACACATAGACAGAGCTAAGTAGTCCAAATGATAAATGAAAAGGATAACAGAATTAATTGGGAATAAGTTGGACCCAGCATAAAAGAAACATATAATACAAGGGGTTAAGGCATCCCTACGAGTGATCCACAAAATATTTGCAGAGACCCTTTTTAAAACAGGCTAGCGAGGAGGTGGATTTTACATGGTCGGGAAGCGCATTCCAGATAAGTGCCCCTGAGAAGGATAAGCTAGTTTTATATAGATCGATCCTTGGTTTTGGGACTATGAAAAGCTTTCTGATGTTTCCAAGCTTGGACTCAGACTTACGGAACAAAGTGGAGATGTACTCAGGTGTTTTGCGTTTCCACACTTTGAACATAAAGATTGCTTTGTTATATTTAAAATGACCTTGAAGAGGCAGGAGACCTGCCTTTTGAGAGCTTTTCTTCAGTGCTTAGGTGTGGATCAGGGCAGATCATATTGGCCGCTCGTCTGTGTAGGGAATTGAGTCTCTTTTTAAATGGACTTCACTACATCCATCCCATACGGATGACGCGTAATCGATATAAGAACGTATGTGAGCGTTGTAAAATAGTTTACGGGTATCTGAATCAGTATAATATTTCAGTTTTGATAACATAAAGATATTTTTGGCTACTATTTTGCATAAGGCGTCTGTATGAGCTTGCCACTGATTTTAGCTGACTGTCGATTGTAATTCCCAGTACTCGATGTTCATTTACCTGATTGAATCTGGCTTACTGTCCCTATGTCCTATTTCTAGTATCAGGGACTAGCTAGTTTGACTTCTTTTAGGAGGGGAATTTTGGGGGAAGGGACCAGGGTTAAAAAATAGCTAAGAGGGTCGGTGGACAAAGCCACACGGCCAATAAAAACATATCTCGCACTCTATATCTACATTCAATAAATATAACTATGGTCTGTTGTCGGTGGTCAAAGGCCAATCCGACTCTATTTCCACCAAAACAACGGTCCTTTTCTTTAGCGGACAAAACTAAAAAACTTTATTCCAACTAAGGTTAAAAATATAAAAGATCAGTTTTAAAAATAAGTTAAAATATTGACTGTTTAGCTTACTGCTTTTCTCTCAAGCCGCTCTAGGTCATTTTCTTTAGAAAGAAGATGGTTATGCCATAGATCTGCTTGGTTTAGTAGGTCACTTAGAGCCTTCATAACTTTTCGCCAGTCTCCAGTTTTGGCTATCAAAGTTAGCTCGTTCATCTTTTTCTGCGTATCTCTCAGTAGTTTATCTCTCCACTGATGGGTACTGTATCGGTTACTAGTTTCAGTCTCAGTGCCGGATTCGGACACACCTTCCCCCTGGGTACAGAGTCCCGACGGGGGGCAGTGTTCCGTCTGATTGGCAACCGGAGGGGAGCTCGTTTCACTTAGAAAATTATCAGTCTGTTGACCAGTTTCTTTGTAAGTTTTAGTCTGTAGTTCTGACTGTCCAGGGACAGTTTCCTTGACCTGAGTTGCTTTTGTTGTAGAAGCAACTACAGTTGTCCTAACTTCTGAATTTTGACTGAGGCTATTGGAAAAGTTATTCGACATCAAAGGATTTTGAGTCCGGCTGGACAGCGTCAAAGGCTTAGTCCAGGCGGACTTGTCTAGGCTAGGAGAGGCAGGCCTGTGGAGATTGCTTTCCTTGGCAGCTGCCCGTTGGTTAATATTTGACTGAGCTCTGTAGAGCGTTGCTTTGTATGGAATATAATTTTGATTCCTTATTTTATTTGCCTCACGGAAAAGGATTATCTTTGGACATTTCTGATAAGCGGCACTGTGTGGGCCGCCACAGTTGACACACTTTGGCACCGCCGTGTCGAGACAGTCTGCACAACGGTGTTTTGTGCTCCCGCAGCGAACACAGGTCGCTTGCTTTACTCTGCACACTTTTGCCGTGTGACCCAATCGACAACAGTTGGCACAATGTGCCGCCGTGGGTGCATACGGCTCCAGCGGGCAGAGAAGAGCTCCAATTTTAATTTTAGATGGTAGGCTGGTCAAGCCAAGAAGGTCTATTTTTATGGCCCTAGAGGCCGTGCCATCTCGGTTTTTAAGGCGGGTGACGGTGGCACTAAAGCCTTGCTGTTTGAGTGTGTGGGCAATCTCCACGAGGTCCTCAGCATGGGGGACACCGTGGACAACGCCCACCACTCTAGGGGTGGGGACAACACACTCAACGTGTGCCCCCCCTATGTTAGTTTTTGCACTGAGTTTTTGTTGTGCCCGAACGTTCGGACAGGAGATTATCCAAAGATTTTGACCTATAGGTCTTAGAGAGATTTCTGACGGAGATGTCCCGCAGCCTCAATGTGTGGCTGCTGCGTTCCATGATTGCGGATGAGACTGGTGCCGGTCCCCAAGTCCCGAAGACGGACCGGGAACCTCCGCAACTGGCTCGACCAGGATCCCGTCAGTCCTCTCTCTATTTTGACTTTTAACGTTTTTATGACGACGACCTCTAGATACTGTTTGAAATTGAAGGCTATTTCCCTCCTCCTCCCCCGGCCCAACACTGTCCATATCCTGGTCAGGTGTGCCGGTATGGGGTTTGGTTGGGGAATCCTTTTGACTGAAATTTTGAGAAGCTGACTGCCTATCAGTATTGTTATCAGGTTTAGGTTCAGCTGTTGAGGTGAGTCCACAGGACAGCAAGTCTGCCCCTGGGCTCACACCTTCAGCATTAGATTTATTCAGAACAGTAGGTACCTCACTAGCAGTATCACTACTAGGTTTAGGTTTTGTTGATGCGGCATGCTCGCAGGACAACATGTCTGCCTGCGAGCTAGCACCCTCAGAATTAACTTTATCCTGAATGAGCAATGCCGTAGGGGCGGGGGGGGGGGGGGGGGGGGGGGGGGAGAAATTACCCTAAGCTCCCCACGCCGTAGTTGGCGGGGTGAATTTGGCAGATCAGAATTCTGCTTCCTATTTCTAGGTTTAACTTTAGGTCTTTTCCTTTTGGGTTTTTTTTCTCCATCATGTCCTCCATTTTCTCTAGAGTCTAAGTCCGGACAACGTGACCACCAATTGGGCACGCCGCCGGATAATGTCCTGTAGTTGGCTAAGCCAAGAACAGTGCTACTGAAAGACTACCGCCGCGGTCTAGTATGCTAGGCCGCGCGTTTGACCTTTTCGTACGCCGACTGGGCGAGCGATGCTGACCCAGTTACGACGCTAGTGGCTATACAGTTCCGCAGCCAACCAAGTGGCGCGGTAAAAAACTTCAGGTTATCTGGTTATAAAAATCGTTTAGTTTTAAATTATAGTCTATGCTAGAAGTAAGCCAGGCTCAAGCAGGTTATACCTTCTCTAATTTCGCTTATTTTTTGAAATTTAGAGGCCGACCGAAGTGAGACCCTCAGGCGGCTGACCGTAGGCGTTGGAGTTGTTGGTGGCTTTGGCAGTGGCAATGGTGTTGCTGACACTGGAATGGTGGTATGCAGTGACGAGAGCGTAGTATGGCGAAGCGTGGTAAGCGAGGATGGCTGAGGCCCAGGTAGCTGAAGCGTAGTGGTTGATGGCGTCGAAGCAAGCTGGCATTGGCGGGTGGCGAAGGTTCGAAGGCTTATAGCGTGGCGTAGCATGGCTGTGACCAAGACCCCATGAAAACAACTGCAAGTCTGAATGAGTCGCAGAGTCGAGATGACATTTACCTGTTCTATCTGACTACCTTTAAGTGAAAGGTTAAGTAATAGAGGCGTTATCTGCTGTTTTTTTGGCGCGTGACGACTATCATCGATTTCGTTTTGGCTGGATGAACAACCATAGAATTGTTTATACACCAAGCTGATACTTCATGAAGACTTTGATGTAGGTTGTCGGAAATTACCTGTATATCTTTACTAGTAGTATGAACCGGGGTGTCGTCAGCAAAAAGGTCGCATTGTACATCTTGGCAAGTAATATGTAGAGGCAAATCATTGATAAATAAGCAAAACAGTAGGGGGCCCAGTACAGACCCTTGGGGCACACCGAAGCTTACATCTTTGAGAGAGGAGTATGAGCCATGAACAAGAACCTTTTGTTTTCTTTTAGTAAGGTAAGATGTGAAAAAAGCAACTGCGTCTCCGTTATTGAGGTATGTGTGAAGCTTAGCAGTCAGAATAGTGTGGTTAATCAGATCAAAAGCCTTCTTAAATTCCAGATAGACTACTCCTGTTAACTGTGACTTATTCATACCCTTGAGCCATGTGTCAACAAGGCGTGTAAGTGCTGTGTGGCATGAATGCCGCGGACGAAATCCGGATTGGAAAGGGTGGAGGAGCTTACGGTTTTCTAGGTAAGCAAGCAGGTGTTTATGAATGTGCCTTTCCAGTGGTTTGGACAAAACAGATAATAAAGAAATAGGCCGATAATTATTAGGGTCAGAACGATCTTTTGTTTTTGGAAGTGGAATTACTTTGGCATATTTAAGGTCGTAAGGTCGTTAGGAAAAATGTTATGCTGGATACAGAGATTATAAATATAAGTTAAGGATTCTACAATGTATGGAAGAGACAGTTTAAGTATTTTCGGGCTGATGTCATCAGGCCCCGAGGACGTTTTATTTGGAAGGTTACTTATGAATAAACCCACTTCATGAACAGCCAACATAGGGATGTTGAAGGGGGCTGTGCCCATTGTTCTTTGTTGATAAAACTCAGACAGCAGATTTGAACGGTGATAAGTGTTATCCTGGCTTGGCGATATTAGAGATTTGGCAATCGAAAGAAAATGGTCATTGAATGTATCAGCAGTAAGATTAGTGGGAATGGTAGTTGCGGTACTTGGAGACCCCCTAGTAAGTGTGTTTAGAAGGCGCCATATTGTAGAGGTATCTTTGCTGTCTTTAACCGTGTCACGAACTAACATTTTTCTTGCCTCTCTGATCATGTATTTAACACGGTTACGCTGTTGTTTATATTCAGTGAACATTTTATTGCTACGTAGATCGTTTCTAAGCGCCATCGCCTGCACGATTTCCGGAGTAAGCCAGGGAGGAAGAGTGTTAGATTTTACCCTCCTCTCGCGTAGAGGAGCATGTTTATTAAGTACATTTAGGAAAAGAGAATACCAAATACTGAGGGCGGTATTTGGATCATAGGACAGGAGCACGTCATTAAAAGGAGTATTTTCTAGATCAAATAGAAATTCGTCTTTCATGAAGAGAGAGAGAGAGAGAGAGAGAGAGAGAGAGAGAGAGAGAGAGAGAGAGAGAGAGAGAGAGAGAGAGAGAGAGAGAGAGAGAGAGAGAGAGAGAGAGAGAGAGAGAGAGAGAATGACGCCATATGTAGAGTATTATGTCAGTGTCTGCGTGGTGACGGAGTTGCCTCTTTTACGTCACCGCCACTGTCTGACTTTCTCTAGAAGAAAAGGATTTTTTTTTTAGTGTTTTAATTCTTTTCTGAAAAGAATTAATTGTTACTAAAGAAGTTGAAAGGATACAAAGATGGCTAACGAATTCATCCAATGTCTTTCTCCAAACTAGCTATAAGCAACTGTTCAAGTAAATATGACAAAAATTACGGACTCTAATCTGGGTAAACCGACTTCCTATAAACGGTTGTTTATGTCTTCAATTGGACATTCAATAACAATATGCTCGGAGGCTCTCTTAGCCACCCACTTAAGAAAGTATTTCGCCACGTTTCAAGTTTGTGTGTACATAAATATAGGAGATTCTCTTGTTTAGATACATACGCACACACATACATACGCACATACGGCGCTTCGCCCCAAATGTACGTTCAGCAGCGAGGTTAGCGTAACTAGACATGACGTAATTTTTATCTTGTTACTTCAATTGTTAGAGGTATAGCCTGCCCGCCTTTGACATCATGGACATGCTATTAAATTCGTCCCACTGCGACCCGTCCGAAAACGTCCCTTTTATAAATAGAGCAGACTTAACAAAGAGCAACGCGGGGCACCACTTGCAGGACCAATCTGTGCCTACTGCATGTGGGTCAGCTTAATTGTTTTTCGCTCGATGACTACTGCAATAAAAAGGAAAATGATGAAAGATTCTGTATTTACTGCACATATGCTTTAAATATGCATTAAGAAAAGTTCACATTTGCATTATGAATATACATTACATAATGTCAACAAATATTTTGACGCAGGGATACGGCAAGTGTAAGTCTGATCATTTTGTACATATCTGGCTTGGCTAATTTTAGTTTATCTGAAAACGTTTATCACATTAACAAGGAAATCAGAAATTTAAATATTTGACGTGTCTAATTGTGTGTGAATTCGAAAGAATAATCGTCCTCCAAATAAATTTCTGATTTCACATTAATTCATTCAAGACTTGCCGCATCCGGATACGCGGCTTTAGCCGCGTATCCAGATGCTGCAATTCTTGAACACCACCTTGCCGCCGTTAACCGTTTTAGCCCCAAGGGCCCAGTTCTCAAATTTTGGAGGTGTTGCCTACCGACTATGTACATGTTGCAGGAGATTGCTTGTCCATGATAATTCAAGGGTAGTGCCGGATTAGCTTGGCGACTGAAGGCGCCAAGCTAATCTTGCACTACCCTTGAATTATCATGGTCAAGCCATCTCCTGCTGTAGGTATCCGGGGCTAAAAAGGTTACGTACAACGTTTACTGTGCATGTAGTTTATTATAACTGGGTTTCACTAAAATAAAACACACACACGAAAAGACACCTTTCGGTGTGATGCTGTGCAATGTACATAGTTTAATTCATGTACAGTTTACTTGGGACCAATGCTGCAAAATTAAATCATTGTAAAAAGAAAGCTAGAAAGACACAGACATTGTTACATTGTTGTCCAAATTGCGCTAACAAGACAGGGGCGGATCGGGTGGGGGGGGGGGGTGTTTGGAGGGGTTCCGCCCCCCCACCCAAATTTAAAAAAATGCTATTGCAAAGTCCCTTTTTTGGGGTGTTTGGAACACCATCCCCTTCCCCCCCCCCTGTTGTTTGATATTTTGGCGAATGATGAGAGTCTAAACATGCACCCGCCTTCCCCCAGTTGTTTGATATTTTGGCGAATGACGAGAGTCTTAACACGCACCTGGCTCCCCCACCCCTATCCCCTCTCCCGCTTTTGGATTTTTCGGCCCCTGGAAGCAAGGTTTAGCGTCGGGGAGGCCTTTTGTATCAGGTTGAAGGTCTCAAACAAAAAGTTGGACACCTTACCCCCCCCCCCCCATTTCTATGTAACTGATCCGCCCCTGCAAGATATCCCGTAGTTTTTCTTAGTCGATGTGTTTAGAACTATGCATGTGGTAGTTTTATGGTGATCTTCGAGATAATTATGGAAGATTATTTACTCGAAATTGTATACTCAGAGGCAAAAGAAACGCGGAAACAATATAGAAGTCTCTTTACGAGTTAATCTGAACAATTGTTTCATAATTACCGTGCACAGAAAATTAAGATAACAATCAAACATCACAGACATGTGCATCTTCAGGTCTTTCTGTGACAAAATGACGTAGCAACATTCAGAAAACAAACACTGTAAAATTAGTGTATGACCACCCCGGGCGTTGATCACGGCTCTACATCTCCGGTACACAGACCTCACTAGAGTGTTTATTTGTGATTGCGGTATCGTGTACCAGACGCGGCCAATGGCGGCACTTAGCTGGACAGTTGTTTGAGGCCTTGGCGCCAACTTGTTCAGCTTCCCCCCCCAGAGCATCCCAAAAATGTTCAGTTGGGTTAAGGTCAGGCGAGCGACCTGGATGGGGCAGCAGATTGATGTTGTTATGTTGCAGGAAGGCTTGTATTGCATGTGCATTGTGTTGCTGTGCATTATCTTGCTGGTACAGGTGGTTTGGGTGACGGTGGAAAAACGGCACCAAATGAGGTCTCAGCACTAGATTGATGTACCGGTCACCATTGAAGCCATTTCCTCGTCTTCGGCTGACATTTCCGAAGACCACAGGTCCTATTTGCTGGTTTACCCCGATTGCACCCCCAAATCATCACGCTTTCACTTCCCCATCTGCTCCGCTGCAAGATGTTAGCAGCTGAAACCGCTGTCCATGTCTTCGTCAGATCTTAATACGGCCATCAGACGGATTAACGCAGAACTTGCTTTCGTCAGTGAAGAGGACCCTGTGCCAGTCACGATGGCGCAGTTTATGTGGTTTTGCGCCCACTGAAGACGGTTCCGGAGGTATCAAGCAGTCGAGATGGGTCGTCGAGCTGGTCGGCTTCAATGGAACTTTCCTGAAACCAGCCTTCGACGTACGGTGCGGGTACTAATCAGTCTACGGGCCTGCCAATGGCGTTTCTGGCCGTGTTGGCAGCGGTCTCACAGAGATCCCTCATAATTATGCTGACGTCAAATATGGCGGTCTTGTGCTGCTGTCGTTGCGGTCGGCCTGCCGCTCCTCGGACGATCATTAGTGGTGCTGGTTGTCTGGAAACGGCTCTGAAGGCGATAGACAGTGGAGACATGCTCACCTAGAGCGATAGCGACCTGCTGTGGTGACTCTCCGGCGTCCAGACGTCTCAGTTAGTGCTCTTTCACGATCTTGGGCTGAAATTCTCGGCATCAGGATCTAGCGGCAGATTTGGAATGTTTTAACTATTTTCAAGGCGGAGTATTATAGCCTGGGTTCACTGTGCAGTGAGAGCTGATGTTCACATTTCTGCACCCGGTGCAGGTGGGTCACATGACGCATGCTGACGCCGTGCAGAGAAGGCTGACGGCAGTATTCGCGCAGTGCGGTATGGTAAAAAATAGGCTAGTACTGTAAGAACTGAGCTTGCTGCACGTGCTGACAACATTCATTCCGATCTGTCATCACATTAGCAACATTTCAACGGTTCTCTATTTTTCGCCGCGCGTTTTTTATGCCTCATAGTTTATTTAGTCGGAGAACTGCTCCGTGCAAATAAACTTCACGTCGACAATTTTAATAAAAATCAATTGAGAACTACGATTAACTCATTCGATACGTGCCGTTAACGGATACGCGGCTGTCTCGAATGAGTTAAAGTGTGTGTGTGTGTGTGTGTGTGTGTGTGTGTGTGTGTGTGTGTGTGTGCGCGCGCGTATGTGTGTGATTTCAACCTTTAAAAAGGATTATTATCGCCACAATATGAAGTGAGAAATCAAGATCTACATAAGATGGCATGTTGCAACATACCTGTCACACTATATTTGTTTTAGTTTTTATATCCGAAGTTTGTTAAAAGTGATGTAATGTACACAGACAAAGAAAAAGCGTGATCGGAACCTCTGAAAAGGCGTTGTTATGTCCGACTTTTGTTGTATCTGACCTTGTTATAAGATAAGTTAACTGTACATGCATAATTCGTCAGAAAATTGCAGAATTTTTCCTGGAGTTTGGCACGCTGGGCACGGACCTGCACTGGGAAAAACTCCCGCTGTGTTGTCTCCCTTCAATTTGCAAAAGATCTGCCGGGTGGCGCTCGTCTTCCGGGGAACTCTTCTGTACCCACTGTACCACGCGGTGATGACGCGCTTCCGGCGACTCTTCAGAGATGTGATTGAATTCCGAGGTTCGGGTGGCAATCGTAAGGCTAAGACGGTGTTCCAGTTCAAATTCCGTCTGCAACATGTCCAGTGTCCAGTTAAAAAGGGTTTTAGGGCCTGCCAAGAACATTGTGTATTACAATGAAAATCTCGCTTTTCACACAAAAAACCCAAAACAACCCCCCCAAAAAAAAACCCCAAAAAAACAAAAAAACAAAAACAAAAAACAACAACAAAAAAAAAAACCAAACAAACAAAACAAACAAACAAACAAACAAAAAAACCCCCCAACAAAACACAACAAACACCCCCCAAAAAACAAACAACCCCCCCCAAAAAAAAACAAAAAAAAAAACAAAACAAAAAACAAAAACAAAACAAAAACAACAACAAAAACCCAACACCCCCCCAAAAAAAAAAAAGAAAAAAAAGAAGAAAAAACAACCAAAAACCCCAAACAAACACCCCCCCCCCCTCCAAAAAAAAAAAAAGAAAAGAAAAAAAAAGCAAAACAAAAACAAAAGCAACAACAACAACAAAAAAGACAAACAAACCAACAATGCCCAGCAACCAACCAACCAACCAACAAACAACAACAACAACATCAATAACGACAACAGAACGAAACACCCACGAACTTAACGCGTTCAGTGCCGACTGTGTTTCTGCAGTCTTCATTAATTCAAGATAAAAGAAAAACTTTGGATGTTCCAGGAACATTGACTCAAAGTGGTGTCTATCTATCTATATCCCGTAGTCTTTCCGACCGTTGGGGCACCACTGATGACTTGGCAACCAGCTCCCTCCATTTCTCTCTGTTCTGTCATTCTTAGCGTATCGCCCAGCCTCAGTCCTGTCCACTCTGAGATATTGTCCTCCCATCTTTTTCTCTGTCTTCCTCTCCTTCGTCCTCCTTGCACAGTGCCTTGCAGGATTGTTTTGGCAAGCCTTGCTGAACGCGTGACATGCCCATACCACTTCAGTTTGCGTTTTTTCATAATGGCTAATAGGTCTTCATAGGGCCCGATGGCTTGCCTGATTCTGCTTCCCACTTCCTCGTTTGTGATGTGATCTTTGTATGAAATGCCAAGCAGCCTTCGAAAACATTTCATTTCAGTGGCTTGTAGCCTCCTTTCAAGGTCTGCTGTGAGGGTCCATGACTCGCAGGCATACAAGAACTGAGGAGCGCATCAGTCTAATCTTGGAGCAGAGTGTGATGTTTCTGTCCTTCCATATGGTCTTCAATCTTGTCAGTGCTGCTGTTGTCTGCGCAATCCTGGGCAGTATTTCTGGTTTTGATCCCTCATCTGTCACAATGGCTCCTAAGTATTTGAATTTATTAACTTTTTCCAGTTTTGGGCTTCCAATCTTGAGGTCAGTGCCAATACCACTGGTGTTATTTGTCATCAGTTTAGTCTTCTCTGCACTGATTTCCATCCCATACGCAATGGCTGTACTGTCCAGCTTTTCCACCAGCTGAGCTAGCTCCTTCTCTGTTCCTGCAAGGCCATCAATGTCGTCCGCAAAGCGCAAGTCCGTGATTGTTCTGCCTCCAATACTGACAGTTCCTTCATGATCTTTCAGAGCGTGTTCACGATTCTTTCCAGGAAGATGTTGAAAAGAGTAGGTGAGAGCAAACAGCCTTGTCTGACTCCGACTGTAGTCCTAAACCAGTTTCCTATTTTGCCGGGGGCTCATGAGGATCTATACCTCTTGCAGATGTGTGGTTTTCATATTTTCTCGGCACTGAGCAGGCTAATGGCATTGGCTATCGCGGGGGCAACAGTGGTTTATAATGAAGAATTTACACGTCACGTATTTTCTGCTGCATAGTCGATGAATGCATGTTATTTGTGTCCTAGCCCGTGACGTTTGGCTGTACGCCTTAACCCATTCAGCCCTGACGCACTGCAGCAGGATGTGGATCGAGCATGATAATTCAAGAGTAGTGCCAGATTAGCTTGGCGCCTGTCGGCGCCAAGCTAATCTGTCACTACCCTTGAATTATCATGCTCGATCCATCTCCTGCAGCAGGTGCATAGTCGTTAGATGACGCCTCCAAACTTTGGGAAATACGTGCGTGGCGTTGAATGTGTTAATGCGACCTGCTGCATGCTTTAAAGGGATAAGCATTCGCAATATCTCCTGTATATATGTTGTTAGTATGTTTTACAGTAACGCTACACAAAAAGGCTATTTTGAATGTCGTAAAAATGAAACTTTTCTGCCGTTTTTCTCCTTTGTATGCAAGAGAGTCCCGGAAAGAAGGATATGAGACCGTCTCAAAAGGTGAATGTTCCAAACGGGACAAGCTGACTAGAAATTGAAACCTTGTTTTATGACTTAAGTTTCTTGTTAACAGATTGTTTGGGACCTGTGTTACTTGGAAATAATATAGGTTAGAAGATAGTCTGCTATATTGCACTTGAGATATTTGATTTAGCCAACTTCATCACTCACCATGTGTGCGCGTGATGGCAATGCGAAACTGATCGGACGTGACAAACGGACACAGGATTCCGGGGTTGATCGAAATTCGGCGCAGCTATTAATCCCGAGGCGCAAGTGGCTTGTATGCTGCAGTTTTTAACGTTTTTCTGTGCAATGAAGATATTGGGTTTGCTTTGTAACGTTCAACTTAGCAGGTAGTGTTCAATGAAGCATTTGCTCACTGTTGTATGGACAAAGGGTGACACCCAAACAGTTTTTTTCCCCGATGTTTTTTCCCACCGGAGTAGCTCATAATTAACACTTTTAGTGCAAAATAATTGGTATGCATGTGAGAAAGGAAGACAAAACACAAACAAATTTCAGTTTGTTTAATTGATGAAGTGGTAATTAGCACTCTTTCCAGACACACTCTTTTCTGTCCCATTTTCTTTGGCAATTTGCACACCATGACAGGTGAAAACGTTACTACACAGATTTTATTAAAAGGACAGTAGCATCAGTTGTATCTCATTAGTGTTTAATGAGACCAATTGTCATAATTCAAATATCTGTTATGTTTCTGAGAAAAACTAGAATTAGTTGACTCATTCAGCCCGAAGGTCGTATTTCCCAAATTTTGGAGGCGTCATCTAATGTCTGTGCACCAGTTGCAGGAGATGGATCGATCATGATAATTCAAGGGCAGTGCCAGATTAGCTTGGCGCCGATAAGCGCCAAGTTAATCTGGCACTACCCTTGAATTATCATGGTCGACCCATCTCCTGCTGCAGCGCGTCAGGGCTGAATGAGTTTAACTGGAAGTGGTAATCAGCCATGACCTTTTGAGACGGTCTCATATTCAAGTCTTGGTTGAGGCAGACAACACTGAGAACTCGTTGCGAATTTTAGCAAGCAAAGCACGCCCTGCAGGAGATCGCTGTATGGTCCAGCGTCCAACGTACAAACCACTAGAACTTTCATAAATGATTCAATTTGAAAAATAATCTGAAAAGTTAAATAGTACGTATCTTAATCGGTCCATCCCCTTCTCTAGCATATCAGACCATTACGATAGTCGAGGATTAGTATAGTTCTTAATTATGCGTGCATGGATGTCTGTGTGCCTGGGTGTATGTGTGTGGCTATGTCCGTCTTATCCATTTTGTGTACTTCACTTGATATATTTATACTATCTATCTATCTATATCCCGTAGTCTTGCCGACCGTTGGGGCACCACTGATGACTTGACAACCAGCTCCCTCCATTCCTATCTGTTCTCTGCCATTCTTAGTGTATCGCCCAGCTTCAGTCCTGTCCACTCTGAGATATTGTGCTCCCATCTTTTCCTCTGTCTTCCTCTCCTTCGTCCTCCTTGCACAGTGCCTTGCAGGATTGTTTTGGCAAGCCCTGCTGAACGCGTGACCACCAGTTTGCGTTTTTTTCACAATGGCTAGTAGGTCTTCATAGGGCCCGATGGCTTGCCTGATTCTGCTTCCTACTTCCTTGTTCGTGATGTGATCTCTGTATGAAATGCCAAGCAGCCTTCGAAAATATCTCATTTCAGTGGCTTGTAGCCTCCTTTCAAGGTCTGCTGTGAGGGTCCATGACTCACAGGCATATAAGAACACTGAGGTGACCAAGGAGCGCATCTGTCTGATCTTGAAGCAGAGTGTGATGTTTCAGTCTGTCCTTCCATATGGTCTTCAATCTTGTTAGTGCTGTTGCTGTCTGCGCAATCGTGGACAGTATTTCTGGTTTTGATGCCTCATCTGTCATAATGGCTCCCTAGTATTTGAATTTATTAACTGTTTCCAGTTTTTGGCCTCCAATCATGATGTTAGTGCCAATGTCACTGGTGTTATTGGTCCTCAGTTTGGTCTTCTCTGCATTGATTTGCATCCAAACGCAATGGCTGTACTGTCCAGCATTTCCACCTTTTATATATTTATACGCTCCCGTCCAACTGGAATTGCCCATTCGTGGGATAAATAATTTTTTTTTGACTTGACGAGTTCAGTTCTGCATTGTAAGGCCTGACAAAAATTAAATGCGCCTCTTTTTTCATTGTTATTTAAAAAAAATATTATCATTTTTTTTTATTTACAGCGAACTCGTCTGCGTAATATCTATAACAATTCCCGTTCTTAACTCTACAGGAATCATCGCGACAAAAACCGCTACCGACGCACAAAGGATTAACGAGAGACTCTAACCCCAGGCAATTAAATTATATTTGTTATAATTCCCGCCGTAGTCAAACTTTAACGGAAAATAAGTCTTTTGAACCTGCAGCCGAGACTGCCGATCTCTTCTCACGCACTACAAAAGCATACAAAGACACGCTTCTGAAACAAATCCCCACCCACCCTATCGCCTTCTTTCCACTACGTTTCCAAAACCGGACCAAAGGATAACAGTAACATTGACGAGATTATCCCAGTCTCAAGCTACGAATTTCAAACGGACTAAGCCCATTGCCACTCTTAAGTCCTCAGTCAGATTTTTTAGTCTTCGAGAGACATAGATTCTCATGAGCCCGTGCGTTGCACGGGCTCATGAGAATCTATGTCTCTTGCTGACGAACGCTGGCTCTGTTTCCCTAAGACGGAAAGGTGTTACGTGTGTTTGGAGCTTTTGACTGTGTCGATTACTCAAGGGACTAAACTCACTTCCGTATCCTGCTCAGCTGTGCGCGAGCACGAAGTGTCAGTCGATTGAAGCAAGTCGTAAGCGACAGCTCGGCTCTGCGGCTGCGCAGGACGCCCACTTCCAACGTTAGAAAACATTGGGTATACCGGTGTGACTGCCTGCAACTGACAGCGACGCAAAATTTTATTTAAATTTCGAAGTTTAGAAGAAAGAAAGGACAGGGAATGTTAGATACAACCTGCTTCGCTTACAACGAGGTCGGATATAACAAATGTCGGATATAAAAACGGAGAAAGAAACATGCTTAGAAAAGACAGTTACAACACAATTTATTAATATTTCGGGTAAATACTCTTTTTCAAAATAGACAAACAAAAATTAGTTTGTTTGTTTGTTTGTTTGTTTTGAAAAAGGGTATTTACCCGAAATATTAATAAATTGTGTTGTAACTGTCTTTCTAAGCGTGTTTCGGCTTTCTCTGTTGGGTACTTCTTTGCATTTTACACGCTTGGCAGTCACCGTTTTGGTCTGGATTGGCTATAAAAACATTTTTTCCAGAGGTCCCAACAGCACTCCTTCTATTTGAATTACTTCTTTTATAAGAAACTTCGGATATAACAACAAACGGATTGGGTCCCCAGGCGATTCGTTATGTCCGAACCAGGAGGACCCGCACTAATATTGTTTATCCGATGTTTGTCACCAGCAAAGTAATTTGATTAAAAAGTGAGTTTGGGACCTCTAAACAAGCGCAGACCATGTCTTGTGTCTTTCCCCCCCCCCCCCTCTCCAGGCTTTGTTATAATAATAATAATAAAGAGGATTTATAAAGCGCTTATACATGGTAAGCAAAGCCGACTTATTTTATTGTTTATTACTTCTTGTTTTTATTTTAAACCTTTCACTGCCGGAAAAAAAATCAACACGATGCAACCGCAAGAGACAAAGATCCTCATGAGCCCCCGCGATTGCGAGGGCTCATGAGGATATGTGCCTCTTGCTGAGACCAATTTGCATCCATTTTGCAGCTTTTAGTCGTTAAATGAAAAAAAAAATAATTTCAGAAACAAAATATCAATTCAGTGGCTTCTCATGTGTAGTTTTGTGTGAGAGTATAGATAACGCTTTAGTACATAACTTTTGCTTTTCATTAAACCCAGACCAAAAGGTGCAACATGCCAAAAAAAAAAAAAAAAAAAAAAAAAAACCAACCCAAAAAACAAAAAAACAAAAAAACTCCACCTAACCTAAAGAAACACGCTTAAAAAAGACATTCGCGACGCACTTATCAAATTTATCACATTTTCGGGTTTGGGGGTTTGTTTCGATTTTTGGGAAACATTGTCCACGACGAAGAAAAAAAAAAAGCAACACAAAGAGCAAAGTCTATTACAAACGTCCATTTAAAGCCAGAGACTTATCAACCAAACCACAAACGCTTTAACAAGCTTCACGCAAAAGATTACGGGGCCGAAGTCGGCCGCAGTGGGCCCTCGCACATTCGTGCGCGGGCCCACTGCGGCCCGATGGTCTGAACTTTGCATCGACCATGATAGTTAAAGGGTGGTGCGCATTGTCAATCTGTCTACTGATGTGTAGTGTCGTAAACATAAGAGAAATTTGTGAATCAAGCTTAGCGCTCAATTTGTATTCTGAAGTTGACCGTGATCTTTTATTTTCTATTTTGTTGGATTGTTGATGTGTACTATTTATTATCAAGATTAAAAATAGTCCGTTTGAACGTATATCACTCATTTTGATTTGATTATTTATTTTGTTTTTCTGTCCCACAACCAGGCAATGTCAGCCTTGACATCAAACTTGTTATTGTTGTCCACGCTTGTTTTGTTGCTTATGTCTTGTGGAACTGTTGTTCCAGACCGCGCTAGACGAATGCAAATTGAAGTAAATGGATTTGAAATGTAGTACCTGTGTGTACACCGGGCCTTCAACTTAACGCTGTGTGGAGCTTTAAGTGTTTTGTCCTCTGTTTCCTGTTTGTATGGTATTTTTTTTTTATTGTATTGTTGTTGTACTTCAGCGCGAGGCTTTTACGAGTTTTATTGTGTGTGCCGGGCGATGTTTTTTTTTGTTTTTTGCTTTGATCTTCTTCTCTTTTACTTTTAGCTGGGGAGCACGAAAACACATTCTGCCTCAGGACCCAAGTCCCCAAATTGTGAAGGTGAAACTGAAGGACTGCACTACCATTTTGGAGACAGATCAAGCATGATAGTTCAAGGGTGGTGCCAGAATAGCTTGGCGCCTAGGGGCGCCAAGCTATTCTGGCACCACCCTTGAACTATCATGCTCGATCCACGTCTTGCTGAATGTGTCGGGGCTGAATGAGTTAAATGGCAATACTTCTTGAAAGGTGCAGCTGGCCAGCCTTGTTGAAACCACCACAGGCCGTGGTCGGCCCGAGGACCTTTTGCTGGTTGGGTGCCTCTCAAAAGATTATTAGCTGCCGAGAAAAATCGAACTGCAAGCGGTATAGATCCTCATGAGTCCCCGCAGTTGCGGGGGCTCATGAGGATCTATACCGCTTGTTGAAATCACTTTCCATCCATGTCTCTTTGAAGTCTATATGTGGTCGGTTTTAAATAACAAATAACATCACCTGCGACAACTGACGGTGAAGGTGTTAAGACAAGAGAAAAGAATCGCTTGCTCAAGACATGAAAGAATTTATTGTTGTGATTTGCAACGCCTTGTCTGTTGGATGTTGCAACACATCTGTGTTGAACCAACCACAAATAACCGTCTCTGATTTTTGACAAACTCCGGCTCGTAGTTATTTTTGTGTGTTGGAGAGGATTGAGGGGAAACACAAATCAGCTGGTTTTAGGATCAATGGAATCTGACACAACACTAAAGTACATTTCAGAAAACGACAAAAAGACAAGAATCGCTAGAATTTTAAGATTTAAAGGTCTGCTCACACTCTGTGTTCTTCACGGATGAATGTTTATGGACTCAGAGTAACGGACCTGATCTTCGACGAAATATTGTAAGCATCGCCAGTGATATTTATATATGAACCCATTCGAGACGTGCCGCACACAGATACGCGGCAAGAGGCCGCGTATCCGTGTGCGGCACGTCTAGAATGAGTTAAGAAAGGGTGAAGACTTTTTCATTTTAGTGTACAAAAAATACCAAAGTATGGTTCATACAGGGGCAAAATTAGGTTAAAAAAATCTTTGCTACCATTTGAATCTCATGACAGACAACTGGCTACAAATTATGTCTTTGAAATCGTGAAAATTAATTATCAATTAATGATCCCACCCAATCAGAATAACTGGAGCCTGCGAGGGTTAAAAGCATCATTAAATCTATGCATCTGCGCTGCTAATGTCCATGCAGTTCTTTGGCTTTCGCAGCTGTTTTTAAATTTAATGTGAGATTGTCTTCTTTGCTTTCATGGCATTATCCTTTTCAATGATGAGAAAATGTGAACGCCACTCAACTGCAAGTGGTATAGATCCTCATGAGCCCCCATAGTTGCGAGGGCTTATGAGGATCTATATATCTTGCTGACATCACTTTGAATCCATGTTACTGGGACATCTAGTGTTTATTGATGTTGAATTAACGAAGACTGAAGAAACGCAATCTGCGTTAGATGACTGTGTTTCTGCGTCAGCTTGCTCTAGATGGGTTAGTTTCAACAATAATTCCGTTCAATTTTTATGAACGCAAGCCTCGACCTTTAACAACGCAACCTGACCTAGCAGTAAAAGAAGAAAATTCCACACAGACAACGAGAGATCAATGGAGAACAAAACTCGTCGAATCCACTTCCTATTCAAACAGGCTTAATCCCTCAAGAGTTTTCTCCCTTTGGAGCGAGTTTCTCCCCTTAGAAGAAAAAATATAGTGAGCGTTACTAGCTCGCGAATGAACGTCAGCAAGTAGACACACGACGAAGATTTTCGATACGGAAGAGGCCTATAGCATCATGTGCCCCTGCAGATTGCACGGGGCACATGCAGATCTATGCCTCTTAAATATTAAACAAATATGAAAGTGCATTTTAGAATCTCAAAATGCATGTACTATGTTATTAGGGCTTCAAAAGATATTAGTTTGTCATGCGCGTCTTGCCGAAGAGATATGTTCAATCGAAGTATGTGTTTTTCAAAAGGAGGAAGGTTTTGGGGGTTCGAATGGAACTTCATGTCTTGTCTGGAAGAATTACAGTCCGATTTGAAACCGGTTTCCTGGTGCAAATCGACTTATAGCTGGATTAGGGCCGATGTTGTCTAGTATTGATAAATGGCTTGAAAGAGTTTTTACTGCAACGCCTGACAGCAAATAGGCGGTTACACTGTACAGAGAGTGCGTACACTTCACACAATCAACACTTTATCAATATTGTGTTCTGTGCATTTTAACTCATTCAGGGCCAGCCGCATCCGGATGCACGGCATAAGCCGCGCATCCGGATGCGGCTGGCCGCGAATGAGTTAAACTTAACTAGTATATAAATTTAATAATAATGATAATAATGATAACTATTATATTCTCTCTCTCTCTCTCTCTCTCTCTCTCTCTCTCTCTCTCTCTCTCTCTCTCTCTCTCTCTCTCTCTCTCTCTCTCTCTCTCTCTCTCTCTCTCTCTCACTGTAAAGTTAGTGAAGGTTTTGTCACGAGCCGTCTTGACTACTGCAATTCTCTGCTTTTTGGTCTTCCAAATGAGCAGATTAACCGCCTTCAGCGAGTTCAAATTAATGCTGCAAGACTTGTGCAGCGCATGCGAAAACGAGACCACGTAACCCCTATACTGAAAGACCTTCACTGGCTTCCAATCCAATCCCGCATAAAGTTTAAGTCAGCGACCCTTGCATACCGTCACTTTGATGGCAGTCTTCCGTGATACCTTTCCTCCAATCTAATTATTTACCAGCTCTCTCGCTCACTGCGCTCATCGGGAGAGAAACTTCTCAAAGTTCCATTTCAAATCTGCCGGTGAACGCTCTTTCAGATGTACTGCTCCTTTAATTTGGAATTCCTTACCGACTGAGCTGAGAAATGCCTCCACCCTTACGCAGTTCAAAGCCAAAGTTAAAAACTTTCTTTTTCTCGCAGACTTTCGTGTAATCTCTACGGTATTTCTGTACATACCCCCTGCAGACTCTGTGCAAGTGTGTGTGTGTGTGTGTGTGTGTGTGTGTGTGTGTGTGTGTGTGTATGTCGTTTTCGCCTGCGCATTGAGTTATATTATAAATATGAGAAATGCGCCACATAAATACCATGTATTATTTTATTATTTTATCTATATGCGCGTTAAGGTTACTATTTTTGTTCACTTTCTTATGTTTTTCACCATCTTTTTGTTATTGTTATTATTATGTAGATTTTTAAGAGATATATAAAAATATACTCAAATAAAATGGTTTGCGAGAGTTTTTACAGCATTGCAGCGTGATAGTATTTTGTCAGGTACCCTGACAAATTAAACGGTCATTTAACTCGTCAATAAGACATCGAAGTTTGATAATCTCGGAGGCTGTTTTAGACGACCCCTGAATAAAGCATTTCCCTTTTATCAAGCATGTATGTACGCAAACTTCGAATATTTTCGCGTGCACACACACGCAGGCACGCACACGTGGGCTCGCGCGCAAACGGCGCTAGGCGCCAAACTGAAGTACGTACTCCAGCAAGGTTGAGAACGCGCGCGCTTTCCGCTAAACGAACGTTTTACAGCGAGGTTTGCGTAACTAAGCATGACGTAATTTTTATCTTGTTACGTCACGGTCAAATTTTGTCAGCCTATGACGTCATGTGCATGATATTAAAAGCGCCTCCGCCGCGTCATCCTAAAAGTCTCTTCTATAAATAGAAGAGATTCAGAAAGAAGACAAATGGGAAACAAAATGAAAATTTAACTCCTTGACTGTGGGTACGTGTTCATTCGTGTGTGCCGTGAGCGTGCGTGCGTGAGCGCATGCTTTCCACATCTTGTGAAAATATGATGCATATAACTGTAAACGTGGAAGTGTCTGGACGTGCGATGAGTATACTTTTGGAAGCGACGCCATGCTGAATGATGTCTTCCGAAGATGCTGCTTCCACGTGCTCTCCCATAATACGTTGCTTCCGCTTGCCTCGCTGTCGCTGGACGAGCTGCAAGAAAACGAAACTGACGTTCAACAATTACCTACGAATTTAATGCATAACGCGGTCAGTAGCAGCTAAGGCAGACTTCGCTGCAATCTTCGTTCACTTAAAACACACACACACACACACACACACACACACACACACACACACACACACACACACACACATACACACACACACACACACACACACATACACACACACACACACACATACGCACAC
>BTPG01000001.1:198314252-198396752 GCA_036245525.1 Semisulcospira habei
AACAATATTTAATTATCACTCAAAACGTTCTAGAGGTACAATTCTGGTTAACGAACTCATTCAGTATCTCCCTTTTATCTAGCTATATGCAAAATATCTAGTAAAAAATAAAAAAAAATTACGGACTCCAGTGAGGATCAACCGGTTTTTGTGAAATGGCAATTTTCTCGCACATGTACATCTTAATTATACAAATGAAAAAAAAAAAAAACTGCCACGAGAATATTCTTTTGGGGACAATATAATAAAATTTCCAGCTTATCCGTCCTCAAACGCGGGCTTTAGTAGCTGTCACACGCATGCACGCACGCGCGCGCGCGCATACTGCGCTTGGCGCCAAAAGTACGTTCTCCAGCAAGGTTTGCGTAGCTACACGTGACGTCATCTTGTTACTTCTTTGCCAGAATTCGGCCCCGCATGCCCAACACGTCATGTGCATTTTAAAACAGGAACAACAAAAACAAAAGAAAAACACAGCACGCAAACTCTTCATCGTGTTTACCTCAGTAATGATTCGTCAACACTGGCATCTTTTGGTTCGTGGCGGTCCTGTCGTTTGGCTGTCCTTGATATCTGTATCAACATCTGATTTCTAGTTCAGGAAATAAGAAAATAAACACGCGTGCCTGGTTTTGTTTTACATACACCACCCACACCACCCCCGATCACTCTGGGGATTCCGCTCCGTATCCTCCCCTCCCCCTCCACCAAAGCCCTCTTTTCTCTCCTTCCCGTTTTTTCTCTCATTCAGCTAACAAAAAAAAAAAAAAAAAAAAAAAAAAAAAAAAAAAAAAAAAAAAAAAAAACACCCCAAAAAACCAACCCCCCCCAAAAAAAAACAAACAAACAAACAAACAAAACAAACCCCCCCCCTGAAATCTTTATTAACCTTTTTAGCCCCATGGTCCCATTTATCAATTATTGGAGGTTTGGAGGTTTGCCTGACGACAATATACTAGTTGTAGGGGATGGACTGATCGTGATAATTCAAGGGTAGTGCCAGATGAGCTTGGCGCCGTCAGGCGCCAAGCTCATCTGGCACTACCCTTGAATTATCATGATCAATCCATCTCCTGTTGCAGGGACCCGCGGCTAAAAGGATTAAACCAATATCAAGGAGCTTCGACCGTCCCAGGAACATGGATTCAAAATGCAGTTAGCCAGAGGCATAGATCCTCATAAGCCCCCCCCCAATACTGCAAAGGGCTCCTGACGATCTATGTCTCTTGCACTTTGACCGTTTTCACTTTTCCTCGGCAGTGTAGGGGTTAAATGCGTTCATTGTTTTTCCTTTGCTGGTGGAAAAATCAATTCGCGCTCCAACTCTTCGAATAATTTACGTTGAAAGGATACACCAGTGTTCATACCCAGGAGACCCAGCCTGAAACAGATGACAATATAAAACAGTAAAAAATTAAAAAAATAAATAAAATAAAACCCCAATTTATACATAAAAAGACCAGAGCACTAAGCGAAGCAAAACAGACAACAGTACATTTCACATTCGAACGTAGACAAGATTAAATCGTGAAATAAATGACAGTTTGAAGGTAAGGAATGTATATAATTATGTTGACTTTAATAGGATCTTTGTAATAAGAAAGCTTAATATCGGTATGAGGTACTTCTCTTACCATTAGGCTTAGTTTATGGCAGTTTGAGGGCAACGAAAGTAAATAGTTATGTTGATTTTAATAGGATCTTTGTAATAAGAGAGCTTAACTCATTGAGCCCCGACACACCACAGCAAGACATGGACCGAGCATGATAGTTCAAGGGTGGTGCCAGAATAGCTTGGCGCCCATATGCGCCAAGCTATTCTGGCACCACCCTTGAACTATCATGCTCAATCTGTCACTAGAATTGTAATAGAGGGCAACTTCAAAATTTGGGGATTTCGGTCCTTGGACAGAATGTGTTCAGTAATATCGGTATGAGGTGCTTTTCTTATCTTATGCTTAGTTTATGACAGAAGGTAATAAATGTATATAGTTATGTTGATTTCAATAGGATCTGTGTAATAGGAAAGCGTAATATCGGTATAACCTACTTCTCGTACTGTGCTGTTAGGTTTAGTTTATAAACACAAACAAGTTAGTTTTCTGTTATTTCTGTACTATCTGTCAGCCGAAGTGTTTAATCTTTTAATGTTTAAGCTTTAAAGGTTGAACGTTTATGACGAAAAGTCAAATTCGATATGAAAAAGGTAGTTAACTTTAATTAAAAAAAAAACAAAAACTTTTTGTAAATTGCGCTTTTGTGATTAGTTATTTTTTGTACATTTATGTTTTGTTAAGCGCCTAGAGCTCTAATTTCTAAGGTTAGGCGCTATACAAGTACTCATTATTATTATTATTATTATTATTATATCAAATTTGACTTTTGGCTCAACCATCGCCATCTTGGTAAGGGGGACAACTCTTACGTCGAAGACATGTCATTGCTCTTTTACTGTGTTGCCGACACTCTAGGGTGCTGCTCTTAGCGCTTGCTCAGTACACGCCATCAATTACCTTGCCACTGTCCACGGTACCGTGTGCAGAGTGACTCCAGCTTCCCGTCCGTACACGCTGAGCAGGTAACCACAATTGGCCAGTATCATTAGGACAACTCCCGCCATCTGCCGCTTGTAGCGCCAACTAGCTCTATACTGAAATTGAAAAGTTTCTGAATTGTATATGCAGAGAAGATATTTTGTATGGAAGAGGGGGTTGGGTGGGGGTGGTGGGGGGGGGGAGAGATGTGGCTAGGGAGGAGGGAGGGGGCAGCGTGCCTGATCTGTTACTGCAAGGGGTTGGGGGTGGGGGTGGGGGATAGTGTTCCACGCCCACCCAAAAATTAAACATTATAGTCAAAATATAGGCTTATATGATGAACTACCTTTCTGCCCCCTCCCCCACCCCCCTCCCCTCATGGGTTTCTAAGCAACTGATATGCGTACTGGTTTGGCCTAGAGTCGTAAGGTTCAAAATCACAGACCAGCCTGCAATGGTGTCATTAGTATGTTCAGTCTATACAAACAAACGGGCGAATAATGAAGAGCGTTCGCGTTAAAACGCACAGAGCGCCAATAGATTCACTACAGGAAATAAAGAATCTCCGACTGTTTCTGTTGCTGTCTAACCTTTTGTGAAAATATTTACTGCTGTCTCTTTCCACAAAGAGTCGGTTTAATCTCTTCACTGCCATTGTGCACACATTGCGTTTAACTCATTCTACCCCAACACCGAAATCCCAAAAATTTTGCCGTTGCCCTCTGAAGACTGCAGTGCAGTGCAGGACACAGGTCGACCATGATAGTTCAAGGGTGTTTCCAGAATAGCTTGGCGCCCATAGGCGCCAAGCTATTCTGGCATCACCCTTGAACTATCATGGTCGATCCTTATCTTGCTGTGGTGTGTCTGGGGTGGAATGACTGAGTTAAAAAAAATTCACAGTAAGTTCGAGGTCAAAGTTGAAGATCCCAATCCGTCTCAAAGGGACATAGGCACCAAGTGACCTTAACACGAGGCTTAGATCTTCGTGAAACCCCGCAACTGCTGGGGCTCATGAAGATCTGTACCTCTTGCAGTTGAGTGGTGTTCACTGTTTTCGTGAATGAAGGGGTTTATATCCTCGCGTCTCTCCTGACCGAATTGTGTAGATCCCGCCATTTGCGCTGTACACCGGTGACGCACAAGTTTTCAGAATTCTTGTTTTTGAACAATAAAAATCGTCGTTGTGTGTGTGTGTGTGTGTGTGTGTGTGTGTGTGTGTGTGTGTGTTTTGGGGGGTCTACGTACAGAACTTGGAATAATTTTTCCTCTTGTTATATCCTACACCAAGAAAATAAAAATAAAAAAGAAAACAGGTCACGTTTTAGATCGAGGAACACCATAAACGTACAGGGCCTACAGCTGACCAATACATAAACCACCACAAATATATACAACTGGCCAAACATAAAACATCATAAACGTACAAAGATGGACTATACATAAAATATCTAGGCTATACATTGTTTATTGTACAACAAATGCGTACATACTATTTCCACTTGGACAAGTTCTCAAGCTGCTTGATTCTATCGCTTTCACCATAATAGTTCAAGGTTAGTTTGGCGCCCAACAAGGGGACACAAATTATTTAGTTACTACTCTTTGCGAGAGTCAATTATAAACAACTCACCTGCATTCCAAAAGCAAAAACACTGATCACACACAGAAAAAACATTGCTATGGTCCGGTATGATTTTGGACCATAGTCCTCGACCCGTAATATCCAAAATCGCAGACAAGCACACATATAATTAAACGTACTGTGCTGATGACGTCGTAACCGGAAGCCAACCAATGAGCAAGGCAAGCGACTGCGCCTAGGGTTTGACCAGTTACCTCCCACCATGTCAGTGTAGGGGCCTGCTAGAAGAAAGACGATGTGTGAGAATGATAACTTGTTGAACGCCTTGACTGTTACTAGCGACACCGCTCGGCAGAAAAGACGCCTAGTTACGCGTCTTTTCTGCCGAGCGGTGTCTCCAGTAACAGTCAAGGCGTTCAGCAAGTAATTCATTGCGTGGTTACGCACTTTTTTCTGCCGAGCGGTGTCACCAGTAACAGTCAAGGCGTTCAGCAAGTAATTCATTGCGAGGTTAGACGTCTTTTCTGCCGAGCGGTGTCGCCAGTAACAGTCAAGGCGTTCAGCAAGTAATTTATTGCGTGGTTACGCGTCTTTTCTGCCGAACGGTGTCGCCAGTAACAGTCATCACGTTCAACAAGTAATTCATTGCGTGGTTACGCTTCTGCCGAGCGGTGTCGCCAGTAACAGTCAAGGCGTTCATGAAGTAATTCATTGCGTGGTTACGCGTCTTTTCGGCCGAGCGGTGTCGCCAGTAACAGTCAAGGCGTTCAGGAAGTAATTCATTGCGTGGTTACGCACCTTTTCTGCCGAGCGGTGTCGCCAGTAACAGTCAAGGCGTTAAGCAAGTAATTTATTGCGTGGCCGGGTTACGCGTCTTTTCTGCCGAGCGGCCAGTGTCACCAGTAACAGTCAAGGCGTTCACCAAGTAATTCATTGCGAGGTTACCTCGTCATTTTTGCCGAGCGGTGTCGCCAGTAACAGTCAAGGCGTTCAGCAAGTAATTTATTGCGAGGTTACGCGTCTTTTCTGCCGAGCGGTGTCGCCAGTAACAGTCAAGGCGTTCAGGAAGTAATTCATTGCGTGGTTACGCGTCTTTTCTTAGGATCGGTGTCGCCAGTAACAGTCAAGGCGTTCAGCAAGTAATTCATTGCGTGGTTACGCGTCTTTTCGGCCGAGCGGTGTCGCCAGTAACAGTCAAGGCGTTCAGCAAGTAATTCATTGCGTGGTTACGCATCTTTTCTGCCGAGCGGTGTCGCCAGTAACAGTCACGGCGTTCAGCAAGTAATTCATTGCGTGGTTACGCATCTTTTCTGCCGAGCGGCCGGTGTCACCAGTAACAGTCAAGGCGTTCAGCAAGTAATTCATTGCGAGGTTACCTCGTCATTTTTGCCGAGCGGTGTCGCCAGTAACAGTCAAGGCATTCAGCAAGTAATTCATTGCGTGGTTTCCGCGTCTTTTTCGCCGAGCGGCCGGTGTCGCCAGTAACAGTCAAGGCGTTCAGGAAGTAATTCATTGCGTGGTTACGCGTCTTTTCTGAGGATCGGTGTCGCCAGTAACAGTCAAGGTGTTCAGCAAGTAATTCATTGCGTGGTTACGCATCTTTTCTGCCGAGCGGTGTCAGTCGCCAGTAACAGTCAAGGCGTTCAGCATGTAATTCATTCTGTGGTTACGCGTCTTTTAAGCCTAACGGTATCGTCAGTAGCAGTCGAGGGTTCAACTTGGTTAATTGAGTAAACATAATAGGAAACAAAATCAAGTAGTGCAAACGGTGCCCCAAGTAGAAAAAGATCGGGACAAAATAATTTGCAACATCAGAATGCATCCTCCGCATATTTGCTCGTGCACTAATGAATGGTGATTGGAAATTACTTATATTTAATGGGAGTCAAAAGAAATCAAAGGAAAACTCATTCGAAACGTGCGAAATACGGATACGTGGCATTAGTTTAACTATTCTTTGCCGCGTATCCGTATGCGGCACGTTTCGAATGGCGGGTTAGACTAAAGTTGCGTCATCCGCTGCCTTTGGCCGATACATTTTAATTTATGCACCTATGTATGTCCTTTTAGAATTTTCATATTTTCTTACTTTGGTAGTGTGCACTCCCTCCTTTGACACGAGGCCGTCGTTGCTGATCGCTTGCACCCCGCAGGCAACAAAGCTGATCATGGCGCACAGGGAGAGGGGACAAGATTTCATCGGGGAGAAGAAACACGTAGGGATGGTACATCCTTTTTTCACCAGTGTTTCTCCTTGCACTGCGTAAAAAAAAAACAAAATGTAAAATTTATTAAATTTCAATTATCTGGAATAAATCTCTACTTTATTTTAATTTCAATTTTGTCCAGTTTCATTTCAGACCAAGTTCAGTTTTTAATCTTATTTGAAATATGATTCAACTGCGTGAAACTTAATTGCACGTCAGATTTTGCATCTGATAATTTGTTTCATGTAGGACTGAAAATCCCAAGTACGTAAAGGCCATCGGGCAAAGTCGGCCGCAGTGGGCCCGCACACGATGTGCGCGGGCCCATTGCGGCCGACTTCGACCCGATAGGCTTTTGCGTACTGGGACATGCGGGAAAGCATTCTCAAAATCTGTGCCGTATGCTCTGTAATTTTGGACCTAAGGGCTCTGTGTCGTTAGCTCTTCATTCACGGAACAGCAACCTGTAGAGCTGATACACAGTAAGCAAAGGTCCCCGGGCCCACTGCAGCCGACGCCTGCCAGAGAGTCCTTCGCGTATTAGATAAATATCGAAAACTGAACGAGCGTAAAGCGTTTCTTTCCTTTTTATTTAGAATTAGGCAGTCGGAAGTGCTTACTATCGTATTTTGTTGTCCTGCACCACATGTGGTAAGCCAGTATCATGACGACCGCTGCCGAGTGCACGCACATGACAACCACCGCAAAGATTATCTGGAACCAGTATCAAAGTTTGACCAATAAACATCTTTGAAAAAGAAACCACAATAGCAAAACGGGTATCAACTGCATTGTAGTCACGTTAGGATGTGCGGAAGGATAGGATAGGATAGGACAGGATATGATAGGATAGGACAGGACAGGATAGGATAGGAGAGAAAGAGGACAGGACAGGAGAGGAGAGGAGAGGATACGATACGATGTCATGACACGATACGATACAATACAATGTGATGCGATACGATTCAATACGATTCGATACAATACGATACGGCCATACGATACCCGAATACAAAATGGTACAATACTGTCGAGACAGTACAACAATACATTTTAGTGCACTGCAGTGCAAAGCAATGCAATGCAATGCAGTGTAATACAAAGCAAAGCAGTGCAATAATGGATATAATGACAGTGGACGCACATCTTGTGTTTTTGAAATCATTGCCGGTAATTCAGCATCAATGATCCTAGCCGTCAGCGGAACATGCATACAAAGTGGTTACAGCAAGAGGCATAGATCCTCATGAGTCCCCGTAACAGCGGTTGCTCATGAGGATCTATACCTCTTGCAGTTGGGTGGTGTTCAGTTTTACTCGTTGGTCAGTGGGGTTTATTATAATTATTAAAGTCCCTACGGTAACAAACTGGTGACCTGTGGGAAGTACTGCATTGCCAGAATCGCGCCTACACAGCTGATGACGTCAGCAATGCAGTGCGGAAGCAGTGACCACGTGACCCACGGAGGCCTCTTCTTTGCGCGCTTCTTTCCATTTGCTGTCAGTATCCTGAGAAAGACAATCAAGTGAAGTCGGTGCAGTACAAGGGAAGTAACAAGATTGTACGATTTGTTGTGTGGGGTATGAAAATATGGATTATTTCCCCTGGACTGAGACGGACACAACGAATGCACGAATGAATAAATGTATAAATCGAACAATCGATCGATCCTCCGACCAACAGACGAACAAAACCTACATACGAACGAACAAACGAATGTAACAACGGACGGACGAACAAACGAATGAATGAATGAATATATGAATGAATGATGAACGAACGAACGAATGAGCCAGCCAGGCAGCCACTTGAAACAAGCAATCATCCATCCATCCCATCCCATCCCTTCTTCCCTTCCCTTCATCCCTCCCTTCATCCCTTCCCTTCATCCCTTCATTCATTCATTCATTCATTCATTCATTCATTCATCCATCCATCCATCCATCCATTCATCCATCCATTCATTCATCCATCCATTCATTCATTCATCCACCCATCCATTCATCCATCCATCCATCATCCCACAAACAAACCCGACGAACTATACTGCACAACTAAAAACACACAAATAGCGGCTGACTTACAAGAAATGGCCCAGAACCCAAAGAGGCCCTGTTGTAAACCCAACAGCAGAAACGAGTGTGTCTTGGGTGTTGCCATGGCAGCCGGATGCTAGGAGCCAAGAGAAATCACCCTCAGTGTTGCACGTAATGTTACTTCCCTTGATCGACGTCACTCGACTTTTGTATGTAGCGATATAGTCCTGTTAAAAAAAAAAAAAAAAAAAAAAAAAAAAAAAAAAAAAAAAAAAATATATATATATATATATATATATATATATATATATATATATATATATATATATATATATATATATATATATATATATATATATATATATATATATATATATATACAACAAACCAAGGGGAATTACTCAGCGCTGGACAGACGAACAGTTAGATCCCCTGCCCCCGCCTATCAGGCACCCATTCGCCAGCCCACAGAGAAATACGCAGGTATATAACAAGACGATCATCTACATCCCTAAAAAAGGATGCATCATGTCTCTTATATAACCCATGTCTTTCTCCGGAACTTAGGAAGTAGGCAGGAGAAACATACATACACAAACACGAAGGTGCATTACTATATGTGGTCGAGTAAATACCCTGAATTCCCACAGTAGATGCACAGAACATTACACAACAATGTAACGATACAAATTTTGCCTCGAGTTATACTGAGATACTCACAAACCAGATAGGTGAGGCTAGCGCTGGCAGAATTGTACAACAAACCAAGGGGAATTACTCAGCGCTGGACAGACGAACAGTTAGATCCCCTGCCCCCGCCTATCAGGCACCCATTCGCCAGCCGACAGAGAAATACGCAGGTATATAACAAGACGATCATCTACATCCCTAAAAAAGGATGCATCATGTCTCTTATATAACCCATGTCTTTCTCCGGAACTTAGGAAGTAGGCAGGAGAAACATACATACACAAACACGAAGGTGCATTACTATATGTGGTCGAGTAAATACCCTGAATTCCCACAGTAGATGCACAGAACATTACACAACAATGTAACGATACAAATTTTGCCTCGAGTTATACTGAGATACTCACAAACCAGATAGGTGAGGCTAGCGCTGGCAGAATTGTACAACAAACCAAGGGGAATTACTCAGCGCTGGACAGACGAACAGTTAGATCACCTGCCCCCGCCTATCAGGCACCCATTCGCCAGCCGACAGAGAAATACGCAGGTATATAACAAGACGATCATCTACATCCCTAAAAAAGGATGCATCATGTCTCTTATATAACCCATGTCTTTCTCCGGAACTTAGGAAGTAGGCAGGAGAAACATACATACACAAACACGAAGGTGCATTACTATATGTGGTCGAGTAAATACCCTGAATTCCCACAGTAGATGCACAGAACATTACACAACAATGTAACGATACAAATTTTGCCTCGAGTTATACTGAGATACTCACAAACCAGATAGGTGAGGCTAGCGCTGGCAGAATTGTACAACAAACCAAGGGGAATTACTCAGCGCTGGACAGACGAACAGTTAGATCCCCTGCCCCCGCCTATCAGGCACCCATTCGCCAGCCGACAGAGAAATACGCAGGTATATAACAAGACGATCATCTACATCCCTAAAAAAGGATGCATCATGTCTCTTATATAACCCATGTCTTTCTCCGGAACTTAGGAAGTAGGCAGGAAAAACATACATACACAAACACGAAGGTGCATTACTATATGTGGTCGAGTAAATACCCTGAATTCCCACAGTAGATGCACAGAACATTACACAACAATGTAACGATACAAATTTTGCCTCGAGTTATACTGAGATACTCACAAACCAGATAGGTGAGGCTAGCGCTGGCAGAATTGTACAACAAACCAAGGGGAATTACTCAGCGCTGGACAGACGAACAGTTAGATCCCCTGCCCCCGCCTATCAGGCACCCATTCGCCAGCCCACAGAGAAATACGCAGGTATATAACAAGACGATCATCTACATCCCTAAAAAAGGATGCATCATGTCTCTTATATAACCCATGTCTTTCTCCGGAAGTAGGCAGGAGAAACATACATACACAAACACATATATATATATATATATATATATATATATGAATAAATAAAACCAGTCCAAGAAAGCTGGCACCACACACTCCAAATATGGATCCAAGCAGCAGTGAAATACTTAAAATATGAAGAAAGGATCCACAAACACCACGTAGTTTAGAAGGAGTTACACTTTTAATCTAAGCACAAATTTTCGCCCTCTCAGCGAGGGCTTCTTCAGGGAAATATTTTATATTTTAAGTATATATATGTATATATATATATATATATATATATATATATATATATATATATATATATATATATATATATATATATATATATATTATCACTTGTCAGATGCAAGGGTTGAAAGAAACAAAATCCAGTAGCATGACATATAACAATTAACATTATACGCCCGAATGACACATAGAACGCAACATGTAATTCAAACTCGACCTAACATACGTCAGAGATGATATAACAGTCGTTATTAACTCTTTCGCTGTCAGTAAACGCACGCTGTCAGTGAACGCACATTTTTTTTGTGGAAATAATTGTAAACTTCAACGATCTCAGATCCCCAACCGTCAATGGAGCATAAACATAAAGGTTTTTTTTTGTGCAAGAGGTATAGATCCTCATGAGCCCCCGCAACTGCGGGGGCTCATGAGGATCTGTACCTATTGCCTTTGGCTGCTGTTCCATTTCTCTCGTCAGTGAAGGTGTTCATCACTTCGCTGTCACTGGACGTAAATAATGTCATGGAGACTATGAGGATTCAACACCAATCAACCGTATCCGTCCGGAACATGGACATCATTATGGGCAGCAAGAGGCAAAGAACGTCATGAGCTCCCCCCCCCCCCTTGCCTCCCCCCTGGGTGGGTGGGGGTGGGGCTCTTGATGTTCTTTGCATTTTGAAGCTGTGTCGTGTTCGTATACCTTCCCGGCAAGGGGTTAATTTATACATCGTTTAACTCATTGTGCCCGAGGTACGACATGCCCACATTTTGGAGTTATCCTCTGAGGACTGCATTACAATTCAGGAGACAGATCGACCATGATAGTTCAAGGGTGGTGGCAGAATAGCTTGGCGCCTATCATGGTCGAGCCACAGCTTGCTGTGGTGTGTCGCAGGCAGAATGCGTTAAGAATAGCACAGTATCATCTTGGCGTCTTCCAAGGCACCAGATTCATCTAAATCAAGAACTACCATTGTACTGTAACGCTTCTTTATGCATGCAGTCGGTATCTAGAACGCAGAGTATAACCCAACGAAGAACGAAACACGCTTAGAAAAATTGTATCATAACTGTCTTTTCTAGGCGTGTTTCTTTCTTCAATGATCAATCGGTCGATCGACCCCCACCCCACCCCCCCCCCCACCCCCCGCGACCAACGAACGAACCACGCTTGGCAGTCACCTTTTGGGTCTGGAATTTGTGTTTTTTAGAACGTCCTCCAGAATTTGTACCGACAGATACAACACATATAAAATGTGCACCGGGATCATTCATGATAGCATGCAGGCATGAGCTGATCGCTGCGTCATACATCACCTTTTTAACACAGGTAGTGTTACTTACTACCCGTGATTAACTCCTTCGAGACGTGCCGCATCCGGACACGCGGCTTTCGCTTTGTCCGGATGCCGCACATCTCGACTGAGTTAAACATCGACCATCCCCGAGCTATAGCCATGGGATGGTGCAAAGTTATAGTGTCACATTGAATAGTCACGACCATAAATCTGTTACTAGAAGTGTGCAACACGTCGGCCGCACCTGTAGTAACATGCTGTTTCTTTAGTCGACGCGTAATGCGTAATGTTCTATCGCCCTAGCTTGAAGGTTCCGTAGCAACGTAAAAAACAGTACGTAGACTAAAAACAAAACAAAAATCAGGCCGGTATGGTGGGAAGGTTGCGTAGAATCCCCGACACAACGTCATAGTCTTAGGCAAGGTAATGTCTCTCTCTCTTGGCTTGACTTCGCGAACGAAGATTTTATAGGAGTTGCCCTCGACGTCTGCAGGCTTGTTCGTGGCTGCGGAGGCCAATCCGAGACAGGCAGGTTCGACCGCAGTGGCTGCAGGGGAAGGTATGGCCAGGGTTCTGAGCTGCGGCATCTCTGTTTTTTCTCCTGAGCCGCTTGTCCTTAAGGCTAGCTCTGTGAGAGTCCTCAAAGGAGACAGCTGCCTTGTAAATGGTGGAGCGCCAGGTGTCACGGTCCGCAGCAAGCGAAGACCACTGGTGGTGGTCGATTTGGCAGGCACTAAGTGACTTCTTGAGACAGTCTTTGTATCTCTTCTTTGGTGCCCCTCTGTCACGGTGTCCAGTAGCAAGCTCGCCGAACAGGGTGATCTTTGGTAGGCGATGATCCTCCATCCTGGAGACATGCCCCGCCCAGCGGAGCTGTGTCCGCAGCAGCAAAGCCTCGATGCTCACAGTTTCAGCCTGTTCAAGGACCTCGACGTTGGTGACATAGTCACTCCAGTGAATGCCCAGGATGGTACGCAGGCAGCGCTGGTGGAAGCGTTCGAGGAGTCGTAGTTGGCTGCGGTAGAGGGCCCAAGACTCGGAACCATACAGCAGGGTGGTGAGGACCACAGCTCTGTACACGCTGATCTTGGTGCCTGTTTTCAGCGGTTGATTGTGCCACAGCCGCTTGAAAAGTCGCCCGAAAGCGCTGTTCGCTTTTGCCAGCCTGCTGTCAAGCTCCTTGTCCAGCTTGGCGTCCGACGTGATAATGCAGCCAAGGTAAGTAAACTGGTGCACTGACTTTAGTTCAGACTCGCCAATGGTGATGTGAGGAGGGCGATACACTGTCTTGGGTGCCGGCTGATGGAGGACCTCTGTCTTTTTCAGACTGACCTCGAGTCCAAAGAGCTGGGCAGCATCTGCGAAGCAAGACGTGATGCGCTGCAGGGCTCTCTCTGTGTGTGCAACGAGGGCAGCATCATCAGCAAAAAGCAGCTCACGAATCAGTTGGTCTAGGGTTTTCGTGTGGGCCTGCAGTCGTCTAAGGTTGAACAGGCTGCCATCGAGACGATACCTGATGTACACTGCATCGTCATCATCGAGGTCCACTGTGGCCTGCTTCAACATCATGCTAAAAAAGATGGTGAAGAGGGTCGGTGCCAGCACGCAGCCCTGCTTTACGCCGTTGAGAATAGGGAATGGTTCTGAGAGATGATTGTTGAGTCTGACCTGGCCTTGCTGGTCCTCGTGTAGCTGGACAATCATGTTGAGGAACTTTGGGGGACAGCCAAGTCGCTCCAGGATCTGCCACATGCCTTGCCTGCTCACAGTGTCGAACGCTTTTGTTAGGTCGACAAATGTTACGTACAGCCCTTTGTTCTGCTCGCGGCACTTCTCCTGTAGCTGTCTCAGCACAAAGACCATATCGGTGGTGCTCCTGTTTGCTCTGAAGCCACACTGGCCCTCTGGGAGTTGGCCTTCAGCGATGGCAGGTACCAGCCGATTCAGGAGCAGCCTTGCAAGGATTTTCCCAGCAATGGACAGCAGGGTAATTCCCCGATAGTTGGAACAGTCAGACTTCTCGCCTTTGTTCTTGTACAGGGTGATAACGACTGCATCACGGAGATCTTTTGGTAGTGTTCCTTCCTCCCAGCAGCAGAGAAAGAGGTCATGGAGCTTGTTGTGCAGTGCTGTGCCTCCATGTTTCCAGATCTCTGGCGGTATTCCATCAATGCCTGCTGCTTTGCCACTCTTGAGCTGGTGGATGGCTGTGAGGGTCTCTTCAGCGGTGGGTGGTTCGTCCAATTCAACCTTTACTGGGAGGTGTGGGATTTGTAGGACGACTGCTTCTTGAACAGTGCGCTCAGCGCTGAAGAGGCTCTGAAAGTATTCCGACCAGCGGTTCAAGATGGAAGTATTATCTGTGAGGAGTGCCTGGCCATTCGCGCTTCGCAGGGGACTTTGTACCAGGTGCCTGGGGCCATACACTGCTTTCAGTGCTTCGTAGAAGCCCCTGTAGTCACCATTGTCAGCACAAAGCTGGGTCCTCTGTGCAAGTCTGGTCCACCACTCATTCTGGAGATCTCTGAGCTTGCGCTGGAGACTGCTGCAGACGAGGCGGAAGGCAGATTTCTTCACAGGGCAGGAAGGCTGGGCTAGGTGGGCCTGATGGGCGGCTCTTTTTTTTGCTAGGTGTTCCTGGATCTCTACATCGTTTTCGTCAAACCAGTCTTTGTTCTTCTTTCTGGCGAAACCCAAGACTTCTGCAGAGGATTTTGCATCCAAAATCCTCTGCAAGGTAATGTAATCAGATAGTAAGCAACATGGCAACAAATTCTATGCTGCTTGATTTGTTTTCGAGAAAAGATCCAGGACGAAGAGAAACGACGTGTTAAAGGTACATGGACAGTAACAGTTCGTATGTCTGGTAATTATGAGACCGGCGTTGAGCAGGATATTTTGTTTGCTTTGTTACATCTGTGCCGGTGCAGAAAAAAAAGACAAAATCTTACCCTTTTCTTTTGTCATCTTATGCAGCCATTTGCTCCCCCCTCCCTCCTCCCCCCTCTACTCTACACTGTACAACATAAATATTCTTTCAACATTGCATGCTTAGAACTTTACACGACGTTTACATGCCACTACGTCATAAGACGAACATTTTATTACGTAACAAATTTCTGTGTATCTGGCTCGTGCGGTACTTTTCACCAGTGTGCTCTCGACACCCTGTCTGAAAACAGACACTTGGAAAATACTTGTTCAAACGCGAGTCGCCCGCGACACTAGGCGTCGCTTTTTTCGATTGATTGTACATTGCTTAACGTCCCGACAGCAACAAGGCTTTCTCAGGACGTGCCTGCACTGCTTGTGAAAAAAAAAAACCCTAAACAGAACATTGAATGTATGTCGCCAGCCGGTCAAATACATTAAATAAACCTAACACATGGGGCCTAAATAAAGCTAAGACCATTTAGCAACACACATCCAATATCAAGAGCTACAGGCAGTGCAGACAGTAGGGAGAGTTTTAAAAAGGCAAATACAGGTGAAGGGACCTCGGGTAGACAGAAACACATGCCCCAGAATAGAGAGAAAAACTCACCCTGTGGGGCTGACCAGGGTGACCCTGGGAACTAAAAAGTACCTAACCCCACCCAAGTCCCTCAGGGCAGACCCGGGTGGGGGAGCTTTTTTCGATGGGCGTTGCACACTTATAGTAATAGACTTATGTCACGACCGGAAGCATTCTGCAGTAGCTGGCGCACAGTCTTAAACGCACCTCCAAAAAGCTGCAAAATGTTCTGTCCAGCAGAGAATTGTTTCGTTAACCCTTACTTTGCCGAGAAAAATCGAAATCAGCACAGCTGCAAGAGATATAGATCCTCATAAGAGGCATACATCCTAGAGGCATACATAGAGCAGAGGCATACATAGAGGCACAAGAGGCATAGATCCTTATGAGCCCCCGCAACTGCGGGGGCTCATAAGGATCTATGCCTCTTGCTCAAACCACTTTGCATCCAGGTCACTTTGACTGCTGGGGAACTTTGACGTTGTATTAAAAAAAAATTTCATAAACACAGTCAGAATCCACTGTTAAGGCCCCGCCACACGTGCCGGTTGTGCCCCAATTTTGAAGCCGATTCCGATCCGATTGCGATCGGATGACGTCAATTATCCGATCCGGTCCCAATCGGCTGGGAATGCTAAATTTTTCCGATCCGAATCGGTCCCGATCGTAAGCTTCAACCAATCAGAGCGCGTCTCGCAAAGCATGTCGTCAGTTTGCAAATGGCGGAACACGCCTGTTGTGATGTTTCGCACGCCTCTTCCCGAATATGATGCAAAACTGCTGATAATGCAAGCACATCATCATCACTGTCAAAACTAGCAGCCATTTTGCAGAACAGGTACGACTTTGATCTTCGGTTCAAACCGGTCGGCTACATAAAGTCGGGGAATGTGTGGCAGTGCACACGTTTTTGCAGTCCGGTTCGATCACCTACCGATTCAGTCGAAACTGATCGGGAATCGGCCTCAAAACCGGGCATGTGTAGCGGGGCCTTTAGAGAAGGCGTTAAGAATTGTAGAATGTGCATCAGCTATTCGGACGACTGCATGCGTCTCAACCTATCTAGTTTGCAGACAGATTATTAAAGTGCGTTACACGGCCAAATCTGATAAGACTTTACCTTCCTTCCTTCTAAGTCATGACCGCACGAACAGAACACCGGTTGAGTCACTGAATGTTGATTAGATTTTTGAGGGGTCTAGAACGTTTCAATAATTCTGTTGCATTTCACACCATTTGATCTTCTGTTGCCATCATGATGTGATTAATAAGTACGTGTTTTGGGTGTGCATTAAAAAGTATGACTGGCATGTTCGCTTGAATATGTATTAAACATGGTGGGGGGGGGGGGGGGGGGGGGGGTAGGACCTGTTGTTTAATAGGAGCATTGAAACTATAGAACGCCCTTTTTATACTAAAGACAGATAGGCTAATATAGATTATTGTCATTTGTTTTACTGTTTTACATTCTGAACAATAACAAGCAGGAAACTGTCACGGTGTCGATACATAATTTGCACATTAGTGCGATACATCGCAATTAAATGCAGCAAACAATATGAGCGATAAAAAAAAAAAACCAGTCAAAAGCTTCATCACACATAAACTAGGCCCTGCGTTTCGAAAACAAAACAATAAATCGTCCAACACAGAAGGAACTCAAGCGAGAAGAGGCTGAATGTTTTGAATACAGATCGATACAGCTGGCGTTGGTTTGTACACCTGGTGTCGAATCTCGAATCTTCATCGATCTACCGCCCCCTGACTCCCTTTGCCTGAGGAAGGCACGTGTAAATTGCGTGGGCAAGAAACATAGATCCACATGAGCCCCTGCAATTGCGGAAGGCTCATGTGGATCAATGTCTCTTGCAGTTAAAGTTGGTATTAAAATGCTGAGGCATGAAGTTCCACCTCGTCTTACGTTGAATAAACGTTAACTCATTCTACCCCAACACCGAAATCCTTCAATTTTGCCGTTGTCTTCTGAAGACTGCGTTGCAGTGCAGGACACAGATCGACCATGATAGCTCAAGGGTGATGCCAGAATAGCTTGGCGCCCATAGGCGCCAAGCTATTCTGGCATCACCCTTGAACTATCATGGTCGATCCTTATCTTCCTGTGGTGTGTCTGGGGTAGAATGAGTTAAACTGGAAGATACAAAGAAACATAGATGTAAATGTGTATGCATGTGTAGTTCGTCATGCACATAAAGGACCCATAAGAATCTATGCCTCATGCAGGTGAAAGGTATTTGCTGTAAAGAAGTTCGGACCGACGGGTAATCAAACACACATATCGATTTTGAAAGTTCATTCTTGTTTACTAAGAAACGTATGCTCGAAAGCTGTTCAATATTAGGCCTATATAGCTGAACCTCTTTTGAACGACCTGCCAATGAAGACCATCATTTATGTAAAACCCAGACCGAAAACGCGACTGCCAAGCACGTAAAGAACAGAATGCATTGAAGATTGCAACGAAGAAGAAACACGCTTAGAAAAGACAGTTTTGTAATGTGTTGACACTGTCTTTTCTAAGCGCGTTTCTTTCTTATTTGGGATGTCCTCAGACTACGACTGTAGCCAATTTACTCATGGTACCCCAGACACACCACAGCAAGATAAGGATAGACCATGATAGTTCAAGGGTGATGCCAGAATAGCTTGGCGCCTATGGGCGCCAAGCTATTCTGGCATCACCCTTGAACTATCATGGTCGATCTGTGTCCTGCACTGCAATGCAGTCTTCAGAGGACAACGGGAAATTTTTGGGATTTCGGTGTTGGGGTAGAATGAGTTAAATGATGGTCTATAATGACAGGTGACGCTTTAATCCCTTCACGATTGGTCTTGAGAGAGGACCTGTCGTTTATGACCAATTTCTCTGGCAAGTAAAAGTGGTTTCTCACAAACAGGTTTACTGTATTGAGGGATTAGAAAGTCAAAAGGGAAACTAAAAGTTTGATCTGCTTGCCACAATGCGAACCGAATCGCACAGAACATCTGCGATGGACAAAATTAACTCATTTCAGACGTGTCGTCTCCAGATACACGGCATAAAGCCGCGTATCCGAATGCAGCACGTCTTGAATGTGTTAACTGCTTGAAGACGCCCACCATCACTAGCTGCGGAAGTGTCGCTATACGACACTTTCGCAGCCATTGACTTGAGGCGGCAACGCTATACAACATTTTCGCAGCTATTGATGCGACGCGTATTGAATGTGTTAATCACAGAAGTTTTTTTTTCATTGTGGAAAGTGAATGCGATACTGTATACTGTATACGATCATGTATACTGTTTCAGTACAATAAACGACCTTGGTTGTAAAATACATTTACATTTTTGTATTTTGTGGAGGTAATTTAAAGATCACCACTGAATTTTAATGAGGAATTTAAGCCCCTAGCCATACGCAAATGTACGCTTTTAAGTTGTGAGCACGCAGTAAATGTGTATAAATAACTTTTCGTGGCTACGGTAATAATACTGTCTCCACAGTAAACAGTTGCAGCACATTCATGCTTTTTACAACATACCAAAGAAATAGTATGCCCTTGTCAATACTTTGAAATCCGGAACCGAAAGGTGACTGCTTGCTAAGCAAAAAAACAAAAAAACAAAACCCAAACAAACAAACTAACAAACAAACAATAAACAACAACAACAAAAACCACAACAAAAATAAGAACAACAAAAAACCCCCAAACAAACAAACAAACAAACAAAAATCAAAAAACAAGAAAGAAGGAAACGCGCTTTGAAAAACCGAAAAGGAAACAGTTTTGAGCTCCTCCGCTCACAGCGTGTTTCTTCCTTTGTTGGTTATTTGTTTCCAAAACCTTGAATTGCAGAAGCATCCCACGCTCGGCAGACAAGAGTCACGGAACTTAACCCTTTGGGTGTCGGTAGCGGTTTTTGTGGCGATGGTTCCCCATAGAAATCATCCGCGACAAAAACCGCTACCGACGCCCAAAGGGTTAATTATACACAACCACTACAGACACAAGTTACGCAGTCGAGTGTGCGTGTACGAGTAACAATTAACCCATTCAGCGCCAACACAGCAGGAGATGGGTCGACCATGATAATTCAAGGGTAGTGCCAGATTAGCTTGGCGCCTGAAGGCGCCAAGCTAATCTGGCACTACCCTTGAATTATCATGGTGAATCAAACTCCTGCAGTTGGTACATAGTCGTTAAGTAACTCTTCCAAAATTCGGGAAATGCGCCCATGTTGCTGAAAGGATTAAGGTCGGACACAAAAAAGGTCGCATATAATAAAAGTCGGAAATAACATTATTTTTTTTTAGAGGTCCCGACCATACATTTTCTATGTAAATTACTTCGCTTATAACGCACTTTTTTTTTCCGCCGCCCTAGTCCACCCCCAGTCTCAGTCTTGTGCAGGCAAAAGACAGCAAGTCCATTTTCGTGAAAAGCGAGATTTTCATTGTAATACAATGACAATCTCGCTTTTCATAAAATGGACTTACTGTGTTTTGCCTTCAAGGTAGTAAACCTGTGGCAATATCAACTACAAATTTACCATATAGTTAGCAACGTACCACAAGAAGGGGCAGTTGGCTAGGTGTGTGTGTGTGTGTGTGTGTGTGTGTGTGTGTGTGTGTGTGTGTGTGTGTGTGTGTGTGTGTGTGTGTGTGTGTGTGTACCTGCGGTTGTCAGTGTACAGGTGATGATAAACTCCGAATTACTGTGATACTATAGTTTATTTTAAATTTATCTATTTAACAATGCTTGTACATTCTGCAGCAATACAATTATGCTACTGTGACTATCCTTTATTGCTGTTTTAGCATAATGATCCAATGAAAAGAAAATTTGTCGGCCAGACTGACACAATAAAGTTTTTGAATCTTTAATCTTGAATCTTGAAATGCATGAGCAGGTAAAAGAACTATGAAACAAAACTATCTTTTGTCAATAAAACAGGTAACACTAAAACAAGCTTCGGAATAAGACGGCAAATATTTGTGAAAAGCAAAGATTTTCGTTGTATTACAATGGCGAGCTTGCTTTTCACAAAAATGGACGAAAACTCATTGGCTGTAGGTAGCGTTTGTTGTGGCGATGACTCCTGCAGGAATCATCGTGGCAAAAAAGCGCTACCGCAGCTAAAGGGTTAAATATTTTAGCCTTCACAGAATAGTGTGATTAACCCGTTCAGTGCCGGCTGACGCAGGCTGCGTTTTCTGCAATCTTCGTTAACTCAACACCATAAAACCGTAGCTGTCTCAGGAAAATGTATTCAAAGTGGTGTCAGCAAGAGGTATAGATCCTCATGAGCCCCCGCAACTGCGGGGGCTCATGAGGATCTATACCTCTTGCAGTCGGGTGGTGTTCAAATTTTCTCGGCAATGAACGGGTTAATTTGCACACTGTTTTGATGTTGTTTAATCCGAAGCGCGTTTCCTGACTTGCTGATCAAGTTCCTGAATTTTACACGCTTTCCAGCAGTTCCTCTGATCTGGATTAGTTTGCAATCAGGTCGGATCTCTCCTGCGATATACAGCAAGTCAATTTTTGTAAAAGGCAATGTTTTCGCTGTATTATTGCAAATCTCGCTTTTTACAAAAAAAGGACTTACTGTCCGATTCCTCCATTGGACAGAGATCTTCAGTCGCTCTCACCTGCAAAAGTCCACGCCCTGTGGTCTCCATGGTGTGGTGTCGTACGGTCTCGTACCCGCCAGCTGGTATCGCGTGAAACGTCGATGCTTTGGAGTACACGATGTTGATTGTACAGTATCCGAGAATGAAGTGCCGAAGGTTATGAAGAACGACCGTTTATGTGTGTCGTGAGCCGCGAGCAAATTTTTTTTTATCGTACCTCAGCCTAAAACACCCAGAGGCAATTTACAGTCCCGCAATACATAATGTTGACACTTAAAGGTCCTGGTTCAGCAATTAGTCAGTAGAGGACAGCGAAAAAAAAATTCGAAGTCCCTACCTGATACACAAAGTGCAACCCTAACAGAGCCTCGTCAGATGGGATCCCCGAACACTCACGTTACTATAGCTGATGTAGAGTGTCAGACGTCCTTGACGGCTGTCACAGTTCACGCAAACAGGTATACGCCACTCAGCTGCCAAAGGTCACTTCCAGTTGCATCTGTCCGTACACGGTAACATCCACAATTCTCGTGCAACAACGACGAAAGTATCCAACTTTCACTTCTGTACCGGGAAACACCGAGCGACGTCCACAGCGTCCAAAAACGGCGCAGGGAATGATGACGGTACGTCAAACATGCTATAGCGTGGTCTTCTCATTTCGTATGTCCTCGCATTTATCCAAAACAATGTTTCCTTGAAAGCGTTTGCGAACAACAAGTCCCTCATGGTAGTCGCCATTTTTACCAAGGGAAGCTACTAGATAATGTTGTTGTAGGGGACAGCACTCCCGTGCTAAGCAACGCGGAAATGCCCACCTCAAAACGATTTTATTTTTCACAAAAGCCTGGGAGATCATTTACAGACGATCATGCAACGATGTGATGTGCATGGGTGACTCTGCGACAATATGAAATGAATGAAAACGGTCCATAAATATGCCCCATAAATCCATGGCCAGCAAGAGACATACATTCTCATGAGCCCCTGCGGATGCAGGGGCTCATGAGAATTTATGCCTGTTGCATTTGGAACAGGCTGGCTGAAGGCCTGTTCTGTCTGAACCAAACAGCTAAAATTCAGCTCTCCGGGATTTTGAAAAGCTGAATCAGTTTCTAGGACTGAAGACTGTCACCCATTTATGTGATTGTGCCTGTTCGTGTGTGTTACACGGACATAAAATTTGATTACATAATAAGAATATAAGCACTAGGTAATATTTGCTTTGTCGATTACTTCTCATCTTGTTTTTGGTTTTTTTGTTGTTGTTGGTTTGTTGTTGGTTTTTTTTGTATCACAAAAGATAATTACTGTCTGCAAACTTGCTGAGTTCAATGATAATATTTTCTCCCCAGACCAACTGCTGTTTATGCACATGCAATGCACCCTGCCCAATGCGTACCTCATGCAAGTGCCTGACAGCAACCAACCATACACCAACTGCAAGCTAAAGGGTGCACAAACAAACGAGAGGCAAGTTTCAAAATAATTAGATACAGGGTTGCAACAAATGGGTCCAGCCTTCGCCATACCAATAATCTATACCTTTTTTTTTAAAAAGACCATATAATTATTTTTATGCCCCCGATCCAAAATACTTAAATGTTATCTAATTTTCCCATTTTGGGGGGTTGGGCGAACTCTCCCCCCATGATTGATTATAGGAGGCAGATGAAAGCAAGCTGGCATCATGCACCCTTTTGGCTGGAGCATTAGGCTTCTTTCATCTCATGCTATGGTTATGAGATACAAAATAAATGTTAGGAAACAGATATATGTAATTGGTATTCTAACCACAATATATTTGATTCATAGTTTATCTATGTTTGCACTGACAGAAAACCATGTGGGATTTGTTTTTGATCACTCCATATAACAATGTTCTCTATCAGAAAACTGAAATGACTCAACCCGCAAAAATAAATATCAAGGAAATATATCAGTTCACAACAGCAAGAGATATATCTTACTTGATCTATATTTTGTGACAAAAACATTGTTTTCAAATACACTTCAACATATGGCTTATTTGTTTATGTCTGTACTGAGTAAAACTGTCAAAAATGCCTTTCATTGTGAGGCTTCTCTTATGAGTTCACCAAAATTGTCAAGTACATCAATAAGTGTATACATAAATAAAAGCACAATGACCATGATGATATAGTAAAATACAGTTGATTTTTTTTATGAAATGAGTACGTCCATTCTCAACAAGACCAAGTAGTTTATGTATCCTACAGAACCACATAGTCCAGACCAAAATGGTGACTGCGAAGCGTGTGTAATGCAGAGAAGAACTTAATGAAGAAAGAAAGACGCTTCGAAAAGACAGCTACAACACAATTTTATTCATATTATCTAGTAAAAAATTATGTTGTAACTGTCATTTCTAAGCGACTTTCTTTCTTCATAGGGTTCTTCTCTACAGAACAACATACATGTACACTTTTACTTCCAGCACTATATATAACTGTAATGATACATGAGGCAAAAACACAAACAGAACAGAGACAACCATTTTAATTATAAAGAAACAATTTCAGTGATGTCATTGAATCATATGCATGGTATATTTTGCTTATGATGCTGTCTTTCAAACTTGGTCTCTGTGTTTTGGTAAGTGGGGGTGAAATGAGGGGGGGGGGGGGGGGGGAGTATGGAGGGGTGGGGTGAGGTGGAGGGGCAGTTAGGAAGTTGAGAAACAGTTTGTATCATGGTGACTGCTCAGTTTACATGTTGGCGCTGCTGCCAGTTCCAGCTGACAAACACCAGTGCGTCCGTGGTGTGTGAAAAGCAAGATTTTCACTGTATGGACACTGACAGTGTCACATTTCACTCGCATGGGTACACATGCAGGCATATATATATATATGCTAAATTTTGCTATCCACCAAAATGCTAATATTGCCATGACTCCACAGCAGACAGACAGCCTTCATGGACAGGTCCAACCAGTGAAGAGACAAAAGACTGGCCAGTGTCAAACATGTCACCTAACTGCAGGGGCGTTAGCAGCAACGTTACAGAGAAACTTTGGAACAGCAAAATGCCTGATGCAAGTGCAGAGTGCCCCAATTTGCTCTCAGAAGGCAGCTGCAAGACAAGAAGCAAAGGTCAGTTAGTACATGTAAAGATATACTGCAAACACTGTTCTAGAGGAGTTTACTTGGCTACCAGGTATATGCCAGTATAATCTACTCATCATGAAAACAACCGTAAATAGTTTGCAATGCTGCTTGGTAACATGATATTATATGAATATGTTTTCAGGCCAACATAGCCAAATTTTCCCTGGGGGAGACTAAAAGACGCACTCAACCGATGAGCAGCCCCTGGTGACCATATCGTATGTGGGAGTAGAGGTGACACCTTATCAGCGCATCACCAGTGAAGACAATCCGGCCTACTGTTTGTGTGGGAATTGTCTAATAATAATGGACAACAAGAACTACTGAATTTGATCAAGCTGATCGAGTTAACAGAAGAACCAACTTTTCTAAATATTTGTAAGAAGCAGAACAAAGTCAAATTTTGCAGCATCAAAATTTATAGCAGCACATTTGCAAATAAAAATCCCACATTATAATGGCATTCAAAAATTACCAACACTGCATACAGATTTTTTTCAGTTGTGGCATGAGAGCCATATGGGGCCTGGCAACAGAAAACACTGTCGCTCTTGTCAGGTGGTCATAATCAGTTGGCGGTTTCCAAGCCCCAATCTAAACTACCTGAGGGCACTATCTGGTTGTGTATGTGTGTGCAACCAACCTCCAAGTCTTTGCTTCTGCTGAAAAACCACATCCACTCGTCGCTCACTCAATCATCTGTACTGCGTAGATACTGTAACAAACTGCAGAGCTTTCCATCAGTGAGGCATTGGGGATACACGGCCACAGAGCATTCCTTTATGAGAAAAAAACAGAATGAAAAGAAGATTTTCATTTACATTTAAAATTTACTTTCTGTCATGGGTGTGGAGATTGTTTACACCTGTTTGTACAAGTAGTTGGGACATGAATAAATGGACACATGCATGTAATATGATACTCCATATTGTGCACTTTGTACTCTCTACACAAGAAAGTATTAAAGTTGAATGTAAAAGAAAAGTGTTGGACATTCTTTGTTTTCAATACATTTGGACATTCTTCTTCATAAATCGCATACATGTCTGCTTTCTGCTTTCATTTTCCATCCTTGTCATAACTACATACTGTGAACAGTACACACGAACAGGAATTCGGCACCCGACTTGCCACAACAAAAAATTAGTTTGCATGGTCAGTGTCACAATCCTAAATAGTATATTTATACAAATACATGTACTGTAATGATACTGAAAATGACATGTACAATACTGCACTTGTAACAGAAATTGCACACGTGTGTAACATACTATATGCATGCATATTTCTGTTCTGCTACCTGGTATGCCACAGAGTGCCTGTTGCTAGTCTTGGTATACTGCTTGCATTCTTGGTGGTTGAACTAAGTCAAGGATGGTAAGTATGTTGTGCATTGTGTAGCCTTCGTAGCCAATTGAAGTTTTTTTGGGCCATTTCAACCACATAGATACATCCCCTTGACTAACACTCAATGATGAGACTGAAACATATCTAAACTCTAAGTCAAAATAAGTGCGTAAATAAGACATGATACCTTGATCGTGCCTGGCAAGGAAGCTCGTAATGTGTGGTGATGCTTGATAACGGGCTTTATCCATTGTTTCAAGTGGTGTTTAGCCTTTGGCAGCAGCAAAGAAACTGAAAACAGATGGCCAATGAATAGATAAAGCAAAACCTCAAACTGACAAAAGCACAAAAGTGAAAATACACGAGCAGCAGTTTATACTGAGTAGGTTGTTTCGATGACAGAACAGCGTCATGTGTTTTTGTTCTGCATACACTCAAGGATATATCCTCCATGTAAACACACAGCTCAACTCAACTTCATGCAATTTGCTTGCCTTTGTGCAACACATCAAGGTAATGATCCAATAATATACAAATCTATTTGATACTGGAATAAAAGATACATGCATTACAGAGTGGCAAACTGACAGGTAGCTAGCACTAGCTGTTATGAAGACTTGGGAGAGAAAAACACCATGGCACCATGATAATTATGTTTACTGTCAACTTGTAAATATACTTACAGTGTGGAGGAAGCAGTCACATATGTAAATCATAACTTACAGTATTGTGACAGCAATATTTCCATGACACATGCTACTTTATGTGTGCTGTGATTGGACTTTTACAAGCAAAAATGATTTTGTGAAATCAAGAAGGTGTACCATACTTCAAAATCAAATGCCACCAAACTGATCATCATTACCTGAAAGTAGCAGGAGATTACAGTAGAACTCTGTCGGTGACAACTTATCGGACAGGTCTTGCTGTCTTCAGAAACTCGATGCCAGTCTGTGCATTCACCAGTTCCATGTCACCTGACCTTGTGGCAGCCCTGCTGTCCAGAAAAAAAGCATAAACACAGTAATGGGGAAAATGAAAAAGAAATAAATACACATGTGTGTATGTGGCTTTCTAAAAATGGCTTAGTCACAAAATAGAAGCACATTTGAGTGTTATGATATGGAACAATATAACAATACATATATGATTTACAGTAAGACTCGCAATAGAATATTTTTATATACAAACATAATATTATAAGTTTTTGTCACTCATATTTCTCCTGTTCCTAAGCCTGTGGTTTCAGGAAAAGAAGAGTGCATGCTGAATATGAGAAATACATCATGTATCAGTGGCAACTAAGCCAACTTACAATAGCCCACGCTGATTGCGAGTTTCATAATGAATTATGTACATACATGTATTGCTCTATTTCATCACACTGAAATGTGCTGTTTTTGTGAACAAATATGTTTTAGGTTGATCCTAGTTGTATATTGTATCCTTATCTATACCTGTTTATTATATTCTCATCCAGACAATTGCTGATGTTTTTATACAGACAGCAGCTGTTTATTTGTTTTCATTCAGACATGCATCTGAACACTTTGTCTGTGTTCAGACAACTGCAGGCATATTTTGTTTTTTTATTCAGACAGCTGTATATTTAATTCTATTCAGACAGCTGTACATTTTGTTCTCAATATAAGCCAGCTGTACACTGTGTCCCAAGCCACACACACACACATGTACACACACACACACACACACACACACACACACACACACACACACACACACACACACACACACACACACAAAGTTCACAATTTACCTTGCCATTGCCAATGCGATTATATGTTATGTCTTGTGATGGGATTGGGTGGTGTTCCATTACTGATGCACCTTCACTTTCACTTTGTACTAGCTTCACAAATGTATCCACAGAAATAACACAATTGCTGCTCTGTGAGCTCATTTGGTGTGGCACTGAAAAATAATCAAATGACTGGTATTTGTATAGTTATGTAATACACACAAGGGTTTTGTACTAGAAAACGCTGTGGCGTTCTGAAGATATTTACACAAAAACAACCGCCATCAACCCCCAAAACAAATCGCAACTAAGAGTGGAAACTTCTGAATTTACATCAAACCTGAGCTCAGAATATATCGCATATTTCATTTATGTATATAACACAAATATGTGTAATAGCAAAGTGCCCAGAAAATATTACAATTATTTATAAAAGAGAGAAAATTTAAAGAACAGTTACAAGCTGTTATGCTGTAGTGACCGAGTAACTACGGAAGAGACGAACAGTGAGGCTAAGATTACCAATCTATTCTTCGTCTTGTTCATCGATGTATTCTGCCAACTTCTCAGCACTGTGGTCTGCAGTTATTTTCTCAGTCATCACTTCCTCCGAAATTATTGTCCTGTACGCCAGAACACACATAACATTACGATCACTATAGGTCTACCTGTTGTTGACAAGGAAGTGGGCATTAGAGTGGTGTCCCCTGTAATATACATATTTACGAGTAGCTTCCCTTTGTAAACACGACGTCAACTACATTCGGCATGGGTGTTTGTTGTTGTTGGAAATATACTTGCCAACACAAGTAATATTTGTACAAGAAACGTGAAAAGACGACGCCATATCATGTTGGACTTACCGCCACCATTCGCTGGACCATTTTTGGACGTCGGCTCGGCCGTACCTCCGGCCACTGAGTTGGCAAAAGTGAAAGTTGGATATTCTTCGTAGTTGCACGGGAATTGGATGTTACCATGCACGGACAGATGCAACTGGAAGTGACCTTAGGCAGCTGGGTGGTGTATACCTGTTTGCGTGAACTGTGACAGCCGTCAGGGACGTCTGACACTCTACAGCAGCTATAGTAACGTGCGTGTTCGGGGACCCCATCTAACGGGGCCCTGTCAGGGTTGCACTGACTTTCTGTGTCAGGTAGGGACTTTGACATTTTTTTTTCGCTGTCCTCTACACACTAATTGCTGAACCAGGACCTTTAAGTGTGATGTCTGAGTTAGTCCAGTAATTCAAAACCTCTTTTTTGAATTCTAGACATTTTCTAGTCGTCGACAATCGTTGCCCGCGTACAAAGTACGTTCTTGTCTCCTTGGCTAGAGAGGCTTTGCTCTTGGAGTATATGTTATGAAAAGCCTGACCTAACCACTGTCACTGTGTTGTAAATGTGAGCAAATTTCGCACAATACTTACTGCAGCGCGGCAAACACAGACGCATCTATGTACATGCATGCCGGAGGGACCTAATATGATCGTAGAATAAATTAGGTGGGCTTATCAGTCATAAACTTAGATCCAAGCAAACTTGTGTTGCTGGGATAAAAAAAGGGAGCGAGCATCGGTACCAAGAGGCATAGATTCTCATAAGCCCCTGCATCTGCAGGAGCTCACGACAATCTATGCCTCTTGCGTAATGTGCTGGGTTGGCTGATGGATAGGCGACCACGTTTCTCATAAAGGTGTACCTTCTGTTGAAGGCTTTGCAGCGCTTATCATTGACATATTTCAATGATCTAGATATTGTAAGATGTAGGACGAGGGAGAAAGGGGAGGACGGGGAGATAAGAGAGAGAGAGAGAGAGAGAGAGAGAGAGAGAGAGAGAGAGAGAGAGAGAGAGACGGCGTATGTTTGTGCGTGTGTGCATATGTGTGCACTGACAAGCGTGTGAGTGTGCACGCTTGCTTGCTGGCGCGAGCAAGCATTTGAGTGCATGTGAGTCTGTTTGTGTGTGCATGTCCGTATACACGCGATCTTGTGTGCCAGTTAGAGTGTGTGTGTGCGTGTGTGTGTGTGTGTGTGTGTGTGTGTGTGTGTGTGTGTGTGTGTGTGTGTGCGTGTGTGTGTGTGCGTGTGTGCGTGTGTGCGTGTGTGAGTAAGTGTATGTGAGGTGTGTGTGTGTGTGTGTGTGTGTGTGTGTGTGTGTGTGTGTGTGTGTGTGCGCGCACTTGCATGCCTCCTTGATTGCATGCTGGCGCGAGGTTTAAAGCTGAGGTGCAATGAGAAAAACCTGCCCAGCACGTGTTTTAGAAAGACTACAGGACCCAGCTTGGGCCCTGCCCCTAAGTGGGTCAAATCGGTTCGTAACTCAGTTGACGGAGTTGGCAACTGCGTATCCCGAGCTTGCAAAACTCTCGGAAAACGACAGGCCACTTCCTGTTGCACGGAAATCATCGCGATTAGCAGATCGGACAACAGCAGACGATTCTGTGACACTTTGAAACTGACCGACAGCCACGGATTTTACGCGCTGGGGACTATGATGGCAGAATGTACGGCTGTACATGCTGTAAGTATGACTCCTGACACTTTGTAGTTGTGAACGAATTTTTTCAACACGTACCTCCAGTCCAATATAGGCTAATATAAATAAATAAAGAAGCATTGTGATGTACAACCAATACAGTAAATTGGATGAGAGAGAGAGAGAGAGAGAGAGAGAGAGAGAGAGAGAGAGAGAGAGAGAGAGAGAGAGAGAGAGAGAGAGAGAGAGAGAGAGAGAGAGAGAATCGACTGTTTACATAGATGCCAAAAGATACAAGGTCGCCATGGGTCAAGCTGATTTTTAGTAGCTGCCCTTCGTATGGAGAAAAAATTTGCTGTAGGCCACTCCAGATGAAAAGATATAACAACAAACACTAAACGACAAATAACCCCTCCTTCCTCACCCTTCCGATATCAAATAAGCTTCAGGCTGTACTGTGTAACTTACGGATAGCTCGGCCTGGTCCATATCCAGTGTGCGTCGAGGCAAGGCACAAATGGCCTGCTCTGTCCGTCGGGTGGTCGAGTGTCGTCTGCTACTGTTGATATCAGTAAAAATATCGCTGGTTTAGATCCGTGATCGCGGTGCCCACTCGCTGCAAACAGGAAGTGGCCTGTCTTTTTCACGGGAGTTTTGCCAGCACGACAAACGCAGTTGAAAACTCAGTCAACTGAGTAGCAAACCGGTTTGCCGAAGTTAGCCGAACGTTCACGAAGACAGGGCCCACGCTGGGTCCTGCAAAGTTTTTTTTTAAAACACGTGCGGGGCGGAGTTTTTTGACTGTTTCTCAGCTTTAACCATTCACGTGTTTGTACGTCCGTCTGCCCCTGTCAGGCTATCTGCGTGCGTGCAAACTCTTTCATCATTGTATATATACTATGCTTCCCGGATTAATTTTTATCATTCGTTGCCAGGTGTGCCCAACAGCAACGTGACGTCTGAACACCACCGAATTATGTGGACCAAAATACCAATTGATCCAAATATTTACATCAGCTCTGTCGTGATTTGGCAAAAGCTGTTGTGTCCATATTTTTAGAAAAGCGAGATTTTCATAGCATCAAAGTGAAATCTCGCTTTTCTAAAAATAGACACATAAACCCAGTGCGTAAAGGCCATCGGGTCAGCCGCCGTTGGCCCGCGAACGGACGTGCTTAGGCCAACGGCAGCTGACATCGGCCCGATGGCCTTTGTGCATTGGTGACTTTTGTGTGTGTGCCAAATTACAGCATAGCTCTTCTGTGGTAAGCAGCAAAGATATGGTTTCCCTGTGAAGATAAAAGACATTAAGTTTATTTTTGTGAAAAGCGAGATTTTCATTGTAATATAATGAAAATCTAGCTTTTCCCAAAAAATAGACTTACTGCATTTTGCCACCACAGGGCAGACAATTGATCGCCGCAAATCATTTGTGGAACGTAAATAGATCCTGATAGTAATAATTAATAATAATAATAATTAGCGCATTAAATAGGCGCTTTATCCCAATTGAAAATCGGCTCATAGCGCCGCCGCGAACTGAACCCAACAAGCACGCTCACGTGAATCACGCGCATTCACTCACACACTGTACATAAACACAGAACATTCACGTGGTGCTAAGGGCAAGCTCAAGCGAGCTACTGTAGTTTTTGGAAATTCAAAATCGTTAGTGCTTGAATTTCTCCCCGAGCGAGTCATGCAGGCTCTGTCACTCAGCAAAATATTTTCACTCTTAGGCGCAGTGAACCAATACGCAAAGGCCACTTAGCCGAAGTCGGCCGCAGAGGGCCCGCGCACGACTGTGCGCGGGCCCACAGCTGCCGACTTCACTCCGACAGCCTTTTGCGTACTGGGGAAGTAAAAAATCTCACAATGACCTGAAAAATCTTGACACTACCAAATTCAGACGAGAGCTACGTTACATTTGACCGCTAAGCACCAAAAAGAGGTCGATCGATATCAAGGAACCCAAATTACACAGCTCAAGGGTATTGCCTGATTAACTTGGCAATTGGAATGTCGCCACGCTCATCAGGGCCTACCCATGATGTTGTTTAGGTTGAAGCGTCCACCACAGCTGGCACCGGAGGTCAAACGCATATCGATTTTTCATATATTTATTTTTGGTCTCGGTTCTACGTGGCAAAAGAGGTCGATCGATATCAAGGAACCCAAATTACACAGCTCAAGGGTATTGCCTGATTAACTTGGCAACCCATGAGCTGTTTAGGTTGAAGCGTCCACCACAGCTGGCACCGGAGGTCAAACGCATATCGATTTTTCATTTTTTTTTTTTTTTGGTCTCGGTTCTACGTGGCAAAAGAGGTCGATCGATATCAAGGAACCCAAATTACACAGCTCAAGGGTATTGCCTGATTAACTTGGCAATTGGAATGTCGCCACGCTCATCAGGGCCTACCCATGAGCTGTTTCGGTTGAAGCGTCCACCACAGCTGGCACCGGAGGTCAAACGCATATCGATTTTTCATATATTTTTATTTTTGGGTCTCGGTTATACGTGGCAAAAATTATATATAGATCTACAAACCACTGAAAAGAATTTCGATAATCATTTATGTTCAGTGTTAGGCGTCAACAGATGGTTGAACTCATTAATCCCTGAAGACGAAATTATCAAAAATGTCAAGATATCTTCGGAAGTCTACGTCGCAGTTCTGATCGACCGTGATATTTCAAGGGTGGGGTCAGAATAGCTTGGCGCCTACATGCGATATGGTCGATACACATCTGGCCATGGCGTGTTAGGAGTTCACGGGTTAAACTAGTCAGTTAACACATTCGTGACGAGCCGCATACGGATACATACGCGCTTGAAAGCCGCATATCCGTATGAGAGACGCCTCGAACGTGTTAACCACTACTTACAGGTCAATGAGAGCGGATCGCTGATAATCAAAGATAATCCGGCACTGCCTTAGAGATGTGGATGTGCATTGATTATCTCACGACCTTCGGAAATGAAATATATAATTAAAAAAAACTTATTGATCGACATATTTTGCGTGAAAATTGCCCGTGGCGAAGATGCGAATGTAATAAAATAATTTAGAATATATGAATAAAAGTTGTACCCTTGACAAAGTTATTTCGGTATGTTGTTTTCTGTATTTTTCAAAAGAGAATGGAGCCCATTGGACCTGTCTCCAAATTGCCTTAGATTTCCAATGACGGCATTTTTCTGAGTCAGGTCACTATTTCATCCATGGATGAGAGCGTGATTATGGTCGAGTTTATTATGGATGAAACTTACCTCGGCGCGTTTGTTATTTTGAACTCGCCCGATACTCTTTTGATCATCCATATTTTGGACCTTGGACGAGATCATGATTATGGTGGACTTTATTATGGACGAGCCTTTTGTGGTGCGAGTTTGCCAGTCGAACTCGCTCACTGTCTTTACGACCATCAATATTTCAGTTCGTGATTGGTCGATATCGTGATTTTGGTCGAGTTTCTTATTGACGAAACATGAATCGGGCGAGTTTGTCCTGTCGAACTTGCCCACTACCCTTATGACCATCAATATTTCATCTTCGGGTGAGAGCGTGATTATTCAATGTCGACTTTATTATGGACGTGACATGTGTGGGGCGAGTTCTTCATTTCGAACTCGCCCTCTACTCTTACGACCATCAACATTTCGTCCTGTCGAGCGTGATTACGGTCGAGTTTATTAAGGACGAAACTTGTGTTGGGCGAGTTTGTCATGTAGAACTCGTCCACTATCCTTACGACCATCAACATTTCGTCCTTGGGCGAGAGCGTGATTATGGTCGAGTTTATTATGGACGAAACTTACCTGCGAACGATAATGCAAGATCTCAATAAGCATCGCTTTTGATTTGTAACTACGCTATGGTGTGACTTTATTTTGACTTTCAAGCGACCACAGGCCACAAATCCATGAGCGATGTCGCATTCTGGAGCAAGAAAAGAAGAAAATTGCAAAGAATGTCGAAAGAATATCTTATGTCCCGGACGACCCAAGCAATGAGGTAAAAGTCACGCTCGCTCATTAAAAATGGTCAATAAAGGAATGCTAAGCTCTTTATAAACAACAATCAACAGCAACCGCCAACACCACCACCATAGAAACGAAAACAATAATGATTTCAGATTACGATACAGAGCTTTATGATCGCAACATTGATTAATTATAGCGACCCAGGATTTGTGGATTAGGATTAGCCTCCACAAAGCGTCGCAACGTGCCAAGCTTACGTGTACAGAAATAACTTAGAAAATAGCTAAACCCTTCAACAGCGAACATCACTCGTTGTTGTTCGCATAAAGGCATATATCCTCATGAGCCTCCTAGTTGCGGGGGCTCATGAGTATCTATGCCTCCTGATTTCTCGTTTACTATCGTGGTCGTTTGGCTGCGCGATTGTGTGTGTGTGTGTGTGTGTGTGTGTGTGTGTGTGTGTGTGTGTGTGTGTGTGTGTGTGTGTGTGTGTGTGTGTGTGTGTTGGCTTTCGGTCTATACTTCTTGCTGATAAATTCTTCGCGTAATGTTTTCGTAGATCGGGGATTAACCTCTTCACTGTCAAGATATATAAAGTGAAAAAGATTCATCTGCAAGAGGCATAGACCCTCATGAGCGGGGGCTCAGGATCTATGCCTCTTGCTGAAAGCTCTAATTAGTATCCCTATTCCTTTGATGGCTGGTGCTCTTTGTTGTGTTCAATTGACCAAGATTTCGGGAACATCATCTGCGTCCATTGTCAGTGAAAGGGTTAAGTAGTGTGTAATATTATTTTCACGGACTGCACTAGCTAACGAGTGAACGTATCACGCAGTTACGCTGATTAAACAATTACTTCAAATATGACTACAGGAAATGAAATACAAGTCGCAACGTGGCCTTTGTCAATGAGACCTTAAGAGAGCGCGTGTACTGCCGTTATTTAGCGAAAGCCAGTATCTCACATTTTAGGAAAAAAAAAAAAAAGAGCCAAATTTTCATTGTTCTACAATGAACATCTCTCTTTTGCCAAAAATGGATATCCGTGCGTTTCCCGCCATACAACGGCAGTGCATGTATGTCTGCGTGTATCTTAACTCAATACAGGGCCTGAGTGCATGTGTAGCCTCTCTCTGTCTCTGCGTCTGCGAGTGCGTGTGTGTGTGTGTGTGTGTGTGTGTGTGTGTGTGTGTGTGTGTGTGTGTGTGTGCGTGTGTGTTTTTGTGTGCGCGTGTGTATGTGTGTGAGTGTGTTTATGTGTCGGTATATTCATGCATGTGTGGTCCATGAGTGTAAAATGTACGGTTTCTTGTACCCCAGTAGCAAAACGTATTCGGGCCCACGACGGCCGCAGTGGGCCCGCGCAAAGCTGTGCGCGGGCCCACTGCGGCCGTCGTGGGCCCGAGGACCTTTGCTTACTGGGTATTTGTGTGTGTGTCATATAAAAAGTCGTTTGACATCGGAGCGCGCAACGTTTTTCGCAAATACCTCCACAGTGGAATCATTTTTCTATATCAATCTTAGAGTAAATATCATTCAGTGACAGTTGACCTAATACGATTTACTTTTAGGAAAATGAAACAATGTGTCGGTTTTGCTGTACTGTCATAAAAATTCAGAATTTTTCTTTTCATAAAATAACTGATTTTACATCCCTAAGTGTGTCCTAGATATATTAAGCCCAGTATATAAGAAAGATCCATTTTCACGTGAATGGCCAAGTTTTCAAACCTGAAACAGCGCAGGCATACATCTTGGTCTGCATGCTTGACCTCGACATTGAAATCTGCCGGGGCCCTAGTTAGGGTATTGAAAATGGCTTGTTCTTGTCTGTTCACCAGTTTGTTACGACTGTGCAGCAAAATCGACAAATCATCGGAGTTCAGTAAAAATAGACAATATTAGCTAAATGATATTTGTTCTTAACGTGGTACAGAAAAGTGTTTCTTTGCGCAGATATTTTGGGGAAAAAAACCGTTGTGCGCTCCGATGTCAAACGGCCTACATCAGACACATCACGTACAAGCCTTACCCCAAGCAACAAGGTCAAGCTTTGCTACCAACTTTCTCAACCGCCTTCTGCTGTCATCATAGCCACGCGACACCCAGCCACAGCGCTGCACGTGCAAGATGAGAGCAGTCGCACTGAAACCCACACTGGTTGTCTCCCTCGATTCGCTACCGCTGATAAGCGGTAGCGAATCGAGGGAGACAGCCAGTTGGATTGACACCCACACTCACTCAGACCATCATCACGAGCACCAGCAGAGTGTATGGGAAGCTCATGTGGGTGTATTGCGTCTTACTCGACCCATTCCTTCTAACGAACGGGATCATGGTGAGTTCACTCTATACATGTGTGCTGGTCTACGATGTGGGACCTTACGGCTTCAAGCAGTAAGATTCAAAATCGCAGAGCAGCACACACCTTAACAGAGCACGCTCCGAAATTTTACAGACCGTGAACAAATTCGAAACGGGTTTAACGTGCAGCTTGCGCTGAATGTTTATACTCACTGCACAGACGGATAGCTGATGCGTGCCGCAGCCTCAGTCACCAGTTCAGGAGTAAAATTCCTGTTTTTGCAGCACATATCGCTGGATACTACGCGCGCAGTGTCGACATGGCCGAAAGGGATGGAACACACAGTGCTTATGGAATTTCGAAAGCGAGCGAGGGATGTATGCGGAGAAATTTAGGACAGAAGGTAAGATATATTTATTTGTTTTCATTCCTACGTCACACGACCAATCTCTTTAGCGCAAACTGTACCACATGACCGAGCTACAAAAACCGCTGTAGCGACTAATGGCGGACGTTTTGTATGACGCGTTATGACCTCGTTTTCGACTCTCGAGTACGACAAAAAGAGCAAAACACACGCCAAACAAAAAGCCTCTTCTCATTGTTCGTAACAATACGCACTGTACAGTTTGTTTTTAAGACGACAACATCCAGTTTTGAACAATATTTTCCGTTGAAACGCCTGCGACTAAAAATAGAGCAAATTTTCCCCGAAACGAAAATGGCGCACCCAGGTCACTGTCACAAGATCGTCGTTTCAATGCCAACTATTAAATTCTGAACTACGTTTTTAGTGATAGACAATTGAAAAAAACACATACTCACTGTTAAATCGCATTAATCTGACAATATATATAGACAGTGCGCTTCCCAAAAGTCAAATTGAAATTGAAGCTGCCAAGCAAGAGCGGTGTTTGCGCATGCTCGTGACCTCTTGCAACTGCATGGGGCTCGCTCAGAACACGTAATTTTAGGTCAGCTATAGGAGATACCACAGACGTTTAAAGTTTGATCAACTTGTCTAATTTTACGATATTAGCGCCGGAGGAATGAAAACATACGTTATTGGTAGCTGGGGTTTGCTATACGGACCCTGGTAGGCCTGAGGGAGGTCAAAGTAACCATTGTACCCCTCAGGCCTTTGACCTCCCTTGTCGGCCTGAGGGGTACAATGGTTACTTTGACCTCCCTCAGGCCTACAAGGGTAGGTGCAGCAAACCCCTGCTACCAATAACTTATAATGATTAATTCCTTTTAAAAAAATCCGTCGAATGCAATTGGCGATCACCCTTCTGCGGAAAAGACGCGTAACTGCGCGTCTTTTCCGCCGAGCAGTGTCTTCACTAGCAGTCAAGGGGTTAATCGAATTCCTATATCATAGTTCTTATTGAAAGTATGTTGTATAGGATTTTATATACACGTATGCACGCAAACACTGACACAATCACACATCCGCACGAGCGCGCTCGCGCAAACAAAACACCACGCACAAATTCTCTACCTGTTCCCATACTAAACCTTTGACGCCAACTGAATCTTTAGTTTTTGTAGGCTCTTACTTTGATTTTATATATTCATTTGTTCAATGATTGATTGATTCATTCATTGGCTCACGAATGGACGGACTGATTGATTGATTGACTGATTGATTGATTGATTGATTGATTCATTGATTGATTGATTCATTGATTGATTGATTCATTGATTGATTGATTCATTGATTGATTCATTCATCCATGCAGGGGATGTAGGTGGCTCAGATGGTAGTGCGTCCTACTCTCGATCGAAGGGTCATGGGTTCTATCTCCGGTGGGGTCAAAATTTGTACGGACCCTATCCAGTGCTACGTTTAAAAAGAATCGGTATTCGTAGTAGCAAAAAGCCATAAGCACTCGATGTTCTATTTTTCCCCATATATGGCTTGATTGGTCATTTCCTTCCTTCAGTGTGGTATACGAGTGGTGTGTGTGTGTGTGTGTGTGTGTGTGTGTGTGTGTGTGTGTGTGTGTGTGTGTGTGTGTTTGCAGCTGCAAAAAACCACACTATTTTTCAATATGTTTTCATATGATTTTAGTAGTATCTTTAGTATTCGGTCTTAGTTTACGCCATTAGGTCTTGTGTGTTTTATATCTCTGTGAGCCAAAGAAAATTTTCCGTTTTATTCTTCTTGTTTAATGGACAATAAAGTTTATTCAATTCAATTCAACTCAAAACTCCTTTATCCGTCCTTCCTTCCTTCATTCCTTCATTCATTCAGTCATTCGACTTCTGACAGAAAACCACGGAATCCGGGGCAGTTACAGATACCAGCGCACATCCTTGGTCATGGATCATCGCCCTCTGGAAGTCATTTATGCGTGGCCTCCGCTCTCTCTTTGGCTACATTTTTGGCGATGGCCGCCCTGCGCTGTCCGGAGATGTAACGAACACTACTAGGAGACCAACTGAGCAGGTAAACATGTGCTAAGGGGAATCACCCGACAATAGACAACACACATGGATAGATAGTTATGTCCCTTTATTCCCTCCTCGCGGCACCTAATGGGCAGTCCACGACTTCAGTGCGGAGACGTTTACACCGAACGACTCCTAAAAACGAATGAAAGCGAAGTCACGGCAAATAACCAGACAACATAGACAACACTCCGAACATTTCCAAGAGGCATAGATCCTCATGAGCCCGCCGGGCTCATGAGGATCTATGCCTCTTGGAAATGTTCGAAGTGTTGACTCTGCTTCTGAAAGAAGCTGTTTCTCCTCCTTGACTTCGCTCTCGTTCGTTGTTGGGGGGGGGGGGGGGGGGGGGGGGGGTCACTCGGCTTAATCGGAACGTGACATTATGTCTTTATCGAGGACTGACAGTTTGGTGCAATACGGAGGAGGGGAAAGCGGGAGATAACTGTTTTTATTTCAAACGTTGAGTGATTTTCTTTATTTACTGTCGACATCGCTCATAACACGGTCGGATATGGCACAAGGTGGATGTAGCCACACTTTTCAGATGTAAACAATTTTTTTCATATAATAGCAGCACACACATACACCGCCGTGAGATGGCCTTAGCTGCATGCTCGGCGTTCAACCTAACGAACGAACGACGAACGAACGAACGAGCTAACCTAACAACCAACCAACCAGCTAACTAACCAACCGACCAGCCAACCAACCAACCAACCAAACAAACAACGCACCCTTCCACTTCCACCTCCAGGCATTTTGTTTGTATTTTAAGTTGATTGTGCAATTTGTCCATGTTTGCCTCGTCTGTTGTCTGTAGGTAACCGAGAAGATGACTAAGGGCACACATTTACATCAGGACTCTACACCACCAAAAGACGCATGGAACTGCCAGACCAGACTGCTGTCTTCTAGTGTAGACCCTAAGCCTGATCACGCCAGCCGGCAATGTGCCGAGGTGGGGTCCGATGTTGACCCTGGATCTTACCACTTAGCGGAACAGTATAAGACAAGACAGGATTTAGAGGCTGAAACACGCACGTACGAGAAAGAAACCGAAAGACGCAAAGAGATAAACGAGCCTGAAAGACACGCTCATATAAACCTGAAGAAAGAAAAGAACACGAAAATAAAAAGGGCAATCCAGCAGACGAAATCTCAACGTGCTGTGGGCGATGAGAAAGAGTCGGAAGTGAAACAAACTGCTGCGAGACTGGTGAAGTCAGATACTAGGAAAGTCAGCACTGGAATTCTTCACAGCAGTGAAGACCGACCCAAATCAACACCAGACAAGCGAGTCCGGTTTGAAAAAGAACTGGAACAAGAAATTTCATCCGAAAGTGATGGAGGAAACAACGTCGTCAAGAAGCAAAAACTGGACACAAATGAAGAGAATGTCCCAGTAAACAAAGCTCTTCGGGCCCACGACGGCCGCAGTGGGCTCGAAGACGATTTGTTACTGGGGGTTATACTACCGGAACAGAGGGCCATAGAACAATACATTGAGTCCAGTATACACCCAACAGAAATGGTTTGTAATGAGTCGCCAGGTCATTACTCAAGTCTTGAGACATTTTCCTGTTCAAGCGAATTCGAACTCAATGAGATTTCTATTTCTGAAGAAGACAGGTGTACACCAACGCGATATTTAGGTGAATGTAAATCTTGCCACGCAAGTTCCGTTCTTCAGTGCATGTGCACTCAAGAACAGACTTTGCGTGACCAGACTGAGGTCACACGCACTGAAGAAAAGGATTTGTATGACCAGGCTCAATACAAACGCACTGAAGAGGAGACTTTCCAAGAACAGATTCAATGCAAACGCACTGATGAAGAGACTTTGCATGACCAGATTCAATGTAAACGCAATGAAGAAGAGACTTTGCATGACCAGGCTCAGTCCAAACGCACTGAAGAAGAGACTTTGCATAACCAGGCTCGAGCAAAACTCACTGAAGAGGAGACTTTCCAAGAACAGATTCAATGCAAAAGAACTGAAGAAGAGGCTTTGCATGACCAGATTGAATGTAAACGCACTGAAGAAGAGACTTTGCGTGACCAGACTGAATGTAAACGCACTGAAGAAGAGACTTTGCATAACCAGGCTCAAGCAAAACTCACTGAAGAGGAGACTTTCCAAGAACAGATTCAATGCAAACGCACTGAAGAAGAGGCTTTGCATGACCAGATTGAATGTAAACGCACTGAAGAAGAGACTTTGCATGACCAGATTACATGTAAACGCACTGAAGAAGAGACTTTGCATGACCAGATTGAATGTAAACGCACTGAAGAAGAGACTTTGCATGACCAGATTCAATGCAAACGCACTGAAGAAGAGACATTACATGACCAAGCTCAATCCAAACGCACTGAAGAGGAGAGTTTGCATGACCATATTCAATGCAAACGCACCGAAGAAGAGACTTTGCATGACCAGATTACATGTATACGCACTGAAGAAGAGACTTTACATGACCAGATTGAATGTAAACGCACTGAAGAAGAGACTTTGCATGACCAGATTCAATGCAAACGCACTGAAGAAGAGACATTGCATGACCAAGCTCAATCCAAACGCACTGAAGAAGAGACTTTGCATGACCAGATTCAATGCAAACGCACTGAAGAAGAGACATTGCATGACCAAGCTCAATCCAAACGCACTGAAGAAGAGACTTTGCATGACCAGATTGCATGTAAACGCACTGAAGAAAAGACTTTACATGAAAGGATTGAATGTAAACGCACTGAAGAAGATACTTTGCATGACCAGATTCAATGCAAACGCACTGAAGAAGAGACATTGCATGACCAAGCTCAATCCAAACGCACTGAAGAAGAGACTTTGCATGACCAGATTGAATGTAAACGCACTGAAGAAGAGACTTTGCATGACCAGATTGAATGCAAACGCACTGAAGAAGAGACATTGCATGACCAAGCGCAATCCAAACGCACTGAAGAGGAGAGTTTGCATGACCAGATTCAATGCAAACGCACCAAAGAAGAGAATTTGCATGACCAGATTACATGTAAACGCACTGAAGAAGAGACTTTGCATGACCAGATTCAATGCAAACGCACTGAAGAAGAGACATTGCATGACCAAGCTCAATCCAAACGCACTGAAGAGGAGAGTTTGCATGACCAGATTGAATGTAAACGCACCGAAGAAGAGACTTTGCATGACCAGATTACATGTAAACGCACTGAAGAAGAGACTTTACATGACCAGATTGAATGTAAACGCACTGAAGAAGAGACTTTGCATGACCAGATTCAATGCAAACGCACTGAAGAAGAGACATTGCATGACCAAGCTCAATCCAAACGCACTGAAGAAGAGACTTTGCATGACCAGATTGAATGTAAACGCACTGAAGAAGAGACTTTGCATGACCAGATTGAATGCAAACGCAATGAAGAAGAGACATTGCATGACCAAGCTCAATCCAAACGCACTGAAGAGGAGAGTTTGCATGACCAGATTCAATGCAAACGAACCGAAGAAGAGACATTGCATGACCAGATTACATGTAAACGCACTGAAGAAGAGACTTTACATGACCAGATTGAATGTAAACGCACCGAAGAAGAGACTTTGCATGACCAGATTCAATGCAAACGCACTGAAGAAGAGACATTGCATGACCAAGCTCAATCCAAACGCACTGAAGAAGAGACTTTGCATGACAAGATTGAATGTAAACGCACTGAAGAAGAGACTTTGCATGACCAGATTACATGTAAACGCACTGAAGAAGAGACTTTGCATGACCAGATTGCAATGCAAACGCACTGAAGAAGAGACATTGCATGACCAAGCTCAATGCAAAACTCACTGAAGAGGAGACTTTCCAAGAACAGATTCAATGCAAACGCACTGAAGAAGAGGCTTTGCATGACCAGATTGAATGTAAACGCACTGAAGAAAAGACTTTGCATGACCAGACTGAATGTAAACGCACTGAAGAAGAGACTTTGCATAACCAGGCTCAAGTAAAACTCACTGAAGAGGAGACTTTCCAAGAACAGATTCAATGCAAACGCACTGAAGAAGAGGCTTTGCATGAGCAGATTCAATGTAAACGCACTGAAGAAGGGACTTTGCATAACCAGGCTAATGCAAAACTCACTGAAGAGGAGACTTTCCAAGATCAGATTCAATGCAAACGCACTGAAGAAGAGGCTTTACATGACCAGATTGAATGTAAATGCATTGAAGAAGAGACTTTGCATGACCAGATTACATGTAAACGCACTGAAGAAGAGACTTTGCATGACCAGATTGAATGTAAACGCACTGAAGAAGAGACTTTGCATGACCAGATTCAATGCAAACGCACTGAAGAAGAGACATTGCATGACCAAGCTCAATCCAAACGCACTGAAGAGGAGAGTTTGCATGACCAGATTCAATGCAAACGCACCGAAGAAGAGACTTTGCATGACCAGATTGAATGTAAACGCACTGAAGAAGAGACTTTGCATGACCAGATTGAATGTAAACGCACTGAAGAAGAGACATTGCATGACCAGAGCTCAATCCAAACGCACTGAAGAAGAGACTTTGCATGACCAAACTCAATCCAAACGCACTGAAGAAGAGACTTTGCATGACCAGATTGAATGTAAACGCACTGAAGAAGAGACTTTGCATGACCAGATTGCATGTAAACGCACTGAAGAAGAGACTTTACATGACCAGATTGAATGTAAACGCACTGAAGAAGAGACTTTGCATGACCAGATTCTATGCAAACGCACTGAAGAAGAGACATTGCATGACCAAGCTCAATCCAAACGCACTGAAGAAGAGACTTTGCATGACCAGATTGAATGTAAACGCACTGAAGAAGAGACTTTGCATGACCAGATTGAATGCAAACGCACTGAAGAAGAGACATTGCATGACCAAGCTCAATCCAAACGCACTGAAGAGGAGAGTTTGCATGACCAGATTCAATGCAAACGCATCAAAGAAGAGACTTTGCATGACCAGATTGCACGCACTGCATGCAACATCCAAACGCACTGAAGAAGAGACTTTGCATGACCAGATTGAATGTAAACGCACTGAAGAAGAGACTTTGCATGACCAGATTCAATGCAAACGCACTGAAGAAGAGACATTGCATGACCAAGCTCAATCCAAACGCACTGAAGAAGAGACTTTGCATGACCAGATTGAATGTAAACGCACTGAAGAGACTTTGCATGACCAGATTGAATGCAAACGCACTGAAGAAGAGACATTGCATGACCAAGCTCAATCCAAACGCACTGAAGAAGAGACTTTGCATGACCAGATTAAATGTAAACGCACTGAAGAAGAGACTTTGCATGATCAGACTGAATGTAAACGAACTGAAGAAGAGACTTTGCATGACCAGATTACATGTAAACGCACTGAAGAAGAGACTTTACATGACCAGATTGAATGTAAACGCACTGAAGAAGAGACTTTGCATGACCAGATTGAATGTAAACGCACTGAAGAAGAGACTTTGCATGACCAGATTCAATGCAAACACACTGAAGAAGAGACATTGCATGACCAAGCTCAATCCAAACGCACTGAAGAAGAGACTTTGCATGACCAGATTGAATGTAAACGCACCGAAGAAGAGACTTTGCATGACCAGATTCAATGTAAACGCACTGAAGAAGAGACTTTTCATGACCAGATTGAATGTAAACGCACTGAAGAAGAGACTTTGCATGACCAGATTACATGTAAACGCACTGAAGAGGAGAGTTTGCATCACCATATTCAGTGCCAACGCACTGAGGAAGAGGAAAACATGAAAAGTAAGGTCCTCAAAGAAGGCAGGGACGAATTTGGGCAGAATATCTCTCATAAAATTATGTCATCACGCTCGGAAGAAAATGTAAGTCAAACACAGTTTCCTGCAGAAAGTTCAGACAGTAACTTAGAAATAAATATTGCACGTCATCTTGATTTAGACAAGGACAAGGAAATGGCATTTGAGGAGCATGAGACTGTGTCAGGAGAAGAGCAAGCAGCACGCGCTGAAGGCAACACTGCGCATGCCCCTGTAATTAATCTAGACACCCGACTTGATCCAGGCGACGAATATATGCAGGTGAGTTCAATTTCTGCACACGCGTACGCTTAATATTAGAATAATACTCTCAATAGTAATAATACTCTCAATACGAATAACACTCTCAATAGCAATAATTCTCTCAATAGGAAGACTGACAAGAGCTAACCCTTCGGCTGTCGGTAGCGGTTTATGTCGCGATGATTCCTACAGGAATCATCGCGACATAAACCGCTACCGACAGCCAAAGGGTTAGCAACTACGTTTTGTGTCCTAAGTTTGGTCATGTTACGCTCGGCATTAAAAAAAAAATCGTTACAGAAAACATCCTTTCTCATAAACCATACTACATGTTTATTGCCTTTACGTTTAGACCACATTAGTTTAAGGCATGCGGGTGTATGTGAGTGAATGTGTGCGTGTTCACGTGAGCAGCTTAACTATATTTTGTTGTGTTACATGTTCTTCTTTTTAAGTTGCGCAGCACCGAAACGATTTCCTAATTTATTATTACATAATTATGGCAATAAAGTTCTATCTTATCTTTTGTATTATGAGAAGTCAGACAGGTTGTTTAGGGAGACAAACAGTGTGATGACGCGTATGTGCGACTCGCGTAGTCTTGCATTCATTTCTTTTTCATTTTTCTGACTTGAAGTATATGTAGCGTAAAAATAATATAGGCGTTGATAGGCTGTCAAATTGACTCCATACTCGTTTCCCACTAAAGTATCGGCAGTTCTGAACAGCCATCCATTTTCGCACCACAAAAATGGTCTTAAAGAACAGATGTTTCATGAGAAGTTTGAGGGCTAAAATATTGTCGCCTGTCACTACAAGACCATCATGTAGATGGCTCCAGCTACCTAACTGATGGTCTAAAAACCCGCTCAGTGCCAGCTATCCCAAATTGTATTTCTGCATTCTTTGTTAATTCAACACCAAAAAGTCCTACCTTTCCCAGAAACGTGAATTCAAAGTGGTGTCAGCAAGAGGCATAGATCCTCATGAGCCCCCGCAACTGCGGGGGCTCATGAAGATATGTACCTCTTGCAGTTGGGTCTCATGATGTCTCATGAGTATGATAGCTCAAACAGGTTCTGTTGTACTGTTTCCACAGGGATCTGCGGAGAGCGTTGCGTCGACAGGAGCAGAAAAGAAGGCCGCACCTAAAAGGACTGTTCCCAAAATGGAATTTGACGTGAAGGAAGCCCCACTGGAGTGGTTCGACGTGGTCGTTGGGGAGGTAAGTACGATTCGTACGATAAAGTTCGGTGGGAAGCTCTCTCGCAGCTTTAGTGGAACCTGTCATGAGGAGCCACCGTTGGCATCTCTGTTTGTAAAGCGAAACATTAAAAGATATCACACTGTTTTTTAAAAAAAAGATATATCGATCATCTCAGTACGAATAGGGTGATGACAGAATAGCGTTTCTCGATATGTCCCCTGTACTGAGGTTAAATGCTTCAAATTTGTACACTGCCATATGCAAGCTAAATTACAGGACTTACAGATTAGGATATAGACCAATGGCTTTAGTTCAAGGGTGGTGCCAGAATAGCTTGGCGCCTCTGGGCGCCAAGCTATTATGGCACTACCTTTGAACTATTTTAGTCAAACTGATTTCACACACTGGTGTATTCCGGCTGATATGGGTTAAATAGTTTAGAGAGAGAGAGAGAGACAGAGACAGAGACAGAGAGAGGTGTCTCGTGAACTGTCATTTATCTTGTGAGTACATGCAGAAATCTCAACTGTGATAAATCCGACCTTGGACTTGTGTTAAACACGGGAAACGTACTCTGCCAGTGATCTGTACGTTTACATTTTTACTAGCCTACTTCCTCTTGCCGTAGTCACCATTTGCAACTGTCAAAACGATTAATAAATACTTGTGTTTGTTGTGTATCATCATTTAGTAAAAGGTTTTCAGACCCACGTCAGCATTAACTTAAACCATTTAACCCCACGGTCGCTTTGCCCAGATATTCGAGGTGTCGCCTATCGATTATGTACCAGTTGCGGGAGATGGTTTGACCATGATAATTCAAGAGTAGTGCCAGATGAGCTCATCTGGCACTTCCCTTGAGTTATCATGGTCGATCCATCTCCTGCTGTAGGGCGTTGAGACTAAATTTGTTAATTTTCTGTTCATCGTCAAAACATTGATAGGGTATCATGAACTGAATGACATCACCTTGAACTAATGCGGATGTATTGTTGTCTTCAATTTTCAGTTCGATGACAAAAGATTCAGAGGATATCATGAACTGAATGACTTCTGAGACGACCTCCGAAAGAAACCTGTTTGTTTTTGAGGGACAGGGGCGGGCGGAGAGGTGGGGAAGGGGAGGGCGAGGGCAGGGGAGGGGGAGGGAGAAGTGAATATGGAGTGGGATGGGGGATGTTGGATCAATAAGCAAAGGTCCTTGGGCCCACGACGACCTCAGTGGGCCCGCGCACTGCTGCGCACTGCTGCGCACGGGCCCACTGCGGCCGTCGTGGGCCCGTAAGCGTTTAGCTACTGCGGTCCCCAGTGAAGGCAAAAGACAGGATGCAGTAAGTCTAGTAATACAATGTAAATTTCGCTTTTCACTTTAACCCTTTCAGTGTCAGCTGCCACATAAGTGTTTCTGCAATCTTCGTTAATTCAACAGAAAAAAACCCCTGGATGTCCCAGGAACATAGATTCAAGGCTGTCGGCAAGATACTCACAAACCAGATAGGTGAGGCTAGCGCTGGCAGAATTGTATACAAACCAAGGGGAATCACAGCGCTGGACAGACAAACAGTTAGATCCCCTGCCCCCGCCTATCAGGTACCCAATCGCCAGCCCACAGAGAAATACGCAGATATAGAACAAGACGATCATTTCCATCCTCAAAAAGAATGGATCAGGTCTCTTATATAACCCATGTCTTTCTCCGGAACTTAGGAAGTAGGCAGCAAGATGCATAGTTCCATTATGAGCCCCCGCAATGGCGGGAGCTCATGAGGATCTGTGTCTCTTGCATTTGGGTAAGTGTGCACATTTTCTCGGCACTGAACGGGTTAATGGACTGACAATGAAAATCTCGTTTCCCACAAAAACAAAACAAAAAAAAAAAAAAAAAAATGCGCGCAGTGTCTTTTGCTTCCATAGGACATAGCTGACACAGAAACAATTGAGTGAGGGGGGGGGGGGGGAGGGGGCGGGGGGGATTTATCATCTTTGTTTTATATTGAGAATCAAGTGCTATTTTGGCGATCAATTAGAAGGAAAGTAAAAATCACTCCAAATGAATCTTATTTTCTTGGAGCATGTTTTGTATTTGTATTCTATATTTGTATTCATATCATTTATAATTAATTCAGAAATGTAAATTAGCTATGAATGCATGTGTGATATATCCATCTCTTTGTTTTCATGCGTATTAATTATCATGGTCAATCTGTCAACTGCAGCTGTTACAAATTCGTTAACACTTTCAAAATTTGGGAAATGCAGATGTGGGGTTAAATGGGTTATTAAATTGACTGATAGACAGGCAAACAGTTCTGACAGGCGGGGCAGCAAACGGTCAGGGGCAGGACAGGGTCTTTATGGGCAGTAGGGGCGAGAATGGTGCGAAATATAGAGGCCGAGTGGCGGGCAGAGTGCGGGGCAAAAGGTGGGGCACGAGAAGCGGGGCACAGGCCGTTTCCGCCCTCTTGAAAAGTGCTAGCTAGGAGTCGGTGGCTGGTATCCTGTGAGTTAAAATTTGTGTCCATTGAGGGAGATGAATCGACATTAATGAATCGGGCACTACCCTTCAACTGTAATGGCTCATCTTTTTAAGCGAGATGGTAAATCTCCGTATGTACAGCAATGTTTGCAGCAGATTTGAAATGTCAACGTGAAGTAATTCAGTTTTATGCGTATGCTTAGAGATTAAGGAGTAGTTGCACCTTGTACTATTTTGTCTTGTACACATTCACTCACATCGCGAAATTATTAATAAATTGTGTGGTAACTGTCTAATCTAAGCGTTCTTCCATCTTTGTTGGGTTATTCTGTGTTTGTAAATGATAACAAACGTGCACGCACGCACACACACAAACACACACACAAACACACACACAAACACACACACAAACACACACACAAACACACACACAAACACACACACAAACACACACACACACACAAACACACACACACACACACAAACACACACACAAACACACACACACACAAACACACACACACAAACACACAAACACAAACACACAAACACACAAACACACACACAAACACACACACAAACACACACACAAACACACACACAAACAACACACACACGCACACAAACACACACAAACACACACAAACACACACACTACACACACACTAAAACCCACTTGTTAAAACTGACACTTGAACGCGGACCAAAGACGCTGCTGTAAATTGGACACAATCACAACACTGTCCTACACTCTAACGTCCGGGTTGCATTATCCAAAAAGGTTTGACCCGCTGTGGCCTGTAACCCGTTTCTACAGTCTTCGTTAACACATCCTGACCCAGGACCGAAATCCCCAAATTCTGAAGTTTCTCTCTTAAGGACTTTATTACAATTCGGGAGACAGATCGAGCATGATAGTTCAAGGGTGGTGCCAGAATAGCTTGGCGCCTATGGGCGCCAAGCTATTCTGCACCACCCTTGAACTATCATGCTCGTTCCACATCTTGCTGTGGTGTGTGGGGGCTGAATGAGTTAATTACACACACGCACACGCGCACACACATACACAAAACTGTCCCAGGTACATAGATTGAAAGTGGTGTCAGCAAGAGGCATAGATCCTCATGAGCCCCCACAGCTGCTGGGGGCTCATGAGTATCTGTACCTCTTGCATTTGGTTGGTGTTCAAATTTACTCGGCACTAAACTTGCAGCGTAATGCTGTACCCAGTATAAGCAACAACCGATATTGATATCAGTCTGCATTTGGCGCGGATTTTATGAGCTTGTGTGGACGCAAAGACTCATGTGAATCAATGTCACTAGCCGACCAATGATACTGAATAAGTGCCTTAATTTTTAGCTGGTGTAAGGGTGAAGTTTATCGCTGAGTGTACTCTTTAAGCGTAGCTATTGGAGATTATCTTTTGTCGACTCGGAAGTAAGAATTTTAGCAGCACTATTTCGAACATTAGACTGTGGCGTAGGAACCGGCTAAGGACCCCCCCCCCCTCCCGCCTACCCCCTCCCCCCCCAATAAAGTATATATATAGTATATATATAGAGCGAGTTTGTGTGTGTGTGTGTGTGTGTGTGTGTGTGTGTGTGTGTGTGTGAGTGTGTGTGTGATGGTATGTGTGTGCATGTGTGTGTGTGTGTGTGTGTTTGTGTGTGTGTATGTGTGAGGGGAGGAGGCGGCAAAGTATATTCTACCCCCTCCTCCCCTCCCCCCCCCCCCCGAATATATTTCGAGAAAAGAAAATCATATAGATTTTGAGTTTTTGGTTTGAATTTTTTCTCCAGGCTGGACAGTTGTGCAGTGAATACTCAGTAAAGAAAAAAACACGAGTAGAGAACCATTTTCAAATGAGACAAAACATAAATTCAATAAGCCACTTGTCTTTTATGAGGCACGAGATGCAAACGTGAATCATCTTAGCATTTATCACGCTTGATAGTCAGGTTTCATCCTCGGATTTCGGTCGACTGTGCCTTGCGCCCCCCCTCCCCCCCCTCACGTACCCCCGCCCCACCCTTTCCCTGTGATTTTATTTTATTTTATATCATTATTTGTGTGTGGGGGCGGGGAGGGGGGGGAGGAGGGGAAGGGGTAGCGGTAGCTGCAAAGAACATGCCAGGCATACTTACACCCTCTAGCCCCGCCCAAAGAAAAATATCTTCCTACCCCATTGTTAGAGAATCATAGCGTGAGTTACTGATATCGCAAGGACGAAGGGTTGCAAACACTCGCCAGCCTGTCCAGTTAGGTACTCGACCTGATGTTGGCCGGAGTTGGCCCTCACACAGGCCAACTCTGGCCGACGTCAGTCCGATGACCTATTGACCACTTGGTATCGATCACTCTTATCGATTCATGTACACATAACCCTCATCTGAACCCTCCGACCAGGAAGTTTTCATTTAGCAGTTTGTAAGCCCTGATTTGATTGGGCGAGAGAAGTGGGATACGAGCATACGTGTCGCTCTGTCGTTCAAAGCCACCGTCTCTCAAAATAGTACTAGCTACTTCGTTGGCTGAGCGTGCTCTAGTCAATTTCGGCTGTCAATCATGGGGTAGGAGGGGGGAAATATGGTAATGCTCTTGAAACTGGCAATTGCTGTAACGCTACGTGTACGAAAATGTTTCGCTGAAAGCGAAAAGTAATACCCGTTCGATATCGAACACAACAGATCGAACACAAACATGACACCCGTCGGCCACTTGCTTTGAGGTATGTATAACTGGAATCGAATTTTTAAATTTCTTATTTTCTATAACATTTGGAAACCAGGCACAATATTTGTACTCCATGCCATTCCGACTCTTTGATGTCATCGTCGTGGTAGTAAGATGTTCAAATCCATGCCTGTGACAATTAACCCTTTGTCTGTCGGTAGCGGTTTTTGTCGCGATGATTCCTGCAGGAATCATCGCGTCAAAAACCGCTGCCGACAATTAAAGGGTTCAGTTATCATCTTATTGTGTATGTGTTTGCGAGGATGATTTTCCCTTCCCATCAAATTATTGTGTTGCGTTCGTTGTGTTTGCACGAAAGTCCAGTATCAAAAACTGATTGCCCATTTAAAGTCTGTCCCATCCAGGGCCAAAGGCCAGAGACGGTTACCTTGATAGCTGAAGGAGCGTCCCAAATTAGCTTTGCAACCTTCTGGGCTGCCAAGGCGGCCTGTCCATGTTTTTCGTACCCAGTGCGCAGTGCTTTTAACTGATTCTAAAATACAAGTCTCTTGGCCCCGAATGTGGAAAGGTACAAAGAAAAGTAGACGATGCTGTCATTCTGCCTTTTCTGTGGACGTGCAAAATAAGCCATGCACTTGCAAATTAACTCATTCTACCCCAAGACCGAAATCCCCAAAATTTTGCCTTTGTTCTCTGAAGACTGCAGTGCAGTGCAGGACACAGATCGACCATGATAGTTCAAGGGTGATGCCAGAATAGCTTGGCGCCCATAGGCGCCAAGCTATTCTGGCATCACCCTTGAACTATCATGGTCGATCCTTATCTTGCTGTGGTGTGTCTGGGGTAGAATGAGTTAAGTAAAGAATGTACACTTGTATCAGATGCTCAACCATTTCCCCGCCGACAAAACGCGAACTGGATCCAACTGCAAGAGGCATAGATCCACATGAGCCCCCGCAGTTGCGGGGGGGCCCATGAAGATCTATGCCTCTTGCTGACTTTACTTTGCACTCGCGTTTCTTGGACGGCTCGAGCTCGTTTGGAGTAGAATTAACCCTTTGGCTGTCGGTAGCCGGCAGGAATCATTGCGACAAAAACATCTACCGACTACCAGCAGCCAAAGATTTGAGGAACGGACAAGTTTCGCGCATTTGGGTCTATGTATAAGTTTGCGTTCATGAGCTGGGCGCGGTGTATTTGGCCTGTTTCTGCACTGTAGATGCGTGAGGGGCTCATTCGCAGACACACTTATACAGATAACACAGTTACTTCCTTGTATATGTGTGAGATGGTTATATATATATATATATATATATATATATATATATATATATATATATATATATATATATTTATATATATATATATATATATATATGATATATATATATATATATATATATATATATATAGTGCGCACATTTGCGACGTTTTGTTAGCGACGAACGAATCCTAACGACGGCGAAGATACGGCCGCGGATATGCTCGCATCATTAGCATAGACATCACTCCAATTGCCATCACTTTGTTGTACACTGCTTAACGTCCCGACAGCAACAAGACTTTCTCAGGACGTGCCTGCACTGCTTGTGAAAAAAAAAAGAATATTGAATGTATGTCGCCAGCCGATCTAATACGCTAAATAAAGCCTAAGACCATTTAGCAACACACATCTAATATCAAGAGCTACAAGCAGCGCAGACAGTAGGGAGAGTTTAAAACAGGAAAATACAGGTGAATGGACCAAGGGTAGACAGAAACACATGTCCCAGAATAGAGGGTTAAACCCACCCTGTGGGGCTGACCAGGGTGACCCTGGGAACTAAAAAGTAGTTAACCCCACCCAAGTCCCCCAGGGCACACCCGGGTGGGGTCCAATCTCCACCACCCCAAACATCTCCAAGAGGCATATAGATCCTCATGAGCCCAAGGGGCTCATGAGGATCTGTATGCCTCTTGGCGATGTTTGGGATGTTGTCTGTGCTTATAGTGGGCACATTAACGAGGCTTTGTTTGTGACTAGCGACTCCGAACGAGAGCAAAGGCACGGCGGACATCAAGCCCCCACCATGAGCATAGACTTCACTCCAAACTCCATCAAGATTAAAAGAATTTATTAATTAATTTATTTATTCAGTGGAAAATTGCACCGTCTTGTCTCAGTAGGCAAATAATAAAACAAAGAAAGATATAAATAGCATATTGTTTGGCACCCTTCTGTCTCGGAAGACAATGGAATATATGCGCTCGCTGGGTCAGTCCGTGTGACCTCTCCAGGGCGCAAGCCTGGGCGAAGTGTATGGAGATCCTGGGATGCCCAGGCGTCAAGATCCCCCTCTCGGCCTCGCTGATGTAGTCCAAAGGAATGCAAAGCAATACATTTGGCACCAGTTTGGCTGCAGGAGCTGCCAGAACAGTGCATGAATACAGTCAGCTGTCTGCCTTCGGGGCTCCACTCCTGATTTGATGGGTTTACTCCCCCACATTTGGCTCTTGGATCAAGCCTGATCTCTTCCGTCCTTTAGCCGTTGGCTGCCAGAAACAGCTCATCCGCCTAGTGGTGCAGTGTGAACACCACCCCCTCACGTGGTTTAGCCCACCAATTGAGGTGGTTTGCCAGGGTGTGGCGCTTGGATCCAGCACGTGAGAAATTAAGGAGATGGATGAGGACCAGTGATGCCCGTCCGTCCTATCATAGTGTAGGACGCAGCTGCCGAACAGCAAAGGTACTACCTCTATCCAGAGCCCCCTACACCCCAAATAGCATATATCATCACATAAAAACAATGCATCGCACATATTATCACAGCCCTGGAGGCTCATGAGGATCAATGACTCTTGGAGATGTTTGAAGTGTTGCCTTTATGCCTATGGCAGAAGCTGGTTACCCTCCGTGACTTCTCTCTCGGTCGTTGTTGGGGGTACTTCGTTTCAAACGGAACCTCACTACTGTCAATTTTCCGGATACAGATCCCACGCTTACGCTCACGCTAAGTGACGTATGCTTAACCCCTTCACTTGCCGAGATGAAAAGTGAACATGATCCAACTGCAAGAGACATAGATCCTCATGAGCCCCCCGAATGCGGGGGCTCATGAAGATCTATGCCTCTTGCTGAGACCAATTTGTATCCATGTTTCTTGGACGGTGTTGGCTTGTGGTCGGTGACTGAACCAAGATTTCAGAAATGAACCAAGATTTCAGAAATGAACCAAGATTTCAGAAATGAACCAAGATTTCAGAAATGAACCAAGATTTCAGAAATGAACCAAGATTTCAGAAATGAACCAAGATTTCACAAATGAACCAAGATTTCACAAATGAACCAAGATTTCACACAGTGAACCAAGATTTCACACACAAACATGTAAGTACAGTGTACGTACAGCGGCACGGAAGGGGTTAAAATACATTGATTGTTCATGCATGCTCATCAAAATAAAGTCAAAGACCGCCTGTGCATTACTCACAGACCAAGCTATCACAATGATGTTATGCCGGTGAAGACATTGATTACGAGGGATTAAACTCTTCACTGCAATTACGGGGGCCTATGGGATCTACGCCTCTTGCTGAAACCACTTTGTGTCCACTGTTCATGGGAGGGCTGGAGGTCTTTCGCTTTGGATTGACACAGATTTCAGACGTACGATGAATCGATGTACGTACAGTTGCAGTAAAGAGGCTAAAAGCCCAGTAAACAAAAGTCCTCGGGCCACGACGGCCGCAGTGGGCCCGCGCACGGCCGTGCGCGGGCCCACTGCGGCCGTCGTGGGCCCCCAAACGTTTTGCTAATGGGGATGCACATTCCTCATGGCTGAAGAGATACATCTTATGCTTATGGAAAAAAAAAACAACAACACATGTTTTGCTGGTTGTGCTTGAGTGCCGAATGTTGCTTCATGTTGCTTAATCTTCCATGCTGTCTAGTGTAGTTCCTGAGACCTCCTTCATTTTCTGCTTCCTTAGACTCTCGCAGACTATTTGAAGGGACGAGTGTAAACTTTGCCTGATTTAAGTTATTGAAGCTGATTGGAAATTATACTCATTACAAAATTGCACATAAGCGGTAGGCGTTCCTTGATGTTTTATGACTAGTTGATATCAACAATCTGCTCAGCGTGAAATCTGACACATTCAAAATAAGCCACTTTGATTAGACCAGCTTTCAATGTGGTTAACATTTGATTATGAGCCAATAACCCCTTCCCTGCCACTGTACGTACATTTTTGTTTCTGAAATCTTGGTTCATTCAACGACCAAAAGTCAAACCGTGTACGCAGTCCCTTTTGATTATTGTCTGGCCTACTCTTCACATCAAAGGACGTAACATGTAGAGCTAAGCGTCACGGTTATTAAAACTGTGTGTAAAGGTAGACTGCCTCGTATCACGGCTAATGCGCTTTCTGAGAAATGAGCGTGTACAGCTGGCATAATGCAGCCTTCCAAAACGGGGTCTGCCATATTGTGCCAAAAGCCCATGTTTGAGAAAAGCAAGAGTTGCATTGTATAACAATGAAACTCTTGCTTTTCTCGAAAGAAAATGGGCATTTGGCTTTTGCCATACAGCGCAGCGTTTTAGATTAGTCTTACTTGATTAGGCATACTCGTATTATTGCTTACATGAATTTTCTACCATTTCTGTCTTTGTGGCCTTTACGCGAATGTATGTGCTGGTCTGTGATTTTGGATCTTACGGCTTAAAGCCGTAAGGTCCAAAATCACAGACCGGCACACAGTAATGCCGCATATTGAACGAACAGTCGCTAAATCCGTCATCGCACAATGACTGTTAAAATATAAGCTCCAGACACAATTACTTCTTATCAACCTAGAATTCTCGAGAATGTTTACCGCATGAGCCACTTACCTGCGACAACAAGCCGTCACTAGAGAGGTTTATCGTATTGAACGGACTTCAAACGTTCCGTGGATTCATGCGTCTCCTTCGTTCCATCTGGAAGAGGCGTATGTTCTCATGACACCGTGCAGCCACAGGGGCTCATGAGAATCTATGCCTTTTTGTCGCAAGGAGCTGGCTCGTTGCCACCACAGTTTTAGGTACTTGACCAACACTGCGGTAATGTCGGTAGCGTGTTCATAACAAACCTTTATCTTGTAAGTTACCCCCCCAAAAAAAAGGTATGTGAGATAATTTGTAAGACCAAGCAGCCCCGAAACATCACAGAAAGAGATGACTCAACCCCGGCAACTCAAGGATCGTGCCTGAATAGCAAAGACGCCAAATCTATCGGGTAGTACACTTAAGCTTTTACGTTTTGCTTCATTTCGAATTTAACCCTATTAACCGCGACGCACTACAGCAGGAGATGGATAGACCATGACAACTCAGCGGAAATGCCAGATTAGCTTTGCGCCTGAAGGCGCCAAGCTAATCTGGCGCTTCTCTTGAATTATCATGGTCGATCCAACACCAGTCACTGATACATAGTCGTTAGGTGACCCTGCAAAATTTGGCAAATACGGCCATGGGGTTAATTGGGTAAATATACATTAACCCATTTAACCCCACGGCCGCATTTCCCAAAGTTAGTCATCTGCCTTAATTATGCTTGTGAAATTGTGCCCCTGTGCAGCACGAGAGACTTTAATCATTGTTTCCATTTTTTGTCCAAGTTTTAAACACTGGTGGGTCGTCGTGACACATGATATACTAGCCTAAATCAGGTATGTCATATAGGTTAGTTAGTTAGTTATTTGGGTTTAACGCCGAGTAGGCGAATAAGGCCATCTCACGGCGGTATGTCACATAGGACAAGACTGACGAGCCCGCAATAATGAAATGTTCACGCTTCTGGGAACTGTGTACCGCTGTCGCGCATGATATACGATTTAATATGCGTGACATTGTCACATTTTGTACGCATGTTCAGTGTACCTGATATTTTAAGACAACGCTGATTTAAATGAAGAAAAAAAATAATGCGTCGATTGGGGATGGTTGTTTGGTTGTACATTGCTTAACGTCCCGACAGCAACAACACTTCATCAGGACCTGCCTGCACTGCTTGTGAAAAAAAAAAAACCCAGAAAAAATAAACAGAATATTGAATGTATGTCGCCAGCCGGTATAATACGCTGAATAAACCTAAGATCATCTAGCAACACAATCCAATATCAAGAGCTACAAGCAGCGCAGACAGTAGGGAAAGTTTAAAAAAGGAAAATACAGGTGAATGGACCAAGGGTAGACAGAAACACATGCCTCAGAATAGAGGGGAAAACCTACCTTGTGGGGCTGACCAGGGTGACCCTGGGAACTAAAAAGTAGTTAACCCCACCCAAGTCCCCCAGGGCAGACCCGGTTGGGGGGGGGGGGGGTCGATTGGGGAGGTGAAGAGGGGTGGTGTGACAGTGAGATAGCTCCCTGATGCGTGCCAGATGCACAATCTCTCCCCCCCCCCATTCCCCCAAATCCCTGTCTCCAGCCCTCCGCCTCAACCACCATAATGTACGTCCTTTTAGTTCGCGTGTGTGTTTACATTTCAGCTGTTTTGAGGCGGCGTTATATATATATATATATATATATATATATATATTATATATATTATATATATATATATATATATATATATATATATATATATATATATATATATTATATATATATATATATATATATATACTTACTGCCCGGCAACCTGGATTTTATACAGCCGAGCTGTTCTAATCGAGCGCCCTTTTAACGCTGATCATCTTAACTCTTTCTCTCCTAAGACAAAGGATTCAAACTGAGGAGGTGTCCTGTCACAAATGCATGCACCTTCATTGCATGAGGTGGATAAGTCCGATAGCTCAAAGGTGGAGCCTGGTTATCTTGGCGGTTTTCAACACACAAAACTCTAATGTGGCACTACTTTTGAAATAACACACTAAATTTAATTGTATCAGTAGTTATGCAGTCTGTTGGGGCTTACAGAGTTGACTCATTCAAACCCGAAAAACTATAGAGTAGAATGGATAATGATTTTTCAATGGTAGTAGCAGATTAGCTTGGCGCCCAAGCTAATCTGCTACTACCCTTGAACTATCACAGTCCACCCTTCGCCCACATTCGATGCACATACGTCAGAGGTTGCCTTCCAATATTTTAGTAAAAGGGGGCCCTAGGCTTGAAAGAGTCAAAGCGGTCTAACACCATTGCAACACGACCAGGAAGTTTTTCAGTGCACACGAAACACAGAGGGCTGGGGTATGTGTGTGGTTGTTTCGCATGTGTAGCCCCCACGCCTATCGCACTGCGTCACCAACAGGCTACATTCAAGATAACCCAGCGAGCAGTGCAATGCAGTTGTGAAAGCCATTGAACTATATTGATTTAAAGCGGGGACTTTTAGTGCTTATATAGCACGACTGGCTACCCGGTAAGACTGTTTCGTGCTGTGTTGAAGTTTACCTTGAAAGAGCAGCGAATGTAAGTGAATTTAGTACACCTGACAAGTATTATGATAAGGCTAGACTAGACACAGAAACAGGTTTTTCAATATTCACCAATCCGCTGGCCGATTCGACGGCAGTGAATAAGATATGTGAACCTAAAAGTTATGAGCTTTACGGCTTAATTAACAACACTACGTCAAAGTAGTTTAGTGTGTGCTGGTCTGTCATTTTGGACCTTACGGGTTTCAGCCGTAAGGTTCAAAATCACCGACCAGCACACATGTTTGAAACAAGTTCTTGTCTCCATAATTGTGCTTGTGGTGAAGTTATAGCCCATTCAGCCCTCACGCATAACAACAGGAGATGAGTCGACCATGATAATTCAAGGGTAGTGCCTGTCGGCGCCAAGCTAATCTGGCACTGCCCTTGAGTTATCATGGTCGAGCCATCTCCTGCAACAGGTGCATAGTCGTTAGATGACGCCTCCAAAATTTGGGAAATACGTGCGTCGGGCTGAGTGAGTTAAATCATGTACCCTACACTCAGCGAAGCGAGTAAAACATCACAACACAGTGGCTCAGTTTTAGGCGTGTAAGTGCATACATATCTAGCGATAGGGTACGTGATTGCAGTTTCGAGTTCCGGGTAGCAAATACTGCATTGTTGGCATGCCCACCTCTCCGGTTAACTTACTTTTTCATAGTTTGGCTCATCTCCCCGGCTGGAGCACAAGTCAACAGTGACACTTCGCTAGCGTGTACGACTAGTGGTTGTCATCCTCATGTCTCATCCAAGCAATGCGGTCTTTTATCTTCCAGTTTTTATCTGCCCTGGGGGACTTGGGTGGGGTTAGCTACTTTTTAGATCCCCGGATCACCCTGACATAGGTTTCTCCTTTTTTCTGGGGCACGTTTCTGTCTACCCTTGGTCCATTCACATGTATTTTCCTATTTTACATTCTTCCTACTGTCTGCATTACTCGTAACTCTTGATATTTGATGTGTGTTAGTTAGTTAGTTAGGTCGACACTTTTAACTTATATGGCTGTGAATTCTTCTTATAGGATGATACATTATGTGCAATGTCCGAAATTTATTTTAAGTTGTGTGTGTGTGTGTGTGTGCCGGTGTGTGTGTGTGTGTGTGTGTGTGTGTGTGTGTGTGTGTGTGTGTGTGTGTGTGTGTGTGAAGTTATATTAAAGTTATTTTAGGCCGCACACACGTCTGATCTCAATTAGCCGTTTTTGTTCTAACGTATTCAATTATTTACGTATGCATATTGGCTGAACGGTTGTGAGTGTGTGTGTTCAGCACCGGGAAACAGTCCTAATTGGCATTTTCAATATGGTCAATAAACGTATCTTGTCTTGTTGCTAAATGGTCTGCTGCACCTAGGAGATCATAAATTATGTGTTTGCGGTTAACGCATTTTTATATATCATTTTCCTGTACATATGTATTTTGTAACTGTAATGATTTTCAACTTTTGTAAACTAGGGTACGATAAAATAACACGATAGTGCAGCGTCCCTAGCATGCCATTTATTTATTTCGCATATTAGACCGGCTGGCGACATACATTCAATACTGTATTATGTTTGGTTATTTTTCACAGGCAGAGAAGACACGTCCTGAGAAAGTCTTGTTGCTGTCGGGAAGTTAAGCAATGTATAACCAACCAACCATCCAGTTCATTATAGTGTCTCGCCTTCAGCTCTTATAATGCAATCCTTCACTATAGACTGTCAAAGTCATAAATTCCCAGCGGCCAAAGGAACATCGATACAGTGTGGTGTCAGCAAGAGGCATAGATCCTCATGAGTCCCCGCAAATGCGGGGGCTCGTGAGGATCTACACCTCTTGCATTTTGGTGCTGTTCATTTCGTTCTCGGCAGAGAAGGGGTTAAGACCAGAATGACTCACTTGCTTCGTGATTATTGACCTATTGTCGTTATTATTGTATTTAAATAATTATTACTGTTGAGCACATAGCAGATGAGTAGCAAAGACGTTGAGACACCTGTACATACTATCTGCTTTGGTTGGAATAACATTTGTTCAGAATAGGGTGCATTAGAAACAGTCTAATGAATGCAGTTACTTTTTCCATTTTGACTCTGCATGGATTTAAAACTGTTTGCAATACTGATCAACCCAAATAAAAGTCTGAATTGTGTATCTTGGTCTGCGGTTTCAGACCTCATAGTTTGAAGCCGTAAGGCCTAAAATCACGGTCCAGCATTTATCTATAGCTAGTTGGATAACGCTCGGGTGGACATACACACTGTGCTTGTTTATACACATGGACTGAGTATTTCTCTCAGAGGCAACCCCTTTGTGCTGCTGATAAAAGCGTTTAACCCTTTGGCTACCGGTAGCGGTTTACGTCGCGGCGATGATTCCGATAGGAATCATCGCGAACGAAAACTGCTACAGACAGACAAAGTGTGAAAAATTATGTGAACCAAAAATTCTTCACTCGGTTTCATTAAAAGATCTCTGAAACGAAATATCCTGCATTTAGATTTGTGTGTTTTAGGATGGCTATGCTCCCTTCTATGACCATGCGGTATATATATATATATATATATATATATATATATATATATATATATATATATATATATATATATATATATATATATATATATATATATATATATATATATATATATATATATATATATATATATATATATATATATATATATATATACCGCATAGTCACACACACACACACACACACACACACACACACACACACACACACACACACACACACACACACACACACACACACACATACACATATAGTCTCTCATCGGTGTTTAGCTGATACTGAAAATCTCACTCGAGTGGTTTTAAAACCTTATCCTACGAGCGAAAGCGAGTTGGCTAAGGTTTTAAGAGCACGAGAGTGAGATTTTCAGTATCACCTAAACACCGATGTAAGAATCTATTTCTTACTCACCTTTTTCTTGGCATAGATCCGATGTGAGTTGGCTTTCGGCACACGTCTAACCACACCACGGCCGCCATTGTGTTTTTGACAAAGAACATGACGTCATTTACTTTGTAATGTGACGTGAATGTTAGACAAATGTTCCTACATGTTGACGTAATAGCGCAGTACATGACGCCAGAGTGCCAGTCGTCACTATGAAATGGAGTCATTGCGCGTGAGCTGAAAGTAGGTCAAGTTTTAATATCTTTTGTGCCCGTACCTTTTGTTGACCATATTTTCTACAAAACAGTATTGTGCACACGTGTCCGTTGACGCACACGGGCTGTATCACACACGTGTGATACAGCCAAGCTCCCCTCAAAGATAGCAAAGACGCAGGTGTGTAAGAAATGGAAGAAATCAGCGTTGCTCACAAGGTCGGATATAGCTACAAATGTCGGTTGATTGTATTGATTGTACATTGCTTAACGTCCCGACAGCAACAAAACTTTCTCAGGACGTGCCGGCACTGCTTGTGAAAAAAAACTAAACAGAATATTGAATGTATGTCGCCAGCCGGTCTAATACGTTAAATAAACCTACGACATGGGGCCTAAATAAAGCTAAGACCATTTAGCAACACACATTCAATGTCAAGAGCTACAGGCAGCGCAGACAGTAGGGGGAGTTTAAAAAGGCAAATACAGGTGAATGGACCAAGAGTAGACAGAAACACATGCTCCAGAATAGAAGGGAAACCCACCCTGTGGGGCTGACCAGGGTAACCCTGGGAACTAAAAAGTAGTTAACCCCACCCAAGTCCCCTAGGGCAGACCCGCTGCAGATGTCGGACAAAACAAATTTAACAATAATATTTCTGAGGTCTCCACCACGGATTAAAAAAAAAACCCAAAATACATGTACATTAGGACTACTTTGATGTTAACAAACTTCGCTTAGTTATAGTTATTGGGAATTAGCACCGAGGAGGCTACAGGTCATCTCCCGGCCGGAAACGTGAAAGTCTGGTCAGGCGGACTAAAAGGAGGGTCTTACAATAAAACAGGGTGTAAACAAAGATTTAACCCTTTGCGTGTCAGTAGCGGTTTCAGTTCCTGTAGGAATCATTGCGACTAAAACCGCTGCTGACACGCAAAAGGGTTAAAATGTATCTTGTAAAAGAAGTACCGATATAACGACGAGAAATGAGGTACCGATATAAGAAGAAGTAATACAGATTACCATGGCGGTTTGTTATATCAGAAGGTTACCGTATTAACCCTTTCAGCGCCAACACCCTACAGTAGGAGATTGATTGACCATGATAACTCAAGGGTAGTGCCAGATTAGCTTGGCGCCCGAAGGCGCCAAGCTAATCTGGCACTACCCTTGAATTATCATGGTCAATCCACCTCCAGCAAGTTGTACACAGTCGTTAAGTAATACTTAAAAAATTCGGGAAACGTACCCATGGCGCTAAAAGGGTTAACTTTAACTGGAAGAAATTCCACGATGGCTGTGGGATGACACCCCCCCCCCCCCCCCAGACATCAAACAGTTCCTGCAAGGAAAACTGTTCCTTCTCTTAATCTGATGTGCTGTCTTTCGTAGCAGACCATTACGGGCACTGTGACAATACAAAATGGCAAGGACGGACGTCTCGCCTCGCTTGCCCCTTGCCTTGGGTCTTGTCGTTCTGCTGACGTCATCTGTCCTTGGCCGTCATGAGAAGGACATGAAGTTCAAGCATGACATCGACACGGCAGAGGAGGAGAGTGGGGAGACGTTTCAGCTGCACAGTGAGGGAATGCTGGCCGACATCGTCGACCTGGATACTATTCCAGAAGTCAAGGTAACCCCAGTTGCAAAACGTGTTTGGGTCCACGACGGCCCCAGTAGGCCCGCGCACTGCCGTGCGCGGGCCCACTCCGGCTGTCGTGGGCCCGAGGTTCTTTTGCTTACTGGCAACTGACTGTAAATTGAGTCTTTTCATGTCATCTTGTTAACTTTATTTTATCTTTTAACTACTACCCATTACACAAAAGGCATTCGGACCGACATCGGCTGCAGCTGGGCCAATGCATTCGACGTCGGCCTGATGGTCTTCTGATTTCTGTGTATAGTTTGTGAATAAAGGAATACCAGTGCTAAGCTATACAGTTTGCAGTTAATGCAAGAACTTGTGTGTCTCCGTTTCGTTTTAGCGTAATAAGAGAAGATAAGATATACTTTATTTACGCAAAAGTGGAAAATTATTGCACGTGTTCACACGTCAATAACAATAAATATGTATAAATATAGCACAGTTACACTGTCACTCAGTCACACAAACACATACATTCATACAAACACTCGCATCCATCTTAAATACAGTATTAAACCTAAATTGTATGCCTAAGATACACTTGGCTCTTGTAAAATTTCCATCTCGCATTCTTGAAGGAGTAATGAGTCAAAGTCCATCCGCGTAACCTGTGACAATGAAAAGTCTTAAGTCTACTAGTAAAATTATTTTCAAATTCGTTTTAGATTAACGTTCAATTAGCCCTCCTTTCAATGTAATTATCTGTTGGTAATGAACGGTTTTTGTTTGTTTGTTTACTTCTTTGTTAGTTTGCTTTGTGCTTGTTTGTTTTGCTGGTTGGTTGGTTGGTTGGTAACCTGATGGCTTGGTTGCTCGCTTGCTTGTTTTCTTGTTTTGATCCTGCGCATTCTTATATTTCTATGTATCTCATGTTTTACTGTTTGCAGAGAGTGGCGTGTGCGGGTGACCGTCTGATGCTGCTGATGAACGACACCTCGGTGGCCCATGAGTGGAAGCTGGATCAGGTAGTGCTTGGTGGGCCCCAGTGGGGGTGTAACGTCACTAGGCACGACCCCAACAAGAAAAAGGGCATCTACGTCAAGATTGCCAGCATCTTCTTCCCTCTGGAGGGGCAGGTCACCATCCACCACGTACCGGCCGGGTAAGCTGTCGATGAACAAACTGTCATCAACCACTTTATATATGCAGGACTCAATTTGCGAAACTATGTATGCATGACTCAATTTGCAAAACTATGTGGGCCAATGTTATCCCTGGCGCATAAAATGTGCCCGAACAGCCCGACGCATCTATGCAAATGCAATTCTGATACCACCCTGGAATAGCAAGAGCGATTTTGTCATAACGCATGAACTGTCACAGTCGATCTCTGTGCCATAGTCTTCAGTATATAGTTTCCAAAGTTTGACATTTTGACTGCAACGGACCATACCGCTCGGCGGAAAAGACGCGCAGCTATGCGGCTTTTCCGCCGAGCGGTATCGTCAATAACAGTTAAGGGGTTAAAGTTTTTAAAAGCCAGCAAGCAGGAATCTCCGATCACTAGCCCATCTTCATTTTCAGTGATAACATTTACGTTACTGGACACGAATTCCTTTTTTTCTGTCTTGCCCCAATTGTAACAAGAAACCATTAACTCATTCAGCCCGACGCACGTATTTCCCAAATTTTGGAGGCGTCATCTAACGACTATGAACCTGTTGTAGGAGATAGATCGACCATGATAATTCAAGGGTAGTGCCAGATTAGCTTGTCGCCGACAGGCGCTAAGCTAATGATCCATCTCCTGCTGTAGTGCGTACGGCTGAATGTGGTAAAGCGTAAGAACTCGGAATGGGCTCTGTGTCACCGCAAATAATTACCTGGTGTTTTTACTTAAATCCAGGCCGTTCGACATGCTGGAAGAAGCCAACATCTACTTCCACTACGAGCCCGGGAAGAGGATGAAGAAACTTCGCCATCAGCAGAGAGGAACTGAGGAGGACAGCCATGGCCGCTTCCGCCGCGCGTTATCCAACTTGGTCTCCAACATCCTTAATAACATCAACTGGCAGGTACACTACTCAATAGTAGCAAAATGTCTTCGGGCTCACGACGGCATCAGTGGGCCCGCGCACAGTCGTGCGCGGGCGCAATGCGGCCATCGTGGGCCCAAGGACCTTTGGTCACTGGGCTATACTACTACTACGACTACTGCTGCTACTACTACAGCTACTACTGCTGCTACTACTACAGCTACTATTGCTGCTACTACTACAGCTACTATTGCTGCTACTACTACAGCTACTATTGCTGCTAGTACTACTACCACTACTACGACTAGTACTGCTACTGATAATAATACAGAAAACTTCGCACATAACAAAACGCCAGGAGACCGACATTATTTGATGTAATATCAGAAGATTTGATAAGTGAGGTTGCTGCTATAATATTATCTGAGATTTGTTATATTCAACCTTGTTTTTACCGAAGTGTTTACTACTACTACTACTACTACTACTACTACTACTACTACTACTACTACTACTACTACTACGACTACAACAACAACAGCAACTACTACTACTACTACTACTACTACTACTACTACGACTACTACTAATCCTACTACTACTACAAAGTTCCATTTCAAATCTGCCAGTGAACGCTCTTTCAGATATACTGCTCTATTAATTTGGAGTTCCTTACCGACTGAGCCCAGAAATGCCTCCACCCTTATGCAGTTCAAAGCAAAGTTAAAAACTTATTTTTTCTCGAATTTCGTGTAATTTCTACGGTATTTCTGTACACACATCTGTGTGTGTGTGTGTGTGTGTGTGTGTGTGTGTGTGTGTGTGTGTGTGTGATGTGTGTGTGTGTGTGTGTGTGTGTGTGTGTGTGTGTGTGTGTGTGTGTGTGTGTGTGTGTGTGTGTGTGTGTGTGTGTGTGTGTGTGGTTTTCGTCTGCGCATTGAGTTATATTATTAATATGAGAAATGCGCCATATAAATACCATGTATTATTATTATTATTATTATTATTATTATTATTATTACTGCTACTACTATAATGATAGTAATAATACTGTTTCTACTACTACTACTACTACTGCTACTACTACTACTACTACTACTAGGCACCAAGCCAATCTTGAATTGTCATTGTCCAGCAATCTCACGAAATAAAAGCATACTCTAGGCCTAAAACTGTGAACGTGCCTGTGTGGGCTCCCATAATGTTAGCAAATCAACACACGTGACATTTGCGACCCTACTTCTCATTCCCAAACCTTTCAGGGAAACGCAAAACAAGGAAGCTGATGAAGTCATATATATTAGTTTAAATCATGGGGAAGTCCCTAACCCATTCAGCCCTGACGCACTACAGCAGGAGGTTGTTCGACCATGATAATTCAAGGGTAGTGCCTGTCGGCGCCAAGCTAATCTGGCACTACCCTTGAATTATCATGGTCGATCCATTTCCTGCTACTGGCGCATATTAGATGACGCCTCCAAAATTTGGGAAATACGGCCGTCGGGCTGAATGAGTTAAGGTGGAATTCAAAATGTCGGTACAAGGAAGTCTATGTCATGATAGATAAAGATACCGGTTTATAATTCTATTACATCGCCTTATAGCATTCCAAAATACATATTTTCCGAAGATAACATATTTTTTTTGGGGGTAATATCCGGTCTTGATTTTTGTACTCTTCCTAATGCAGATCTCATACTAAACGTACCGCATTTCAATGCGAAAGCTTTGCCGTCGGTACGGCATTGAACGCCAACAAATCAACATGTTTTGGAGTATACACAATTCATATTCACCCCTTCGCTGTCACTGATCGCTGATTTCGCTTCAGAAACCACTGCACGCTGATCGGCATTCGCGTGAAGAACACAAAAAAGAAATGGGACAAAGAAATAGAGATAAAGAACACAGGACCAACAAGAGACACAAATCCGCATGAGCCCCCGCGACAGCGGGGGCTCATGAGGATTTATGTCTCTTGCAGGTGGGTAGCGTTCGGCCTGCCCCTGCAGTTAAGGAGTTAAACCGTGACTTCTACTGAAAATAGGCTTACCGACTATACCTCTCGGCGGAAAAGACGCGTAACTACGTATCTTCAGTTAAAGGGAAAGTGTTAACCCCTTGATTGCCAAGAAAAGGTGAACACGATCGAACTTCAAGAGACATACAACCTCATGCGCCCCAGCATTCGCGGGGGCGCATGAGGATGTATTTCTCTTGCTGAGACCAATTTGTTTCTTGGGCTTCTGTGTCTTTTTTGATATTTGAATAAACAACGATTTCAGAAACAAAAGTGTACGTGCAGTGGCAAGGAAGGGCTTAAGGCTCTAAGCCGTAAACCAATCCAGGGTTCAGTTGTATGAGTGAGCCTAAATCCTATGCTCCGCTACGGGGGCACCTTGCTTAGGGATTGGCTCAAGATTTAGAGAGGCAGGGAAGGGGCTAATCCCTTTGCACAAGCACGCAGCCACCGATGCTGCAAACTGTATCGGCGGCTGCGCGTTCATGGGGGTTAATTTTGCAATCTGCAGTACAACAGCACCACCACCATCCCCTTCGACATCGGCAACACCAACGACACAGCAGGCGCGGATAGGACGGTGGCCTTGCACAAGAGCTGGGGCCAGCGAGAACTCTCCGTGACCAGAGGACGAGATGTGAAGAAGACAGAGGACGATTTCGTCTTCTTTCTGGAGAAGCTCAACGGCGACAGCCGCCTGTCCTACACATTGTGAGCAGACTGCACTTTAACTCATTCGAGTCGTGCCGCCTCCGGATACGCGGCATGAACCGCGTATCCGGAGGCAGCACGTCTCGAATGAGTTAAGAATTACTCGCTCTATGATGCCCTCACAATGTGTGTTGGTACTGCCAAGCCTGTCAGGGCGATTACCTGTATCAGGCGCCCACTGAGAAAGAACACGCACCCACTTTTTGTCCGATGGTTTTCTATTACTTAGATGGCCTTGCGTAAGGAGACCACCTTTCTTCAAACTGAGCACTTTTTGATAGTCCCTTGGGTGGTCGATTTACATAGGTTTGATTATATTCATTTTTGGACCTTATGTCTGATATCCGAAAGATAAAAGTAAATAAAAACTACAGGTAGCTACAAATACGACACCAGTTGTTCAAATAATATGGTACATTTCGTGAGTAATTTTTGTGAATAATACAAGTTTTGAAACATACTTTTGGATCTTCGCTTCAATCTGCAATGTGAAAAGACATTAAGAGCATTTTTGTGAAAACCCTCGCTTTTCTCAAAATTTGACTTAGCTTCACAGCAATAAGGATGCCATCAAAATATGTCCAATTCAGTGCTTTTGGACTATATGGCTCTGGAGCAGTGAAGCCGTGTTTCACAGAATACGTACCTCGATAAATACACATACATGTATTGAAATGTTTTCATTCTTGTTTTTTTCAGTGATCTCGTCATCAAAAACATTGACGGAAAACCACAAATAGTCCGCTACGTGAATCAAGTATGTACAATCCTCTTTTCAGTTCATATGCTGTTTCTCTTTCCCGAGCACTTCTTTCACCAAAAAACCCCCAAAAAGAAAAAAACAAAAAAATCCTTAAAACCCCAAACAAACAAACAAACAACAAAACAACAACAGCAGCAGCAACAACAACAAACAAACAAACTTTTGGGAATTTGACCTGAAACTCTGCCAAGTGTCTCTCTCCTAGTTTTAAACAGTGTTTGACTATTACTGACGAAACTGTTCGGCGGAAAAGACGCGTAGTTACGCGTCTTTTCCGCCGAACAGTATCGTCAGTAGCAGTCAATGTCGTAAACATTCACGTAATTTGCCTGTTTATCCAGTTCGACGTTGAATCCAACATCGAAGCAGACGCGGCTGTGCACTTCAAGAGAGAATTCGGCCTGATGTACAACACCACCTTGGCCAGCACCCCTAACACACTGCTCTTCGAGGTGCCGCTGGCAAAACCTAACACGGAGCTGCCCCCTGTGAAGCTGATTGTATCTTACGACGCCCAGACCTTTGTCAACCTGCAGGCGTACAGCGCTGGGGAGACAAGTCTGAGAACAGCTTTCAACGGCTCTGGCTTCGTCACAGTTTGTGAGTTGTCCACAAACGGGGGATGACACAAGAGTGCTTTGAATTTCATTTACGCATGTGCAGAAAGGGGAATCTGCGTAGCTCGGGTATTAGCGAGTTTGACTCTTGTCTGAAATGTTGCGGGTTCGAACTAAACTGCTATCAAAATTTGTTCAGACTCCTTTTGGTACCCCGCCTTTGAAATCATGCACCTTTGTGGTGAACAAAAAGACGTAGATATCTGAAACATCAAAACGTAAAATTAATTACACCAAACACACTAATAAATATACGGTATCAATGAAAGGGTCATATTTTCTTCAGGATTTTTGTAACACGCACAATATTCTCAGAATATATTTGTTTAAATGTAATATTTAAATGCCCTATTGAAAACGTTTTGAGTCAAAACAATGTAAATCTTATGGATACGAAATAAAACATCAAATATGGGTTGCATGGCAACATCATAATGACAAATAATTATCGTCAAATAAATATATATCATGAATAGCCAAATTAGCAAACTTATGTAACTTTACCTTAGATATATATGTTTTAATTAATATTTATCCCTTGACATTACTTATGTCACACACTCCTTCTTATTGAAAGGGGAGGAACGCGACGAGCCGTTTTCGGTGAAGCACTTCTTGACATCATGTGCAGACCTAATCGATATAAGGGGGAAACACTATACAGCAGACTTTTTGAAAGTTTTGTTTCGAGACGTTCCCACAAAATTTGAGTCTCTGTAGTCTATATAAATCTGACTGTTCTTATGAACTTCATAGTCTGTAGACATACGATTGACCTGTGTGACTTTTTAGCCAAGAATACTTTTAAACTGTATTTACATCAAGTTGTAGACCTTTCTCTTAATCTGGCTGACCAGACGTTTACCCTTCCTGCCGTGAGATGCCTTTAGTCGCCTGCTCGGCGTTAAACTCCAATAACTTGATGCTCCTCTTTTTGTGTCTAATATTTCACCTAAGTATGAAAAGAAATAAAATAAAATTCTGAATTATAAAACAACATGTCAACACAAATCTCAGTAGTTTTATTTTCTGCCAATTTTCAGCTCAGCAATATGATCCAATCACAAAGAAAGAAAGCGACGTATCTTCACGGGGTTGGTCCATCATACCGGAAGTGCAGGATTTGCGGAGCCCTTACAGAGCGGGAGTTGATTTCAGCATTTTCCAGAAGGTGATCAAGCTTTATATATAATATACCCAGTGCGCGAAATGTCATCGGGCAGACGTCAGCCGCAGCTGGCCCGCGCACAGCATCGGGCAGACGTCGGCCGCAGCAGGCCTCCGCACAGCTGTGGCCGACGTCTGCCCAATGACCGTCCGCGCACTGGATACACATTGCCTTTGCTTATCAATATTCAGTTATCAGCGTTTTACATCGTTCATAGCTTATTTAGTGCACAACGTGTAAAGGGTTGAGAGGAGATGGACACATCTGTCAAAGACGCCTGTCTTTAGCGTGTTTGGTGTAATTAGTTTTACGCTTTGATGTCAAATACTTCATCAAAGCGCTGGTAGTTCATAGTTCAATTTAAATATTTATTTCTCCTTTTAGCAAAGAGTTGTTCTCATTTGGACTTTCTGTTTTTGCAGATGCGTTTCGTTGCTGCGGTGTCGTGGCATGAGCATGACGTGGACATTGAATTGTCACCGCCTGTAGAAGTCACGTGAGTACCATCCATCATCTGTGTACCATCCTGTTAAAACAAGAAAGTCACTTTGTCATTGTACCATTTTTCTAAAACAGGGAAGTCACTTTTTCTTTATGGTACTATTCCATTAACCCATTTAACCCCAAGGCTGCATTTCTACATTTTGGGAGATGTCACCTAACGACTATGTACCAGTTGCAGGAGATGAGTCGACCATAATAATTCAAGGGCAGTGCCAGATTAGCGAATGCCAGATTAGCTTCGCTAATCTGGCACTACCCTTGAATTATCATGGTCGATCCATCTCCTGCTTTAATGCGTTGGGGATAAATGTGTTAAAACAAAGCCGTCACTTCTTCGTCATTAGGCCATCCTGTTAAACAATGCCGTCACTACTACGTTATGGTTCTATCGTATTAAAACAAGGCCGTCACTCCTTCGACTTGACGAAGCAGCGGTGGCCCTGTTTTAAAAGGATTCGTTTTTGTGTGTGTGCTGAAAACAGATTTTGTCGCTCAGAAGAATGAATGTTACTGAACTGCTCTGTGACAACAAAAGATCGAATGCACATTTTTTTTTGGGTGAAAAGCGAGATTTTCATTGTACAACAAACCAAGGGGAATTACTCAGCGCTGGACAACAGTTAGATCCCCTGCCCCCGCCTATCAGGCACCCAATCGCCAGCCCACAGAGAAATACGCAGGTATAGAATAAGACGATCATTTGCATCTTCAAATAAGATGCATCAGGTCTCTTATATAACCCATGTCTTTATCCGGAACTTAGGAAGTAGGCAGGGGAAACATACATACACAAACACGAAGGTGCATTACTATATGTGGTCGGGTAAATACCCTGTATTCCCACAGTAGATGCACAGAACATTACACATCAATGTAACGATACAAATTTGCCTCGAGTTATACTGAGATACTCACAAACCAGATAGGTGAGGCTAGCGCTGGCAGAATTGTACAACAAACCAAGGGGAATTACTCAGCGCTGGACAACAGTTAGATCCCCTGCCCCCGCCTATCAGGCACCCAATAGCCAGCCCACAGAGAAATACGCAGGTATAGAATAAGACGATCATTTGCATCTTCAAATAAGATGCATCAGGTCTCTTATATAAACCATGTCTTTCTCCGGAACTTAGGAAGTAGGCAGGGGAAACATACATACACAAACACGAAGGTGCATTACTATATGTGGTCGGGTAAATACCCTGTATTCCCACAGTAGATGCACAGAACATTACACAACAATGTAACGATACAAATTTGCCTCGAGTTATACTGAGATACTCACAAACCAGATAGGTGAGGCTAGCGCTGGCAGAATTGTACAACAAACCAAGGGGAATTACTCAGCGCTGGACAACAGTTAGATCCCCTGCCCCCGCCTATCAGGCACCCAATCGCCAGCCCACAGAGAAATACGCAGGTATAGAATAAGACGATCATTTGCATCTTCAAATAAGATGCATCAGGTCTCTTATATAACCCATGTCTTTCTCCGGAACTTAGGAAGTAGGCAGGGGAAACATACATACACAAACACGAAGGTAATAAAAAAAATGTACCTTCGTGTTTGTGTATGTATGTTTCCCCTGCCTACTTCCTAAGTTCCGGAGAAAGACATGGGTTATATAAGAGACCTGATGCATCTTATTTGAAGATGCAAATGATCGTCTTATTCTATACCTGCGTATTTCTCTGTGGGCTGGCGATTGGGTGCCTGATAGGCGGGGGCAGGGGATCTAACTGTTGTCCAGCGCTGAGTAATTCCCCTTGGTTTGTTGTACAATTCTGCCAGCGCTAGCCTCACCTATCTGGTTTGTGAGATTTGCATTGTAATACATGTATTACAATACATGGCTTGTCACAATAATAGATGTCTGCCGCGTCACAATAATGTGTCTTTCGTCGCTAAAAAGAACGCCTTCGTTTGTATGTAACTACACATGTCTTAATTAGTGCTGTATTTGCGCGGACGTGCTTGTGACGAACGTGTAGTACAGTACATCTCGCAGGGGCGGACCTTGTCAGTCTTAGTCCACGGTTCCGAAACCCCCACACTTTGAAAATATACAGCAAAAAAGATCCCATCCATCTCGGTCGTTTGATTTTGCGTAGGCCACCACAGATTATCATTCTACTAATTCATTAGAACGTAACCCTGTGGGTGTCGGTATCAGTTTTAGAAGCGACGATTCATCGCGACTATAACCGCTACCGACATCCAAAGGTAAATTGATTTCCACTTTGTTTTCATGATTAGTTCAAGCTGCGTATTGTCTTCTCCGGTGAGAAACAAGACGTCACGGACATAGTAGTAGTAGTAGTGATAGCAGCAGCAGCAGCAGTAGTAGTAGTAGTAGTGGTAGTAGTAATGGTCAATAATACTACTACTAATAATAATGATGATTATGATAATGATAATAATAATAATATTAGTAATACTACTACTACTAATAGCAATAATAATATAGTGAAATAATAATAATAATAATAATAATAATAATAATACAACACTTTGTCAGTCTATAGAACATGTTTGGTTAGTTAGTTAGTTTTTGAGGTTTAACCCCGAGCAGGCGACTAAGGCCATCTCACGGCGGAGAACATGTTTGGTTCCCATATTTGATGATATGATCTATCAACCATTCGTCTTTTTTTTCAGTGTCAAGCCAGACGTCAAGCTGAGGTCCAGCAGCCCGGGCCTTTCTCGCTGTGTGGACAGCGGTATCTCCGTCAACTCGCACGTCCACGCTGAGAGGGCTCATTTCACCGCTGATGCCTTTGGACTCAAGCTATGGTCAGTTGTTAAGCCTGAAAAAGCCACCTGTTGTGTTCTACAACGGATACCTTGCACACTTCACTGTTCGACTAGAGGGAGACAACGAACACCACACGATTGCAAGAGGCATATACGTATCCTCATGAGCCCCCGCATTTGCGGGGACTCATGAGGATCTATGCCTCTTGCCGTTTCTCGCCTCCCCCTAAACAATTACTTAGGTCTCAATTTGTAGTAGTTTCAAAGAGATCACCCCGACCCTTCTTTTTGTACTCAGATAGAAAGATATCTGTATATTGTTTTCTATGTTTATTTTGAACTCAGTAGGTGATGATAATGATGTTTGTCCATCGAGGACGATGAGGTCTATGCCATCAATTATCTACGTGTGATCAGATACGGTGTATCCGGAGATGGCTAATGAGGCCAATCCGGGCACAGAGGTCCTTCCCAGCTTCTTGGCACGCTTGGGTGGGTCTAGGGGCGGAGGTGCTGGCTGCTCTGGCCTTCACAAGGTCCAGTCTTTTCTCTGCCTCGGCGAATCGATGGGCTTCTGACGCCCTGGTTCCAGAGGCTGTTAAAGGGTCGGGTCGGGTCGGTTGAAACGCTAAGCAGGCGGCGCTGTGCTTTCGCGCTGACGGCTAGGATTGAAATGACTCATCGAGACTGCTCATGTTTTTATATTTGACGACCGACGGTTTAAGCTCCGCTGGGATAGGCAGTCGGATGTCAGGGTCTCCACAGATGCTGAACGTTTTCGTTTGATGGATTCGTTCCGCGGTATACACGCCCGTTCAAATTAAACGCAGTATAATTATTAACCACACAGTTGTTTACTTTCAGGGACGTTTCCCTTCAGCCGGCCATGACCCGTGACATTCACCTCAGTAACTCCACTCTGGGTCAAGGGTGCGACGCACGCTGCCACGGCCCCTCCCAGCTGAACTCTGACCTCTTTACGTCTACGCTGAGTCCCGCATCCTTCACCAGAAACGACCTACAGTTCTTAACGTGAGTTGCGCTTTTAGTTTATGGTCGTAAATTCATTCGAGGCGTGCCGCATACGGATACGCGGCGAAAGCCGCGTATCCGTATGCGGCACGTTTCGAATGAGTTAACTTTGGTAAAAGTCACTGTAGTGCTATAACCATTAGATACATACATGAATAGACTGAAGCCGTAAGTGAATCTCCGCTTCCATGACCTAAACACCATTTCTCTTAAATCTCTGCAGTTTTATTATATGGATAGCCCTCCTCTCCCTGCGACACACGGATATAACGGATGAGGAGAGCAGGAGGTAATTACTCTCCACAGAATGTAAAATATCTTGAGTTATGACTGATTTAATTATCTGATCTACTCATGGTTTAAATGTATTTTTCAGACTAACGACTTTCAGCGGTAGCCAGGCTCAGTTTGTGGACAGTAACTGCAGTTCCCATGCGACAGACACGACACCGATCAGCGCATGCGCCACAAGACTGATGACACCACGAATGGCGGCGGCCATGACTCAGCTGGCCGATTTTGTGACCGCGGAATGGCCTGAAAGTGTGTAAAATTCTCTTTTGATTGCTTGTCAGTCAATTTTATCGAACAGCACCTTGCCGCAGATACTTGTTTTTTATACTTCCATCTAATAGACAAACTGTTCTCATTTAGTTATGACGACTGCAGACATCGTCTCATAAACGAGATGCTTTGAGTTGTGTCGCTTCCATTTTTTTACCCCTTGACTGCTACTGACGATACCGCCTGGCAGAAAAGCCTTGTAACTACGTCACTATCTAACTATGTAACTACGTCACTATCTAACTACGTCACTAGCTAACTACTTAACTACGCGTCTTTTCTGCCGAACGATATCGTCAGTAACAGTTGGTCTCGAAAGACAAGTAACTCTCCCAAGAGAAGTCTTTACGAGAAAAAATGTCATCTGCCATTAAGTACCACGGTTTAGGTGGCTACCGCTGCCTAAATGATTTAATGATAAGTGATCTCTCACATGGGCGGTCGCTCAAAACAGAAACGATTGTACAAGCTAAAACATAATTTTACATTATTTATTATTTATTAAAAACAAAGTGAAAAGAAAATACCGCTGGGGTTTTTTAATGGAAGAAACTCTGAAGCGGTAGGAACCCCCCCCCCCCCCCCCAACGTATTTTAGAAAACAAGAAACAACATAACGCATCGGATCATAGATCCGACAGGTTGTGTTGTGTCTTGTCTTCTGAAATATCCTGACGAGCAAATAAAATGCGACATTGTTGGAATCATCGGAAACACTTCATTTCTTTTGCTCGTCAGTAGTGTGTCGAATGATTCCAAAAAATGTCGCATTTCAGTTGCTTGTCGGGATACGTTTCTTTCCCCATACAACTTTAGACTTTCTTACGTGAATTATTACCTGCACGCACAGAACAACTGCTGATTCGTGAGGCGTGGGACGAGCAAGGCACACAAGCGGGCGGGTCACTCTACAGACATGGGCGAGCTGCCACCGTTGGCCTGTCCCTCCGTTCCTCCTCCACCGCCATCCAGCTGGACCCTCGCGACAGGACGAGGCTTGGTCAGCTGGCAGTGTGCGCTGGGATGGACGGTGTGCAATACGGAAGCAACGAGAATCACGTGCGAGTTGCCGTGGCCGAGGACGGATCGGAGACAGTGGACATGGACTTGCTTGAGAGGAGAACAATGTTCTGGGAGGGCATGAAAAACATGGGTACGCATTTGGTGGCGATAATAGTATTCAGACAGTTTGTCTAGAAATTATATTACGTCTTGGGCTGGTTATTTATTTATCTAGGTTTAACGCCGAGCAGGCGACTAAGGCCATCTCGCCGCTGTTTAGTCTTGGAATGGGATTAGGGGATGAACGTATATTTCTCACCATAATGATTTCATACCATGTTGCCCCTGACTGGTTCAACATGTTATATGTATTAAGGCTTGTGAGGCTTTTGCTCCTCTTACATTTGGATGCTGTTCTCCTTTCCCTCTATATTGACTAACTGGTTACCATTCTCCCATCACATAAAGCCAAAATATATTCATTTCTGTGGAGCTTTGAAGATACGGTAGACAGTACCTAATATGTATTAGTAGTGTTATCACGACGTGGATATGTTTTGTTAACCCCTTGACTGCTACTGTCGATACCGTCCGCCGGATGGTATCGACAACAGCAGTCAAGGAGATACCGTCCGCCGGATGGTATCGACAATAGCAGTCAAGGAGCTAACAGGATCTTCCCCCACTTTCACCACCATCCCTTACCTCACTATCACAGGTTATTTTGATGTTTCAGACGTATCTGCACTGTCCCCGCTGTGTGCTTCAGCCCCCAACATGCAAGTTCGCAGCACATGGCCGCAGTCTGCAGACAGTCCTGAACCAGTGTGTGGACCTGTTGAGAGGCCGCTGTACAGAGGCGACCGCAGCCACATGAACACGTACGGTCTTTTTTGTTATCTTGCAGTTCGTGTTCTGCTATATCAGTGTATAAGTGTGCGTTTGGCCTTATGCCGGAAAGGGATGGGGTGGGGGAGGGGGGGGGGGGCACAAACACAACACAACATAGAGCAAAACGTAAAGAATTTCATTAACCGTCTTCGGTTCGTCCCAAACAATGATGAAACAGTTAAGTTAGTTAGTTATTGGGGATTAACGTCGAGCAGGCAACTAAAGCCATCTCACGGCGGATAAAACAGTTACGGTGTGAAATTGAGTGTCATACCTTAAACTGTTTTGTCATTATTGGTACCACCCCCCCCCCCACGCCCCCACGCACACACACCTTTACACACTGTTAAATGAAATGCTAAGACTTATTTGCAAAAAATACGATTAAACCCAACTTTAACCCCTTCCCGTCTAGGAAAATATGAACACCGGCCACACAACTGCAAGAGGCAAAGAACATCCCGAGCCCCCCCCCCCCCCCCCCCCACACCAACCCTCCACCCCGCACGTGCGGCGGTCTCATGGTGTTCTTTGTTTCTTGCGTGTCCTATTTACATCCATTTCCTGGGACGGTTGGGGCTACTTGGCGTTGAACTGCCCGTAGTTTCTGTGACATGATTTGCTTCCACTGGCAGCGAAGTGGTTAAAACGTTACATTCTGCACTTCACTGTCATTATAGTTTGGTCCAGTGGAACCTGACCTCCGTGACCTTTGAGCCAGAAGGTCAGGGCGCGAAATGGTGCGGACGTCCCTCCAGACAGTGTCAAGCCACGTGCCAGACTAAATCCGGTGACCTTGAACCCTGGAGCTTGTGCAGTACCCGGATGATGACCCCACGACTCGCCATTCGTCTCCGCAAACTGGAGAAACTGGCAGGAGAAAAGGCCATCCGTAAGAGAGCTATTTTTGCGGCTTAAATTTATTGTGCAAATTCTTAAACCCGTCACTGCCGGGGAAAGGGCGAATGCAACCCATCTGCAAGAGACATAAATACTCATGAGCCCCCGCATTCGCGGGGGCTCATGAGGATTTATGTCTCTTGGCATTCGTGCTTTCTTTAAAGCTATTTTGGGCCCCATTTCATTTGTGTCCCTCACGCGATTGTCGGTCAGCGTGCAGTGGTTTTAGACGCGAAATCTGTGTTCAGTGGCAGCGAATGTGTTAGAATTTGCTGATCTAAAAACCACGAGTAAAACATAAATGTATTACGAAAGCTTTTTGAAACTTGCGTTGTTTTAAAACGTTGCACGAGACATTTTTTATTTCCAAAAAGAAAAAAAAAAAAGAAGAAGATTAAGACCGAGACATTGCTACAGATCGAGAAGAACCCAACGGAGAAAGAAACACGCTTAGAAAAGCCAGTCACAACACATTTACCACGTTCCTTCTGCGATAATGAAGATAAGTAGCGACTGATCTCTATATTAATTGTTTGTTTGTCACTATTTTGAAAAAGGGTATTTACCCGAAAGATTTATAACTTATGTTGTAACTGTCTTTTCTAAGCGTGTTTCTTTCTCCGTTGGGTTCTTCTCTGCATTTTACACGCTTGGCAGTCACCTTTTTGGTCTGGATTGCTACAGATCAAAATCAACACTGATCATGTCTTCCTTTCGTTTCCGTCCTTGCCTGCATTTGCCTTCCCCTACACCTTGTAAGGTTTATGTAATAATAGTTTGTTATAATGTAATTATGTCAATATTAGCATAGATGTATGTATTAGTATAGCAGCGCCGGATCACTAAGTTTCCGGAGGGGGGGGGGGGTGCTCAACAACAATGTAAAAACTGTACACTGTTGTAATTGTGACGGTGCAGTGGAAAGAGGATGGGTGGGTAGGGGGTGCTGCAATAACATTAAAGCACCCCCCTCCTTCTCGGATCATGTTGTGGACTGGCAGTGAATGATTTTTTTAAAAACCGAGTGTGTGTGTGTGTGTGTGTGTGTGTGTGTGTGTGTGTGTGTGTGTATGTGTGTGTGTGTGTGTGTGTGTGTGTGTGTGTGTGTGTGCTGTAGTACCAAAGCACCCCCCCCCCTGGATCCGGCCCTGTATAGTTGTCAGTATTAGTATAGTTGTCAGTATTAGAATAGCTGTCAGTATTAGTATAGTTTCTTAATTCAGCGTGCATGGGTGCCTGTGTGCATGTGTGTGTGTGTGTGTGTGTGTGTGTGTGTGTGTGTGTGTGTGTGTGTGCGCGCGTATGACCGTCTTATCCATTTCTTACTTCACGATATATTTATTTGCTTCAGTCCAAACTGGAATTGCCCCGTCGTGAGATAAATAAAGTTTGTGACTTGACTTGACCTTTCCCAGCCCAGCCTACCCCCCCCCCCCTTCTCCCCTCTTCAACCCCCCCCCCCCAACCACGCATGATGTCCAGATCTGTGACTATGGACCTTACAAGAGGCCTTCAGCCTTAACCCGTTCAGTACCAACTTACGCAGACCGTGTTTCTGCAATTTTCGTTAATTCAACACCAAAAACCCTAGCTGTCCCAGAAACATAGATTCAAAGTGGTGTCAGCAAGAGGCATAGATCCTCATGAGCCCCCGCGACTGCGGGGGCTCATGAGGATCTATACCTCTTGAAGTTGTTTACATTTTCTCGGCACTGAACAGGTTAATGTTTACAGCATATACGCTCTAATTATGAGACCATCGTGATAATTAGTTTGGTTGGAGTACCCCTAAGTAACGTTTCAGTAAGCAAAAGGGTCCTCGGGCCAACGGCGGTCCACTGTGACTGTCGTGGGTCCGAAGACGTAGTGCTACTAGGGTTCTTGTCATGTTTTCAGAACTTCGCGTGCTGCAAGCCTTTAGAGAGCCCTCGGAAGGCAACGAAAATCCAGAACCGTCTTTGTACGCGGAGGGCAGGTATGCACATTGCTTCTGATTGTTCTCGATGTTTCGATACAGTAGAACCTGTTTTGAGCAACTACCCTTTTTAATGCAAAAAAAAAAAAAAAAAAGAAGAAAAAAGGTCTTAATGAAAGGTGCTCTTTCAAGAGAAGTCAAAAGGCAAAATGCGTCACCTGTCATTAAAGACAGCCACGTAACGATGGTCTTTAATGACAGATGATATATCATAACTAAGGATATAATCGTTTAAAAATAGTACATGTACAGGTTAGGTTCTGGATATTTGTTTTTCGAGTCTTTCAGTGCAGGTTATCACCATGTGATAGATACAGGAAAAGAAGGGTATGCAATGTACTATAAATCTTTACGCATAGTAAAATAAAGCCGCTACTCTAAATCATAGGCTCTTGTCTGATTATAGCTATATTCTTCGTCAAATGAACAGTAATTCCGAGATAATCGGACACTACCCCTGCGCTGTCATAATCCACAAGACTCGTTAGGCCGTTAAAAATACAGAAACAATACATGACACACACACACACACACACACACACACACACACACACACACACACACATGCACACACACACACACACACACGCACACGCAAACACACACACACACACCACCACCACCAAAAACAAACAAAAGTGCAAGAGGCATAGATCCTCATGAGCCCCTGCAACTGCGGGGGCTCATGAGGATCTATGCCTCTTGCCGGCCTTATTTATAATTATGTTATGCACATTTGCAATGACGATGGTTGACCTTACAGTTCTGCAGGTGTTATGTTGGAGCCGCTGTGTCCAAAACCGCAGACGGGCACACACTTGACTGTGTTTCTTTGGTTTCAGGGGCATAAAGTTAGCTGCCGTCCCAGCATCCCAAATGGCTACTCTGGCCAGCCTTGCGGTGTGCGCCGGTTTCGACTACGTCAGTTATTCCGACGCCAGCTACATCGAGGCCTTCGTCAAAGCACAGACTGGCTACCAGACCCTTATCGTCAGCTTTATTGAAGGTTTGTCTTTTACCCCCGTCGTTATCATTGCCTTTTTGTAAAGTAACAAAGTTCTTGTGTTTAATTCGTTTGAGCCTTGTTCTTCGAACCAATCAACAGACACAAATGACCAAAAACGTTTGTGGGATTCTTTCCGGATTTATTCTGGTCTTTGGTATTGGACTGACGTCTTGTACTCCTAAGACCAACACAAAAAGGTAGGTATGAAAAAACACGTCTAAGTAAAATATTGTAAAGTGTTAACTTATTTTCTTCAGTGGCGCTCAGTAATAAATCACGTATTCATTCGTTTGAGACGTGTTGCTTTCGGATACGCGGCATAAAGCCGCGTATCCCAAGATGCACACATCTAATGTGTTAATCATGTGTTTATCTTATACTATGTCCGTTGCCGAACAACTTCAACATACTGAAGATTACTTTCAGGTCCACCTCGCGCTGCTATTACCCCGGTAGGGATAGATGACCAAGAGTACACATATCCCGAGAACTTCACCGAGGAGAGCGTCCTGCCAATGCTAGTGGACGGAGGGTTCCCCCCAGACACTCTTCTATCTGAGCACGTGAGCCTTCGCTACGTCAAGTCGTCTGACAAGCGGTACTTCAGGCTTGACGCGTCGCTCTTGGAATGCATTGAACTGGCCGAGGAAGACTTTTCTGGAACGATTGAGGTATTTTGTCTGTTTTATATTAAATGCACCCAGGCAGCTGCATGCTTAATACGCACGTAGGCATCTGCGATACCTCATGATTTGACGTCATATGCACTCAGGCAGATTCATACGTCATAGTTTGACGTCACACGCACCGAGGCAGCTTTGGTATGCTATAACTGACCTCACACATAAATTGTTTGTGTGACGTCAAAGTAGGACGTACTGCGGCCGCTTGCATCAGAGTAAGTGCTAATGACAATCCCAATCCAAAGTATTTCCTGTGCAGATCCTGCCAGACTCCGTGTACCGTTCCCGCTCTACTAACTTTCTGCGAAACTTTGACCTGCGTCACGACCAGGAGAAATGGCGCTTCCAGACGGGACAGGCAATGTTGCTGAGGCCCAAAGGAAGCGTCACTTCTGAAAGTCTTCTAGCTCTAGCCACCAGGTAAGATGACAGGCGAAAAGAAATGATTTCAAATTCACATGCTTATGGAGGAGGCTAGTGTCAACCTCAGCGTTATTGTAAGATCACGTGGATTCGTTTATTCTTGAAGAAAGTGCCGCATAACGTCTTGCCATGTTCTTTCGTTAACACGATGGGACTTTTTCCGATTACAGCAAATACAATGTATCTTTGATATTAACTCATTCGAGACGTGCCGCCTCTGGATACGCGGCTTATGCCGCGTATCCGGA
>BTPG01000001.1:198401752-198451752 GCA_036245525.1 Semisulcospira habei
CAAAAGAATACACAAACACTACGTTCGCCAAGTACTACTGAGAAGTTACAAAAATATATGAAACGAGTAAAAATGTTCATTGGTTAAAAATATATTCGCAGAACACGTCGTTCACGAGCATTGCAAGCGCACTAGGCCTATGGCCTTCTTTCGGGACACTCTTAACCCATTCGAGACGTGCCGCCTACGGATACGCGGCAAACCGCCGCGTATCCGTAGGCGCCACGTCTCGAATGAGTTAATATTATCATCCTCGGGCTGTTTTCTAGTGCCCACTGTGACTGCTCGCTACTACCCCGACCCGAAGAAGTCCCTTGAGAGAGCACTGTTCTCTGCGGACATCAACCCCACCCCACTACTGGAGCTGGTTGCCCAGGAGATGGCCTTCAGGGCCAAGGGCAAGGTCACGGTCTTCATCGAGGCCGAGAAGGACACGTACGCTCTGAGGAATGTCTTGAAGGTCAGTTTTAGTTGGTGGTGTTTTCTTTAACACGCCACGGTGCAGTAATAAAGAGGAATAATGTACTGGAAAACGATAAATGTTAAACTTTTAGGGCTTAACTCATTGCGCCCGAGGTATGAAATACCCACATTTTGGAGTTATCCTCTGAGGACTGCATTACAGTTCAGGAGACCGATCGACCCTTGAACTATTATGGTTGAGCCATAACTTGCTCTGGTGTGTCGCGGGGCAAGATTAGTCACCGAATAGGGTCTGAACAAATTTTGACCCCAACTGGATTCGAACCCGCTACCTTTCGGACGAGAGTCAATCGATCTACCATCTGAGCCACCCAGCTCCCCTATATTGTACTGAAAATTAATATCTAAAGCCGATATTAAACTGTCTTGAAGGATGCGTATAAATTGATTCAGACGTATTTGCTTTGACTGAGGGCACCCGAGTTACTACTTACAGAACACAAACATGTGCTTTCTTTATATCCTAGAGAGGAATTTTTCATTTGCCTTCTTCCAGAATATTTGAATATTTCATTCACTCACCGAAAAAGAGGATTGCTTTAAAGAGGATAATAGTGTGTTGGCTTGCTCGTTTGCATTTTCTCAATAATTATGTTTTCGCGTAATGTACTGTGCTGACAAGCTTGGGGAAAAAAATACTTCACACTTATTTGAAACAAAGTGAACTGGAATAACGTATATTTGCTGGTTTGTGACTGTGGATCTAACGGATCTGAAAATAAATCAACAAGATGAGGATTTCATCCCAAAGTCTACCGTATTGTTTGGAGCTCAGATGCGTTTATCTTTTAGGAACATTCAGAGTTGTTCATAATTTTAGGCTTATTATGCTGATCCATTTCTGTCCTCTCTAAGCCAACCTCTTATCAAGACACACGCCGGCGCACACAAATAAAGACGGACACATGGCGGTTCATGCCATTAGTACGCTCTCTGGGCTCGTGTAGCGACAGGCATCCATCTCCTTCTACTCTAACCCACCCTCTGATCCACACACACTGGCACACAGAAATACAAACGGACACACGCGATTTCCGCCATTCGTAAGCTCTGTGGTCTGACGTAGCACAGCTATTCTGAAGAAGAATGATAGCACGAGCAGCGAAATGACGTCACTTTAAACTACACGTCATGGCATAATTAGTCTCACGACGCTGTGTTCATAATGACGACTCGATGTTATACGTCACTCATCGCAGTACTAACATTTGACGTATCAGAGGATCAACTTTGCATTTTTCTTGCTGATTTTCACTCCTAGGGCTTTCAGCTCACAATTTTGTCCTAATCCTACCCAAGGGCCGGGATAAACAGCAGGCTTATGCAAACACTGTTTATGAAAAATCATGCGGGTATTAATGAGAAGATAGTTTTTTTTTTTCGTAAAAGAAAAATTAAAGTTTTGTTAGCTGTTTTACAAATGACTCCGAAAAAGTGGTGCAGAAAATTGTCTGATTTTCACACCTAGGGCATACAGGTCACAACTGACCTAATCGTACCCGACAGCCGAGACAAACTGTAGGCTTATGTGAATACCGTATAAGAAAAATCATACGATTATTAATGAGAAGAATGTTTTTTATTTCGGAGAAAAGATTCAATTGTTTTAAGATTAACCCTGATGATTTGTTAAATTAATCCCCAAAACGTGAAAAATATATTGTTTAAAAACATATTTAATTATCACTCAAACTGTTCTAGAGATACAATGATGATTAACGAACTCTTTCAATATCTCCCTTTTATCTAGCTATATGCGAAATATCTAGTAAAAATAAGACAAAATACGGACTCCAGTGTGGATCAAGCGGTTTGTGTGAAACGGCCATTTTCTCGCCAACGAGCATCTTAATCCTAAAATTTCAAGCTTGTCCGTCTTTAAACGCTGGCTCTAGTCACTGTCACACACACACACACACACACACACACACACACACACACACACACACACACACACACACACACACACACACACACACACACAAACACACACACACACACACACACACACACACACACACACACACACACACACACACACACGCACACACACACACACACACACACAGACACAGACACACACACACACACACACACACACACACACACACACATACACACCCCTTCGCCAGAATTTCTGTCCTGTACGCCAAAAACGTCATGTGCATGCTCCGGAATGCGCTCCGAGCAGCCCCATTTCAAAGTCTACCGTATTTTCAATACGGTAGACAAAAAGTTCCAGACTGCTGTTCAGCAAGTACAATCCTTCACACATCAAAAAATAAAATAAGAAAAAACTCTTCTGTACAGGTGCTTTTCGCTTACAACAAAAACGTGAGCATGATAGTCTTCGAAGTGGCCCCAGGAGTCGACACAGACCTCGTTACGTCATCCATCCAACGGAAGCTGGAGGCCTGGTCAGGGGTAGCGTGTCCACACTTCAGTCGCTTCGCTATGACCCCTTTCACGGTGACCACCATGGCGGAGGAGCGCCACCGACGCAGCGCGGAGGACAGCGTGCCCCGCAACAAAGTCAAGTCGAGGATTTACAACTGGGAGCGCGAATGGCTGGACAAGATGTTTTAACTCTGTTGCCTGGCCACATGAAGGTGGATCGATCGTGACAGTTTACCCCTTGACTCCTACTGACGACACCTTGGCGAGAAAGTCGCGTCTTTTCCGTCGATGTGTATCGTCAGGAGAAGTCAAGGACTTAAACCCCTTTGCTACCGGAGTACAGTGAAAAACCTAACCCAAGTGCAAGAGGACGTAGATCTTCATGAAGATCTACGTCCTCTTGCGCGTGGGTTGAAGATCTACTTCCTCTTGCGCTTGGGTTGTGTTCTGTGATTCATGCTGGTTACATTCAAAATGCTTAAGGCGGAAAATAATACTGGCTTCCAGTCTGTGATGTGTTCGATACGTGATGACACCCGGCAGTGAAGGGGTTAAGGGGTTTAGTCTGGTCGCCTTGGCGCCTGTACATGCGGCCGTCCGACTGGGCACATCCCTCGAACTGTCATAGCTGATGCGCCGTTTGTGGTTTATAACATGACAGAACACAATTCTAGTGTAATATCTGCTTTTTAATTGTAGTTGTTTGTACTCGACAAAACCTAGATAAGACTTTTCTGTACTGACGCATTTGAAACTTACGCAGATTCACTATAATAGCAAGAAGTGCAAAATATAGTTACAGTGCACTGCAAATCTGTCTTTGGTCTTCCAACTGAAAAGAGAGCGCATCTCACCATTTGCTCTGAGCTCTAGAATCGGAAAACTTTCTCTTGTATGCTGCTTTGTTTCTATATTTTTATTTTATTTTCACACTTTCGATCATTGTGACTGAAGACAAGACCAAGGTAACTTTTCTTAAACGGAAAAGATCTTTTTGTCAAAATGCTGCGATCGAACAGTTACAATAACGATGTCAAAGTTTTGCTTTTTTTCAGCAGACGAGCATTTCAGATTTTTGATTTGGTGTATGTTTTGATTTGTTTTGTTTTTGGAAGTTACAAAGAGCAACAGATTGTTGTATCCGTCCAGTGTGAGTTTTGCATGCAGGTTAAAAAGTCGAAAATGTGTGCAATTTGGGCTTTTGGGGACTTTTGGTTAAATTGACCTTATTAGCTGCGAGTTGCGCTGTTGGAATCACCTCGACAAAAAGCGCTACCGGCAAAAAGCGTTAAACAAATACGTATTTTGTCGGCCCGAAGGTCTTTTCCGCACTTTGATTATTCTTCTGACCTATGTATTGCGCAACAAACCTTGATCGTGTTGAGCTTGGAATAAGACGCGACCTAATAATTTGTCTTTTTTGTCTTCCACGCGTGCCATAGACCACCTCCCGTTATCCCTTTAACTCATTGTGCCCGAGGTACGAAGTATCCACATTTTTGAGTTATCCTCTGAGGACTGCATTACAATTCAGGAGACAGATCGACCATGATAGTTCAAGGGTGGTGGCAGAATAGCTTGGCGCCTATAGGCGCCAAGCTATTCTGCCACCACCCTTGAACTATCATGGTCGAGCCATATCTGGCTGTGGTGTCGATGTCACGGGCAGAATGAGTTAAACTGCATAGTTCAGGTACTAATCAACCTCTTTTATGCAATTGATAAAGTGTGTGGCTATTGCGTTTTCACTTTTATTTCAGTGACGTAACGTGTGTGTGTGTGTGTGTGTGTGTGTGTGTGTGTGTGTGTGTGTGTGTGTGTGTGTGTGTGTGTGTGTGATTTCTCTCTGTAATTCGAACAAATACAGTATATCAGATGATTACAAACAGCAAAATGAAAGTGAATAGTATTTCTTAACTTCAAAACATGATGTGATTTTGCCTTGTCCAACTGAAATATACTTAACATCTGTTCAAAGTAGTAACGAACAAGAACTTTTGTCAAACGACGAATAATTAAAGTTATTCACATCAAACTAAAAAGGTAATAAAATAACAAGAAAAACTTCATTTACCAACGTCATTAACCTAGGCCATGTTCAGTCATATAAATATAGATAATTATATGTACCATCATATAAATAAATATAGATAACTATATGAACTATCATGGCCGAGCCATATCTGGCTGTGGTATGAGATAAACTGCGTAGAAAAAAAAATAGTACAAACGTAAAAGGAAATACGCCGAAAACGCAAACATCATTCACTATTTACATAAAATCACCCAACACATCAGAACACAACAGAAAGTATGTCTTCAATGCTATAAGTGAAAATTTCACACCACTACAAAACCCCTTCCGTTCTTTAGGCTAAGCATTCAAGTTTTCTTTCAACGGAGGTAGAAGACCTACACACCGTTTGGGAATCTCGTCAGTTAATGTAGCACGTTTACAACTAGTTCAGAAATGTTGAGTGTAAAGCTAGTCTTACCGAAGTGTACTAGGGACATACTTATTTATACAAACTACAAGCTCCTCTCCATGTGACCCGAAAAAGAAAAAACAGGTGTGTGAGTTTGGACCTTACGGCCTGGAGCCGTAACGTCCAAAATCACAGACCAACGCAAATATGTCATTTTGAGGACCGGAGAGTAATTAGGGGGACGTAACCGGAAGGTCCACCAGTTATGTCCTAGTCTGGTCAGCTCTTGTCCATGTTTTTGTTGAAAAAGTAGTGACGTAGAGCATACAATTCAGGTTCTGTTGAAGAACGTTGTCATCAGCAGAGGGAAAGCAGTGGCCACCAACACAAGCAGTGTTGTCAAAGGTGAAGCTGGGGTGACTACATCTGTAGAATACACACAAAATAGAACGTGAATGAAAATTAACCCTTTCACTGCCAGTGGGGGCGGACTGCGTTTTTAAAATCACTGTAAGTAGAACGTCAAAGATCCCCACCTGTCAATGGACCACAGAAACAATGTGGTTTTAGTTAGAGGCATAGACGCTCATGAGCCGCCGCAGTTGCCGGGGGCTCAATCATGAGGATCTATACCTCTTGCAGTTGAAAAGAAGTACCCAACGGAGAAAGAAACACGCTTAGAAAAGACGGGTACAACCAGTTGGTCTTTAGTTTATCTCGAAGGGGTTAATGCATTAACTCATTCGAGACGGGGGTGGTTGGGGGTTGAGAGCAGAGAGAGAGAGAGAGAGAGAGAGAGAGAGAGAGAGAGAGAGAGAGAGAGAGAGAGAGAGAGAGAGAGAGAGATTCTCGCGCAGTTGTCAATAATGTCGACTGATAGGCTACAACATGTGATGGGATGATCCAGGGGTTGGACTCAACGGTGGAATCTGAAAGCGGGACCCAGTGAGCAAATGGCCGTCCGGCCGACGTCGGCCACCGTTGGCCCGCGCACGTCTCGAATGTATTAGAGGTGATAAATAGTGTTCTCACAAATCGCCGAACTGATCAACAAACAACAATATGGTTATCCCTAACAGGGCAAAGGGATCTAACTGCTGAAGTGTTTGCACAGATATGTGATTTGCCCTTTAAGGATAGTAAAGCTATCTAATTGTTGAAAAACACATCAACAAACAACAATATCCCTTTGTCCCTAAAAGGACAAAGGGATCTAACTGCTGCCGTGTTTGCACAGAGCTAAGTGATTTGCCGTTTAAGGGTGACAGGTCACGGTATACATTTAAATTGGGAAGTTCAGGCAGTAAGAGGTCCCGTGTTTTTAAAAATAATTTTTGCCTTGTTTGAAAATTTGCAGTTGGGCTGAATGTGGGAATTTGCTGGAAATTTGTGGTTAGCTGAGAGGAGACATGTTTGGTGCTTTGATTCATACCATCCTGAGCTTATCCAGTGGACATTTGTGGGCCTATGTTGAGTTGCCTTTGGCGTAGTGATTTGAGGGGCACGCTGATTTCAGCTGTGCTTGGGTGTGGGGTTGGTAAGGAACCAGTTTCATAGCCAAGAAATGAGACGGGCCATGTGCTGTTTTTTTTGGTATTTTATGCATGGCAAATGTGCAGCTGGTGGGCGGTAGTGCTTTTTAGGGAATTGAACAATTAGGGGATGACTGGGATTGACTAAGGCTAAGAGACTGGACAGTACGGAAACACCACTGTGGTCCGTGGCCTAAAGCGATCGAACTGTTGACGCGTTTTACACAGAACTAAGTGGCTTCCCTGGTAAAGGGATCTAACTGTTTTATGACGCGTGTGTATGGCGCTGATTGCTTCCCCTTTTGAGGGTAAAGTCTGTTCAGCGCTGACCGACTCCAGGTAGACTGTTCATATATGAGCTGTTTTCATATAAAAGTCTCGTTTAAAAGTACTTCATCTTGGGGGAGGGAAGTGGGGGGGGGGGGGGGGGGTTGGGTATTGTTCATAGCAGTAAAAGGACCGCAGAAATTTGTCCAATGTAAAAAAAAAAAAAAAATCAAACGTACCAGGGGTACCCGCGGTTGTAGTGAGGTAAGGTTTACCGCAGCCATTTCCGTCTGAAAACATAAAGCAGTGCCTTTTTGTGAAACGTTTCTGAATATTGCATCACATAGATTGTGTTTAACCCTTTTGCTGTGGGTAGCGGTTTTCGTCGCGATGATTTCTGCAGCGGAAACATCGCGACTATAACCACATATCACCAAAAGAACAATAGTTTATACAGTACAGCCTTTTGGAGCAACTTATTTCATTTTTTTTGGGACAAAAGAAATGGTGTTGAAAGACATGAATAATATAAATAATACCGTTATTTATATAGGCGCTTTTTCTCAAGTTTTGGGCGAATCGACTCAAAGCGCCGCGAACTGGAACCCAACACGCACACTCACGTAACAGACACGGATTTACGCCATTTAAGACAAACACAGTACAAGACAGACGAAGGGCCAGTTCAGCTACTGAAGTCAGAGAGATTTTTGATCGCTTGTATTTGAAATTTGTAAAGTGGCCTGAAACCGGTACCAAAGTGTGTGTGTGTGTGGGGGGGGGGGGGGGGGGTGGGTGGGTGGGTGGGGGTGAGGGTGGCTGGGTGGTGGTGAGCGTTTTAGGAGAAGTCTTGAAGATCAAAACGTGTCACCTGCTAACATTAGCCCCTTCCCTGCCGCTGCACATACATTGTACGTCTAAAATCTGTGTAAATTCAGCGCGAAAGAGCTCCAGCCATCCCATGAGCAACGGATATAAAATGACTTCGGCAAGAGGTATAGATCCTCATGAGCCCTCGCAATTGCGGGGGCTCATGAGGATCTACACCTCTTGCAGTTGGGTGGTTTTCATTTTTGCGCGGCAGTGAACGGGTTAATGATGGTCTTTTAAGTGGCTACAACCACCAACATTACGACCTATAATGAATGGTGATTTCTCATTAGAGTGGTCGATCAAAACATCGTCATCGTTGGAGTCTGATGTTGACTGTAATACAAAAAAAATCTCGCGTTAAAATAAACCGGACGTTGTATCTTTTAGCCACCACAGAACAGATGTCTCAGTTCAATAAAAAAGCCAAGTTGCTGCTTGATTATTATATCTGCGTGCACAGCTGATCAGACAAGATCACTGCTAGGCATCGGATGGCACCAAAAAAAAAAAAAAAAAAAAAAGAGAAGAGAATTGCACTCCCCCACATCTCCCATGGGTGGGTGGCCGTCTGGCAGGATTCTCGTTATTTAGAAAGCAGATCAGCCGAAAATTAGCTTCAAGTTATTTTCGAAACGTTTCAATCTCTCCGTTTGTAACCGACATGACTCACAGCAATGCAGTCTCCGTTAACTTTTGTTCGGAGAAAAATCACCAAGTGGTTGCCTAAATATAGGCATTTACAAAGTGGCGCACATGTGGATTTACAGTTCACCTTTTTTACTCCGACCACATTTATTCAGTTTGGTCTTTGGTAAACTTATTCTCTTTTCTTTCCAACGTACAAATTTAAACCATTCAGCCCTGACGCACTACAGCAGGAGATGGGTCGACCATGATAATTAAAGGGTAGTGCCAGATTAGCTTGGCGCCGATAGGCGCCAAGCTAATCTGGCACTACCCTTGAATTATCACGGTCGATCCATCTCTTGCAACAGGTGCATAGTCGTTAGATGACGCCTCCAAAATTTGGGCTGAATGAGTTAAAATATTATAGCGATGGTGTGAGACTAGATGAATTTGCAGTTACGGTTCAAAAACATCTTGTGGTTTAGAAGTTAATGAAGATTTAATACTGAGACAAACTGTGCATTCGCTACTGATTCGGCTTGTGTTTTGAAACCCTTCAAAACGCACCTATATTCATCCCATTTTGTTCCAAATTGTTGTCAAATTGTACAAGGGAAGGACCAATGATTCATCTGCACTTGAAACATTTACCCATTCAGCCCTGACGCACTACAGCCGGAGATGGGTCGACCATGATAATTCAAGGGTAGTGCCAGATTAGCTTGGCGCCTGTCGGCGCCAAGCTAATCTGGCACTGCCCTTGAATTATCATGGTCGATCCATCTCCTGCAATAGGCGCATAGTCGTTAGATGACCGCCAAAATTTGGGAAATACCTGCGTCGGACTGAATGAGTTAACAAAGGTTTTGGTCTGTTTTACAAGTTATATTTAGTGTTTTCGAGTGGTAGCCTTTCGCTACCAATATCCTGAATTGTCTGCAGAGGGTGCAAAATGTTGAGAAATAACTTTACACGAGTAGAAAGTGATAAATTCATACCAGTGCACAAGTAGAAGGATCTGTCACAAACTTCAGTTTCGTCACTGGCACTGTGCGCCACCATACTGAGGTGTGAGGATATCACACTGATGCGACCTCTGATCCCAGCTCCCATACACGTCACGGAGCACGCGCTCAACGGCTGCCAGGCGTTCCACACACAATCGACTGAAAGGAATTATTATAATCAACCTCCACCTCGCCGACAACAACCTCCTCAGTCCCTTCCAGTCCGCCTATCGCAAACATCACAGCACTGAAAAAGCCCTTCTACATATCCTAAACGACCTGCTTCTCTCCACCGACTCGGGCAACATCTTCCTCCTTACGCTACTCGACCTCTCTGCCGCCTTCGACACTATAGACCACTCTATCCTCCTCCACCGCCTTCAAGACTTCTTTGGCATCACTGACTCTGCTCACTCTGGTTTCTCTCCTACCTCTCCGACAGACAGCAGTCCGTCACCATCGACGGCGTCTCCTCCAACCCAATCACGCTCTCCTGCGGAGTTCCACAGGGGTCCGTCCTTTTCACACTCTACACCTCTCCCTTGTCCAACATCATCCAGTCTCACCACATGCACCACCACCTCCACGCTGACGACTCACAACTACTAGGCAAAGACAAACTCGACAACACTCAGTCACTACTGACTCGCACGGCTGACTGCTACGAAGACGAGAAAACTTGGATGACGGCAAACAAGCTTAAACTGAAGGACGACAAAACGGAAGCCATGCTGGTAGGCACTCGCCAGAAACTTTCCCAGCTCCCTCCCTCGCTTCACCTTCAACTCGACAGCACCCCCATCTCCCTCTCTGACTCGGCCAAAAACCTCGGCGTTATCCTCGATTCCTCTCTTTCCATGACCAGCTTCGTCTCCGCCATGGCCCAAGCATGCTATTTCCACCTCCGCCGCATCAGTCAGATCAGAAAATACCTCACTACCGAAGCTGCCACCAAACTTGCTGTCTCTCTCATCCTATCTCGCATCGACTACTGCAACTCTGTCCTTTCCGGCCTCCCTCACTCCACCACTTTCACTCTCCAGCGCGTCCAGAACAATGCTGCCGGCCTCGTCCTCAGAAAGAAAAAATCCGACCACATCACTCACCTGCTCAAACTCCTTCACTGGCTCCCCATCCCCCAACGCACCCAATACACGATTCTGTTTCTCTGCTACAAATCCCTGAACAACTACGCTCCTGCCTATCTCTCCAACTTACTTCACCCCTACACTCCTCCCCGCTCCCTCCGCTCCGCCTCCGACCCTCTCCGCCTCCACATCCCCGCACCAAACTCAGCACTTTCGGCCCCCGCTCCTTCTCTGTATATGGTCCTTCCACCTGGAACACTCTCCCACTCTCTCCGTCAGAAACACTCTCTCTCCTCCTTCCAGTCCGCCCTCAAAACTCACCTCTTTCAACAGTTCTAGCACTAATCACCACACTCCCCACCCTAAGTTGACTGTCGTAATGTGTTTGTGGGTCGTGAGTCGTTGTCTAAAGCGTGCGCATGCGTACGCTAGTTGTGAGTGCGCGCTTAGATTATAATTATTATAAGATAAGCGCATTATAAATACTGTAATTATTATTATTATTATTATTATTATTATTATTATTATTATTATTATTATTATTATTATTATTATTATTATTATTATAGTGCACGAGCGGGAGCGCACGTGACACTGCACGCGCCTCACGAGGTCCAGTCAGTGAACCCGCCATCGACTGAAAAACACAAATATGACGCAAATACGAGGTGAAACTTCTACCAGTCACCGCTTTGGGTTTTGTTTCTCAGTTACTTGAATATAGATAATTAAGTCTTTCCGCGATTGATGAGCTGAGATATAATGATCTCAACCCATTAAGCAACTCCGCCCTCACCCCCCCCCCCCCCCCGCTCCCCCCTGCAAAAGAGAGAAAGAGGAAAAGAAAAAAAAAGAAGAAAAAAAAAAAGAAAGAAAAGCAAACAAACACAGAAACAAGATGAAGATTTCATCATGCGTTTTTCATTTAGGAACATTCAGAGTTGTTGATTTTTTTTTGCATGCGTGTGTGAGAGAGGGATTACATGTTATAATTTGTTTTTACGCTTGTTAAATTCATTCATATGTTATTGTTATTTTTAAGTATTTCATTTTTATAATTTTAGCAAGGACTTAATTGAAAAAAGACAATGGACCTGCATCATTTATCCCTGGAAAATAAAGTGTCGTTATTATTTTTATCTCTCTATCTTTGTCAGTCTGTCCCGCTCTTGCAGTTTTGCACTGTATGTAATATTATTAACACGAGAATGTTCAAAACAAGCCACCTTCACTGCCGAGAGAGACAGAGCAAACATCATCCCAAGTTCAAGAGGTATAGATTCTCATGAGCCCCCGCAGACGCGGGGGCTGATGAGGATCTATGCCTCTTGCTAACACCGCTTTGTACTACGATTTCTTGGACGGGATAGTTTCTCTGGAGTGAAATTAACAAAGATTACAGAAACACAATCTGCGTCCGCTTACCTTGAAGGGGTTGGGACAAGCAATCTTGGAATGAATGCGTTCACTACCTGTCATCATTACGATAACCTCACCCCATCGTTCACTGTACCGTTCTCGTGCATAATTGTCATATTTTATGATTTAAACGTGCATGAGTGGTAACCCGTTCACTGCGGGTGAACGCAGATTACGTTCTTGAAATCTTTGTACACTCAACGCCGCGGGGTCCTAGTTACAAGGAGCATGGATATAAAGTGGTGTGAGCAAAAGGAATAGATCCTCATGAGCCCCCGCAACTGCGGGGGAAGGGGGGAGGGGGGAGGAGGGAGGGGGGAGGGGGGAGGAGGGAGGGGGAGGGGGGGAGGGGTTCATGGGCTCATGAGGAGCTATACCTCTTGCAGTTCGGTTGGTGTTCATTTTTTTTCCGGCAGTTTTTTTTTTTTTTTAAATCGCATTCTGCAGACGTGCGATGACCCCCAAATGTGGAGGCAAAAGCGAGTTTATCAACCCCTTCACTAAAACTGATCGTACATTATAACTCTTTCGAGACGTGCCGCATCCGGATTCGCGGCGTAAAGCCGGCTTGATATGTACACACGGCGTAAAGCCGGCTTGATATGTACACACGGCGTAAAGCCGGCTTGATATGTACACACGGCGTAAAGCCGGCTTGATATGTACACACGGCGTAAAGCCGGCTTGATATGTACACACGGCGTAAAGTGGGCTTGATATGTACACACGGCGTAAAGCCGGCTTGATATGTACACACGGCGTAAAGCCGGCTTGATATGTACACACGGCGTAAAGCCGGCTTGATATGTACACACGGCGTAAAGCCGGCTTGATATGTACACACGGCGTAAAGCCGGCCTGATATGTACACACGGCGTAAAGTGGGCTTGATATGTACACACGGCGTAAAGCCGGCTTGATATGTACACACGGCGTAAAGCCGGCTTGATATGTACACACGGCGTAAAGCCGGCTTGATATGTACACACGGCGTAAAGCCGCGAATCCGGATGCAGCACGTCTCGAAAGAGATAAAATGTGTAAATTCAACGCGAAAGTGCTCCAGCCGTCCCATGAACCACAGATATAAAGTTGTGAAAGCAAGAGGCATAAATCCGCATGAGCCCCCGCAATTGCGGGAGCTCATGAGGATCTATGCTTCTTGCAGTAGTGTGGTGTCCATTTTTGTCGGAAGTGAACGGGTTAAAGTGTTATTGCGAAACTGTTAGCATGCTGGGGATATATCATTCAGGTTTCAGCATTCACTGCATTTTGCCGGCTTTGTGGCTTAATGAGGAATCGTTTAACCCTTTTAGTCCCATGGTCCCATTTCCCAGATTTTGGAAGTGTTACTTAACGACGATGTACCAGTTGCAGGAGATGGATTGACCATGATAATTCAAGGCGCCAAGCTAATTTTGCACTACCCATGAATTATCAAGGCCAATCAATCTACTGCTGTAGGGACTCGGGGCTAAAAGGGTTAACCAGATTTATGAAAGACGTGGGTGTGATTTGAGGAGCGGTTTTGTTGGATTTGCATTAATTTAAAACCTCACTTTCAAATCTCTTACCCACCATCCCAAACCGCACCCTCTGTTACGATTGTGGTTGTGTTGTTCTGTGAGAGCATGCATGTGTTAATCGTAGGAAACGATCCGATATTTATTTGAGCTATCATGGTTGCGAATCACGTACCTTTTCAGTAAGATTCTTTATTGTTCGCGCCGATAGCAGAATTGACTTTGTTATGATACGCAAAGTTTAGTCCGGAAGCTTCTAGAAAAGTCGCACGGAGAAGAGCGGTCAATTTTTGTCTCGCGTAGATTCGCGGAGAATAGATTCGCGGTCGAGTGAAATCGCGCTCTCTGGTGACCTCGTACGTGTGACGTTAAAGTGCAAGCTCTATTTTTAGTCATAGTTGTTTCTTGTGCGCGTGAATTTAGCAGCCATTCAGAGTATTATGAAAGATCGTGCAAGTTCTGAAAAATTCCAACTAGGTCGTGAACTGCCTACCATACTTTTGTGAGACGTCATTACACACTAGGATTTGGGGCTGAAATGAGCAGTCATATTTTTTATAGACTATTGTAGTTATTCTAGAAAGTTCTTTTTTTTTTAATTAATAATTACGAGTTTCAGTTACGTGTTCCGTTCTGATTGGGTGCGTTGTGTAAATTCATTAGATTTTTCTGGAAAGTCGTTTAACTATAAAAGATGGTTCTGGGAAGCACGTGTGTACATTGTCACGCATTGTCAGTTGTAGGGACACACAGTTTATCGTAGGTACGTGGCCCGTATAGGGTGTACATTGTGAGAGACGCAGCGTAACTGTGGTGTACGTTGTATGAGAAACTTTGTGTCGCCAGTGTTGACATTTTCAGAGGAGACATTGTATCAGTGTCGGTGCATTTCACTTGGAATGCATTGTGTGGAGATCGCATCGCTGAATTAAAATATTGTTGGAACTGTTACTCCAGTGTAGCCTACATCCTTAAGCCACGTGTGACGGGTTGCAGCTGAACGAAGTTTATTTAAAAGAACCTTACGTGCGTGCGTCTGGTGTGTTTATCATACGACTACGACTCCACCACGTAACACCCTCCCCCCGCCGCTGTCTAATTTGTCGTTTTTTCTAAAACGCATTTACGATCACGCGCACGCCACAAAGCAAGCACGCACCCAGTGCGCAAAGGACATCGGGCCGACGTCGGCTCAATGGCCTTTCGCGCATTGAGCACGCACTCTTCTGTCTCTGACTCTCTCTCCTTGTTTCTCTCTGTCTGACTGTTTCTCAACCTCTCTGTCCCTCTGTCTCTGTCTGTCTCTAAAAACGTTTCATCATCATCATCATCTCTCTCTCTTTATGTAGTAGATGTAGCGACGGCAAGTTTGAAAACTGGTCCTGTTACATATAACTTTTACCGGTGGAAAATAAAGTTTTATTGTCAATCTCTCTCTCTCTCTCTCTCTCTCTCTCTCTCTCTCTCTCTCTCTCTCTCTCTCTCTCTCTCTCTCTCTCTCTCTCTCTCTCTCTCTCTCTCTCTCTCTCAAACGCTCTCTCTGCCTGTCTGTCTGTCTGTCTGTCTGTCTGTCTGTCTCTGTTTCCCTCTCTCTCCCTCTCTCTCTGTTTCTCTCAGTCTCTCTCTCTTGTACAAACATGTACGCATGGAGGAGGTTTTATGAAAATAAACATGGAAGAGCAAGTCGAATATGTCTTTTATCCTGCTTTTAATATAATGAACAAAACAAAACAAAAATGCATTTTAACAAGACGTCATGAACAAATAAGGACATTAAAAAAAAACACGTTCTCAACAAACAGCAATAAATGTACACGCATAATTACACGTAATGTAGTCAGTGTTCATTATACATAATTAATACACGATCAAATCAACAATTTTCCGTATATCTAACATTTCAGAACCCTTGACCTCTGCTTTGAAAAGGACATTTCTCAATAGCCAGAAACTGCCAGCTTGTGAGGCACGCAAAAGTGACTCACGCCAGATGAACCCGGGATCAATTTGGCGTACACGAACGCCAAACAGATATTGTTTGAAGATTTAAAAAATAGGTCAAAATTGCACGTGTTTGGACGAAAGCGATGGATTAACTCATTCGCGTGCAATTTGGACCTATTTCTTGTTAATGTAAATCGTCTACTGATCCCGAGTCATTTTGGCGTGTTGCTCTCCTCACACAAACAGGCAACACCACTGTTCGATCTTGGCGTACGTGAAAATGACCCCGTGTCGATTAATCTATGGCCCGTTTCATTCTGGCGTCTTGCATTAGGCATAATGCTAACGGCGTTGTTTTCAACTGCACGCAGATGCAAAAATTTCTCTACACCGCTTTCAGGATTCGAGATTTTTTACGTTAACTTCTTGATTTCCGACAGCCAGGTCAGCAAGAAGCATAGATCCTCATGTGCCCCGGCGTAAGCGGGAGCACATGAGGATCTGCACCTCTTGCATGTTGATCTTGTTAGCTAGGTTGGTTACGTGTCCAAATAGATGAACCACCAAGCCAACTGACAATGGTAGACTTAGCCGATTGTCTTCTCCTGCTGCCGTGCGGGGTCGCTGCTCACATTAGGGGAAAAGTCAGTATTCTCGGTGTCTTAGTTGATACCTGTTCGTGTTCATAGGCTTCGGTAATCGCGATATATTACAGGCCGCAGGTATATCGCTTCTAAACTCGGTTTTGGATGACATAGAAAACAATAGAATCCGGACACGCTAAGCGCAGTAAACAACATTACTTATCCTACTGTGCGATATAGCAGATCAACTGAAAATGAAAGCCAGTGAACCGAGCACGACATACCTGGGGCATATATAATATCGCGAGGACCTAAGATAATGTGCACGCAGGGATCAACTAAAACACTGAGAATGCCGAGTTCAGCCCCAATTGTGACATCGCAACCGTGCGGCAGCATTAGTGAGCTAAGTCGCTCATTGAAGCGATAAAACGTAACTGTAAAAGTCATTAACTCATTCTACCCCAGACACACCACAGCAAGATCAGGGTCGACCATGATAGTTCAAGGGTGATGCCAGAATAGCTTGGCGCCTGTGGGCGCCAAGCTATTCTGACATCACCCTTGAACTATCATGGTCGATATGTGTCCTGCACTACAATGCAGTCTTCAGAGGACAACGGCAACATTTGGGGATTTCGGTGTTGGGGTAGAATGAGTTAACTGGTATTCAGTTTTACGCCCAGAGCTGACAGCCAACTAACTCAAATGATGATTAACTGCTTGTGCAGCTCAGGTATCAAATTGCAACACGGCCGATATAATGATAGTGTCTCAAATAATGCTTTGGTGTGATCGAGGAATATAGTATAGTCCGTGTTGTTTAGATTTATGTTTTCCAAGATTCGTTTACCAGTATTTGTTTAGAAATGAGTAAGGCAGGACACGTCTTTCAATTTACCAGCGCAACTTTAATTCTTACGTAAATTTTTACAATGAGTTTATGGAAAACACAAAGCAAAGAAACTTAATGCTTTACACGCATGTAAACACGCCGACAACGCAACGTCAAAATACATCAACGAATGCAGCAATGGATGGTGGTCTATGACTTTTGACCTTAAGGATCTAAGCCGAATGGTCCAAAAGCACAGACAAGCACCTAAATATTCTCTTCCGATAAAAAGAATACAATAATCAATATCATGAAATTGTACGTTTATACACAGAATACAGATAAAGCTATGTGTATCCGTCAAGTTTGATGATCTGTCATTAGAGACCTTACGGCTCAAGTGCTTAACCCTTTTTATTCTGATACGCAAATTGCTTGAAATAAATTCGACTGGTCGTTAAAGGGTGGTGCCAGAATAGCTTGCGCCTCAGGCGCCAAGCTATTCTGGCACCACCTTTGAACTAAAACAGTTGCTCTATCTCCTAATCAGTAATGTAGCCTTTGCAGGACAATAAGCAAATTTTACAAAATTAGCCTCAGGATGTAATAGGTTAACACGCTCGAGACGGGCTGCGTCGGGAATCAGATGGAGGCGGAATGTTCAACTAACCTGGGGACAGGAGGCCTCCACACACTTTCTGTCTCCCTCGATTCGCTACCGCTGATAAGCGGTAGCGAATCGAGGGAGACATCCAGTGTTGACTACATGATTGAATTGCTCGTAATTTTCAATAGCCAGTACCTGCTTGCCATAGTCTTAGCGGATTTGTTTGATCTAGGTTTAGTCCAACGCAGAAATCTCGCTGCAATACACTGCGACAGTTGATTGACAGTTACTGACTTGGACAAGTTTCTGGCTGCAGGTCTGCGCACTTCCCCCATCCACCTTTATTTCCCCCCCCCCACCCCTATCTATTGAAAACAACAACAACAAACGACAACCCACTCCTGAGCTCGTGAACGAACCCCAACTTCTCGCTTTGGTGGCGGATGAAAATATCATTGCACCCCGGACAGCAAAGTCAAACCCTATTCATGTCCATAAAAAGTGTTAAACATTATTTCTGTCATACACAATGTGCAATATTATTCACGATAACAAATACTAAGGAATTAAAACAAAAAGACCATACAAATCATGAAGATAATGAAGTTGTCCATGATATTCGTACATAACTAAACTGAGATGGCGCAAAACAATTGTATTACCCTCACGAAATGAAAGCCAATATACAAGAATCTTTCTTCTTTGGACTGACGACCCCTAAGGTCATTGTTTAGGAGTTAACTACCTAAACGATATTCTTTAATGACAGGTGACAGGTGATCTCTTTAATGACAATGATCACTGTCATTAAAGACCATCATTTAGGTGGCTTTAGTCACCTAAATGATGGTCTTTAATAACAGTGACACTTTTCCCTCTTCAAGACCTCTCTTGGGAGAGCATCTGCATTTTAAGACCACCTCTTTCTTGCAAAAAGGTGGTTGTTCAAATCACGTTCTACTGTACATATACTGGGCTCCGATGATTTGCATCTTACGGCTCCAGCCTGAAAGATTAAAATCACAGATCACAATACACACGGAAAACGTTAACTCGTCCCAGACGCCACGCGTCAATAGCTGCGAAAGTGTCGTATAGCGTTGACGGCGTCAATGCTATACGACACTTCTGCAGCTATTGATGCCGGGCGCTTTGAGTGAGTTATTCTTGGAATAACAAAATATTCAGTGGAATACTCTTTCATTCTGGTGCAATGATGACACTGATTAATGACGATGGCACACACACACATACACAAAATTGACCAAGCATCAAACGGCATATTTATAGACCAGTGAAATAATTCTGATTAATATTGATACGTTGAAGTCGTTCCTATGTACACTTTGCTACAATACAATGAAAAGTCATGGTTTGTTTATCGACGTGCATTGAACAATCACAATGAAATTACTATCCGTCGACAAAAGATTACAAAATCAATGGTCACACAAATTCTGGTTGAATGATTTTTTTTTCCCTGCGTGGGGGACCGTGCCAGACATCTGCTTCAGGCGAGCATTCTTTGGAAGTGATTGGAGCTTGCGCGAGTTTAACGCATTAACTGCCGCTGCAAGGCGAGCGCTACCCAGCTGCAAGAGACATAAACCCTCATGAGCCCCCTGCAGTAGCAGGGGGCTCATGAGGATTTATGTCTCTTGCTAGTCACAATTATGTTCTTCATGCCGATGTTTGCTCCCGTTTGATCTGTAAACATTCTTCACGCCAATGTCTGTGCAGATGTTTCAGGCGCACGATTCGTGATTACTGTAGCTAAGGGGTTAAACAAATTATGTGCCCTTGTGCATGTAGCCGCTGTTACTGTGAACCCCGTGTGAATGCAGCCGCCGGTACTGTAAATAGTACCGGGGGCAGCACGCTCAAGGGGGTTAAATTATATGGCCGACGTGTATGTCTGATTTATTTCATGAAGGGTTAGTTAGTTAGTTATTTGGGTTTAACGCCGAGCCGGCGACTAAGGCCATCTCACGGCGGATTTCATGAAGGGACAACAAAAAAAAAAAAAAAAAGAAAAAAAAAAAAGAAAAGAAAAAAAAGAAGCTGCAAAATACACGACGACTAAAATATGTAAGCAAAATTGCAGCAAAAAATCTTTGGTATCTTCAAACAAACAAACAAACAAACAAACAAACAAACAAACAAACAAACAAACAAACAAACAAACAAACAAACAAACAAACAAACAAACAACAACAAACCAAACATACATCATCAGGTGTATTTCAAGACATCGTACTGGCTTGCTTATCAACACTAATGAATTTTCATACAGCCATCATTTAGATTGTATGTGGAATAATAAGCAAGCATATCAGTGTATTACGTCAAAGGTCTTATATCGTTTGTTGCAATCACGTGTACAGATAACGCGTTCAAAATGATTATTTTCCATTTCGAAATTTTGATCGCTTGTATCTGAAATTTATAAAATGGCGTGAAACCGGTAACATAAGTGGAGCACTTGCTTAGTGCCTGGCGCAGGTCTAAGCTCACTCATGCAGCTTGCCCCATATGTTTTGTCTTTCTTATTACGCAGTGTTTTTCTTTTCGTCAACTTTCACTGAGTGATATTTGTTCTGAGATTGGTACAGAAAAGTGTTTCTTTGCAAAAGTAAATGGTGCGCGCTCCGATGTCAAACGACCTATAGTGCAGCTGAATGCCCAAAATTTTCCGAAAGTGCTTTGACAACACAGGCCTTCGAGGTCTGTTTGGAACATCACCCGTCCCAGCATGCAGTACTCGCCGGGGACTCCGACTGAGTGTATGCGTGCTCATGGCAGCGAAGAGATTAAAAGACAAAGCCGATACCTCAGGTTGGCGGCTTCAGAGTGTGGGTGTAAGTAGGGTACCCTTGAGACACCACACGCTTGATTCAATTCCCGCAGTCGGCGCGAGAAGTAAAAAAAAAAAAAAAAAAAAAAAGGAAACATTGAGATGGTCTATGATTTTGGACCTTACGTCTTCCAGCCGTAAGGTCTAAAATCACAGACCAGGGCAATACTCACAGCAAGCTGTACAAAACAGTTTTCATAATTAGAATTATGTATCACATTGACATCAGTACGAAGAACAACAATGTTTGTAACTGTACAGCAGGTGAGATAACACATTTCGAAACCTTTGCAATGAATGTGATATTTCATAACAATTGCAGAAACATCTGCAACAACACTTGTAAGAATGAATGGGGCGTCATGGCCCAGCCACAACGCACAAAAACACAATATGCTAAGTCATTCAGCTCCGACACACCACAGCAAGACACGGATTGAGCATGATAGTTCAAGGGTGGTGCCAAAATAGCAAAATTCTGGCACCACCCTTGATCTATCATGCTCGATATGTCTCTAGAATAGTGATACAGTCCTTCAGAGGGCAACTTCAAAATTTGGGGATTTCGGTCCTGGGGTAGAATGCGTTAATATAGTCATAGACAATTATACATCGAATGTCTTCCAAACGTCGTCAGAAAAGAGAGCGGACGTTACACACAAAAGTCATTTGAGATGCCAGCGGACATTTGCAAAATCAAATGTAAAACAAACAACAACAACAACAACAAAATATACATATAAAAATAAAGCGCTGCAATATATCAGAGTTTTGATGGTAAGATTTTCATTCCACCAAAGTTTGTCCTTTCGGCAACGAAACGTCGGGTACCGAAGCAAAGTAGCAGTAAAGTTTCAATTTTGTTGAAATATTGAGAATTTGTTAGATGATATTTTCGCAAAAGGTGTTAAGACAGTAAATTAGAACAGGTTGTGCAAGAGGAGTGTATATATATATATATATATATATATATATATATATATATATATATATATATATATATATATATATATATATATATATATATATATATATATATATATATATATATATATATATATATATATATATATATGTGTGTGTGTGTGTGTGTGTGTGTGTGTTGGTGTAGAGGGGAGGGGGGAGGGGGGAAGGGGAGGGGGAGAGAGATTTGCCACAGTGATTTGTAAAGTCAGTCATCTTGACATCAGACGTAACTTCAGATCGCTGTTGCTTGTTCTCTGTGATGTCAACATCAAACAACAATGCTGCACTGAGTTAGAAAAAGCTAGAACGTCTGTTGTGTTGTGAAAAGCTAGATTTTCAACGTAATACACTGACAATATCGATTTCCACAAAAATGGACATATCGCTTCTGCCAAATTAGGTAAGAATGTCTGATTTGAAAAGGACTCAGTGAAAATCTTGATTTCATGGGCATACTGACTTTTGTCAGATTAGACCAGAAAGTTGATTTAACCCATTTGGCCCCGACCGCTTGCATCAGGCGATGGATCAAACATCAAACGTGGATCAAACATCATTATTCAAAGATAGTGCCAGATTAGCTTGGCGCCTGATGTCACCAGGCTAATCTGGCATTACCCTTAAATTACCATGGTAGATCCATCTCCTGCAACTGCCACATAGTCGTTAGGTGATACTTCCCAAAACTGGGAAATGCAGCCGGGGGGTTAAATAGGTTAAAAAAGATTAAAGATCTTTGGGTGCTCTTCGAGGTCCATTTCATAAAACCTCTCGATGACGCCAAGACACAGCAATGTCAAGAACAGAAATCACGCTAATCCAAAGACGAGATAAGTCACCAAAGTCATCAACAGCTGAAAGGTCTTCGTCCGTGGCTATGGGATTACAGATCCATGATTGCGATTAACCCTTTGGGTGTCGGCAGGAATCATCGCGACAAAAACAGCTGCCGACACCCAGAGGGTTCATATGTCTTTGTATCAATTCAATGCAGTCATGCCATTGTATCTCATTGTGAATAATCAAGTAAGCGTCTTCATCCCTAGAACACAATGCATCTAGTATGGCCACCATTGACGTTCAAGAGTAGTGGGAGAGAACATCATTTAAGGGCCAAGCTATTCTGGCAATCATACGTCTATTACTATAAGTATGCAAACTTATCTGCAATCTCTTTCCTGAACTGTAATGCAGTCTTTAGAGGGAATCTCCAAAAGTTAATGTGAACATTTTGACCTGTGGGCTCAGTGTGTTAACTCATTTGAGACGTCACGCATGCCAAGAGTTAATTAAAACTTGTAAACGCAACAGAGACTTACTGTGAGCTTTCATGAACAACTAAAGTTGCGACTGCTATTTCGTAGAGACTTCAGAAAAAAAAAATCTAACAACTTGACACAACATTTTTAAAGTCAGTTATTCTTGTTCTATACTACTGGTCGATTCAGAAAACCCACGCAGTAGCAGGACATTTCTATACTCTCCGCGTCCAAGGTGCAGTGTGAAATAAATGTCTTGTCCCGATGCGGTGGAACATGCAATAGTCTCACTGTGACTGAATGTGAAATAAGGAGACAATACACAAAAATCCACGATCGTTCATGAACGTTTTTCGAATCTCAGATTTCATGAAAAATACCGAAGTATGTCCTGGTCAGCTGTTACTTTCGATGTCTCGGCTGTAGGCCGCAAGGTTCACTTTAACAGAGCACCGCATCTCGGCTGTAGAGTCTAAAATCACACACCAGCAGTCAGTAAACACGTACTTTGACGCGACCTTTACATGCGTGTCTGCAAAGTATTTTATTATCTGTCGAAATCGTAGTTTTCTGGACTCATTCATGGCGCCCCGCATCAACCGTTGCGGAAGTGTCGTGTAGCGTTGCCGCCGGCAACGCTATACGACACTTTCGCAACGGTTGATGCGGGGCGCCATGAATGAGTTCAGTTTTGTGTGCAAGGAAGTGTATCATTGAAAGGTCGTAACACATTCGAGACTTGCCGCATCCTGATCAGCAGCTATCTGCCGCGTATCTGGATTCGGCCGCACATTTCGAATGAGCTAAATCTTGAGTGAAAGAATAGTTGTTTGACATCGCAGTTTGCGAGTTTAAATCATTCATTAAGGAAGGCTCATGCTCCATTGAACGGCGTTTGAAAAAGGTGACATATTCAATAGCGGCCTCTGAGAAGTTTTCATGGCAACAGGGCTACTCAATGAGACAGACAACTGGGCGATGCAGCTGGCTTTGTGTGCGAAGATTCCAGCTTGATACATGCTCATCGTTCATAATCCATGTTTGTCCAGTGTTGAGCGCTTCGGCCTGTGTTCATTTCATGAGAACTGTAACAATAAACTGAAAACTCCTTGCGAAATTTCATTATGCATGTCTGAATGCCCAGTTCATTAAGGTTATGAGAAGACACATGACGAGTCTGAAGTCATTTATGAGTTGTTTGTCAGTCAATTGTGATACTATTATGAGTGATTTGTGGCTCTTTTATGGCAGTCACGTGACTGTTTGCATCTGTGGGGACACTCATGGAGAATGGAGAATTACATCAATCCTCAGTGAGCTTTGCTTTTTCTAATTAACGCCCTCAAGTGCTTAGGAATTATGTGTCTGAAACCACCCGCAAATTCACTATAAGATTACCCGTTCGGCCCCAAAACACTACAGGAAGACATGGATCGACCGTGACAGTTCAAGGGTGGTGCCAGAATAGCTTGTCACCTCATGGCGCCAAGCTATCCTGGCACTACCCTTGAACTATCACGGTCGAACTGTCGTCTGAGCCGCAATGCAGTCAATAGAGAACAACTTTCAGCTTTGAGAAATGCCACCTTTGGGCTCAACGTGCTAAACTCGTCTCCCTTAGTGTGGGGGAATGTGAGGTCTGCAACTGCAGAGGCTCATGTCTCTTGCAGCTGGAAAACATTCGTGACATTCCTGCCGTAAGCCTTCGTCAGAATAAAGCAAGCGCGGTTCACGTAACCTCTGCAAAACCTTCCAAGAAAATCTTCGATGTCCATATTGCTCTAGCAAGACAAAAGTCAGCAAGTCTATTTTTTCTGTATTAAGATGAAAATCTCGCTATTACAAAAATGGACTCACTGTCTTTTGCCTTCATTGCATTACAATAAAAAATCTCGCTTTTCACAAACAATGAACTCACTGTAATTTGCTTATCTTGGGCAGGATAGTTGGTTCATGCTCCAACAATTTCTTCCGGCACCACAATATCATACGCTTGCCCGGGAACGTTTTCAAACACTTGAATCACCCTGAATTTACAGTCGCTCTTACGTCCGTTTGCTCCCGAACGAAAAAAAAATCATTCAGTCAGAACTGCAAAGGTTGTGACAATCTACTACACGATCTCTGATCCCTGAAAACGCCGGTGCCGTCTGCGTGTGTACTCCACAGACAGACCCACTCCGGCACAACGCCACAAGTACACTTCTATTCAAATGAGATGCGTCATGGCGGATGACCAGATTCTACTAGAAGCATAGTCAACACTCTGAACATCTCCAAGGGACATAGATCCTCATGCACCCTCCTGGCTCATGAGGATCTATGCCTCTTAGAGATATTCGGAGCATCTTATTTAACCCATTCAGCCCTGACGCATTATAACAGGAGATGGGTCGACCATGATAATTCAAGTGTAGTGCCAGATTAGCTTGGCGCCTCTCGGCGCCAAACTAATCTGGCACTACCCTTGAATTATCATGGTCGATTCATCTCCTGCAACAGGCGCATAGTCGTTAAATGACGCCTCCGAAATTGTGGAAATACCTGCGTCAGGCTGAATGAGTTAAATAGAAGGTACTTGTGGCGTACACCCCGAGTGGGTCCATCCAGGGCACACTACATCTGATTCGAACAGAGGTGTAGTCATGGCGTACTGCCCAACTGGGTCTCTCTGGGCGTACTCGGGCAAACGGTGTGTGGCGTGCATGTGCTTGAGCTCAAACTAGAGACCACGCAATCCTCCAGAATCTGACAGGATATTTCAGTCTTGTACATAGTAGTTGTTTACGCGACCTCCGAACACTCTGACAAGTCCGCCTCGACTGTCTCTTCGATGCCGCGCGCTCCTGAGGATCCCACATTCGACCGTCACCTTTTGAGAAACTTTTTGAGGTCGTCTCTGAAGGACTGGTTCATGAAGGCGTAAATGAAGGGGTTGGCCACGTTGTAGACAAAGTAGAAATAGAAGACGTTCAGCTGAAAAGAAGAAGGGCAAAAACATTTGATCATGTTTAATGTTTATTATATTCCTCATATTATGAGGTATAATGATACGTGTCATGAGGACAATAATATTAACAAGTGCAATAATAATAATAATAATAATAATAATAATAATAATAATAATAATAATAATAATAATAATAATAATAATAATAATAATAATAATAATAATAATAATAATAACCAATAATATAACGTTCAATGATAATAATTATAATAAAAGTACCAATGATGATGATGATAATAATAATCTAATTTGTGAAAATAAACATAATGGTTTTCACTTCTGTCCCGCGGATTATGCATCCCTTTAGCATTTAACTCATTTGAGGATTGCGTCATCTGAAAACATGGCGTAAAGGCGCGAATGCAAATGCAACATGCCGCGAATGTGACAACAAATCTTATTCATCCCACTAAATGGCAAATGTTTATTTCTGACAAAGAAGTAAAATGTACCGTACACACTTTTTAGTCGCATGCTATAAATCATATTTGTAAAAGAAAATGTAACACGAAGAAAACGTGTACACAACTACAAAAAGTGTCATATCATGTCACGTTAAGCCAATCAGCCCTGACGCACTACAGCAGGAGATGGGTCGACCATGATAACTCAAGGGTAGTGCCAGATTAGCTTGGCGCCTGTCGGCGACAAGCTAATCTGGCACTGCCCTTGAATTATCATGGTCGATCCATCTCCCGCAACGGGTGCATAGTCATTAGATGGCGCCTCCAAGATTTGGGAAATACGGCCGTCGGGCTGAATGAGTTAATAATTATAATGATAATGATTAGATAATGATTATAATTTAAATAAAGAGATTAGCGTGAGGAACGTGAACAACCAGCGTGTATAAAAAAACATAGACAAAACTCTGAACATCTGCAAGGGCTCATGAGGATCTATACCTCTTGGAGATGTTCAGACTGTTTAATGTGCTTCTGGTAGAAGCTGGCTACCCGCCGCGACTTTACTCTCGTCTGTTGCTGGGAGTCGCTCGGCGTAAACGCAACCTCACGATCAACACACCTGTATTTTCAGAATGCCGTGCGCCATGAGCCATGACGGGAGGAACGCTAGGATGAAGACCACCGTCACCACAAACAACATGGCAGCCGTCTTGATGTTGGCGTTGCGGTCGCGATTCGTGCTTGGGCGGTGTCGGGGCAGCTTGGAGGGCTCTCCTGCAGGGATTACGATATATGTGCATTACGATGTTCAGATTTAACTTACTTAGTTATTTGGGCATAACGCCGAGCATGCGACTAAGGCCATCTCACGGCGGGAAGGGTAAAAATCTGGCCAGCCAAACTAAAAGAAAATTTTAACTTAACACTTCCACTGCCGAGAAAAAAAACTGTACAAGATCCAACTACAAGAGACAGACCCTCACTGGTGAGGCTCGCGAGGATCAATTCCTATTGCTGAAACCACTTTGTACCTATGTTTCTGCCCAAGCAACAGGACGGGCTTGCTCTATCAAGGGCTTAAAGGTCCTCATCATCAGTCCCTTGCCCGAACTGGGCGTTGGGGGGACTGAAAGGCAGCAGCAACAGACAGTGCTCTCCACTGAGTTCTATTTTGGGCGGTGGCAAGCAAGTCTGACATCCGCAAACATAAAAGAATGGACCGAACTTGAGATGTCAGACTTAAAGGTCCTGGTACCCGGTAAATCAAAGTGGCATAGCTGCAGTGCGAATGAATTATTCAGTGTTCAGGTCGTATTTAATACGCAATAGCTTTTCCCTGCCCCCCTATAACCCGCCCGTTAGGGCCGTCCATTATCACTCCGGTGCCGTGGACATTCAATCCCGGACTAACCAACCAACCCACCAAACCATGTTCTTTGGACGGCTGTTGTTGTTAGTTCGAGGTTTAACGTCCGCGGCACCGGAGTGATAATGGACGGCCCATAGCGGGCGGGTTACGGGGACATGGACGGCTATTAAGTATGGAGTATGACATCAGCACTGATGAATTCGGCCGCACTGCAACTGCGCCATTTTGGTTGGTTAATTCGGGTTTAACGTCCACAGCACCGAGGTGATCATGGACGACCCTGACGGGCGGGTTATGGGGGACAGGAAAATCTATTGCCTATGGAGTACGACCTGAACACTGATCAACTCAGGCGCACTCCAACTGTGCCACTTTGATTTACCAGGACCTTTTAACGGACATGCTATTGAACAAATCCGTTTTTCCTCCCTGGATTGTGAGTCCAGCTACCAGGGCCGGGACGGGATTCGAACCCACGACCCGGCGATTCCCTTCGCTCTCCTGCTCCGACGTTTAACCGCCTGAGCTATTTTGGACTCGCGCCATTTTGATTTACCAACACCTTATAACGGACATGCTATCTGAACAAGCCCTTCGCTTTGTCTGGTCCTTTGGACGGCTGTGATTCTGCAGAGACGAAGTAACCAGGTTTCGGAAACACAAACTGCGGCCACTGGCAGTGAAGAGGTTAAGACAGCGGGTGGGATACGGTTTTGCAACGACACTTCACGCAAAACGCCGGATTAGGGTACTTACTTACTTACGCCTGTCACCCCTACCCGGGTATAGGCCGTCGACGAGAGACCTCCAGCAACTCCTGTCCTGTGCTTCTCCTTCGATTCTACTCCAGGTGGTTCCCAGTCTCTTGATGTCTGCTTGGAGGTCTCGACGCCAGGAGTTTCTCGGCCTACCTCTTTTCCTCTTTCCCTGGGGGTTCCATGACAATGCCTGCCTAGTGATACTGGAAGCTGGCTTTCTCAGACTGTGACCGATCCATCCCCATCTTCTTCGCCCAATTTCATTCTCTGCTGTTATCTGCTCTGTTCTCTCCCAGAGTCTGACGTTGCTGATCTTCTCTGGCCAGTGGATTTTCAAAATTCTTCTAAGGCAACTGTTCATGAAGGTCTGTACTCTGTTGACTGTGGTTTTTGTCAATCTCCATGTCTCTGCTCCATATAGGAGAACTGCTTTTACATTGGAGTTGAAAATCCGGACTTTGGTGTGTTGTGACAGCTCTCTGGAACTCCACACTTTTTTCAACTGGAGAAAGGCTGCTCTGGCTTTACCGATTCGTGCTCTGACATCTGCATCAGTGCCGCCTTTTTTGTCTATGATGCTCCCGAGATAGGTGAAGGACTCCACCTCCTCCAACGGGGTGCCAGCAAGCAAGACTGGTTCTTCCCTGGTTGCGTTCAGCCTCATTGTCTTTGTTTTCTGTTTGTGAATGGTGAGGCCCACTTGGGACGAGATGTCAGCAAGCCTCGTGGTCTTGTCCTGCATTTGTTGATGAGTGTGGGACAGTAATGCCAAGTCGTCTGCAAAATCGAGGTCGTCAAGCTGTGTCCACAGTGTCCACTGTATTCCACTTCGTCTGTGCTCTGTGGTCATCTTCATGACCCAGTCTATGGCCAGTAGGAAGAGGAACGGAGACAGCAGACACCCCTGCCTGACACCAGTTCTGACCTGGAGCTCTCTGGTGAACTGCCCTTCGTGGATCACGCGACATGTCATGCCATCATAGCTGCTCTTGATCAGGCGGACGAGCTTTGTGGGTACACCGTAGTGTCGTAGGAGTTTCCACAGAGTCTCTCGGTCCACGCTGTCAAATGCTTTCTCATAATCCACAAAGTTGACGCACAGCGGGGAGCTCCACTCCAGAGACTGTTCCACGATGATGCGGAGAGTGGCGATCTGGTCTGTACATGATCGGTTCTTCCTGAATCCTGCTTGCTGGTCTCTCAGCTGGGGGTCAACGGAGCTCTTCATTCTCTCTAGGATGATCCTGTTGAAGACCTTTCCTGGTACTGACAGCAAGGTGATTCCTCTGTAGTTGGAACACTTGCTGAGGTCGCCTTTCTTGGGAAGCTTGATTAGGTACCCCTCCTTCCAGTCAGCTGGCATCACCTCCTCTTCCCAGATCTTTCCAAACAGTGGGTACAGCATCTCAACTGTTGTCTCTAGGTCTGCTTTCAGAGACTCCGCTTAACCTAGAGTGCTCAGGACATTTAAATTGTAGTGGCCTTTGGCCAATACTTCCCAGTGCGCAGAAAGCCATCGGGCCGACGTCGGCCGCCGTTGGCATGCGCACAGCTGTGCGCGGGCCAACGGAGGCCGACGTCGGCCCGACGGCCTTTTGCGCATTGGGTTAAAATTGTAAGGTGTCTGCTAGGCGCACATATCCATTTGTTTCAATTCTGCTCAAGAAGCTGGAGCTCTGAAGTTCGGCTTTTTCTGTCCTTAATCCACCATCACTACTACCCCAGTGCGCAAAATGCTCTCGGGCCGAAGGCGGCCGCAGTGGGCCCGCCCGATAGTCGCATACTATAAATCATATTTGTAAAAGACAATGTAACACGAAAAAAAAAACGCGTACACAACTACAGAAAGTGTCATATCATGTCACTGAATAATTCTGCCCGATGGCTTTTGCGTACTGGGATAACACCATCGCCACCCTATAGTAAATCGTCATGGGACCCACCTTTTTTGTTGTTATATCCGATGTTTGTTATAAGCGAAGTAATTTACGCTGAAAAACTGCTGTTGGGACCTTTGAAAAAATGTTGCTATATCCGACTTTCATGTTTGCGTTGTGGGCGGAGTAGACTGTATATCCAAGAGATTGACGTTTTCATTGAATACGCAAATAACACGACCTGTTTATCAGCTAGTGAAGATTGCCGAAATCGACTCGACAATAGTCTCCATTTAACCTGCGCTTATTCATTGGTCAAATACGTTCGCTAATCCGGTTCCCGTTTCTAGCAAATTTGATTTTCGTTTCCCTCACTGCAATACTGTATTATATCGTCCCGGCCAAAGTACACAAAGAAATCTCCAATGTACCGACCTCCATCGTTGGTGTGCGTGCCATTGGTGTTCTTCACCCCGTTGTTGGCCCCGCCTGCTGCCGCTGTAAAGGAGGTGTCCGCGATGACGTTGCGGCTGGTAGTGAGGGTCGTGGTGATGTTGCCGTTGCCTGAAGGATAGCGATAATGAGATCCATGAGATGCCCTTTTCACCAGTTGCAACACACAACGGCTGAAACTTTTTCAAGACAATCTGCACACGGACACGCGGCACATGAAATTTTATTTGCCGCGTGCCCGTATGAAGCATTTTTTGAATGACTGAATGATCGAAAAAGAAAAGAGACAGGTCAACCCGTTCAGGGCCCCCTGACGGAAACTGTGTTTCTGTAGTCTTCGACAATTCAACATCAACAAACCCTAGTTGTCCTAGGAACATGGACTGACAGACAAACAACCCCCTCAAAAAACAAAACAAAAAAAACAAACAAACATAAAGACCCCCCTCCCCCCCCCCCCCGAAAAACAAACAAATAAACAAAAAACCCAAAAAACAAAAAACAAACAATAACAACAACAACAACAAAACCCCACAACAACAACAACAACAACAACAACAACAACAACAACAACAAAACCCCAAAAATAAAAATGGACGGCCCGAGCGGGCAGAAACACACACTGTTTTGCCTCATTCAAGGGGCCCTGCATCAATAACGCTTTTCAACACTTCCGCAGCTACTGATGCAGGACGCTTTGAATGAGTTAAAGAAAAGTGATAACTCGTGGCGTTCAGATTCAAAGCAGATCTGGACCCTTTTTAGCGCCTATTGCAATTTACTTTATCCACGCAGACAAACTGTCGCTCATCTCAGACCTGTCAGTTCTGTCATGGCGGTCTCAACTTCGCGCGGCGCGGGCTGAGCATGATGGGCGTGCGGTTCTGTGTTGGCCACGCTTGTATACTGCTTCTTCTTTCTCCGCTTGGCCTTCATGGCGCGGTGGTCGTGGATAAACTGTTGGAGGGGAAAAAGAGAGATCGCATATATTTTCAATATTACTTGACATGCAGTATTATGACCAAACAAACATGCTTTCAACTCTCACCGTGGCTGTGTGTTAAGTTCTAGCTTTCACTATAATAGCCATGCAGAGCAATAACCTTTTTTCAAGACACAAATTGAAATAAATAGGAAACACTTTTTATATTACAACAACGATTATGAAGTATTAATCAACTTCTTCCATTAATCTCTGCATTAACCGCTTCACTACCGAGAAAAATTGAACATCGCCCACAAAACAAGAGGTATAGATCTTCATGAGACCCCGCAGTTGCGGAGGCTCATGGAGATCTATGCTTCTAACTGAAACCACTCTGTGTCCACGTTTTCTTGAAGGCTTAGGATCTTTGATGTAGAATTGAAAATACTTTTTTTATTTGATATTTTTTAAGGCGCCAATACTTTCAATAAATGTTTTAGGCGCCATACAAATGACATACTAACATACATGTACCTTGCATCCTGTAACACATAATTATATACTACCCATCATACACACCCATGCAACAAGATGTACAAGAAAAATAAAGTATCAAAATGGATACTCAGACAAAAATGCTCAGGCAAACAAAAATTGATATACCATAAAAGATACACCACACAACCCTCACTGACAACAAAATGTCTGAAAAAATGTTTTAAAAAAACTGCTGTGCAAATATGTCTTAACCCATATAACCCCACAGCCGTATTTCCCAGGTGTACTGTAACGACCAAGTGCCAGCTGGGGGAGATGTATTGACCATGATAATTTAAGGGTAGTGCCAGATTAGCTTGGCGCCTGACGGCGTCAAGCTAATCTGGCACTACCCTTGAATTATCACGGTCAATCTTGCTGTATGGCGTTGGGGCTAAATGGGTCGACTCACCTTGTAGATAAGAACGTAGAGAACAATGACGACGAAGAAGCAGAGGACGTAGCAGGAGGTGTAGATGTAGTGGTACCACTTTTGGAACGTGGCGTCGAAGTAGATGTAGTTCTTGACGCACTGCGGGTTGAGTTCCATCTGACGCAGGATCTCCGCGTAGTACTTGTTGGAGTCATTGACAAACATCACCTCTTTGGTCAGCTGAATCCCAGCGCGGAGCTTCTCTGTGTCGTTGTAGGACACGAAGTACGTCTCGCCTGGAAGAAAACATACATAATTATAAATGTCCATGAGTAAGTACATGTATATATATATAGATTCTTACATCGGTGTTTAGGCGATACCAGAATCTCAATCGAGTGGTTTTAAAACTTTTTATCCTACGAGCGAAAGCGAGTGGGATAAGGTTTTAAGACCACAAGAGTGAGATTCTCAGTATAACCTAAACACCGATGTAAGAATATATTTCTTACTTAACTTTTTCTTTGCATAAATCCGATGCGAGTTGGTTTTCGGCACACGCCTAGTCACAACACAGTCGCCATTGTGTCTTGTCAAAGGTCTTGACGTAATTTACTTTGTAATGTGACGTCAACATTTTGGAAGCCAGATAAATGCTTCTACATGATGATGTAATAGCGCAATACATGACGCCAGAGTGCCAGCCTTTAGTATGAAATGATGTCATTGCGCGTGAGCTGAAAGTAGGTCAACTTTCAATATCGCGTGTGCCCGTACCTTTTTTTGACCAGACGTTGTACAAGACAATTTTGTGCACAGCTGGTCGTTCATGTAGTGGAGCTGTATCACACACGTGCGATACAGCCAAGCTATATTGAGGAGTGTAACAAAACCACATCAGCTGCCAGTGCCCAGTAACTGCGCGTCTGAGACAAATGTTCCCCCCGGCCGACATCACCATGAGGAACACAATGTAAAGTATGGGACCACAAATAGTCATCAGTAAAGAACATAGTACGACTGCGGGGGCTCATGAGGGTTTATGTCTCTTGCAGATGTTTAATGTTCAGTCTTGCACCATCAGTTAAGGGGTCAGAATGTCTATGACTGACGACTATATGGCTATGAGCGGTTGAACTGTAACAAAGAACAGTCAGCACGTGGTTCTGATTCCTTTGTTCAGCAAATGGACAGTATCGAGATGGTTTATTTTCTGACTTTTTCTTATTACGGCCAATACAGGCATGCTGCTGTTAACAATGAGAAAGTCCCTTCATAATCGAGTGTCTTAATTAAAACCATTTCTGTCAACAGGAAAAGAAGACTGTTTTAAGGCCCTCGGTTCGAGCTCGTTAACCATTTGGTTTGGTCACTGAACTTGTAGAAAGAATTGTCAAGACACAATGTTGCAAGATTAACAAAAGTACAGTTGAATAAAAGGCAGTTCCATAACCGAGGTGAACCAAAAATTCGGAAACATACGCACAGACAGACGTACGTGCAAATGTACGCACGCACGCCATCGAGCGCGCAAGCACGCACGCAAGCACGCACGCACGCACGCAAGCACGCACGCACGCACGCACGCACACGCACACACACACACACACACACACACACACACACACACACACACACACACACACACACACACACACACACACACACTAACCTGCTCGGCATTAAACCAAATAACTAACTAACATACTAACACGCACCACCAGGATCCAGTGCCATTTCGATTGGGATATTGGTTTTCAGAAGAAAACTGCCATTGGTGATGAATGCATCCTTAATGACGTAGATCCCATACGTCATTCCCGTGATAACGCCAAATGCGAAGGCAGGAACAGCCAAACATAGCACGGTGATGCGGGCACGGTTGAGTGTGAAAGCATGCTGCAGTGCGTGAAACAGATGAGAACAATGTATTTTTGACGAAGCAGAAATCAACAAGTCAGAATATTAGAGACACAAAAACAGGGAGAATGCGTATCGTAAATCATGACTACAGCTTTTCGAAAGTTGCAGTTCCGACAGTAATATTAATAATTAATAATTAATAATAATAATAATAATAATAATAATAATAATAATAATAATAATAATAATAATAATAATAATAAATAGAGAGAATCCCCAGGAGCAGTGGGCTCTAAGCGCGTTACAAAAAAATGTATGTATGCAGAATCTCACTGCCTTAAAAAAAATTTAATCTAGGCACACACGTACAACTGAAACACACATAACAACACCATTCCCAAATTAAACGCATTTTGATGATGCTGATGCGCCACCACAAGTATTATTAAAGAGGTTTTGTTTGCGAGGAACCACTCCCAACAACGAAGAAAAGCGTATTCGCGGCGGCTAAGCACCTTGCACTATCAGCATATACAACACTCAAAACATCTCCTAGAGGCATAGATGCCTCTAGGAGATGTTTGCAGTGTTCTCTATGCTTTACTAGCACAAGCTGCTCATCCGCCCTGGACGTTTCCCGGACAAGATCTTCGGTTTTCTAATGAAAAAAAAAAATGTTTTGCAAGATTTGAGTCTCTGTAGTCTGTATAAATCTGTTTTTATGAGCTTCAAAAGTCTGTAGACATGTACGATTGACCTGTGCGACTTTTTTTTTTTAAAGCCAGGAATACATTAAAACTGTATTTACGTCATGTTTTAAGAACTTTCTCTTAGTCTGGCTGGCCAAACTTTCACCCTTCCCGCCCTCATATGGCCTTAGTCGCCTGCTCGGTGTTAAACCCCAATAACTAACCAACTCGTTTGTTGTTGTGTGTCGTTCGGCGTGAACGTAACCTCTATATTATAGGGCGCTTGAAATTTGAATGCGTTCTTAACCCTGTTTTCCCGCAATAGTTTCTTATTTGCGGCGCGATGTACAGATAAACCTCTTTTACCAATTTAACCCCACGGCTGCATTTTCCGAACTTTTCAATGTGTCACCTAACGAATATGTGCCAAGAGCTGGAGATGGATCGACCGTGATATTTCAAGGGTACAGACTAGCTTGGCGCCTGAAGGCGCCAAGCTAATCTGGCACTACCCTTGAATTATCATGGTCGATCCATCTCTTGCTGTAGTGCGTCGGCGCTAAACGGATTAACTCATTCGAGACTTGCCGCCTCCGGATACGCGGCATAAGTCGCGTATCCGGAGGCGGCACGTCTCGAATGAGTTAAAAGAAAATGTTTGGTTACGATAATATTTTGTATATATTCGGCTGCTTGAGCCGGTGAACTAAGAGACGAAAAATCGACAGACTTTGTGACCCGTTTATTTTCCCCTCAGAGGTTGGTTAGGCGCCAGGTTAATCAGGCACAGCCCTTGAGCAAAAATAACGGATCAGCCTCCCGTGGACAGAAATGGAAACGAGAAGGGCACTACAAAATCATTATATGGTTAACACATTTTGCCCCAGGACCGAAATCCCTAAATTTTGAAGTTGCCATCTATTATTACAGTTCTAGGGACAGATCGAACAAGATAGTTCAAGGATGATGCCAGAATAGCTTGGCGCATATGGGCGCTAAGCTATTTTGGCACCATCCTTGAACTATCATGCTCGATCCATGTCTTGCAGTGGTGTGTCGGGGCTGAATGAGTTAACTGAGCGAACATAAAAATTGCCATCTAATAAACTTACCAAAACTTTATTTACATCATCCAGTGCTAGAGATCTGGTTCAGTTCACAGAAAAGCTGATGGGTAGTGTCTGATTAGCATGGCACCTTCCTAAGCTAAATGACCAGGCTCCTGTCGACAGCGATGGAAATGAAAAAGCTGCACGACCACTTTATAGTTAGTTAGTTATAATGTTTTAACGCTGAGCCGGCTAATAACGCCATCTACCCATGACCTAAAATAAATGAAATTTGTAAGTTATTATGTTTTAACGCTCAGCAGGCGAACAAAGCCATCTCAAGACGGCACGCCTACCTGGAAGGGATGACAGATGCAGAAGTAGCGATCAAAAGCGATGGCCCCCATGATGAAGGAAGAGTAGGGAATTGTGGAGCAGATGAAGAACATATACGCCTTGCACATGATGTCATATCGGAGGTTGTAACTGACGACCTGAAGAACGACAAATAATATACAGAATATATACTGACGAGCAAAAGAAATGCGACATTTGTGGAAGCCTCTGAAACACTGAAGCGTTTCTGTTGATTTCAAAAATGTAGAATTTCTTTTGCTCGTAAGATTACATTAATTAACCCATATCATTCGGAATACACCAGTGTGTGAAATAAGTTTGACTAAAATAGTTCAAGGGTAGTGCCAGAATAGCTTGATGCCTCTAGGCACCAAGCTATTCTGGCACCACCCTTGAACTAAAGCTATTGGTCTATATCATTAGCTGAAAGTACTATTGTAACGTGCATATGGCAGTGTACACATTTTAAGCTTTTAGCCTCATTATGATATGGGTTAAGACAGATGAATGGAAGGTAGTAACAGGTGGAAGCAACCAGTTTATCAGCAAAACTATCTTAAAAATGATATACGCTTCAGTGATGTTCGCATGAAACGTCGTAAATGATATTTAGACGGGAAATCATGTTTAGATGCGGTTGCCTCCTTTGAATGGTCCCCATTTAATGAAAAAACCACAAACAAACCCAAAACAACCTTGAATCTGTACCCATTGTTCAAAGGCCATCGGGCCGACGTTGGCCGCCGTTGGCCCGCGCACAGCTGTGCGCGGGCCAACGGCGGCCATCGTCGGCCCGAGGCCTTTTGAGCATTTGGGTAGGTCAAACAGGATTTAGTACTCATTTAAAGAAAGCCTCGGATCTCATATTCGTACCGACATGTATTTAGGCAGTTACTTCACTGGTACAGTCTCAGAAGCAATGCAAATACGATGCGTCATAATTTGACGTCAAACGCAGTGAAAACCTTGCGTGTGACGTCAAATTCTGACGTATAGCATCTGCATGCGTCCGAGACAGTGCAAATAATGAGCCCGTAGCAGAAATTTCATAACCTGTCGTCACATGTCTTCAACGCAGCTTAAAAAAACTGCCTTGCCGTTAAAATATGACGTATAGCGGTGCTTGCGTCAGGGAGAATGACAAATAACTCATTCCAGACGTGTTGCGTTTCCGCTTGTGACATGTCTCCAGCATATTAACCCGTTCAGTGCCAGTTGTCGCAGACTGTGTTTCTGCAGTCTTCGTTGATTCAACACCAAAGAACCCTTGCTGTCCCAGATACATCAATTCACAGTGGTGTCTGAAAGAGGCATTGATCCAGAAGAGCCCCCGCAACTGCGGGGGTGGGGGTGGGGGAGATGGGGGGGGGGAGATGGGGGGGCCTCATGAGGATCTATACCTCTTGCAGTTGGGTGGAGTTCGCATTTGATTTTCTCGGTACTGAAAATGTTAAATCCACTGTGAGTAGTGTAGCCACTGGTACAGTAAACAGTACCAGAGGGTGCATGGACATTGAGGTTAGTGAGTTCGCATTAAAAAAATAAAACAGGTCTCAAAGAATCAGAGAAACAGCCCAATGCACACAAGGCCATCGGGCCGACGTCGGCCGCCGTTGGCTCCCGGACAGCCGTGCGCGGGCCAGCGGCGGCTGACGTCGACCCGATAACCTTTTGCGTATTGGGAGACCACAAAAAAGAGAAAGGGTGCTCAAAGTAGCAGAGAAATATACCTCAAAGACGATAGTGAAGGGGATTGTGACCAGGCAGGTGATGAAGTCCGTGCCCGCTAGAGCCAGAATGAAGATCACTGAAGTGCCGCTGTTCCGTCTCAAGAAGAAAATGTAGAATGCGATGGCGTTGCCTATGACCCCCACCACGCTGAACAGCGATAGCGTGAAATACAGGGCCACGTGGCGAATGTCAGTGGAGAAAGCATCATAGTCCTCCACGTCGTAAAATTTAGTCACGTTGACTGTTGAGATGTCGGGCGGTTGAGGCTGAGGCTGAAAAGTCTCTCCGGCAGTCATGGCTGATTAGTTGGCTTGGCTTGGTTGGTTGACCGTACTGATAAGTGGGTGATTTTGTTTTTGTTTTTGTTGGTATAATTTGTTTCTCTTTATTCTTGCAAAGTGTGTTCCTTTGTTGGTTCAATTTTTCCCGGTGTTTAATTATCGCAGTGTAAGTGTTAGTCCACTCATCAAGAGGAAATTACGCTACAGTCTTTGTTGTTCCTTTGACTTTTCCTGGGAAAATCACGGTGTGATACGTTTTTTGATGAACCAAACAAGCAACAAGAAACCAATCTCACAATATCACAGGCATGTGATCAAACAAGCATGCGAGACACATAAAAAAAGATCCGCTAAACGTCTTTTAAAGAGAAGGAAGTGATGCATAACTGAAAAGGCCTTTTGAAGTGACAGTTATTAAATTCAAGTCAGTCTTAGCGTCATTCGAGGCCATTTTGTCACCAGAATATCACTACAGAAGCAATTGAAAACAGTGGGTTTCCTGCTGTTTAAGCTGCTTCCTCTGTTGTGGCCATGCGCAGTTGTCCGTTAAATGACGACACTTCCTCAGCATCTAATCTGAAAAGACATAGAATATAACATACACTAAATTGAATAAAAATTATCGATTTACATTTATGTAACGACAACTATGATGTAACGATAATCTTATCTCGAATTATCAATATATCCGCAAAGATCATTACAAATAAGTCTATCACATAAAGGCTAAGCGAAAAGACAGTAAGTACAGATTTTGTGAAAAGAGAGACTTTCATTGTAATACAGGGGCCTAAAATGGACTTTCACAAGGAAAAGGTGTCTTCTAAAAATACACATTGAATAGACCTACTTGCACACAGAGTAACCGACCCATAATTCTTTACGTCACACTGCGGAAAAAAGATAGCAGCATACTGACGGGTTTAAGAGAAATTCGATATTTCGTGTTTACGATGATTCAAAAAAATGCCGCATTTCTTTTGCTCTTCAGTATAGAAAGCAAAAGGCAGTAAGATAATTTTTTTGTGAAAAGAAAGATTTCATAGTATTACACTTTTTCCAAAATGGGCTCAAAGTATAATGTATCCACAAGGACTTAAAAAATGCTATTTTCCACTTAAAAAAAACCTATTCTGCCTTTGTCATCTTGCAGCATTTTGCTTTCTATCTGTTGGTTGTTTTGGAAAAAAAAAAAAAAAAAAGAAAAAAAAAAGTACTAGTCAGGACTAGATACCAATGCTTCCGTCGCGATGAAGGTCGTTGATTATAGTGGGCTATGTACGAAGTAGCTTTCAATTTAACCCTTTGGCTGCCGGTAGCGGTTTTTGTCGCGATGATTCCGACAGGAATCATCGCAACAAAAACCGCTACTGCCAAGCCTGAAGGGTTAAGTAACCATTGGGATTGCTTTCAATTTAGAAAATTATGACTTGTGAAGTAGTCTGATACAGCGTGACACTTTGACTGACATTTTATCTGATTATCGATCACAACCTTCATTATATTCGCTGTTTCATGACCTGAAAGACAGTACAATTTCCGTGGAGTGAGTTTGAACGTGCGCGTGTCCCAGTAAGATGAAAACGATCGGGCCAAAGTCGTCTGCCGTTGGCCCGCGCACGGCCGTGCGCGAACTGTGAGCGGACGACTTGGGCCCTATGTCCTTTTGCGCACTGGCGTTTGGCTTGAGCCGATATTATGAAGGGTTGTTACACACCAGTTGTCTCCGTCGACTGCTGGTAGAGCTGGAACAAGCTAGCCTCCAAAGTGCGCGAATCTGTGCAGTTTAATATTACAGTGAGTTTGCACTTTTCAGATTCACAGTAAGCTTTTTTTTCACAGAATAATTAAATGCCTAGCACTTATAATGTTTCAAAATGAAGAACTAAGTTTTTTACCGCGAGAAGCTCTTCTGGTGATATGTAGTTCGGTAGTTCGCCGCGTGACACAATCAAGTAGATAAGTAAAAAAAATCACATTTGTTCTGGCAAAGACACAAAGTGGACCTGTGTACTCTCGCACATATTTTTCAATATTTCACCTTGCTTTACTGTCAGTGGACTGATGTACGCATCGGCCACTGCATGCTCAAACGCCATTGTGGGTCTACTCACCGCAAACGCGTCAAAAGTGGGCATATCTGTCGGTTGTCTAAATACGCTGTATTGCGTAAAGCAGACTAACGCGCACTGAGATGCTTGCAAGACGTTCCAGAGATCAGCGAAGCAAACAGAGAGAAGCGAACAGTGTGGGTCTGGTATTCACGTAGACATAGGTCCGCAGGCTGACGATGGCTTCAGTTGACCCAAAGAGAGAGAGAGAGAGAGAGAGAGAGAGAGAGAGAGAGAGAGAGAGAGAGAGAGAGAGAGAGAGAGAGAGAGAGAGAGAGAGAGAGAGAGAGAGAGAGAGAGAGAGAGAGAGAGAGAGAGAGAGAGAGAGAGAGAGAGAGAGAGAGAGAGAGAGAGACAGAGAGACAGAGACAGAGACAGAGAGAGAGAGGCAGAGACAGAGACAGAGAGAGAGAGGCAGAGACAGAGACAGAGAGACAGAGACAGAGACAGAGAGAGCAAGAGCATTTGCGTCATGCTAGCATTCGTAGAAAGGTTGTTATTTCCTCTTTTCCTGTCTAGCAGACACACGTTACATTCGCTTTCAAGAAAGGGTTAATTTGTTTCGCATGCAAATACAAGCTAAGTGCAATTCATTTCTGAGAGTCCCTAAGTAAGATTTCAGCCTTGTCTGCTCCCATATGGCACCAGCAGCCTGTGTTTTCCTAACCCGTTCAGTACCAGTTGACGCAGACTGTGTCACTTTCTGCAATCTTCGTTAGCTCAACACCAAAATACCCTGGCTGTCCCAGAAACATGGATTCAAAGTGGTGTCAGCAAGAGGTATAGATTCTCATGAGCCCCCGCAACTGCGGGGGCTCATGAGGATCTACACCTCTTGCAGTTGGGTGGTGTTGACATTTTCTCGGCGGGGGGTTCAAGTAAGATTTTATTCAGTCTCTGTTCCGTTCTGCAGTTTTCGACTTAATTCTTTCCAGGAGACTTACAGTAAGATTTAATTCTTTTCCGGGAATACATCCCCTGACCTGGATTTCCCGCGGAAGTTTTACTCAATGAAAAAAAAAAAAGAAAGAAAGAAAGAAAAAAAAAAAAACAACCAGAAAATCCGTATCTGGCACGGCCGAAACATCGTGTCCTTCAAGAATAGCTTATCCTGTAATTACAAGACTAAAAGAAACGCCAGAAATACAGCTAGTTCCTTTCATCAGCAAAAAACATAGATACTCATGAGTTCCTGCAGTCGCAGGTGCTCATGGGAATCTATGCAATTTGCTGGCAGAGTTTTAACCCAATTTCAGTCTATTTATGTATTCATCCGGGTTTAACGTGTATTCCTGTATCTATAGTCAGTCAATCCATCAATCTCCCAAGCAATATTCTTAAAGCATAGATTCACATCGGCGCGTGAAGTTGAATTGGATCATGAAATCTATGCCTCGGTCTCATTTATATCGTACGATTCAACAACGGAGTCGTCAGCGTTTAAGTTCGCAGATGTATCCAAAGAAACGCCGAGAATTATACAACCAAGACTCCCTCAGTCGAAACTCTTAAATAAGCCCTCTCTTGATGAGACCGCACTGATGGGGTTTTCGCGTTCATCGAACGCATCTCTGGGCACCTTTCTCCAACAAAAAGGCCGTCAAAGTCCCTGATAGAATACTGCCGAATCCTGAATGTAAAGAAGCCATCGATTGGCCAAAATTACAGATATCACTCCGCCATAGGCGACGCTCTTATTTCCGGCCTTTCCGTGAGCGCAACATGAATAGCTCTCCGATGAGTGATACAGAGCAGAAGAAAATTGCAACGAAAACACTCTCGCACGAATAGGGGGGGGGGGGGGGGGGGGGGGGGTCATGAGATGTCACGTGACAAAGCTAGCAAATCACGGTACTGACGTGGATTTAACTCATTCGAGACGTGTCGCCTACGGATACGCGGCGAACCGCCGCCCGTAGGTGGCACGTCTCGAATGAGTTAAACACTGATTATCGATCAATCGGGTTTTCTGTCGGCTGCGGCAAGTCATGTTACCCTCACAACCACAGACCCAGCAACCTAGCAAGCAAAGGTCCTCGGGCTTACGACGGCCGCAGTGGACCATGCGTGGGCCCACTGCGGCCGTCGTGGGTCCGAAGACGTTTTGCTACTGGGGAAGTTACGTACGCTGCTGTGGACTAACTAAACACCGATTTTAAGTCCCTTCTATTTATAGAAGGGACTTTTTACGACGGGTCGCGGTGAGGCGAATTTAATAGCATGCCCATGATGTCAAAGGCGGGCAGGCTAAACCTCTAACAATTGAAGTAACAAAATAAAAATTACGTCATGTCTAGGCGACGGTTACGCTAACCTTGTTGCTGAACGTACATTTGGCGCGAAGCGCCGTATGTGCATATGTATGTGCGTATGTATGTATGTGTGTGCGTATGTATGTAAACAAGAGAATCTCCCATAATTATTTCTGTACACACAAGCTTGAAACTTGGCGAAATACTTTCTTAAGTAGGTGGCTAAGAGAGAGTCCGAGCATATTGTAATTGAATGTCTCATTGAAGACATAAACAACCGTTTATAGGAAGTCGGTTGACCCAGATTAGAGTCCGTAATTTTTGTCATATTTAATTGAACTTTTGCATATAGCTAGTTTGGAGAAAGACATTGGATGAGTTCGTTAGCCAGCTTTGTATCCTTTTAACTTCTTTAGTAAAAACTAATTCTTTTCAGAAAAGAATTAAAACACTAAAAACCTTTACTTCTAGAGAGATTCAGACAGTGGCGGTGAAGTAAAAGAAGCAACTCCGTCACCACGCAGACACTGACATAATACTCTAAATATGACGTCATTTTCCTTCTCTCTCTCTCTCTCTTGCTCTCTTTCTCTCTCTCTCTCTCTCTCTCTCTCTCTCTCTCTCTCTCTCTCTCTCTCTCTCTCTCTCTCTCTCTCTCTCTCTCTCTCTCTCTCTATCGCGGCTCTATCGCGGCTCTCTCTCTCTCTCGCTCTCTCTCTCCCTCTCTCTCTCTCTCTCTCTCTCTCTCTCTTTCACACACACACACACACACAAACATGCGCGCGTCTCCAGGAGGAATAGATCCTCATGCACTCTGCAGGCGCACGAGGATCTATGCCTCTTGCAGATGTTTTGAGCGCGCGCGCATGCACGGCACTAACACGCACACACACATCGACGCGCTTTCAGAAGAGCATGCAGATGACTCGTGTACTTAGTATATAATAATAATAATAATAATAATAATAATAATAATAATAATAATAATAATAATAATAATAATAATAATACATAGTTCTTGTATAGCGCTGTTCTCCAGGAAAACATTAGACTCACTGCGCATGCACAACAGCACACCCTCTCTCTCAGACACACGCACGATTATACACTACTTTAACCCCCCCATCTCTTCCCAACACCTTACATTCACTTCCTCTAGGATAAGAATAAAAGGCAGTCAACAGTTAGCTAAAGATGAGCTAGGTAAAGTCAAATTGCTTTCACACAAATTATAGCAAGACCGAAAATGTACTGTGAAGTTCTAGTTTTGTCACCATTTTCTCAAGCCTATGAAGTGAACGTGAAACACATGTCACGTAAAATATAAAATTACGTAAAAACTAAAACTTACGTCATTGCAAATGACGTTTGACAAATCAATGACGCGTATGTCCTGCGCCCCTTATAGAACTCACGCATTTGCAGATCTGCGAGACTTTTTCAACATGAGATAATTCAACATCAGAATCAGGTCAAAGACAAAAGGTAGAGACCATTGCCAGCGAGTACAGCTCTCATGTAGAAGGGACTTTGTGGATTATGGTTCATCCCATTTTATTATTTTATCATATGTGACTATCGCTGAAAGAATCTGTGCCTTTTGTAAAGTTAATGCGCGGGTTGCGTTCGGTCTTCGAGGGTAAAAAAAACTGCATCCAATTTAATAAACGGCTTGAACTATATATATATATATATATATATATATATATATATATATATATATATATATATATATATATATATATATATATATATATATATATATATATATATATATATATATATATATATATATATATATATATATATATATATATATATATACCCACTCCATTTTTTTCACTTCTTTGACACATGTATTGATATATTGTATAACAAGCAAATTATTTTTTTCATGAGCTTTCTCGATAATATACCTTCCTTCCCGAAAAACCTTGCGGCCGTGGCAAATTTGATGGATTGTCTTACGAAATAAAACACAAAATACTGTTCTGCTGCAGCACTAATGCATCCTTTTCAACTATGACAAGCTTAACACTTTCATTAATTTTAAACTTGCCGTTCTTCACCAATGCCGAAGATACTTTTCTTGTCCGTGTAAGTGCCATCGCTACCGTCGTGTGCTTCGGCACTCGCATTGAACGTGAAAACCCGTGTTAAGCGATACAAAGCATACAACAAGATGGGATGAACCATAATCCACAAAGTCCCTTCTATATGAGAGATGTCTTCGCTGTCAAGGGTTTCTACCTTTTGACTTTGAATTGATTCTGATGTTGAAATATCTCCTTCTGAAAAAGCCTCGCAGATGTGCCAATGCTTCATAGTGAACTCTAGAAATGGCGTGCGCAGTGCATACGCGTCATTGGTTTGTCAAACGTCATTTGTCACGAGGTATTTGTTTTGTTTTTACGTAATTTTATATTTAACGTGATATGAGATTCGCTTTCGCTTCAATACTTTGGAAAATGGTGACAAAACTGGAATTTAATGGTACAATTTCAGTCTTCCTATAATTTGTGTGAAATCAGGTTGACTTTACCTAGCAACATGCTATACTAAGTACACCTGCTTGCTCTTCTGAAAGCGCGTCGATGTGTGTATGTGTGTGCGTGTGCGTGTGCGTGCGTACATGCGCGCGCTGCAAACATCCTCAAGAGGCATAGATGCTCATACGCCCTCCGGGCATTTGAGGATCTATGCCTCTTGGAGATGCGCGCATATGTGTCATTCGTTTGTCAAACGTCATTTGTCATGACGGACTTTTTGTTTTTACCTAATTTTATATTTAACGTGATATGAGTTTCGCTTTCGCTTCAAGACTTGCGATAATGGTGACAAAACTAAAATTTCACGGTACAATTTCAGTCTTCCTATAATTTGTGTAAAATCAGGTTGACTTTGCCTAGCCACATGCTGTGAAAGCGCGTCGATGTGTGTGTATGCGTGTGCGTGTGCGTGAGTGCATGCGCGCGCTCCAAACATCCTCAAGAGGCATAGATGTTCATGCGCCCTCTGGGCACATAAGGATCTATGCCTCTTGAAGATGCGCGCATATGTGTGAAAAGAGAGAGAGAGAGAGAGAGAGAGAGAGAGAGAGAGAGAGAGAGAGAGAGAGAGAGAGAGAGAGAGAGAGAGAGAGAGAGAGAGAGAGAGAGAGAGAGAGAGAGAGAGAATGAGTCAATGAAACTTTATTTTACAACGGTTTAGGCATTGACATCGTCATCGACACAGCCATTTTACAAACCTGCCGTTGCTAACAACTACAAGACTAACTACAAATATACATACATATAAGTAAACATAATTCTTGCAAACAGATGACAACACTGTTCACATAGACAGACATACTCATAGACTCACAGACACTCCCCACCCCACCCGCCCCCCTTCACACATAGACAGAGCTAAGTGGTCCAAATGATAAATGGAAAGGATAACAGACTTAATTGGGAATAAATTGGACCCAGCATAAAAAACAACATATAATACAAGTGGTTAAGGCATCCCTACGAGTGATCCACAAAATATTTGCAGAGAAACTTTTTAAAACACGCTAGCGAGGAGGTGGATTTTACATGGTCGGGAAGTGCATTCCAGATATGTGCCCCTGAGAAGGATAAGCTAGTTTTATATAGATCGATCCTTGGTTTAGGGACTATGAAAAGCTTTCTGATGTTTCCAAGCTTGGAGTCAGACTTACGGAACAAAGTGGAGATGTACTCAGGTGTTTTGCGTTTCCACACTTTGAACATAAAGATTGCTTTGTTATATTTAAAATGACCTTGAAGAGGTAGGAGACCTGCTTTTGAGAGCTTTTCTTCAGTGCTTAGGTGTGGATCAGGGCAGATTATTTTGGCCGCACGTCTGTGTAGGGAATTGAGTCTCTTTAAATGGACCTCACTACATCCATCCCATACCGTTGACGCGTAATCGATATAAGAACGTATGTGAGAGTTATAAAATAGTTTACGGGTATCTGAATCAGCATAATATTTCAGTTTTGATAACATAAAGAGATTTTTGGCTACTATTTTGCATAAGGCGTTTGTATGAGCTTGCCATTTTAGCTGACTGTCGATTGTAATCCCCAGTACTCGATGTTCATTTACCTGTTCTACCTGACTACCTTTAAGTGAAAGGTTAAGTAATAGAGGCGTTATCTGCTGTTTTTGGCGCGTGGCGACTACCATCGATTTCGTTTTGGCTGGATGAACAACCATAGAATTGTTTATACACCAAGCTGATACTTCATGAAGACTTTGTTGTAGGTTGTCGGAAATTACCTGTATATCTTTACTAGCAGTATGAACTGAGATGTCGTCAGCAAAAAGGTCGCATTGTACATCTTGGCATGTAATATGTAGAGGCAAATCATTGACAAATAAGCAAAACAGTAGGGGGCCCAGTACAGACCCTTGGGGCACACCGAAGCTTACATCTTTAAGAGAGGAGTACGAGCCATGAACAAGAACCTTTTGTTTTCTTTTAGTAAGGTAAGATGTGAAAAAAGCAACTGCGTCTCCGTTATTGAGGTATGTGTGAAGCTTAGCAGTCAGAATAGTATGGTTAATCAGATCAAAAGCATTCTTAAAATCCAGATAGACTACTCCTGTTAACTGTGACTTATTCATACCCTTGAGCCATGTGTCAACAAGGCGTGTAAGTGCTGTGTGGCATGAATGCTGCTGACGAAATCCGGATTGGAAAGGGTGGAGGAGTTTACGGTTTTCTAGGTAAGCAAGCAGGTGTTTATGAACGTGCCTTTCCAGTGGTTTGGACAAAACAGATAATAAAGAAATAGGCCGATAATTATTAGGGTCAGAACGATCTTTTGTTTTTGGAAGTGGAATTACTTTGGCATATTTTAGTTCGTTAGGAAAAGTGTTATGCTGGATACAGAGATTATAAATATAAGTTAAGGATTCTGCAATGTATGGGAGAGACAGTTTAAGTATTTTCGGGCTGATGTCATCAGGTCCCGAGGACTTTTTATTTGGAAGGTTACTTATAAGTAAACCCACTTCATGAACAGCTAACATAGGGATGTTGAAGGGGGCTGTGCCCATTGTTCTTTGTTGACAAAACCCAGACAGCAGATCTGAACGGTGATAAGTGTTATCCTGGCTTGGCGATATTAGAGATTTGGCAATCGAAAGAAAATGGTCATTGAATGTATCAGCAGTAATAGAGAGAGAGAGAGAGAGAGAGGAGAGAGAGAGGAGAGAGAGAGAGAGAGAGAGGAGAGAGAGAGAGAGAGAGAGAGAGAGAGAGGAGAGAGAGAGGGGAGGAGGAGAGAGAGAGAGAGAGAGAGAGAGGAGAGAGAGAGAGGAGAGAGAGGAGAGAGATGAGAGAGGAGAGATGAAGAGATGAGAGAGAGAGAGAGAGAGAGAGAGAGAGCAGATCTGAACGGTGATAAGTGTCATCCTGGCTTGGCGATATTAGAGATTTGGCAATCGAAAGAAAATGGTCATTGAATGTATCAGCAGTAATAGAGAGAGAGAGAGAGAGAGAGAGAGAGAGAGAGAGAGAGAGAGAGAGAGAGAGAGAGAGAGAGAGAGAGAGAGAGAGAGAGAGAGAGAGAGAGAGAGAGAGAGAGAGAGAGAGAGAGAGAGAGAGAGAGAGAGAGAGAGAGAGAGAGAGAGAGAGAGAGAGAGAGAGAGAGAGAGAGAGAGAGAGAGAATTATATCATATTTAGAGTTTCAGTGTCTACGTGGTGACGGAGTTGCTTTTTTTTACGTCACCGGCACTGTCTGACTTTCTCTAGAAGTGAATTGTTTTTTTGACTGTTTTAATTATTTTCTGAAAATAATTAATTTTTACTAAAGAAATTGAAAGGACACAAAGCTGGCTAACGAACTCATCAAATGTCTTTCTCCAAACTAGTTATATATATATGCACAAGTTTAAGTAAATATGACAAAAATTACGGACTCTAATCTGGGTCAACAGACTTCCTATAAAAGGTTGTTTATGTCTTGAATGAGACATTCAATTACACTTAAGAAAGTATTTCACCGAGTTTCAAGCTTGTGTGTACAGAAATATCGGAGATTCTCTTGTTTACATACATACGCACACACATACATACATACGCACGTACATACATACGCACATACGGCTTTGCAGCGAGGTTAGCTTAACTAGACACGACGTAATTTTTATTTTGTTACTTCAATCGTCAGAGGTTTAGCCTGCACGCCTTTGACATCATAGACATGCTATTAAATTCGCCCCACCGCGACCCGTCGTAAAAATCCCTTCTATAAATAGAAAAGACTTAAAAAGCTAAACACACTAACCTATAACATGAAACCTTTATTGTTGTTGATATGTAACGCAAACTAGAGTCGCGAAATGCTACATTTCAATCATAAAAAAACAAACAAACAAACAAAAAAAACCCCAAACAAACCAAAAACAAAACAAAACAAAAACAACAAAACAAAACAAAACAAAACAAAAAAGCCCAAAACAAACAAACCCAAAACAAACAAACACCGGCACTGTATTAGCGTAGGAGGTAGACGGAACATCCAAACGCTCAAAATCACTGAACACAGTTAACTACTTGCGTCAACAAAACTATCATCTGCTGCACATAGTACCTATTGTGGAGTCATGTTTTCTTGTTTGCTCGCTACTATTTCTTTTTGTTTGTCAAGTTATTATCCACATTGCTGCTATGAGTGTTTAATTGCTAAACTTTGCTTAGGAATTAAACGGAATTAAAATAATTTTGTAAATATGCATATGTTTTGTTTCGGTGTGCATGATAGTCTCGGTATGCAAACCTAAATTGGTCGCACAGTGGAGGGCACTAAGCGAAGGTAAAGTTTTGTTTTGGGCTGGGTACATAAATTATACTGAGCAGCAATTTACATGATATAGTGCCGAAAACAGACAGATGTGATTACTTGACCCGATCAAAATGTCCTGGTCGTACAACTCGGACATTTTGATTCGGGTCTCGTAATCACATCTGCGTGTTATCGACACTATATCAAGCAAACTGTTGATCTCTCTCTCTCTCTCTCTCTCTCTCTCTCTCTCTCTCTCTCTCTCTCTCTCTCTCTCTCTCTCTCTCTCTCTCTCTCTCTCTCTCTCTCTCTCTCTCTCTATCTCCCCTCTCTCTCTCTATATATATATATATGCGCCAAGCTATTATGGCAAAACCCTTGAAATATAACATGCTCGATCTGTCCCCAGAAGCGTAACATATTATTCCGAGGGCTACTTCAAAACTGAGGGATTTCGGTTTTGGGGC
>BTPG01000001.1:198456752-198511752 GCA_036245525.1 Semisulcospira habei
ATGTGATTTTTATGTGCGCGTTAAAGAATAGTTTACAGGTGTGCTAGTTGGTTGTGTGGCTCAGTCGAGAAAGCAGAGAAATGTTTTTGGAAATAGTTTTAAATAGTACATTTATGTGGGCCTCTCAACTTTGTTGCTGGTCGACACATATTTCTTTAAAAATCTTTATATTGCTAACTTGCTTAATTGGTTCATGTTGTTTCTGAAGTTTCAAGATGAAGGTCGAAGTTGATATTTATAGCGTGTAGTATGAGCATAGATTTGTTTTGGATTATACGGTTCTCACTGCACCATTCTGCTCTTTTATCTAAACTGGTTTGTAACTTACTACTTATGTCAGTAGTAGTCTTGCCTGCCGCAGGGAGACTAGTGTCATTGACAAAGAAGTCGCAGTTGACATTGGATGAGGTGACATGCAGAGGAAGGTAAATGGTAAGAAGAGTAGTGGGCCTAGAATAGATCATTGCAGCACTCCATATTTAATATTTCCCTGGGAAGAAAGGTTTCCATTGACACAGAGTTTTTGTTTATATTTTGGATGTAGGAACAGAGAAGGGAAACAACGTTATTACTTACATGATAACAGTCAAGCTTTTAAAAAAAAATATTATGATCTACTAAGTCAAATGTTTTTAAGGTCTAGGAATAAGGGTGTAGGGGGCTCTGGATAGAGGTAGCACCTTTGTTGTTCGGCAGCTGCGTCCTACATAGGAAGGACGGGCATCACTGGTCCTCATCCATCTCCTTAATCTCTCACGTGCTGGCTCCAAGCGCCACACCCTGGTAAACCACCTCAGCTGGTGGGCTAAACCACGTGAGGGGGTGGTGTTCACATTGCACCACTAGGCGGATGAGCTGTTTCTGACAGCCAACGGCTAGAGGACGGATGAGATCAGGTTGGATCCAACGGCCAAATGTGGGGGAGTAAACCCTTCAAATCAGGAGTGGAGCCCCGAAGGCAGACAGCTGCCTGTATTCACGCACTGTTCTGGCAGCTCCTGCAGCCAAACTGGTGCCAGACGTACTGCTTTGCATTCCTTTGGATACATCAGCGAGGCCGAGAGGGGGATCTTTACGACTGGGCACCCCAGGATCTCCATACACTTCGCCCAGGCTTGCGCCCTGGAGAGGTCACTCCAGTGACTGACCCAGCAAGCGCATATACTCCATTGTCTTCCGAGACAGGATGCCAAAACTAGGAATAACGCCCCAGACATCATGTTTTTGTTAATGGAAAACAGCCAGTTATCAACAATAAGCGCCGTTTGACAGGAGTGGTTTGGTCTAAAGCACAACTGGGGTGCATTTAACAATTTGTTAATTTCAAGAAAACCAAGAAGATGCCTGTGAATATGTTTTTCAAGAGGCTTTGACAGGACTGGAAGTAACGTGATAGGTTTATAATTATTAATGTCATTTAATTGTTTAGTTTTAGGTATCGGCACTACTTTTGCTTCTTTTAAATCTGAGGAGAAGACATATTTTCTCACAGAGAGATTGTATATATACACCAGATATTCGACTGTGTATGGTAACAACATTTCTCTCTCTCTCTCTCTCTCTCTCTCTCTCTCTCTCTCTCTCTCTCTCTCTCTCTCTCTCTCTCTCTCTCTCTCTCTCTCTCTCTCTCTCTCTCTCTCTCACACTCTATAATTTTTCATTAAATTCTGAGAATGCTCCTGCTGTGCTAATGCCATAGAATTCCAGGCTGGTAAGCTTGCATTGTGTCATCAGGACATCAGCTGCCCTTTTTGTGACTGCATCGCTCACGAGATATAGAAAGAAAGCATAGTGGGAGAGAGAAGGAATGACAGACCTATCTTTTTGAGCCTTCCACTGAACACCTACTGCATATAGCAATAGGGACTACCCCCAGACGCCCCGCAATCCGCTGGAGAATATCCAGTCCTCCCCGCGAGAAGGGAGGCTAGTGCATGAATATTCCCAAACAGATCTTGGACCTGCTTGATAGATTTAAGTTTTTGCCACCTACGACCGGTTTCGCCCCAAGGGGGGGGGGGGGGGGGGGGGCTCTTTAGGTAGACATACGGCGTAACCTGAAATTGCAAACACAACGCATGTACTAGAAAGCCCCCTCCAGAATTTACTGGTAGCACCACTAGCACAGCGCGGATTGCATCCCTAAAGCTTTATGAGGTGTTTCAGTGGAAGAAGACAGACTAATTTTGAAAAGGCAACACCTAGGCAATTTAGTGATGCAATTATTATTTACTTATAACAAAGGCGTCGCCCAAAGCCAAAAAATGCACTCAATCAGAATAGCTCTAAGGGACATAATTTTTCATTAAATTATGAGAATGCTCTTGCTGTGCTAATACCATGGAATTCCAGGCTGGTAAGCTCGCATTGTGTCATCAGGACATCATCTGCCCTTTTTGTGACTGCATCGCTCACGAGATCTAGAAAGAAAGGGTAGTGGGAGAGAGAAGGAATGACAGACCTATCTTTTTGAGCCTTCCACTGAACACCTACTGCATATAGTAATAGGGACTACCCCCAGGCGCCCCGCAATCCGCAATCCAGTCCTCCCCCCCAAGAGGGTAGGCTAGTGCATGAATATTCCCAAACAGATCTTGGAGAGATCACTGTGCTGACAAAATGTCCATTACAATGGAATGAGTCGTATAAAGGTAATTCATTAGTGTACAAAGCTCTGAAAGTCAAAGATGCAGACAGCACAAAACACAAGCCAAACATTCGATTGCCGTAAAGGCAAGGATGCTATCTTAACCTCCTTGTGCATGTTGCCACTGATACTTAAATTTGCACAGTGTACTGTGCAAAGTATCAGTGGATGCATGCACAAGTGGGTTAAGTATTTAGAAAAGGCAGCAGACCGTATGTTTATTGCTCCTCCGTGAAAGTCCAAAGCTGGTTTTATTGACAGTTGTCTCAAGATATATGACATTTGATGTAGTTTTCCTGCGCCGGGGTTCTGTAGTCGGATTATTCCAGGCAGATTTCACGCAAAGCGTAATTCGACTAGATATCTCTTTCGTAAAATGAGTTCCATATGATTTACCATCTTGGTCATTAACTATTTCCAAAAGAAGAGCTGTTGTCAGGGGGGACAGTATTGAAGAATCCTACTGGAAAATATTCCTTGACGACGGCTTTTCTGTCAGAAATAGTTACCATAGAAAAACTGCTTTCAGGGCGCGTTTTCCAGTCGAATTCATCAACCTGTGATAATACTTGCATACTGTAAATTTTGCTTCCATTTTCTGCGATTCCGATGAAGAGGAGCCCTTTCAGGGGGACCATATGTAAAAATCCAACTCGAAACTTTTCCGTACAGCGCCTTTTCTTTTTTATATTTAATACCACATTTTCCAATGAAGAGCCACTGTCAGGGGTCTAAAGTTGTATATTTCATGGACATGCCAAGAAGAGCTGAACCGAGGGACCTTGAAGAAGAGTACGACAGCTATTTCCCGCTGAAAAAAAGCGGTTTATTTTTATTTTCGTGTAGATTTCATAGACCCGCGATGATATACGAACACCGTGAAATGTGCCTCCATTTTCTAGTTCCCCAGCAACGTCCAAAGAAAAAGATGAATGGAACAGGACATCGACCAGGAAGACAAATGAACCTACGAAGATTTAATACAGACAACATATGTGAGCCTGTATTAAAAGCTTTTCGCGCGGGTAATCGGAATTAGCATCCCAAAATGTGTGCTGGTCTTGTGAGTTTGGTCCTTATGTGTGCTGGTCTGCGATCCTGGACCTTTCGGGCTAGAGACGTAAGGTCCAAAATCACATACCGGCGCACAGTTATACACACGAATATATTGTCTGATTAGTCTAGTTGACAAGAGAAGTGATTTTAATGTCATTCAAAAGTACGTAAGTCTCTTCCCTGCCATAGGACGCACATTTTGTTCATTCAACGACCAAAAGCCACAACCGTCCAAAGAACATATATACAAATTGGTATCAGAAAGTGGCATAGATCCTAATGAGCCCCCGCGACTGAGGGGGCGCTTGAGGAGCTATGTCTCTTACAGTTGGATCGTGTTCACTTTTTCTCGGCAATGACTGGTTTAACAAGACAAAATGCAAGTATCGTATTTCAACATCAACATTAATAAGATATAAAAAAGACACAGATTGATAGGACGAATGGAGTAAGATTATCTTATGTTTGTAGCAAAATGCTCTTTAAACAATATTTATGGAGAATATTATGGAGTGTTTCATGTTTCTAACTTAAAGGGTTTTCAACCTCTATTTTCTGTGTTCCTTTCAATATTTATGGAGACATTTGCTTAGTTATTTGGGTATAACGCCGAGCAGGCGACTAAGGCCATCTCACGGCGGAGTTATGAAGACACGCTGGTTTCATCTTTGTTCAGTATACAAGACTCACTTAAAGTTGGTGCCACAGAAAGCCCCAGAAGGGTGACTAAAGCGGGACCAAAAACTGGGCACAAAGAACACAGGACCTGACCAAGAGACGTACATCCTCATAGTCATTCATAATTAGAAATTTCTCGCGGATGAAGCCGAGTACACCATACTGTGACGTAGCTCTGCATCCGTTTCTGTTTCACTAGACGGTTAGGAAAGGACTCAATATTATACCAAATACAGCCTAAAATGTATGTTGACAGCATATACATAATATAACTTAGTAAAGTGTATTTAACCCTTTGCGTGTCGGTAACGATTTTAGTCGCGATGATTCCGGCAGGAATCATCGCGACTAAAACCGCTGCCGACACGCGAAGGGTTAATACGGCGCTTCGTAAACCACTAAATATAAGTGCTTCCGAACGTATCAGTCTCGTGACGCGAAGATCTTCTGACGTCATGCGCTCGGGAATCGCCGGAGCAATCCGAAGACGGATCGCAAAGTAACCGCCTTTGCAAGAAGAAAATCCACCCACCCACGAACCCCCGAACCCCCCCCCCCCTACTCACCGCCCCACCACCCCCACCCGAGCCCTACCCCTCCCTTGAACTATCACCGCTCAGTCCATCTTCTCCTGCAGGTGGCGCTGAAGGGGGTGCACAATTTCGAGTGCTGCAAAAATGAACGTCAGCAATGGGGCGACGGGGAAATTGCGACCATGTTAGCTGTAGTAAGATTTCTGGAGCTTGTGAAAGTGTCGCGTCCGAAATTTGTTTCACTCACTAAGCGAGCTGGTCTGTGATTTCCGACCTTGCGGCTAGGAGGCGCGGAGATCCAAATTCACAGACCGACACACACACACACTGACACACACACACACACACACACACACACACACACACACACACACACACACACAACACACACACACACACACGCACACACACACACACACACACACACACACACACACACACGCACGCACGCACAAACACACACACACACACACGCACGCACGCAAACACGCACACACACACACACACACACACACACACACACACACACACACACACACACACACACACACACACAACACACGCACACACGCAAAAATCGTATCTGTTTGCTTTCCTAAACACCAGATGCCGGTGACTGACTCTCCTTCACAGCTCTAAAATGTTGAAATTTCTGTTCCAGAAAGTTCGAAGGAACCGCTTAACCCCTTCGCTGTCGAGAAAACAGTGGGCACAATCCAATCGCAAGAGGCATAGATCCTCATCATCCCCATAGGATCCCTCATGAGGATCTATGCCTCTTGCTGAAAACACTTCGTAGCCATGTTCCATTGGTGACTGGGGCTTTTGATTCTGCGCCCACTGGCAGTGCAAGGGTTAACGCCTTTTGGGTTAAATAACATTCCATTTATCCATTTAATGACAGGATGCAGGCTGCACGTTTTGCCCTTGAAGCTGAGTATAAAAAAAGGAAAAAGAAGAATTAAAAACCTTTACATGCTTTGACCTATCACGAACGTCCCAGTTTTTGGGACTTAACAACCACAGCAGATGGCCGCCGTGAGATGACCTTTCTTGCCTGATCGGCTTTAAACCCTAAAAACTAAATAATTTCGGAGAGGTCACACACTTCCAATACATATTCCACTAAACTTTTGCCTTGATATACCAATCATTTACATTGAAATGCAAAGAATACCTACGAGGTGCTTTTCAGATAATTTGAGACCAACTATTTGCATGACCAAGAAAGCACGTATATCATTATAAGAGCAACATATGACGCAAGTCATGGCAAATTATCGCAAATTTCTAGAGACCGTTTGGCGAGATCTAGCAATTTATCGAACGTCAGTATTGGACACTACGTCACAAAATGGCCCAAACCTTGATGTTTTTCGCACTGACACAATAGACGGTGTGCGAATTTTAGAAGCATACAAATAATGATTTCCATGCTGCTGAAACAATATCTTCTCCATCGACGGCAATTGTGGTAGTCGGGTAAAGCATGTTTCTTCAAACTAGTTTGGCTTCTAGGAGAGCAACATGAAGGTGTGAAAGATAAGAAATAAGAAAAGTTTGTTGCTGGTGCCCATGCATTAATCGACACAGACCCAAGACATAGTTTCACAGAGATTGCTGAATATATTACATTCGTCAGACTTGACCAATGGGCTAAGACAGAAGAAGGCACCCCCAGTTGCAAAACGTCATCGGGCCCACTGCGGCCGTCGTGAGTCCGAGGAATTTGCTTACTGGGACGCGCGCGATAGTTCCCACATTTCTGGACACTTGAAAACAAGAGGGATAGGGTGCATTTTCCCTAAATTCGCCTACAGATACAACAAGATGGGATGAACCATAACCCACAAAGTCCCTTCTAGATGAGAGCTGTCTTCGCTGTCAAGGGTCTCTACCTTTTGTCTTTGACCTGATTCTGATATTGAAATATCTCCTTTCGAAAAAGCCTCAGATGTGCCAATGCGTCATAGTGAACCCTAAAAGGGGGGCGCGCAGTGCATACGCGTCATTGGTTTGTCAAACGTCATTTGTCATGACGCATTTTTTTTGTTTTTTCGTAATTAAGACCCTTCTATTTATAGAAGGGACTTTTTAGGACAGGTCGCGGTGGGGCGAATTTAATAGCATATCCATGATGTCAAAGACGGGCAGGCTACACCTCTAACAATTGAAGTAACAAGATAAAAATTACGTCATGTCTAGTTACGCTGTCTCTCGACTGAACGTACAAATGACGCGAAGAGCCGTATGTGCGTATGTATGTATGTGCGTATGTATGTATGTGTGTGCGTATGTATGTAAACAAGAGAATCTCCGATATTTATGTACACACAAGCTTGAAACTGGGCGAAATACTTTCTTAAGTGCGTGGCTAAGAGAGCCTCCGAGCATATTGTAATTGAATGTCCCATTGAAGACATAAACAACCGTTTATAGGAAGTCGGTTGACCCAGATTAGAGTCCGTAATTTTTGTCATATTTACTTGACATTTACTTGACATTTTGGATCAAACTAGTTTGAAAAAAGACATTGGATGAGTTCGTTAGCCAGTCAACTTCTTTAGTAAACATTTTCAGGAAAAAAAAAATGTAAAAAACTTAAAAACATTGACTTCTATAGAAAGGCAGACAGTGGCGATGACGAGAGAATTACGTCATATTCAGGGTATTCTGTCAATGTCTGCGTGGTGTCGGAGTTGCCCCTTTTACGTCACCGCCACTGTCTGACTTTCTCTAGAAGTCAAGGTTTTCTTACTGTTTTAATTCTTTTCTGAAAAGAATTAATTTTTACTAAATAAGTCGAAAGGATACAAAACTGGCTAACGAACTCATATAATGTCTTTTTCCAAACTAGTTTGATCCAAAATGTCAAGTAAATATGACAAAAATTACGGACTCTAATCTGACTTAAATGAGACATTCAATTACAAGTTGCTCGGAGGCTCTACTAGCCACCCATTTAAGAAAGTATTTCGCCAAGTTTCAAGCTTGCGTGTACAGAAATGTCGGAGATTTTCTTGTTACATACATACGCACACACACACACATACATACATACGCACACACGGCTCTTCGCGCCAAATGTACGTTCAGCAGCGAGGTTAGCGTAACTAGACATGACGTAATTGTTATCTTGTTACTTCAATTGTGAGAGGTTTAGGCCTGCCCGCCTTTGACATCATCGACATGCTATTAAATTCGCCCCACCGCGACCCGTCATAAAAAGTCCCTCCTATAAATAGAAGGGACTTAAAAACGGCAACCCAAGATTCTTGAATTATGTGGTATGATGTGAGTGTCTCATTATATGCCCCACAGAAAGGGCCCAGAATAAGGTCCAAATTCCCAAAAGTCGGAGCTCTCTTAAAATTGCAAGAATAAGACCTTCTAGAAGGCCGAAAGTTTTGCACACTGAAGGAGTTCTTCTATAATTACCGTGCAAGACAGTAGACACCATCTCATCATGTACAGTACTACACAGACTTTGTACTTGCTGAGGTGAACAGATTCTATAAAAGTGCAAGAACAAACACTGGGATGCATAATGAAAACATACTTGCCCAAAAGTACCTGTACAAGAATACCTTCAAAAGGAGAATGTTAAACGTTGCCGCTACCTGCCTAATTCCATGATCTTGCTCTAAACAATTGTATTCTTGTTCCTACACCTAAGACCTTGCTAGAAGCATTTAAAATACTCGCTCTACCCTTGGAACCGCCATTTTCCAGTGTCACTAATTCCTAAACACATACATAAGTGCGTTTCTGCAATGGATAGAACAACTAAGCAGATGTGTGGCCTTACGGGGGAAATACTTTAACTCATTCAGCCCCGACACACCACAGCAAGACATGGATCGAGCTTGATAGTTCAAGGGTGGTGCCATAATAGCTTGGCGCCTAAAGGCTCCAAGCTATTCTGGCATCACCCTTGAATTATCATGCTCGATCTCTCTCTAGAATTGTAATACAGTCCTTCAGAGGACAACTTCAAAATTGGGGGATTTCGGTCCTATGACTGAATGTGTTAAACAGCTCCATTAGAATATAAATCCTACCGGTGTGTATAATGTAAAATAATGTATCCTGTCTCAAAATATCTAAAAATTCCCTCGAATCAGTGTGGTCACACAGAGTATTTGTCTGCTTCTTTACGAACCGGAAATAAAGCTAAATTGATACTCTTTGATACTTCGCACGGCTCGAAATGTGCTTTCGGTTTATGGTTACCCCTCCCCCCCCCCCACCGCCCCCCCCCACCGCCCCCCCCCCCCACCCCTGAACTGCAACGTCTTATGCATGCGAATCTAGAATCTACATTTATACTGTCATGAATTCCGGCTTGTCTATTTTCATTTGCGTTCATTTGTCCTACACTGACAAGATCAGCGAGCAATGCGGGAAGACTTCGTGTCTGGTCGCTGTTAATTACAGCCATAATGAGCTACACTGGGACTTCATAGGATTTCCAGAGAATGGACGTTTGCCATAAATTACGAAGAGCTTACCGCGGCTGGCGGTAATCCCTACATGTTAATGCTATAAGAACTGTTCTCCTCCTCCTCAGTGTTCTGGATGAACTCTGCTGATGACATACCCAGTGCGCAAAGGCCATCGGGCCGACGTCGGCCCGATGGCCTTTTGCGCATTGGGTAGTCTTTGCCAGAAGGCATAATTATGCCTCTTGTAAAGGCTGCTGTCATCAGCTTAGCTGACTTTAGCCAGAAAACTCATTTGTCTTTTGAAGTGAAGTGAACTTTTTGCTGTACTGAACTTACAAAACTGTAAGCATCGCTTTTTTATGTCTGCATTACATTTTCTGTCTGGAATTTTAGCCGTAAGCCCATTGTGCACGTGCAGCCACCGGCAAAATAAGCTGTACCAATGGCTGAATGCACAAAGATGGTACGGTTGTCAGGTAATTACAGACCTATTACAGACTGGGTTTAAAGGTCACCGGAGCTAACTAGTCTTTCAGGACTCGCCCGACTTTGCACATGTGCAGACAATTATATATTGCTTACGTCATTTAATGTATCTGATTCTGGATCTGACCTAGCCTGAACTTTAACTTCTTCGAGACATGTTGTACACGGATACGCGGCAAACAGCCGCGTATCAGTGTACTACACGTCTTGAAAGAGTTGATGTAGCACCCCCGCGACTGCAGTTAACTCTTTATCTGTTCTTTGTCAATATTGAACGTGGCCTACACAACAGTTGTTAAAGTGCCATTAGGCGTAAATCCGAAGGAAAATCTTAGCACCATTATGTTCGAGTCATGAATTGTCGACACACCTAACGCACTTCTACGTCAGTAAGGACACGCAGCAAACGCACACGAGTAATCACGATTTTTTGTTATTCTGCGCAGCCGCTAGAGCTTCAATCTATTTTTAGATGTTGCTCGTACAGATTGCGTTGTATTTACAGATCAGAGTGCGGTCATTGCCAGATTACTTGATATTAAGACGACGTGTGCTGAACTACTGTGTCTAAATGAACTCTGTGGCTGAACCTGTATTTTGCGTTTCGTAACCATCTGTTGAAATTTTTTTTTTTGAACAGTTAATCTCTGACATTGTGGCAAGCTGATGAACAGATGGAGCCAGATTAACAAGAAGGACATATCCACATGAACTTCTGCAGCCGCACGGGATCATGTGAATCTGACAGTGGCTTCGTGGTTTTATCGAAATGTGTGCCCCTGTCACACGGCTGCAAGCACTAATACGAATCTGTTCCCTTTGCAAATGGTAGCTATAGGTCATCAAGAGGCATAGATTTACATGAGCCCCTGCAAATGCAGGGGCTCATGTTAATCTATGCCTCTTGCATGCGGCTGCAGGGGCTAATGCGAATATATTTCCCTTAATGCAGATTCAAAAAGCTCGACACACGAACTGTCCCTTCAAGTATCCTAGATGCCATGGGACGTCTGTTTGTGTTCTGTAATTGCCAAGATCTCAGTCTGTACACTTTCAGGCATCGATTTGTAGAGCCACTGTTTACCCAGGAGACCACAAGCAATCACAAGAAATCACATTTAAATCGCGCGAAGATGAAACTGACTATGTAACTTGATTGGTGGGGACAAAAGGACTTCTTTCTTTTGAAATTGTCTGACTACGAGTGATTTAAGCTTCCGACCTATCTGTGCACTCGACCTATCGTGTAACAAATTAAGGTGGAGTATGACCAAGTTTGATACTACAAAACGTTAAACGTTTAGGGTTTAACGGCTTTTGTCCACCACGAAGGTGATTTCAAAGGCGGGGAACCAAATAGGGTCTGAACAAAGTTGGAACTTTTCGGACGAGGGTCTAACGCAACGCTCTATCCTCTGAATTAATAACTACCACGCTCTCCTTGATATAACAGAAATGTTTCAAATGTCCCGACAATACTTTTCCTGATGGTTGGTTAGTTCGGGGTCCACGGCACCGAAGTGTTAATGGACGGCCCTGACGGGCGGGGTATGGGGGACAGGGAAATCTATTGCCTATGGATTACGACCTGAACACTGATCAACTCAGGCGCACTCCAACTGTGCCACTTTGATTTATCAGGACCTTTCAACGAACATGCTATTGAACAAGTCCGTCTTTCCGTCCTGGATTACTTTTCCTGTGGAAATAACTTTGCTCGTAATGAGCCTCGGACATCACAAATGGAAAGTGTGACTAGTCTCTGGTCATTTTGTTTAAACGTTCAGAAAAATTGAACACCACGCAAATGCAAGAGTTATAGATCCTCGTGAGCCCCAGCAGTTGCGGAGGCTCATGGGGATCTATGCCTCTTGCTGACACCATTTTGAGTCCATGTTCCTAAGACATATAGGTTTTATTTTGGTTGTCTGGAGTTAAAAGATTGCAGAAACACACTCTGTGCCAGATGGCACTGTAAGAGTTAACTCGGAGCTTACTTCCAATACTGTTCAATATTAATTTAATTTAACTCATTCAGCCCGACGGCCGCATTTCCCAAATTTAGTAGGCGTCATCTAATGATTATGCACCAGTTGCAGGAGATGGATCGACCATGATAATTCAAGGGCAGTGCCAGATTAGCTTGGCGCCGACAGGCGCCAAGCTAATCTGGCACTACCCTTGAATTATCATGGTCGACCCATATTCTGCTATAGGGCGTCGGGGCTGAATGAGTTAAATTCCACTGATGCACACTGAATTACAAAATTATGTCTAAAGTTGGAAAACAGTCACATACGCCTCCGCTCACCACTCTATCACGCTCGCATACAAGTATAGGCCTACAAACTATCTTCTCCACAGTTCTTTCATTTCATTTTCGTAGGACCAGAAGGCGTGCGAACTCGTGCGCCGCCACAGTGTACAACTTAAATAACGCGTGCGCCACAATCTGCACCCCCCCCCCCCCACTCCATACCATCCCTCTCACCCCCCAAACCCCTTTAGGAAGAGTAAAATACAGTGGCACGCCAGTACGCCATATGGCCGACCCGACCGTCTTTTGCGCGCTAGGAATAGGAGCTATGTGTGCTCCCTCCACAACCCCATCCCCCCGCCCCCACCACCACCACCTCCCCTACTACGCCCCAGCCTGTTAGGGAGAATTCAAGGGCGTTCGGACAATCGAACGACAGTCACAGGTTAGCGCCCGTTTCATACTTTACAAAAAGATTACGTGATAGCATGCGCAAACAGTCCTTCTCCGGTAAAGAACAAAACATTAACTCATTCAGCCCGACGGCCGTATTTCTCCAATTTTGGAGGCGTCATCTAATGACTATGCACCAGTTGCAGGAGATGGATCAAACATGATAATTCAAGGGCAGTGCCAGATTAGCTTGGCACCGACAGGCGCCAAGCTAATCTGGCTCTACCCTTGAATTATCATGGTCCACCCATCTCCTGCTGTAGTGCGTCAGGGCTGAATTGGTTAATCGAGGTCACTTATGCCCAATAGGTGTTCTCCGTATTTGTACGCTGGCCTGTGATTTTGGACCCTACGGCTTCCAGCACAGCTGATAATATTTCTTTCAAAGCACTGACGATCAAAAACCTTGCCATGTTTTCTCGAATTCAACAAACGGCCATTTCCTCTTTTAACACAACAGTTCTAAAATCTGTCTGTATTGGAAATGCTGTCATTGGGTCCAGTGACAACTATTTTCTTTTCTCAGGTTTCTTTGAACAAAGAAGAATAGCACGGCTCGGCTCAATAAATGTTAGATCAAAGAATGCATTAAAAGCAGTGGCACAAAAGAGTTGATTAATTATTAGGGTTTAACGCCGAGCAGGCGACTAAAGCCATCTGTCTAGCCAGACTTAAAGGAAGGCCTTAAAATTGGACATAAATGTATGTTTATAATGTTGCACAAGTTTTTAAATAAGGTACGTACATGACTGCAGACTTTGGTACTAGAGCATACAAGCAATAGTATTTACATACTGTAACCAAAGACTCAAGTTTTGTTGAAGGCCCACTACCGCCGTAACTGTTCAAAGATACACTTCTGTAACAAACGGTTACGAAACGCTACACACAGGTCTAGTTATGGTCCATTTAGACACAGGACAACCCAGTTCAGCACATGTCGTCTTAATATCAAGTAACCTCACAATGACTCCACTCCGTTCTATTAATACAGTGCTATTAGTACGAAAAACTGATAAAAATAGTTTGAAACGCTAACGGCTGCACAGAATTTTAAATAAGTGCGATTACGCATGTGCTGTTGCTGCCTGTCCAAACTTCTGTTAAAGTTCATTAGGTGTGTCGACAATACGTATCAAACACAAATGGTGCAAAAAAGTGTCTTCAGATTTATGCCTAATGGTACTTTGGACATATTGGCTGTGAAGGCTTTGATGTGGGGAACTTCCCGGAACAAAACCTTCAAGGAGTCCTTTGTAAAGTGCTTCAGCCTTATATCAATCATATCAGCATAGGAAGTCGAACTCCCTCAGCCCCTGGGACCAGCTGCACGAGTGAGTTTAGACCTGCGCCTGCCACTAAGCTAGGTGCTCCTCTGTAGCGGAGTACCTTGCTTAGTGGCTGGCGCAAGACTAAAGTCACTCATGCAAATGACATCTGCAAAATATTGCGCCGGAGTCTCATGAAGTTGTTTTCCTCTCACTGGATCAATCATGGTTTCAAAGACGTAATTTGTGTCCGCTCACACTGGAGGGTCCGTTAATCCCTGAACTGTCGTTTCAAGGCGAACGCTACCCATCTGCAAGAGACGTAAACCCTCATGAGATCCCGAAGTCGCGGGGGCACATGAGGATGTATGTCTCTATTTTTTGGTCCCAGTTAAATCGTGTTATTCATGATGTGAATATCTATCAGCGTGCAGTGGTTTCAGACGCGCAGTTCGTGACAGTGCCAGATGCAAATGGTTTTCAATGTGGTCTTGCTTCAACTAAGACTTCTCTACTTTCAGTTAGCAGTCCACGTGAGTAGGCAGACGTTAAAGTGGTTTATTGCTGCCCGCCTGGCTGGAGTCGGTTTAACTCATTCAGCCCCGACACACCAATAGCAAGGACATAAATCGAGCATGATAGTTCAAGGGTGGTGCCAGAATAGCTTGGCGCCCATAGTTTCCAAGCTATTCTGGCACCACTCTTGAACTATCAAGCTCGATCTGTCTCTAGGATTGTAATACAGTCCTTCAGAGGGCAAGTTCAAAATTTGAGGATTTCGGTCCTGGGGTAGAGTGTGTTAACTCTCTTAGGTACAATATAGAAGAGCAGAAAAGTGTTTCGTTTTAGGACATTCAAACTTAATAACTTCAGTTAGGCCTTTTGTCCAGCATTACATGTTAGTTCGGGGTTTAACATTTTCGGCACTGCAGTGTTAATGGATGGCCCTAACCGGCGGGTTATAAGGGACAGGGTCATCTGTTGCATATGGAGTACGACACGAACACTGATCCATTCAGGCGCACTGCAACTGTGCCACTTTGATTTACCAGGACCTTACAACGAACATGCTACTGAACAAGCCCTTATTGTTTACCTTGGATTTGTATATCTTATATTATTGTAAGAGTACGTTTATTTAAAGGCCCAATACCGCCGTAACTGTGTAAAGATAGACCTCTGTAACAGATGGTTACGAAACGCTACACACAGGTCTAGTTATGGTTCATTTAGAAGCAGGAGAATCCAGTTCAGCACACGTCGTCTTTATATCAAGTAATTTGACAATGACTCCACTCCGTTCTATAAATTCAACGCTTTCAGTACGAGAAACAGCTACACATAGGTCACCCTAACGGCTGGGCATAATAAATAACTGCGATTACGCGTGTGCTTTTGCTGCGTGTCCTAACTGCTGTTAAAGTTCATTAGGTGTGTCGTCTTTATATCAAGTAATTTGACAATGACTCTAGTCCGTTCTATAAATTCAACGCTTTCTGTACGAGAAACAGCTACACATAGGTCACGCTAAGTGCGATTACGCGTGTGCTTTTGCTGCGTGTCCTAACTGCTGTTAAAGTTCATTAGGTGTGTCGACAAGGCATAACAAACACAAATGGTGCTGAAATGTGTCTTCGAATTTAGGCGTAGTGGTGCTTTAAAACAAGCGATACTGCGAACGATTAACCCTTCACGACCTACAGCAGATCGCTTTCAGCTTGTCTTTGTTCAGAATGTGCGCATGTCCACTCAAAATCAAACAGCGCTATGCCTGCCCCGCATAAAGCAATGATCGGTTGTCCATACTCTCTCAACTCGTTCAGCCCGACGGCCGTATTTCCCAAATTTTGGAGGCGTTATCTAATGGCTATGCACCAGTTGCAGGAGATGGATCGACCATGATAATTCAAGGGTAGTGCCAGATTAGCTTGGCGCCGACTAATCTGGCACTACCCTTGAATTATCATGGTCGATCCATCTCCTGCTGTAGTGCGTCAGGGCTGAATGAGTTAACAACCGTTATCTTCGGATCAATCAAGCATTATCACTGTTGCTGCTGGGACGCGGCAAACCCACAGCGCAAGAGGCACAGATCTTCATAAGCCCTCACAAGTGACAGGCTCATGCTTCTACTTGTCCTCACTTTCATCTATCCATGGTCGTTAGGAGGACGGGGTTATCTTATCGTGATTTCAACCTTCGATGATTTCTGAGGCCTTTTTCACGGCCACCGGCAGTGCAGGGATATAACTTGTCCAGTTCTGAGTGAAAAGTCCTGAAAGGAAAACCAATTGATCCAACAAAAGAACGTGACATGCCGGGCGAAGTACATCGACCCACAGTCATGGACTGCAGACTCTGTTCTCCATCTAAGGATGCGAATTGTGTCCACAAGCCCTATCAGCAAGAGGCATGGATTCTCATGAGCCCCTGCCGAAGGCAGGGGCTCATGAGAATCTATGCATCTTGCAGTCAGATCGAGCTTGGCTTGAGGAATGTTTATCAAACAATAGACCCCGACGGAAGCAGGCTCTCCAATGCCACTGATGCTGAAACAGAACCATTGACTGCTTTCCTTTAGTTTCAAATATTTTCGTTGCATTGGAAACGAACAATAGGGACCGGGTGTAGCAGCCATCAAATATATTTGGAATTGTGAAAGTGCCTGAATCAAGAGTATTGACATATTTTAACAGAGAGTGAGAGAAAGGTGAGGGGATGGAGAGAGAGAGAGAGAGAGAGAGAGAGAGAGAGAGAGAGAGAGAGAGAGAGAGAGAGAGAGAGAGAGAGAGAGAGAGAGAGAGAGACTCCCACTCGGTAACGGGGAGCTGGGGAGCTCGATGTTAGAGCTTTCGACTCTCATTCGAAAGGTCCCAGGTTCGAATCCAGCTGGGTTCAAAATTTGTTCAGACCCTACTCCGCGCCCCGTCTTTGAAATCACCTTCGTGGTGGACAAAAGATGATAAGCCCTAAACGTTTAGCGTTTTCCCACTCGGTAACAGTGAGAAATGTAGAATGACTCACTTCAGGCCGCCACACACCTGCAAACAACAAAGATCCTCATGAGCCCCAGCATAACGAGGGGGCGTACATGTATTTTGAGATAGCATGTCAACAAGGTTTGCCAATGCTCCTTCTTTGAATTGAAGATCAGTTCAATTCGACACCTTCTCACTACCGAACAGCAACCAAAACGCTTGTTACCTCCCTTTTTCTTTCCCGCATTGATTTTTGTAACTCCCTTTTGGCTGGTGTTCCTCAGAATCTTCTTGATAAACTTCAAAGAGTTATGAACTGCTATGCCCGACTAATTTACAGAATACCGAAACGTGCGCACATAACACCCTTACTTGTTGACCTGCACTGGCTGCCTGTATCTCAAAGAATTGTGTACAAGGTCTCTGTTATTTGCTACAATGCTATTACCGGTTCAGTTCCCCCATATTTGTCCGACATGGTTCATATTTACACGCCTTCCAGATCCCTCCGTTCAGCATCAGACACGCATATTTTCAGGGTTCCTAGGCGAAAGAAGTCTACCCAGGGCCAGCGTGCCTTTTCTTTTTTCGGTCCAGTTACCTGGAACGACCTTCCAGCCCATGTCAGACATGCTCCAACTCTGTCTGCTTTAAAATCACTGCGCAAGACCTATCTGCTTTCTTATGGGTATAGTTAGATGCATTTTCAGTGCGTTAGCAATCTTTGGCAGTAACTGTTCTTGTAACGGTGTGTGTGTAATGTGTGAGTGTGAGCTTTTGATATGTGTCACTTTAATTTTGTAACATTTAATGTAGTTGTTTTTTTTCTTGTACTTTTTGTTCTGTGATTTTTGATCTTGTAAAGCGTTTAGAGCATCATTCATTTGGATTTTAAGCGCTATATAAATGTACACTATTATTATTATTATTATTAATATTTTGTGGATTCCAAACAACCTTTCACAACCCTCAGATTCTAGAGCAATCAACCCATTCAAGGCGACCCGCATCAATAGTTGCGGAAGTGTCATATTCCGTTGCCACCGGCAACGCTATATGACACTTTCGCAGCTATTGATGCGGATCGCCTTGATGAATTGAACGTGAAATATTAAGCACTATAGGTGTTCTGACAGATCAAAAGGTGTAGGCCCACCTATCGGCGACAGGCGTCTGCATACTGAACGGAACCATTGACAATGTTACGATTGTGGTTGTGTTATCCTGTGAGAGCGTACATGTGTTATTCGTAGGTAAAGATATGTTGTTTATTTGAGCTATCACGGTTATGATTTTGTACCTTTTTAGTAAGATTTTCTTTTGTTCGTGAGTAGAGCCAATTTCGTTTTGTTAAGTTTAGTCCGGAACGTTGTAGACAGGTCGCACTGTCTGGTGGCCTCGTAAGTGTCACGTCGTCTGACATCGCAACATTTTCGTTACTTTTCCTGTGCGCGTGTAGTGAGCAGCTTTTATTTTGTTTTGGGAATATTCTCGTACCTTTTAGAGCTATCATAGATAGGGATACCATACTTTTATGTGTCTTTATTATATGCTAGAATTTAGAGCTGAAGTTAGCAGCCGTGTTTTTGTAGCCTGATAGGAAACGTCCACGGACCATGACACTGACCATTCCAAGTCCTGTAGCGACGGGCGAGGGGCGAAACGGCAGGTGAAAGAAACGGCAGGTCACTGGAAGCCGCAGTCTCAAACCTGCATGCAGGCGGTTCAGGATATTGGTCGCCTGATGTTGACCTGGGGATGACAACATCACTCGGCACACCCTGAACGACCAAGCAGCCTTCTCTAGGGACAGCACTGCTTGCTCCACACGGAGAGGGGCCTAGAAAAGGTGGCCTAACCAAAGCTCGTCCCCTCGCAACCCCAGTTGGCTAGCCGCGGTCAACGGGCATCTTCTCCTGCGGTCAAAAAACAAGAAAGAATAACGGATCCACTCTCATGACGACCACGACCGGACTCAACGTAGCATGCTGGAACGTCCGAACCATGCTCGACAAAGCAGACAGCGGACGCCCTGAACGTCGCTCCGCCCTCATTGCCCATGAATTGCGGAGGTTAAACATCGACATCGCCGCGCTCAGCGAAGTACGCCTTCCGGACGAAGGCAGCCTCCAAGAACTTGGTGCTGGGTACACCCTCTACTGGTCAGGCAGGCCTGCATCAGAAAGACGGCTTTCAGGCGTGGGTTTCATGGTCAAGACATCCATTGCGACTAAGCTGGAAAACCTACCAACGGGCCACTCAGACCGCATCATGTCCATGCGCCTCCCACTGAGACACCAGCAGCACGTCACCCTTCTCAGTGTGTACTCCCCAACCCTCCTGGCAGAGCCTGCTGAAAAGGACAAGTTTTACACTGACCTGCGCAGCCTCCTACAGAGTACCCCTGCAGACGACAAAGTCATCATCATTGGCGACTTCAACGCCAGAGTGGGCCAGGACTCTGAAGCCTGGAAAGGAGTCCTCGGCAAGCATGGCGTGGGGAACTGCAATGACAATGGCCGCCTACTATTGGAGTTCTGTGCGGAGCAGCAACTGGTCATCACCAACACTACTTTTCAGCAAAAGGACAGTCGAAAGACCACCTGGATGCATCCTCGCTCCAAGCACTGGCACCTTATCGACTATGTCCTAGTGCGTCAGAGGGACCGCAGTGACGTCCTCCTCACCAGAGTGATGCCCAGCGCAGAGTGCCACACTGACCACCGCCTTGTCCGCTGCAAACTCAGGCTCCACTTCAAGCCAAAACCCAAGAAATGGGGGCCCCCCAAGAAAAAGCTTGATGTTGCCAGCCTTCAGCGTGACGATGTGAAAGCTGCCTTTCAGACAGATTTACAGCGCAGGCTCAAAGACACAGCGGACCCAGTAGACTCCTCCCCTGAAACACTTTGGGAACAACTGAAAACTGCTATTGCAAAATCCTCTGCAGAAGTCTTGGGTTTCGCCAGAAAGAAGAACAAAGACTGGTTTGACGAAAACGATGTAGAGATCCAGGAACACCTAGCAAAAAAAAAAAAGAGCCGCCCATCAGGCCCACCTAGCCCAGCCTTCCTGCCCTGTGAAGAAGTCTGCCTTCCGCCTCGTCTGCAGCAGTCTCCAGCGCAAGCTCAGAGATCTCCAGAATGAGTGGTGGACCAGACTTGCACAGAGGACCCAGCTTTGTGCTGACAATGGTGACTACAGGGGCTTCTACGAAGCACTGAAAGCAGTGTATGGCCCCAGGCACCTGGTACAAAGTCCCCTGCGAAGCGCGAATGGCCAGGCACTCCTCACAGATAATACCTCCATCTTGAACCGCTGGTCGGAATACTTTCAGAGCCTCTTCAGCGCTGAGCGCACTGTTCAAGAAGCAGTCGTCCTACAAATCCCACACCTCCCAGTAAAGGTTGAATTGGACGAACCGCCCACCGCTGAAGAGACCCTCACAGCCATCCACCAGCTCAAGAGTGGCAAAGCAGCAGGCATTGATGGAATACCGCCAGAGATCTGGAAACATGGAGGCACAGCACTGCACAACAAGCTCCATGACCTCTTTCTCTGCTGCTGGGAGGGAGGAACACTACCAAAAGATCTCCGTGACGCAGCCGTTATCACCCTGTACAAGAACAAAGGCGAGAAGTCTGACTGTTCCAACTATCGGGGAATTACCCTGCTGTCCATTGCTGGGAAAATCCTTGCAAGGCTGCTCCTGAATCGGCTGGTACCTGCCATCGCTGAAGACCAACTCCCAGAGGGCCAGTGTGGCTTCAGAGCCAACAGGAGCACCACCGATATGGTCTTTGTGCTGAGACAGCTACAGGAGAAGTGCCGCGAGCAGAACAAAGGGCTGTACGTAACATTTGTCGACCTAACAAAAGCGTTCGACACTGTGAGCAGGCAAGACATGTGGCAGATCCTGGAGCGACTTGGCTGTCCCCCAAAGTTCCTCAACATGATTGTCCAGCTACACGAGGACCAGCAAGGCCAGGTCAGACTCAACAATGACCTCTCAGAACCATTCCCTATTCTCAACGGCGTAAAGCAGGGCTGCGTGCTGGCACCGACCCTCTTCACCATCTTTTTTAGCATGATGTTGAAGCAGGCCACAGTGGACCTCGATGATGACGATGCAGTGTACATCAGGTATCGTCTCGATGGCAGCCTGTTCAACCTCAGACGACTGCAGGCCCACACGAAAACCCTAGACCAACTGATTCGTGAGCTGCTTTTTGCTGATGATGCTGCCCTCGTTGCACACACAGAGAGAGCCCTGCAGCGCATCACGTCTTGCTTCGCAGATGCTGCCCAGCTCTTTGGACTCGAGGTCAGTCTGAAAAAGACAGAGGTCCTCCATCAGCCGGCACCCAAGACAGTGTATCGCCCTCCTCACATCACCATTGGCGAGTCTGAACTAAAGTCAGTGCACCAGTTTACTTACCTTGGCTGCATTATCACGTCGGACGCCAAGCTGGACAAGGAGCTTGACAGCAGGCTGGCAAAAGCGAACAGTGCTTTCGGGCGACTTTTCAAGCGGGTGTGGCACAATCAACAGCTGAAAACAGGCACCAAGATCAGCGTGTACAGAGCTGTGGTCCTCACCACCCTGCTGTATGGTTCCGAGTCCTGGGCCCTCTACCGCAGCCAACTACGACTCCTCGAACGCTTCCACCAGCGCTGCCTGCGTACCATCCTGGGCATTCACTGGAGTGACTATGTCACCAACGTCGAGGTCCTTGAACAGGCTGAAACTGTGAGCATCGAGGCTTTGCTGCTCTGGACACAGCTCCGCTGGGCGGGGCATGTCTCCAGGATGGAGGATCATCGCCTACCAAAGATCACCCTGTTCGGCAAGCTTGCTACTGGACACCGTGACAGAGGGGCACCAAAGAAGAGATACAAAGACTGTCTCAAGAAGTCACTTAGTGCCTGCCAAATCGACCACCACCAGTGGTCTTCGCTTGCTGCGGACCGTGACACCTGGCGCTCCACCATTTACAAGGCAGCTGTCTCCTTTGAGGACTCTCGCAGAGCTAGCCTTAAGGACAAGCGGCTCAGGAGAAAAAACAGAGATGCCGCAGCTCAGAACCCTGGCCAGACCTTCCCCTGCAGCCACTGCGGTCGAACCTGCCTGTCTCGGATTAGCCTCCGCAGCCACGAACAAGCCTGCAGACGTCGTGGGCAACTCCTATAAAATCTTCGTTCGCGAAGTCAAGCCAAGAGAGAGAGAGCTGAAGTTAGCAGCCGTGTTTTTGTAGCCTGATATATTGTTTCTGGAAAGTTCATGTTAATGAGTTTCGGCTGCGCGTTTCGTTCTGATTGGTTGAGTTACATGATTTCCGTAGAAGATTCTAGATTTTGATAGTGTATATAAGGAGGGCGCTGGGAAAGCCCGTTAGTACATTGTCTTGCTTTGTCAGTTGTAGAGATACGCAGTTTATTGCGAGAGACGCTGTGTATGAGAAACTTTGAGTCGTAGTGAGGACATCGCAGAAGAGACTTTGTATTCAGTAGTTTGTGCATTTGAGAGTGCATTACTGTGTGGATATCGCATCGCTGAATTAAATATTGTTGGAACTGTTACTCCAGTTTTGTCTACATCCTTAAGCCACGGTTGACGGATTGCAGCTGAATGAGGTCTGTTTTAAAGAACTCTACGTGTGTGTGTGTCTGGTGTGTTTATCATACTTCGACTACAACTCCACCACGTAACATTTTGGCGACCCCGACGAGACCTCTTCAGTTGGTTCAGTGGAAAGGGTAGCAGGAGAAAACAGCCAGCAGTGAAAAGCAGAGATGGCGACATCGGAATTGGAGACATTCCTGAAAATTGGAAAGGAATGTGGACTCGAAGGAGCTCAACTCCTCGAGTTTGTAAAGGAGAGAGAAGAGAAAGAAGAAAAGAGACGAGAGAGAGAAGAAAAGGAGAGATTGGAGAGAGAAGAAAAAGAAGAAAAGAAACGAGAGAAAGAAGAAAAGGAGAGACTGGAAAGAGAAGAAAGAGCCAAAGAACGTGAAATCAGGAGACTCGAAATCCAAGCAGAAGAAGCAGAGATACAGCGAAGAGAGGCAGAGAAACAACGAGAAGAGGAGAGAGAAGATTGATTGATTGATTGATTGTACATTGCTTAACGTCCCGACAGCAACAAGGCTTTCTCAGGACGTGCCTGCACTGCTTGTGAAAAAAAACAATCAACTAAACAGAACATTGAATGTATGTCGCCAGCCGGTCAAACACATTAAATAAACCTAACACATGGGGCCTAAATAAAGCTAAGACCATTTAGCAACACACATCCAATATCAAGAGCTACAGGCAGTGCAGACAGTAGGGAGAGTTTAAAAAAGGCAAATACAGGTGAATGGACCTCGGGTAGACAGAAACACATGCCCCAGAATAGAGAGAAAAACCCACCCTGTGGGGCTGACCAGGGTGACCCTGGGAACTAAAAAATACGTAACCCCACCCAAGTCCCCCAGGGCAGACCCGGGTGGGGTAGGAGAGAGAAGAGGCGGAGAGGCAGCGTCAACACGAAATTCATCTAAAGCAGATGGAGATTGAGGCACAGAGCCAGAGAACTAATGAAGCAACAGCATTAGCGAGCAGAGAACAAACAGCCCGCGCGCCAAAACTTCCACATTTCATTGAAAATTCAGATAAGATGGACGCTTATCTGGAGCGATTCGAGCGCTTCGCAAATAGCAACCATTGGAAACAAGAGACTTGGCCTATTAAACTGAGCGCACTTCTAACTGGCAAAGCACTTGAATTTTACACCCGCTTACCAAGAGAAGAAGCCGAAGATTATACTCAGTTGAAAGCCGCCCTGTTGAGACAGTACGACTTCACTGAAGAAGGTTACAGGCGACGATTTCGGAACTGCAAGCCTGAAGAAGGAGAAACACCCGGCCTATTCATTGAAAGAATTAGAAGCTACCTGGAGAAATGGATAGAGCTTGCTGGTCTAAACAGAGAGTATCAAGACCTGTGCGACCTCATCATCAAAGAACAAGTTTTCAGCGCATGTTCTAAGGACCTGGCCGCCCACCTTAGAGAGCAAAAGGACCAGTCACTAAAGGCCCTGGCCGACTTCGCTCAAAGATACCTTGATGCTCACAACATGAAGTTCGGGTCCAGTAAGCCACAGCGTGGGTCTACACCAGCAGAGGAAATCCATAATGTCATAGACACCCCGAAATACAAGCCGGTGGAGAACCTGACATGTTTTCTATGTGGAAAGAAAGGTCACAAAGCGATACGGTGTCCTAAAGATGTTCCCCGAGGCGACAACATCAGAAGATCCAACCAAGATCGTGGGATAGCAGGCAGAAGTAATACTACGTCTCAACACAGAGCCGCCGCTGTATTAGCCAATGATATGACATCATCCAGTGACTTTGAGTCTAGAGAAAAGCGAGCGACACCGGAGCTGATTGAATCTTTCAGAAAGAATGGACGCATCCCAGTAGGAGATGGGACTACATTTTTACCAGTCTCAAACATCACGCTGCCTGAGAATGAAGTGCCGAACATGCCGGTGGTGTCAGGATTCGTCGGCGACACACCGGTGAGAGTGTTGAGAGACACCGGTTGTAGCTGCATCATCGTGAGAGAGGACCTAGTAGCTGAAGACCAGAAGCTACAGGAGTGGATCACCCTCATTTTGGCTGACGGAACTGTAAGGATTATCCCCCTTGCCAAAGTCAGTGTCGACACCCCATACTTGACAGGAGAGATGAAGGCGTTGTGCGTGACGACGCCAGTCTACGATCTCATCATCGGAAACATTGATGGTGCCAGAAATGCAGACGATCCAGATCCGGAGTGGAGACCTGAAATATGTTCTGTTACCACGAGAAGTCAAGCAGAGAAGAGTCACCAGACCATCCCTCTAAAAGTGGCGGACAACACGGAAGCAGCAGTGGTAAATAAAGAGATGCTGGTGGAGCTACAGAGAGGTCAAGACAAACCAAAATTGGCGGAATCGGTGCGTCTTGCTGATGACGAAAGACTAGACGACGAGAACCTATTTGACCTTAATGAACTCCGACATAAAGAGGATGTAGAAGATATCCAGTTCGGTCAGAATCTGACCCAGACTCAACGTGAAGAACTGCGCGTCCTGACTCAAGAGTTCGAGCATCGGTTTACACCTGACCCAGGGACAACAGACACCATCCTGCACGAGGTAAACCTGACGTCAAACGAGCCAGTTCACAGCAAACCTTATCGTCTTCCTTATAACACGAGAGAAGAATTGAAAAAGGATATCAAGGAAATGCTGAGTCTGAATGTCATCAGGGAGTCCAAGTCACCATATGCGTCCCCAGTTGTCATCGTGAAGAAACTAGATGGATCCAACCGAGTGTGTGTGGACTATCGCAGACTCAATAAACTAACAATCTTTGATCCAGAGCCTATGCCCACAGCAGAAGAACTGTTCCAGAAGGTCAGCGGAGACCGATTTTTCTCCAAAATTGACCTAAGCAAAGGGTATTGGCAAATCAAGGTTGCAGAAAAAGATATCCCCAAGACAGCGTTCGTCACACCCGACGGTCATTGGGAGTTCCTGAAGATGCCTTTTGGTATGGTGAACAGTGGTGCCACATTGAAGAGAGGACTGAAAAAGATCCTGGAAGATGTGCAAAATGTGGTCTTTTATTGGGATGACATTTTGATCCATACCAAAACTTGGGAGGACCACCTCAAAGCCCTCCGAGAACTGTTCCAAAGACTGTCAGATGCGAATTTCACCATCCGTCCAAGCAAGTGTATTCTTGGGGCTGACAACATAGACTTCATTGGACATAAATTGAGCGAAGGTTTAAAGGGGCTACACGACGCCAACGTGCAGAAGATCAGGGATGCCCCGCGACCTACGACCAAGACGCAAGTCCGCTCATTTATGGGCTTGGCGAACTACTACCGGGAGTTCATACCAAACTTTGCGGCAGTCACAGCACCCCTGACTGATTTGCTGAGGAAAGGACAACCTAACATAGTGAAGTGGGAGGATGCCCAAGAGCGAGCATTCCAGGCGGTTCGAGACATCCTAACTGAGAAGCCTATTCTACACCTTCCTGACCCGTTGAAAACGTTCTTCCTGAGAACAGACGCCTCCAACGAAGGAGTAGGTGCTGTCTTGATGCAAGAAGATAACGGAAAACTCCACCCAGTGAGCTACGCCAGCAGAAAGTTGACCAGAGCTGAGAGAAACTACTCGACCATCGAGAAAAAGCCATCATTTGGGGAGTAAGGCGATTCGAACTGTACCTTCTGGGAGTGCCATTTGTTCTCCAAACAGATCATCAGCCCTTGAACTATCTGAACTCTGCAAAGTTTACAGATTCTCGTATTATGAGATGGGCGATGTTCTTGCAAAATTTTGACATTAAACTACAGTCTATCAAGGGTTCGCAGAACTTTGGAGCAGATTACCTGAGCAGAGCAGTTTAAAGGAACATTTCTGTGTCCAGAACTTTTGTATAAAACATTTCCATGCTCAGGACTGTTTACAGGAACTGTGAGACGTTTTTTTTTTTATTTCGATTTTTGATGTGTAGTTATATTTGTTTAGGGTTTTGTGTAGGTTTACACAGCCACAACCGTATTTTTGAAATTTGAGAAGAAATTTTTGTGAAATTTCATTCTTAAGAGGGGGGTGGGGGGGGGGGGGGGGTGGGGGGGGGGGTAATGTTACGATTGTGGTTGTGTTATCCTGTGAGAGCGTACATGTGTTATTCGTAGGTAAAGATATGTTGTTTATTTGAGCTATCACGGTTATGATTTTGTACCTTTTTAGTAAGATTTTCTTTTGTTCGTGAGTAGAGCCGATTTCGTTTTGTTAAGTTTAGTCCGGAACGTTGTAGACAGGTCGCACTGTCTGGTGGCCTCGTAAGTGTCACGTCGGTTAGTTTACATCTGACATCGCAACATTTTCGTTACTTTTCCTGTGCGCGTGTAGTGAGCAGCTTTTATTTTGTTTGGTGAATGTTCTCGTACCTTTTAGAGCTATCATAGATAGGGATACCATACTTTTATGTGTCTTTATTATATGCTAGAATTTAGAGCTGAAGTGAGCAGCCGTGTTTTTGTAGCCTGATATATTGTTTCTGGAAAGTTCATGTTAATGAGTTTCGGCTGCGCGTTTCGTTCTGATTGGTTGAGTTACATGATTTCCGTAGAAGATTCTAGATTTTGATAGTGTATATAAGGAGGGCGCTGGGAAAGCCCGTTAGTACATTGTCTTGCTTTGTCAGTTGTAGAGATACGCAGTTTATTGCGAGAGACGCTGTGTATGAGAAACTTTGAGTCGTAGTGAGGACGTCGCAGAAGAGACTTTGTATTCAGTAGTTTGTGCATTTGAGAGTGCATTACTGTGTGGATATCGCATCGCTGAATTAAATATTGTTGGAACTGTTACTCCAGTTTTGTCTACATCCTTAAGCCACGGTTGACGGATTGCAGCTGAATGAGGTCTATTTTAAAGAACTCTACGTGTGTGTTTGTCTGGTGTGTTTATCATACTTCGACTACAACTCCACCACGTAACAGACAACATACGCTTCTTACTAGACCAAACGGTTTTAGTGTTTCCTTCGGGACAGTTACAAGAACGACGATCAAAACTTCAACGGTGTAAAAAGAAGAAGAGAAAACCACAGGCTAGCAGTGTGAAAGTCACAAAGATATGCCTAATAGGCCATAAAATGCAAGAAGCACATTTCACCACATTTGCGTTCCTCGGGAGGAGGGGAATTGGGGGTGGTTGGGTGGATACAGTCATCCAGTAAATCAGCCGTGATTTGGAAAAAAAACCCAGAATGTCCATATTTCAGAAAAGCGTGATTTTGATTGTATTTCAATGAAAATCTCGCTTTTCTCACACAAGTAGAGACTCGCTCTGCCGCAATTGGCAAAAGCTAGTGTGTCCATTTTTGAGAAAAGCGAGATTTTTGTTGTATTACAATGAAAATCTCGCTTTTCTTAAAATGTACATGCTGGCTTTTTGCCACATCACGACAGAGACTGTCGCTGCTGATGAAGATATTTACGGCCAAGACAGAGGGCAGCCAATAACTCATGGAATAGCGCAAATGGGGTTTTGTCATGTAACACCATGGACACGAATGGTTATTAACTTCATTGAGACAGTCATTCAGCCAACGGCCTTCCATCCTGCAAAAGACATACATTCTCATGATCCCCTGCGAATGCAAGGGATCATGAGAATATATGTATCTTGCCGGAAGAAATCCAGCCCATCTATATTAATTATGAATATATTGCACATTCTCCGCTTTAGACTCGTTGCTAATAGTTGCCACACTGCAGTCAGTCCCTAAGTCGCAAAAACAATGCATTCTCATGTGCCCCAGCGACTGCAGGGGTACACGAAAATGTAAGCCTCTTGCAGGCAGACATTGTCCGCATGTAAGTCCTCACACTGCGTAAGTATCACGGTTTTAAGTCTATACATGAGTCTAAAAAAATGTGGTTTCGAAGACGGAATTTTAAATGTTTGTTTGTAATTGACCCCTTGAATGCCGAGCAAATCCGAAAACGATCCAACTGCAAGAGACCTAGATCATCATGAGCCCATGCAATTGTGGAGGCTTATGAGGACATATGTTACTTTGAGTTCAAGTTCCTCGGACCGGGTTGAAGCGTTTAAATGACAACAAGATGGGATGAATCATAACCCACAAAGTCCCTTCTATATGAGAGCTGTCCTCGCTGTCAATGGTCACTACCTTTTGTCTTTGACCTGATTCTGATGTTGAATTATCTCCTATTGAAAAAGTCTCGTATATCTGCCAATGTGTTAGTGAGTTCTATAAGGGGCACAGGACATACGCGTCATTGATTTGTCAAACGTCATTTGTCATGACGTATGTTTTAGTTTTTACGTAATTTTATATTTTACATGATATGAGTTTCACTTTCGCTTCATAGGCTTGAGAAAATGGTGACAAAACTAGAACTTAACGGTACAATTTCAGTCTTGCTATAATTTGTGTAAAAGCAGGTTGACTTTAACCAGCTACATGATATACTAAGCACACGGGTCACCTGCATGCTCCTCTGAAAGCACGTCGATGTGTGTGTGCGTGTTAGTGCGTGCGCGCGCGCGCGCGCGCTCCAAACATCTCTCAAAGAGGCACAGATCCTCATGCGCCTGGACGGCGCATGAGGATTTATTCCTCCTGGAGATGCGCGCATGTGTGTGTGTGTGTGTGTGTGTGTGTGTGTGTGTGTGTGTGTGTGAGAGAGAGAGAGAGAGAGAGAGAGAGAGAGAGAGAGAGAGAGAGAGAGAGAGAGAGGATTCAATCAAACATTATTTATCAACGGTTGAGGCATTGACATCGTCATGGACATTGACATTTTTCAAACCTGCCGTTACACAGAGAGAGAGAGAGAGAGAGAGAGAGAGAGAGAGAGAGAGAGAGAGAGAGAGAGAGAGAGAGAATGAGAGAGAGAGAGGGGGGAGAGAGAGAGAGAGAGAGAGAGAGAGAGAGAGAGAGAGAGAGAGAGAGAGCCGCGCGCGCGCGAGAGAGAGATTGACGTCATATTTAGAGTATTATGTCAGTGTCTGTGTGGTGACATAGTTGCCTCTTTTACGTCACCGCCACTGTCTGACTTTCTCTATTAGAAAAATGTCTTTCTCCAATCTAGCTATATGCAAAAGTTCAAGTGAATATGACAAAAATTACGGACTCTAATCTGGGTCAACCGACTTCTTATAAACGGCTGTTTGTGTCTTCAATGAGACATTTAATTACAATATGCTCTGAGGCTCTCTTAGCCACCTACTTAAGAAAGTATTTCGCCAAGTTTGAAGCTTGTGTGTACAGAAATGCCGGAGATTTTCTTGTTTACATACATACTCACACACATACATATTTACATACGCACATACATACATACGCACATACGGCACTTTGTGCCAAATGTACGTTTAGCAGCGAGGTTAGCATAACTAGTGCTGAAAGTAGAAGATACGGTAACGCCGCAGCTTCTTTGTCAGATTTTTCAAAAGATCTGGGACACTGAGGAAGCGCCGAGCGATTGGAAGACCGGCACCATCGTCAAACTTCCGAAGAAAGGAGACCTGGGGAACTGTAACAACTGGCGAGGCATCACCTTACTATCCCTCACCAGCAAGATCTTCAGCCGCATTCTCCTTGAACGCATTACGACAGCAGTGAATGGCATCCTTCGCCGGGAGCAGGCAGGTTTTAGGAAAGGCAAGTCCTGCATTGACCATATTTTCGTACTGAGACAGATCCTTGAGCAGTCTAACGAATGGAATGGATCCCTCTATGTGGTCTTTGTAGACTTTGAGAAGGCCTTCGACAGTCTGCATCGAGACTCCCTTTGGAAAATCCTGCGATACTATGGAATCCCCCAGAAACTTGTCAACGTCATCAGGTCCCTGTACAAGAATTTTGAGTGCAGAGTCGTCCACAACAACCAGCTCACCGAACCGTTTAAGGTGGAAACCGGAGTGAAACAAGGATGTATTCTTTCGCCAATCCTATTCTCAATGGCAATTGATTGGATCATGCGCCGCACCACAGAGGGAAGGAGGCAGGGAATTCAGTGGACGCTGACCTCAATGCTGGATGACCTCGACTACGCCGATGATATCGGGCTGCTGGCAAGCAGAAACCAGGACATGCAACAGAAGACACAACAGTTGACACAGTCAGCAAGCTCCATAGGTCTCGGGGTCAACATTAGGAAGACTCAAGTCATGAGGAAGAACACCATAGTGGGCGACCCAATCACCATCAATGACCAACCTCTGCAAGAGGTGGACGAGTTCACGTACCTGGGCAGCAAGGTTACCACAGATGGAGACTGCACAAGGGAGATCACCACAAGAATCAGCAAAGCCAACCAAGCCTTCGCAATGCTGAAACCCATCTGGAGGACCACAAGCCTGAGCATCCACACCAAGCTCCGTATTTTTAGGAGCAACGTGCTGAGTGTCCTTCTATATGGGTCAGAATGCTGGAAATCCACTACCGCTACGGAACGCAAGCTGGATGTCTTCCAGAACAAGTGCCTGCGACGGATCATGAAGGTCTTCTGGCCAAACATGATTACAAACGAGGAACTACGGAAGAGAGCAGGCACAGACAGCATCGCTGAAACCATCGCCACACGGAGATGGAGATGGCTAGGCCACGTTTGCAGAATGTCACCTGACTCATTACCAAGGGTGGCACTGAGATGGACACCACAGGGGAAGAGAAACCGTGGGCGACCAAAGGAGACGTGGCGCCGAACCGTGGAGCGAGAGCTCAAGAACAGAGGCCTTACTCTGCAAACAGCACCCAAAATAGCAGCTGACAGACAAAAGTGGCGCTCCCTTGCCGTCGCCTCAAGCACCAGACGGCGCAGAGAGGACTGAATGAATGAATGATTAGCATAACTAGACATGACGTAATTTTTACCTTGTTACTTTAATTGTTGTTAGACGTTTAGCCTGCCCGCATTTGACATCATGGACATGCTATTAAATTCGCCCCACCGTTGACCCGTCCTAAAAAGTTCCTTCTATAAATAAAATTAAAAATTATAAAAACATGGTCTAAGTCAACTGGCAGTTTAACTCATTCTACCCCAAGACTGAAATCCCCAAATTTTGCCGGTGTTCTCTATAGACTACATTGCAGTGCAGGACACAGATCGACCATGATAGTTCAAGGGTGATGCCAGAATAGCTTGGCGCCCATAGGCGCCAAGCTATTCTGGCATTACCCTTGAACTATTATGGTCAATCCTTATCTTGCTGTGGTGTGTCTGGGGGTAGAATAAGTTAAGTTGAACTTACAACCAGGGAATTATGGCAAAGTAAAACCTATAGGTTCATTTTACGAGTCCCTGGGTTGTAAGATTCTAAGCTTACGTCTCTTGGCATAATTAAATGTCTAGCGAAGAGCCTATTAAAGAGATAGAATCAGTCCCCGAAAGATAAACTTTTTCGAAAAACTATTTTTTCTTTTGAGCTAAACGGCAGATTTCTGATGGGAAAAATAAAACATGTTCTCTTTGTTAAGGAATTCTTAATGGCTGTATGTACAAAACGACTGGATATGTGCTATTTTTCTTTTGGATTACTCAGGCGCTATTAAAGAGGGAAACACGAGAAAACGATGGCTGTGGTTAGGAAAAAAAAAAAAATAAAAAAAAAAATAAAAAGAAGAAAGAATACGAGAGGAAGTAGGAGAATATGACAAAAACAGATTGCCAACTCTCACAATTGCCATAAAAACGCACTGCAGCATTGTTATCTATAGCGATATATGCCAACATTAGTTTAGCTTTTTTTTGCATCATTTATATTTTTCTCCCGTTGTCCCAACATTGACAAAAGGCGACGCACGCATTTATTGAGCCAGAAAATGTCTTTGATGAATGTTCTTCCTGAAAGGTCAGAAGTGCAGCAAAGTAATTCATAGTAGGAGGGCATGCTGATATTTCAATATAGCTTCTGAGTAAGTCTTTTTTTACGTGAGCTGACGCAACATCTTTCATCTGCTATTGGCATAGATTCAGATCGGCCCATGCAGCCGCAAGGGATCGTGAAAAAAACAAAACAACTATGTCTCTTGTTAATCTGCTTAAGCTGTTCCTCAAAATATGGGTGGTTATCAGTTTAACCTTTGGCCGTTGTTAGCGATTTTGTCGAGGTGATTCCTGAAAGAATCATCTCGACAAAAATCGCCACCAACAGCACAAGGGGTTAAGAGTACAAATTAACACATCCTAAGAAATGAAATGTAATAATGCTAACCCCCAGACATACTGGTGATCTTAAAAAAAAAAAAAAGCTAGAAGATCTTAATACTGTAAGATCAAAAGCATAATTATAAAGAACCTGCACCGCATGACATATACACAAGTTCATCTTATCCGTTTTTTTTTTTTTTTAGCGTTATCGAGGAATGTCGGTACGCACGCGAGTTCTGAAAGCACAGTAATCAGTTTTTAATATAAATGTACATTACAGTCTGTTTCGGGCAATCATATTTTTTGGGCAAGAAAAATGTTGACTTAACTCCTTCAACCCCACGCCTGTATTTCCCAAAATTCCCCAAAACTTCCCAAATTTTGGAGGCGTCATCTAACTACTATGTACCAGTTGCAGGAGATAGAATTCAAGGGTAGTGCCAGATTAGCTTGGCGCCTGTCGGCGCCAAGCTAATCTGGCACTACCCTTGAATTATCATGGTCGATCCATCTCCTGCTGTAGTGCGTCAGGACTGAATGGGTTAGATGACAGGTGCTCTCTCAAGAAATGCACTGAATGGCAAAATTTTCAGCTGTTATGAAAGAGCATCATTTAGGTATCTACAAACACCTGTCTGATGGTCTTTAATGACGGGTGGTCTCTCAAAGGTTGTTTTTGCTCCAAAATATATTGCTGTATCTGAAAATAATTGTCTAAAAATCATATTCAACAGCTGTTTTATAAAATGTCAACATTTCTGCACTCACATTAATAAAAAAAAAATAGAACTTGATTTTTGTAATATTAAATGCACTGGTTTTGAACGACCAATCAATACAACACTGGAGAAAACCCAAGCTCCCAAGAATCAGCGTGAACACTTAAGTTTCTGACAAGCTCTTGTAAAAGAAACTAAAATGCAGCGATTTTTTTTTGTGTAGCCTGCAATTACGAATGACAGCTAGAAATCCCGGAATGAAACAATTAGAAAAAATTACAGTCCCTAGGCAAATTTGCACATCAAGTTAAAGGCTTTAATATGATGATTCTCTCGTTCTCTTAGTAAAACAGAGCCAAGAAATAGGTTCGATTCTGTACAGGCATGCAGTATAGATTGTACGTGAGACCCTGTTCCTGCATGTCTTTATGAAAATCTATGCCTCAAGCAAATAGAGCTGATCTGACCGTTGTTCTGCTGTGCGCCTCCTCAGACAATTCCGCAGGCGATTCCGTGTATAATTTGAAACATAGTTGTGTGAGTTACTTCTGCATGAGGTATAGATTCTCATGAACCCTGTGCATGCGCAGGGGCTCATGAAAATCTATACCTCAAGCAGATAAAACTGGGTTGACCGTTGCGACAAATCTGCGACCTCTCAATCATCGAGTTCCGCGGGTAACTTTTGTGTCCTTTGACAGAAGGCTTTCTTCAAACCACAATTGAGTCTTCTAAATCTGACAATTTGAAATCTCCGTTGAAGACCTCTGTCCATATTTGCAGTCAGGGCATAGCAAACGACCGATAACCCTATAACGTGGTAAAGATGTCTACTGAGAGTGATTGACCCTTCCTACGATTTAATAGAGAGTCGCGTCCCTTTTTTTATTTTGTTTGCGTTTCTAATTTTGTCTATAAGCTTTCAAGGCCCGATTCACCAACACCAGTTTCTTCCCAATGCATGTACTTCCCTCTCATCCTTACCGAGAAAAAGAGCAGGCTGCGTATACTTTCCTGCATACCCTCCCTTCTTAGTGGCTGTGGGGCTGTTGATAGAGGCGTTCCGTGTTCACACACAAAAAGAAAAGAAAAAAACGTAGCACATTGTGCACTTATTTGTGTGTCTGTTTTGAAAAGGATTTTTAAAGAAAAACGTCTAGAAAAGACAATTACAACACACTTTATTAATATTTAAAACCAGAAATATTAATCAAGCGTGTTGTGATTGTTTTTTCTAACCGTATTTCTTTCTTCTTTTTACATTTTCTGTGTATTGTGAGCAATAGTTTGCTTTGTATTTTGTAAAAGTCGTGGAATCTGTGACCATGGAAATGAATTTTTGAGAACACAAGCCTCTTCTGTTGGCCGATATCACTGCTTTTCTTTCATTCTTTTTTCACATTTTATCTTTTGCGAACTGAATCTAACTCTTTTATAGGCCCTTCGCTAGACATCTTATTATGCAATAGACATAAGCGTAGAATCTTATGACCCAGGGACTCGTAAAAGGTACCTATAGTTTTTACTTGGCCATACTTCCCCGGTTATAAATGTTCCTCAGACGAACGAAGAGAGTAATCAAGCTTTTAGCCCACAGTTCTGACATTTCAATAAATGCAAAACCCAGTAAAGCAAAGGTCTTCGGACCCACAACGACTGCAGTGGGACCGCGCTCGGTTGTGCGCGGGCCCACTGCGGCCGTCCTGAGCCCATAAGACGTTCTGCTGGGGAATAAAGTTTATTTTGAGAAAGCGTGAGTTTTCATTAGAAATGAATGAAAATCTCGATTTTCAGAAAAATGGATCGTCTGTCTTTAGTCTTCACGGGACCGAGCTTAAAAAGTGTGTAGCTCTTAGGTTCACTTTTTATTGTCGTGAGTCACAGAAGAAATGACCTTGGTCAGGATACTGCAGGCTTTCTTATGTGGTCCAGACTGTCTCGAAAACTAGCAATGCCTGTTTGCGGCGCATTTCCCTCCATATGCGAAAGCCATCCACTCTCATCAGCCTCGTGCAATCACAGTAGTCCATCAGAATTTATGTCTGACGCTGGCATAGAATGGTTACATTTACATCCTTAGACTGAGTGAGTTGTGCAGGTTCCTGGGAACTAAGAATGGGATCCGAACGCTTTTGCCCAAGCACGGACAAGCCTGAAAGGCAATCTTAGCAAGTTGCTTCCCATTTACTGACTAACTCAATTTGCTGGAGTTTCAGACCACTGACTCGACCCCTTTTGATTTCCTTTGTTTGTGCAGCAGAGCTATAAATGGTTGATATACATATCTTCAACGGACATAGTTTTATGGGATCCTGAATTCTCAGGGACACATGAAAATCTGTGTCCGGCGTTTGCATACGGAAGGAGCTTGCAGTGGGACTAGACTGTGGTCTGAAAAGAACTCCCTGGTCCTACAATGAAAGTCTCAAGCTCCGGGTTGCAATTTTTGTTTGTAAGAGTCTGCAGACTTCAGGTGTACATATATCACATGAAGACCTCCGCCTCGCCTTGGAGCGATTAAGGTATGTGTTAAACCTCATCTTGAGAAGAATACTGACTTCGACCGAAAAATATTGGATATTGGGAAACATTCGGACGGCCATCTTAACGTTTATTGAACACCTGCATGACCGCCTCTACAGAAGAGACATTGATGTACATGTGCAATAGAACTAAGGAATAGTCAGATATCTTAACGGGTCCCTGCAATCTGAAGAGTCGCATTATGATTTGTGCCTCTTACATACATGGCTTCCGATCGCTGCAGAGAAGCGGAAATTCAAAATCGGTTGGAGTATATTTGTCAGAAATCCCTTCTTTGCATAGGCGGTTGTTCTGTGATTCCATCTTCCATGATTCTCGTTTTTAGGTATTTCTTAGGAACAAAAGATTGAAGGCAGCCCAAAAGCGGTGCGTATCGATACATACATATAAATAGTTCTACGTATAGATAGTCCCAAGCATCGATAGTCCTATGACCGATAGTCCTACGCTACGTCGGACTATCGGCCATAGGACTATCGATACATAGGACTATTCATATGGAAAAAAAATCAACTTTTCTTGACGAGCAACAACGATATCCAGTTTGATTTATCATATTCTGCAGTACGCCCCTACACCGGTAAGGACGTACCTTTGCCTTAGGACTTAGGCTGTGTCAACTCACTCGAGACGCGCACCATCTGGATACGCGGCATAAAGCCGCGTGTACGGATGCAGCACGCCGCGAATAAATGACACATTTTCAAAAGCGATTGCATCAATTAACACCAAAAGTATAAGAAAAGAAATATGTGCATGCTTTGTACTTGCTATTTTCATTTGCAAAAGTGATGAAAAAAAATAAAAAAAATAAAAAAATAAAAAAAAATAAAAAAAGGAAAAAAAAATAAATAAAATAAAATAAAATAAATAAATAAAATAAAATTGATAAAATAAAATAAATAAAATAAAACCACATTTACGTCTTCTGCCAAATTGGCAGTAAAAAAACCCAACAACAAGAACCTAAAATTGAAAATTAATTCCCAAAATCAAATACGGGAAATGGCATAGTTGGCCAACGGCAAATGACGCAGGCCTAACTAAAAGGTTCCGTCTACCATTAAAATTTCGTTTACTTAAAGAAATAATTATTTTGCTACACATTTTTTTCTTCTAAAATATGAAACTTTCAGTCGGACTTTGCATCAACAATTCTCATCTGCAAGAGACATAGAAATGTTTTGTTGTTGCAAATTTAATAACATCTGTGTCCCTAAGAGAAACAGTCTGCGTGGGTATGTTTATTTTGCGATTAACTCATTCAACCCCGACACACCACAGCAAGACATGGATCGAGCATGATAGTTCAAGCGTGGTGCCAGAATAGCTTGGCGTCCCTAGGTGCTAAGCCATTCTGGCACCACCCTTGAACTACCATGTTTGATCTGTCTCTAGAATTGTAATACAGGCCTTCAGAGGGCAACTTCAAAATGTGAGGATTTTGGTACTTGGGTAGAATGTGTTAATGTACAATTTACTACGTAAAAAGTTACGCATTTCTTTCATCTGCAAGAAACAGGTCATTATGCTCTTCCCACAGAAAGTAGGGCTCTCGAGAATCTATACATGTATAATTTGGGCTAACCTTCTTTACGAGTGTAGCTCTCGGGCGAACATCATCGCTCTTCCGTCTTGTACTGATACATTTCGTAATCTTTGATCTGCAAGTGCATAGATCCTCAAGAGACACCGAAAGCTGCGGGGCTCATGAAGATCTATGTCACTTGAAGCGCATCAGGCGTTTACTTAACGACGATTCTATACGCTCTTGCATCTTGTACTAATACATATCGTAACCTTTGATCTGCAAGTGGCATAGATCCTCATGCGGGGGCTACTGATGATCTGTACCACTTGTTAATCTCATTTTACATTTGAGTCTCTCTATCAGAAAAGGTCACCAGGAGTTCACCTATTTTCAACATTATTTTCCATCCCCCCACCACAAAAGAATCTCTCCCTGTGACGACATCAGCTTTGAAACTATAAACCAAATGTCCGTGTCTGCGGCCGGCCAATGAACGATTTGATGGATGGAGGGAGACAACTCTTTTGACAGGCAGGACAGTGATACGAGAGTGGTTGCCCGTGCTTGAATCCGTTCTGCGTGATTCTCTCTCTCTTTAGTGGCCTGACCTTTGAACCTGGAGAAAGTGCCTCATGATGGGAGGCAGCTTTCAAGTGAGAAGTGTGGTCTGGGGAAAACTTGATGTTGAGGATGTTGGTAGAGGTGAAAGAATCGGGATGAAATCGGTAATGCGTAGTAGAAGAAAGCGTAACGCATGATGATTTTTTTTTTTTTTAATGTGTTATCATTCGGAATACACCAGTGTGTGAAATAACTGAGTTTGACTAAACTAGTTCAAGGGTAGTGCCAGCCTGTGAATAGCTTGGCGCCTCTAGGCGTCAAGCTATTCTGTCACCACCCTTGAACTAAAGCCATTGGTCTATATCCTTATCCGTAAGCACTATAATGTAGCTCATATGGCAGTGTACAAGTTCAGTTGAAGCTTTTAGCTTCAGTATGAAATGGCCCGGTTAAGCTAACCGCTATGCGTCCTCGGCGGGTAACTATACAAACCTGTTACATTGATTTCCGGGCAAAAGTGCATGTTTCACCCACGGACTGACATTAATTAACACTTCAATGTGATATAGCCCCACAATAGCCATTATGTCATATCACCAGCTACTCAGTTTTGTTCGAGGAACTGGAGTCTAGAGCTATAAATAGCTCTTACCTCAGTTGACGTTTGGTGGAGTTGAGCGGCTCATACACTTCAGCGGTAAAACGGACACAAAATCAATCGTAGCCACTCGTTAGGAGGCATTATAACACCTGAGACAGATATATATATATATACTGACAATGTTGTAAATGCTCGTTGAGCGCTTTGGGCCTTAAAAATATACCTATAGTTATCAGACTCAATATCACTATACTACGTCTGGCCATTTAAGGTGAAAGTCAGAAAATGTATTTTTGTGAAAAGCGAGATTTTCAGTGTAATACAATGAAAATCTTGCATTTCACGAAAATTTAAATGTTTGCCCTTCGTCCACTTTTGTGAAAAGCAGCAACATCATTGGAATACTGTGATTGCCTGTTGGAGAACTTGTGCAGCGGGCTGGATGAATCCGCGGAATGTTTGAAGTCCGTTCAATCTTTAGCCTACTTCTGATATATGGATAAATTTTATTAGGAGAAAAAATGTAATGGTACATTTACAGATTTAAATCAGGCAATCTATCTTTGAGCTGCATATAGTTAATACCTTGACTGCTTAGAGACAGCCATACACGATCCGACTGCAAGAGACATAGATCCTCATGAGCCATCGCAGTTGCGGGGGCTAATAAGGATATGTGTCTTTTGCTGACACCATTTGAATCCATTTTCCACGGATTAACGCATACAAGACGTGCCGCCTCTGGAAACGCGGCTTCAAATTAATGGACTCTTTGACGTGGAAGTTACTAAGAATATGGAAAAAAAAAACAAAAAAAAAAAAAAACAACTTGCGTCCACTACAAATGCTGGGCTTAGACAGTAATTATTGTCATCAAGGAGGAATGACGATTCCACATTAACGACAACAACTTATTATATTAATAAATGGCATCCCTAAAACTACAGGCAAAGTTGCTGACAGTAATATTTTACGTTTGGAATAACTTTTTCTTTTCCACTACAGATGATGGCAGTTTAAGCGGTCCCGGACGTGCAGTTCTACGGCCGGTACGATTTTGTGGGAAAAAATGAAGATATGAATTATTGGGGGGAGATTAAATGCGGGTAAGGCCTGGCTGGTTTCGGAGGAAATGTGAATAAAAGTAAATAGTTATTAGTCAGCCCCTTACACTTACAAGAGGCATAGATTTTTATGATCCCCTGCAGGGGATCATGAGAATTCATGCCTCTTGTTAGCAAAAACCGGTCCCATTTATATGCATAGACTGAGGACATTTTCCCGGTATAAGTCTACAAGCGAAAAAGGAAATGTAAGTCAAAGACGAGAAGGGTGCATGCGATTGCGCAATGACGTGGTGAGAGAGAGAGAGAGAGAGAGAGAGAGAGAGAGAGAGAGAGAGAGAGAGAGAGAGAGAGAGAGAGAGAGAGAGAGAGAGAGAGAGAACCTTTTAGGAAATGAACGTGCCCTGTTTAAGTGCTGTATTGTTAGTTTGTAATTTTGATAAGTTGCTGGCCTCAGCAGGATTCAAGCGTCCCTACATCTGCATTGCTACACCTCTGCTTAGGCCCCTGCCCGTCACGCCAAACCTGCTACAGCGTAACCAGTATTAACCCTTTAGGTGTCGGTAGCGGCTTTAGTAGTCGCGATGATTCCTGCAGGAATCATCGCGACTACTAAAGCCGCTACCGGATTCTAAAGTGATAAGTGTTCAATGACATGAACTTCACAAAGATAGAGAAAGAGAATCAAAGAATCAATCGACAAGTTGCTACAACATAATTATCAATGAAAATATACATTATGACAGAAAAGGTATTAACACAGTCAAAGACAACGACAGTTTTCGTTCCTGACGTTAAAGAAAACAAGATGGGATGAACCATAACCCACAAAGTCCCTTCTATATGAGAGCTGTCCTCGCTGTCACTGGTCTCTACCTTTTGTATTTGGCCTGATTCTGATGTTGAATTATCTCCTATTGAAAAAGTCTCGCAGATCTGCCAAAGCGTCAGCGATTTCTATAAGGGGCGCAGGACATACGCGTCATTGATTTGTCAAACGTCATTTGTCATGACGTAAGTTTTAGTTTTTATGTAATTTTATATTTTACGTGATATGAGTTGGCAAAAATAGAACTTCACGGTACAATTTCAGTCTTGCTATAATTTGTGTGAAAGCAGGTTGACTTTATCTAGCTACATGATATATTAAGTACACGGGTCACCTGCATGCTCTTCTGAAAGCGAGTCGATGTGTGTGTGCGGTAGAGCGTGCGCGCGCGCTCCAAACGTCTTCAAGAGGCATAGATCCTCATGTGCCTGGAGGGCGCATGAGGATATATTTCTCCTGGAGATAGGCGCATGTTTGTGTGTGAGAGATAGAGAGAGCCGCGCGCGCGAGAGAGAGTGACATCATATTTAGAGTAATGTCAGTGTCTGCGTGGTGACGGAGTTGCCTCTTTTACGTCACTGCCACCGTCCGACTTTCTCTAAAAGTAAAGGTTTATTAGTGTTTTAATTCTTTTCTGAAATTTTTTTTATACTAAAGAAGTTGAAAGGGTACAAAGCTGGCTAACGAACTCATCCAATGTCTTTATCCAAACTACCTATATGCAAAAGTTCAAGTAAATATAACAAAAAATACAAACTCTAATCTGGGTCAACCGACTTCCTATAAAAGGTTGTTCATGTCTTAAATGAGACATTCAATTACAATATGATCGGAGGCTCTCTTAGCCACCCACTTAAGAAAGTATTGTCGCCAAGTTTCAAGCTTTTGTGTACAGAAATATCGGAGATTCTCTGGTTTACATACATACGCACACACATACATACGCACATACATACGCAGTTACGGCGCTTCGCGCCAAATGTAGGTTCAGCAGCGACTGAGGTTAGCGTAACTAGACATGACGTAATTTTTATCTTGTTACTTCTTTGTTAGAGCTTTAGCCTGCCCGCCTTTGACATCATGGACATGCTATTAAATTCGCCCCACCGCGACCCGTCCAATTTATAGAAGGGACTTAACACCGAGACCCTCGGTGGGACGCGCCCGGGGGCTGGCGGCCGGCTCCGGAGTCCATCTTTTCCGTATTTGGCCGTAGAGGAGGACACTCCTGGAAGGTCCACTCTGCGGGACAGGGGGTCTAGACAACCTAGGGGGGCGAGGTACCTTAGATGGCACTCCGACACCGCGTGACTCCCCGCTCGCCTGCGCACGGTACGGTCACCACCCATCAAAATAAATAGGGACCCCAGGGAGGTGTAGAATCCTTTGTCCATGCACTCCCTGAGGGCAACGGAGGGTACAACACCCCACTCCAGAGAAATACAGAAACGCTTATAGGGGGGGGTGGGGGGTGGGGTGGGGTGGGGGGGGGGGGGTTAGTAAAAATCAACCCCTTCAAACAATAAGGGAAATAGGGTGCGGGCCTTGGACGATAACAGGAACCTGACACCACAGACCTACAAGACGGGATTGCAAGTTTGCCCCTCAACGACCCATCCTCCCAAGGCGTGAACAGGCATGACGAAAGGATGAATACAAAAAGATGCGCGGACATAAGCGACGTCCAGACAGAACATATACCCCCCCCCCCCCTCCTCGGACGAAATCAGCGAGAGCTGGAAGTCCCTATCCTTAAAAATTAGCACTAGCATTAGTAGCAAAAAAATGGAAACAATAAAAAATAATTTAAGTGTGGGTAGGAAAGATGGAGGAATGAGAGAGAGAGAGAGAGAGAGAGAGAGAGAGAGAGAGAGAGAGAGAGAGAGAGAGAGAGAGAGAGAGAGAGAGAGAACAATGAACAATGAACAATGAACCTTTATTTTCCAACGGTAGAAGTTATTGGTAACAGGACCAGTTTTCAAACTTGCCGTTAAAGAGAGAGAGAGAGAGAGAGAGAGAGAGAGAGAGAGAGAGAGAGAGAGAGAGAGAGAGAGAGAGAGAGAGAGAGAGAGAGAGAGAGAGAGAGAGAGAGAGAGAGAGAGAGAGAGAGAGAAACAGACAAACAGACAGACAGACAGACAGAGATTTCGCCTCTGGAACTCAGTCTGAGGCTCACCTCAAAGGGGAAAGAAGTCTAGTTCCCACAGGGCGAGAACCCGGCAGGTTTAATCAACGGCACTCAGACGCATTAGTCAGGGGTAGACTACTATTCCTGCGGTCCTGCGCGAGTCGTTACATGCGCACGGTTAAATCCCGAGTCCGCAGATGCTAAGCCGCCTCTAAGCATGTAATGCTGGAAAAAACCCATCCAGAGCATTTAGCTTTATGCCTGGGTCCTCTGCTGATTAAAGCCTGGCCCACGGGGATGATTACCTCGCCGTTTTTATGTGAGAAATGGAGACGCAAGTTGGAGCGCCTCGACTCAATGTGTCATTGTTGAGGTCGCCGCCTTAACCCTTATCATTCGGAATACACCAGTGTGTAAAATAAGTTTGACTAAAATAGTTCAAGGGTGGTGCCAGAATAGCTTGGCGCCTAGAGGCGCCAAGCTATTCTGGCACCACCCTTGAACTAGCCATTGGTCTATATCGTTATCTGTAAGTACTATAATGTAGTGTGCATATGGCAGTGTACAAATTTGAAGCTTTTAGCCTCAGTATGATATGGGTTTAAGGGTGGAATTAACCGTTTCACTGCCGCGGAGAAAAAAAAATACTGAACACAATCCAACATGGATTTATAGTGTTGTCAGCAAGAGGCATAGATCCTCATGAGTCCCCGGAATTGTCGGAATTGTCGAGGTCACTTTAACTCTTTACTGCCGCTAAACCTGAACATAGCCCAACTAAAAGAGGCATGAATCCTTATGAGCCACAGCAGTTACAACTGAACTGAACTGAATAAACTTTCTTGTCCATTTAACTCATTGTACCCCAAGACCAAAACCCCCAAATTTTGCCGTTGTCCTCTGAAGACTGCATTGCAATGCAGGACACAGATTGACCACGATAGTTCAAGGGTGATGCCAGAATAGCTTGGCGCCCATAGGCGCCAAGCTATTCTGGCATCACCCTTGAACTATCATGGTCGATCCTTATTTTGCTGTGGTGTGTCTGGGGTAGAATGAGTTAAAGGTCGCGTTAACCCTTTCATTGCCACTGCGGAAAAAGAAAAAAAAACAAAACCTGAACACAGTCCAACTGCAAGAGGCATAGGTCTTCAAGAGCCCCCCGCGGCTGCGGAGGCTCATGAGGATCTATGCCTCTTGCTGACACCACTTTGCAAGCAAGTGCGTTGGGACAGATTGGATCGGCTTCGACTTCGCGGCATTAAAGATCGCTTTAACCCTCTCGCTGTCGTGGCAAAAAATACACCCAACAACAACACCTCAATACAATTCAACTGCAAGAGGTTGCGGAGGCTCATGAGGATCTATGCCTCTTGCTGACACCACTTTGCAACCATGCTTATGGAACGGCTTCAATTTAATATTTTATTTATTTATTTATTTATTTATTTGGGGGGGGGGGAGGGCGGAGGGGGGAGGACGGGGGTGGGGGGGTGGAGGGGGGGGGGTAGGGTGTGGGGGTGGCTGGTATTGAATAAACAATTAAACAATGAATTTAAGAAACACAATCTGCCTCCTTATGGCAGCGAAGTGTTTACAACTGGAAGTAGATCAAATTTACCAACAGAGAATCAGTTTTCAGACTTTCTGCAAGAGGGCAAGAGGCATAGATTCTCATGAGCTCCTGCGTGAAGCAGGGGCTCATGAGAATCTATGCCTCTTGCTCCATGAAATCGGCTTCAGCAATTACTCACGCTGGGAATGTTGTTTTGGTTTCAGCGCTAGGCAAAAACTTCAAAGCAGTAGATGATGTTTTTTTTTAGACATGTTGCAGATCGCGAAAAATGTATCCCCAAAAATAAAATAAAAATAAAAATTAAAAAAATCACAGCTGTGTGTGGGGTGGAGCTACACCCCGGCGGCTCGTCTTCCCAGGGGAAAGCAATCCGGATTTCCCACCGTGTCGCCAAAAAGTTTAAAAAAAAGAAAGACTTGTTATGCAGAATAAGACAACAAATCAGCGACTTTATACTTAGTTTAAGGCAGAATACCTTACTAAAGTTGATGTTAAACAAACAAACAAACAAACAAACAAACACCCCATCAACAGCAACAACAACAACAACAAAAAGCCCAATAAAAACCTAAATAAAAAAGAGCACTTCAGCTGTTCACTTTCGTGTGCAAAACTAGAACATACGAATTAAATTGCAAATTTTGTTATAAAATCACAACTTTTAAAATTCAGCACCGCTCCTCCCCTAAAAATATCTAAAGCACATTTGCATTTTAATTTGTTGAAAAATAAATCAGGTAATAACATTTCTTAAGAGGAAGAGAGCGTGAGAGAGAGAGAGAGAGAGAGAGAGAGAGAGAGAGAGAGAGAGAGAGAGAGAGAGAGAGAGAGAGAGAGAGAGGGGAGGGGGGGGGGGGGGAGGGGGAGAGAGATGATGATGAAACTTTATTTATCAACGGTAAAAGTTTTCACAGAAAACATGATTTTGTAAGTTTACCAACTTGCCGTTGCTACTAGCAACGAGAGAGAGAGAGAGAGAGAGAGAGAGAGAGAGAGAGAGAGAGAGAGAGAGAGAGAGAGAGAGAGAGAGAGAGAGAGAGAGAGAGAGAGAGAATAAATATCCCTTTCAACTGAAATTCTAGAATGCGCACGGTCAATTTTTGCGTTACCGATTTTCAGGGACATTACTTCAGCTAATCGAGAAAGACAGGTCTGATTTTATTTTTTTTTAATTTCTTAAAAATAAGGGCTTTTGATAACTTGCACGTGAACCGAGACCCAGGCTCAGTAATTTGGACTTGAGTAATGGCTTCATCTTTCTGGCGTTGAGTTTTAGCTGTATTTACATATCTATTTTCTCTCATTTTGTCTTTTCATTGTAATCACACTTAAACCCCTTTCCTGCCAATGTATGACATTTTGTTTCTGAAATCTGTGAGATTTCATGAACAGAAGCAAATGTCCAAAGAACATGGGCACAAAGTGGTCTCAGCAAGAGGCGTAGATCCTCATGAGCCCCCGCTGTCGCGGGGGCTCATGAGGATCTATGCCTCTTGCAGTTAGATCGCGTTCACGTTTTCTCGGCTGTTAAGGGGTTAACCCTACGGCCGCATATCCAAACTTATGTAGAGCCAAATTTTGGAGGCGTCACCCAACGCCTACGTGCTAGTTGCAGCATCGGGATCGACCATGATAATTCAAGGGCAGTGCCAGACTAGCTTGGCGCCATCAGGCGCCAAGCTAATCTGGCACTACCCTTGCATTCTCATGGTCGATCCAGTCTCCTGCTGCAGGGTGTTGGGGCTAAATGGGTTAACTTCATCCAAAATAAAATCTAAATTACAGCAGCAACAGTATATACAATCAGCAAGCACGAAGCCAACCGACGGCAGTGGCGCCACCTTGCGAAATCCGTAAAATGTCACCTGTTGGCACAAAGGGGATCATGTTAATGCTGGTAAGTATAATTTACAGCAAACGAAAGTTTAATCACACAAAAAGCACGCAATAGCGCCGTCTACATCACCGAAGGCTTCAACTCCAGGAAAGCCGATCATCAGGCAAAACCGTACCCGAACGCAGTCTGAACTGCATACCATGGATAAGAGAAGCAAGCATTACCACATTCGAGGCGTACCGCATCCGGATACGCGGCGTAACCCGCGTACCCGGATGCCGCACGTCTGTATTGTGTTAATAGATAGGGTATAAATAAACAAAACAAAAACAAACAACAAACAAAAATGCGACATCGTTGGAATAATAGGAAACACTTCATTGTTTCCGATGATTTCAATGACGCCACATTTCTTTTGCTCGTCAGTATGCATATATTAAAGGCAGTCACTCAGTGCTGAACGCACACAATAAGAATTGTATCCTATTTCTTGCGGGGAAAAAAAAAAAAGAAAACAAAGAAAAGAAAAAGAAAAGGCATAAGCCTAAGGTACATGACACTACGCACCCACACGGTGATTACTATTGGTTGCGCACAAAGAAAATGCCAACACAGAAATCCGAGGATAAAGAAATAAACACGGTTAGAAAGGTCAAGTAGAGTACATACATCGTGTTGTACTGACAAGTACAACACACTGTTTTGTACTCGTCCTTTCGCGTTCTTTCTTTGTTGGGAATTTATTTGCATTTAATTTACGTGCTTGGCAGTCATCATCTTTATCTAGTTCAACAGAGAGACATGCCAACTTGCAAAGAAGCATAAAAAATAACAATCTGATTTATCCACGTATGTTTCCGTGCCGAGAGGGCGAGTGATCCCCAAGGCCCGAAGCTGTGAGGAAATGTCAAAGATGCGCAGTGTGTTTCCAAAGATTCAAAGATTCAAACGTATTTCTTGTCACCCTTATCGGGATATGTAGGAAAATACATAACTGGAAAGACACAAACTAATGAAAAAATAATATTAATGGACCAAAAAGTACGAAACTCGACATAGAACGTCTAAGATCTAACTCCCACTCTGCATTGTGCATGTATACCGACGAACAAAAGAAATGCGACATTTTTTGAATCATCGGAAACACTAAATAGTTTTCCGATGACTCCAAAAATGTCGTCTTTCTTTTGCTCGTCAGTATATTACGAACACAACAAAAACATGTCTGCTAGTCCTAGACTCCAGAATCACATGTGTCTTAATCCCGCCTTCGGAATCAATAAGCTAATACTCTCTCTCTCTCTCTCTCTCTCTCTCTCTCTCTCTCTCTCTCTCTCTCTCTCTCTCTCTCTCTCTCTCTCTCTCTCTCGCTCGCTCTCTCCCCCCTCTCTCTCTCTGATTTTTGTTTGCGTTAAATATTTTTGCTTGTCTTCAGTATATTTCACGTGACAGTATGTTAGCAACGGCACGTTTGAAAAATGACGTATTTGTATCTGTCAAAACTTCTACCATGTGTAATAAAGCTTCATCATCATCATCATCATCATCTCTCTCTCTCTCTCTCTCTCTCTCTCTCTCTCTCTCTCTCTCTCTCTCTCTCTCTCTCTCTCTCTCTCTCTCTCTCTCTCTCTCTCTTTCTTATTCATTTATACACATTGAGATTATTTTTATTATTTTTTGGAATATTATTGCTACGTTTGTTCTGTTACCAACATGCCAAAATATAATGTAAAAACTGCCCCACAACGACCTGATGAGTTGAGAATTGGCCACCTCAACATTTACCATCTAGTTAATAAGGTGCCAGATTTGTCTGTGTTCTTGTCTGTGTGCCAACACATTTTCATGTTTTTCGTGTATCCGAGTCGAGGCTCAAAAGCACTATCAGGGATAACTCCATCTCAGTCCCAAACTTCTCAGTACTCCGCAGAGATGCTTCAAGTCCCCAGCACACTGGACTAGCAGTATATATATACATGATTCGATAATTAGTAACGTTAAACGACGACAGGACTTAGAGTCAGCCGAAGTTGAAAGTTTATGGGTCGAGGTGAAAACATCTAAATCCCCCACAGCCTTGATTGGCTTTATCTATAGAAATCCAGCAGCCAACTGGGACTGGTATGATGACTTCGTAGAAATGATGGATAAAGTTAATCAAAGTAAAGATAACATTGTTCTTCTGGGCGACTTTAACATTGACCTACTTAAGCCCAAAGGGCACCATGCTGCATGGGCATCAACAACAGCCTTATTCGGTTTAAAACAATTAGTTAAAAACCCCACTAGAACCACATCTACATCCTCAACCTTAATTGATCATATTTACGTTACAAATGACGATAAAATATCAAATGTGCAGGTTCCCTCCTTAGCTGTCAGCGATCATAACCCAATATGTTGTAACGTCTCCATGAAACTAGACAAGCAAAAAACTAAAAGACATAAAACTATAAAATATCGCTCCTTTAAACACTTTAATAAAGACGAATTTATGTGGGACCTGCACAATGCTCCGTTTACTGAGGTTTATGATCACCAATCTCCTGACAGTGCCTTTCGTGCTGGATGGATCTGTTTCTCAGTGTCATCAATAAACATGCGCCAATACGTGAAAAACGAGTTAAACATTCCACCATACCACCGTGGTTAACAGCGGATATCAAGCAGGCCATGTCATTTAGAGACAAACTGAAAAAAGAGCAAAAGTACGAAGAATACAAAAAAAACAACGCAATCGTGTCAAATATTTAGTTAGAGCGTCTAAGAAGTCTTTTTTCCAACAAATGATTCGAGACAAAAAGGACACGGCATCTGTTTGGAAAGCTCTGAACGTCATAACGAAGGGTAACTCAGCACCCGAAATCCCATCTCATATGTCAGCTGATATATTAAATAACCATTTCTTAACGACAGCCAAAATATTGGCATTGTCAGCTGCAAATAACAGTAAACCGTATGAAGTGCCGAGTTCTCTCAGAGAACACTTAAAAAAAAAAAACTATATCAAATACTTTCACCATCCCTGATATTACAGTTGCGGAAGTCGGCAGATATATTTCTAGCATGCCCAACAAAAAGTCTGCTGGCATTGAGGGTACTGATAATGAAAGCCTCAAAATCTCATTACCGTATACAGTAAAATCACTAACATATATTTTCAACCTCTGCATAAAGCAAAGTTCATTTCCAATAATTCTTAAAGAAGCAAAGGTAATCCCAATCCCTAAATCTAAAGATCTTGAAGATATTAATAATTATCGTCCAATCTCCCTTCTGTCAGCTTTGTCAAAACCCCTTGAAATGCACATTCAAAAACATCTCCTTGATTTTCTCGAAAAAGGTAAATTACTTAATATTCACCAGTCTGGTTTTAGACCAAAACATTCTTGTCAGTCAGCACTGACACATATTGTAGACAGCTGGCTGGAATCAATCAATAAAAGCCTGATGTCAGGAGCAGTTTTCTTAGACCTTAAAAAGGCGTTTGACCTTGTGGACCATGACATTCTCCTAAATAAGCTAACAGTTTATCACTTGGACGCAACCGCTATAGCATTCTTCCGATCATATCTCGAAGACAGAAAACAAATGGTGTACGCCCATGGAAGATACTCTAAGCAAGGAAATGTAAAATACGGTGCCCCCCAGGGGTCAATTTTGGGCCCTCTTCTATTCATACTATTTATTAATGATCTACCGTTGCATATCACTAATTCGGACGTTAATTGTAATCTATTTGCTGACGATACGAGTCTTCATGTTTCTGGTAAAAAAACGAAGGACGTTAGCCATAGTTTACAATGCAGTCTCAATGAGGTATCTGAATGGTGTAGACAGAACCATATGGTTCTTCACCCAGCAAAAACAAAAAGTATCTTAATCGCCACGCGGCAAAAACATCAACGCCGACTACAGCCATTATAATTACAATTAAACGCTGAACCTGTTGAACAAGTCACTGAGCGTAAATTCTTAGGAATACATGTTGATGAACAACTGTGCTGGGAGACCCATATAAATGCTGTTTGTAAGACCATTGCTAAAAACACTTTCTTATTGTTCCAGCTTAGACATGTAACGGATACAAATACCCGTAAATTGTTTTTTCATGCTCATATAAAGTCCCACGTTGATTATGTCTCCACAGTGTGGGACGGCTGCAGTGATGTCCACATGAAGAGGTTAAACTCCATATACAAAAGAGCTGTAAAAATGATAGATAGACGCCCCATCCCTACCACAGACAAATTTAGACATTTAAACATTCTCGGTCTGCGTCAGCAACTTACATTAAACAAATGCGTCTTTATGCATAAGATACTGAATAATATGACACCCCAGTATCTAATCACTAAATTTATATCTCACCAAGAACGTGAACGGACCTCAAGAAACAATACCTTACCCCTACCACTGCCAAGAATCGACCTTTTTAAAACTAGTATGTCATTCTCTGGTCCGTTTGCTTGGAATTCTATCCCTGCACATTTGAAAACTATTACCTCACCAGGAAGTTTTAAAACAAAACTTTTTGATTACCTGAGTCAAACTTAGTACTTTTTTCAGGTACTGTAATATTTCCTGGAGACGTGCCCCGCCCAGCGGAGCTGTGTCCGCAGCAGCAAAGCCTCGATGCTCACAGTTTCAGCCTGTTCAAGGACCTCGACGTTGGTGACATAGTCACTCCAGTGAATGCCCAGGATGGTGCGCAGGCAGCGCTGGTGGAAGCGTTCGAGGAGTCATAGTTGGCTGCGGTAGAGGGCCCAGGACTCGGAACCATACAGCAGGGTGGTGAGGACCACAGCTCTGTACACGCTGATCTTGGTGCCTGTTTTCAGCTGTTGATTGTGCCACACCCGCTTGAAAAGTCGCCCGAAAGCGCTGTTCGCTTTTGCCAGCCTGCTGTCAAGCTCCTTGTCCAGCTTGGCGTCCGACGTGATAATGCAGCCAAGGTAAGTAAACTGGTGCACTGACTTTAGTTCAGACTCACCAATGGTGATGTGAGGAGGGCGATACACTGTCTTGGGTGCCGGCTGATGGAGGACCTCTGTCTTTTTCAGACTGACCTCGAGTCCAAAGAGCTGGGCAGCATCTGCGAAGCAAGACGTGATGCGTTGCAGGGCTCTCTCTGTGTGTGCAACGTCTCCAGGATGGAGGATCATCGCCTACCAAAGATCACCCTGTTCGGCGAGCTTGCTACTGGACACCGTGACAGAGGGGCACCAAAGAAGAGATACAAAGACTGTCTCAAGAAGTCACTTAGTGCCTGCCAAATCGACCACCACCAGTGGTCTTCGCTTGCTGCGGACCGTGACACCTGGCGCTCCACCATTTACAAGGCAGCTGTCTCCTTTGAGGACTCTCACAGAGCTAGCCTTAAGGACAAGCGGCTCAGGAGAAAAAACAGAGATGCCGCAGCTCAGAACCCTGGCCATACCTTCCCCTGCAGCCACTGCGGTCGAACCTGCCTGTCTCGGATTGGCCTCCGCAGCCACGAACAAGCCTGCAGACGTCGTGGGCAACTCCTATAAAATCTTCGTTCGCGAAGTCAAGCCAAGTCACAATATTTCCTGTACCTCATGTATTTCATACAGATGGTTTTTATATGTGTGCGCGTGTGTGTGTGCTCGTGTTTGTTTGTGCGTGTGGGTGTGGGTGTATGTGTGAGCGGCGCGCGTGCGTGTGTGCATGTGTGTGTGATGAGGGTTATTATTTTTTTCTGTATATAATGATGCTATTGGGTTTTGTATGTAAATATATATTTTTATAGTTTTCTTTTTTATTTATTTTTTTATTATTATTATTTTTTATTTATCCTGTAGATGTTAGCAACGGCAAGTTTGTAAAATGACGATTTGTTTTTTGTCAAAACTTTTTACCGTTGAAAAATAAAGTTTCATCATCATCATCATCATCATCATCATCATCTCTCTCTCTCTCTCTCTCTCTCTCTCTCTCTCTCTCTCTCTCTCTCTCTCTCTCTCTCTCTCTCTCTCTCTCTCTCTCTCTCTCTCGTAATTCTTTTTCAAAGAGAAAATAATCTCTCTTTAATCTTACCCATGGGAGCCATCATTACGAAGCTTACACGAAGCTATAAAAATGCCTTGCTTTGCCCCGCGAAGGTTAACTAGTTATTTGGGTTTAACGCCGAGCAGGCAACTAAGGCCATCTCACGGCGGGCCCCGCGAAGGCAAAAGACATCAAGTCCACATATTTGTGAAAAGCCAGATTTTCATTGTATTACGATGAAAATCTCGCTTAATCACAAACATGCCCCCTACTGACTTTTTGCTTCACATTGCCTTGCTGTCCATGTACGATATTAGTGAGATGAACTTAACTCCTTAACTGCCGGGCCAAGTCGCTTCGTATCACAGATACAAGAGACATAAATCCTCATGAGTCCCCGCTGTCGCGGGGGCTCATGAGGATTTATGTCTCTTGTTAGTCCTGCGTTCTAAATATATATTTTTCATATCTCATTTACATCTGTTTCTTCCCGAGAATGTCGGTCAGCTTGCGGTGGTTTTAGACGTGATATTCGTGATCACCGGCAGCGAAAGGGTTATGATTTACTTGGGCGTAACATTGTTTCATGTCCATGTTGTTTACTCTTTCTTTGCCAGCACCATGCGTCGACTGTGATAGCTCAAGTACTGACATCACCTCATCAGTTTTGCAGTTAACAGCACCGGCTTGGCATCTTGTTCGTGTTTAAAAAAGCTCAGACACTAACCTCGAGGCACTAGCCTAACTTCAAACGGCACCATTCAGGCAAAAATCTCGAGATTAATCATGCGATAAATCATTCAGACACTAACCTCAAAATTAATAAGGTGATACGCTATTCCGGAACATACCTTGAGATTAATCATGTGATAAGCCATTCAAGCACTGAGCCAATAACTAAGCAGGTGATAAAAGCTATTCCGGCAGTTGCCTCAAGATTATAATCAGGCAATCAGTCATGCAGCCACACGCCCCAAGATTTCAATCATGTGATTAATCCAGACCAAAAAGGTGACTGCCAAGCGTGTAATATGCAAAGAAGTTGGGTACTTCTTTGCATAAAGCCACATTCCTTCTGCCATTGAAGATAAGTAGCGGCTAATCTCTATGTTTGTTTGTTTGTCTATTTTGACAAAGGGTATTTACCCGAAATATTAATAAATTGTGTTGTACCCGTCTTTTCTAAGCGTGTTTCTTTCTCCGTTGGGTACTTCTTTGCATAGCCACATTCCTTCTGCCATTGAAGATAAGTAGCGGCTAATCTCTATGTTTGTTTGTTTGTCCATTTTGACAAAGGGTATTTACCCGAAATATTAATAAATTGTGTTGTACCCGTCTTTTCTAAGCGTGTTTCTTTCTCCGTTGGGTACTTCTTTGCATAATAAATTGTGTTGTACCCGTCTTTTCTAAGCGTGTTTCTTTCTCCGTTGGGTACTTCTAATCATGTGATTAGCCATTTAGGTACTGACCTCAACACGATTATCCCCCTTGACTGCAGAGCGGCGGATAAGACGCGTAAGTTAAGCGTTTTTTTTTTTGGTTTTTTGTTTGCCGAACGGCATCGTCAGTAACAGTCAAAGAGTTATTCATGTGATCAGTCAACCAGGCATTGACCTAAAGATTAATCTAGTGACCACCCATTCAGGCGCTAACCACAAGACGCATCAGATACCCAAGCAGCCGTTCATCGCTAACGTCATTAGGTGATAAGACATTAACTGTAAACCTCACCGTTCGTCATGTACCCAGCCAGCCCTTACACACTACGACAAAATGTGGATCCACCATGATAGTTCAAGGGTGGTGCCAGGATAGCTTGGCGCCTCTAGGCGCCAAGCTATCCTGGCACCACCCTTAAACTATCATGGTCGAAATGTCTCCTAAACTGTAAAGCAGGACACATTTCATATTTCTTGGAAATGTTTACCCTACGGCTAATGTGCCATATCCTAATGTAAGACTTTTCTGTGGGTTTAGCTCTAAGGGTTTATTACAAGGACAAAGTATCCATAATATATTAATATAGCGATTCGAACCGGACGGTCAGTCGATTCTGGAGGTAAAAGAGATTACTCCGCCTTGATAAGTAGAACATTGAATTCAGGCGAACGGCGTGCATATTTATGAGTAGTTGCCCTAATTATGCCCAATTTGTGTGCCAACAGCTGTGTTAGTAGCCGGGCGCATCACGTTATTGAACTGTGATTGTCGTCAGAGTTTAATTGAATGCGTGCGTGTTTCACGTGAACGGGATCGTGTTGGGTTCGGCACGGATCGCTTTCAGCCAAAAGTAAACTGGGGAAACCCCCCACTAATAATATCTTCATTAACCCCTTTCAGTGCCAGCTGACGCAGGCTGTGTCTCTGCAAACTGCGTTAACTCATTCTACCCCAGACAACCACAGGAAGATAAGAATCGACCATGACAGTGCAAGGGTGATGCCAGAATAGCTTGGCGCCTATGGGCGCCATGCTATTCTGACATCACCCTTGAACTATCATGGTCGATCTGTGTCCTGCACTTCAATGCAGTCTTTAGGGGACAACGGCAAAATTTGGAGATTTCGGTGTTGGGGTAGAATGAGTTAATTTAACATGGACTGATCTCTATACTTTTGTTTGTTTGTCCATTTTGAAAAAATGGTCTTTACCCGAAATATCAATATGTTGTAACTGTCTTTTCTAAGCGTGTTTCTTTCTCCATTGGGCTTCTCTCAGGAAAATGGATTCAAAGTGGTGTCACCAAGAGGTATAGATCCTCATGAGCCCCCGCAACTGCGGGGGCTCATGAGGATCTATACCTCTTGCAGTTGGGTGGTATTCAAATTTTCTCGGCATTTAAAGAGTTACCACGACGAAGATTTTCCCTTTCCTCAGGTCAGTTGGTTTAACTCGTTCGAGACATGCCGCCTCCGGATACGCGGCATAAGATGCGTATCCGGAGGCTGCACATCTCGAATGAGTTAAATGTTAAAATCACGGAACCACCCAACAAACAAACTGCACATTTCACCCCAACTGCAAGAACTCTTTAAAAAAAAAAAAAATTAATATTATTATT
>BTPG01000001.1:198514252-198706752 GCA_036245525.1 Semisulcospira habei
CTCTCTCTCTCTCTCTCTCTCTCTCTCTCTCTCTCTCTCTCTCTCTCTCTCTCTCTCTCTCTCTCTCACGGAACAGCTTTGAATATGGCTGACAGGCTTTTTTCAGAAATCCAATGTGACAGAGTGCCAGTATAATCTGAGTCTATACGAGCCACGGTATCCTTTAACTCATTCAAGGCGCCCCTCATCAATAGCTGCGAATGTGTCATATAGCGATGCAAAGCCACACGACACTTTCGCAGATATTGATGCGAGTCCCCTTGAACGAGTTAAAACAAAAGGTAGCTGGAGATGCATAGGCCTTTAACTCATTCGAGACGTGCTGCCTCCGGATACGTGGCATAAGCCGCGTATCCGGAGGCGGCACGTCTGGAATGAGTTTAAGCGGAAAGCTGTTTAGTGCGGCCTGTCGTCCCTCAACCAACCGCAACTGCGCAGCCGACAAATTTGACGGAGAAAACACCAGAACGCCTGTCCTAAAAATGTGATCAATCGAAGACTAAGAGCATTTTGTTTTGACAGCTTTCTGCCCTGAGTAGCTGCGTGTGACACGCTAGACTATTGTACACACACAGTGCAGGCAAATCAAATATTGCCAATTTTTGAAGACACGCCGTGCTAAATAAACAAACGCTTGCAGTTGCACGTTCAATCTGACAAATGTGTGCAGGTGTGTGTATTTGGATATTACAACGTAAAGCTGTACGGTTCAAAATCACAGACCAAGACACTAATAGGAGTGTGAAGAGGATGGTGAGGGGGAGAAGGTGGGAGATGGGGGGGGGGGGGGGGGCGTGGTGGTAGGGGGGAACGAGGTTAACCCTTACGTTGCCAGTGGTCGAAGGTTCTTGGCATTTTCTTTCGAAAGTTTTTTTTGCAGCTGGACACACACATATTGTTTCTGGAAATTAATCTTTGTTCATCGATCGACCAAGAGTCACAACCGTCCATGAAACATGGAGGCAATTTGATTTCAACAAGAGACATAGATCCTCATGAGCCCCCGCGACTGCGGGGGCTCATGAGGATATATGTCTCTTGCAGTTGGATAAAAATAATCCCACGCGTCCAAGGAACGCAGATATGTAGGGTCGGCCAGATGAATAGATCCTCATGAACCCCTCGCAACTTCGGGAGCTCATGATGATCCACTCCTCTTGCATTTAGGTCGTGTTTAGCTTTCTCAACATTGTCCCCGATCACCTCGGTGCCAGTGGGATATAAAATTGAAACTCTCAACATAGCTGGGGTTAACGCTGGGAGAGGAACTGAGAAAGGCATGCGAACATTGACTGGGATCAAATGCATTGGTACAGATATTCTAAGACGGTAAGGATCTACTTAACCCTTTGGCTGTCGGTAGCCTTTCTTGACGCGATGATTCCTGCACGAATCATCGAGATAAAAAGCTATACCTACACCCAAAAGGTCAATTTGAAAACAATTGGGTTTTTTTGTGTGCGGGGGAAATTAGGAAGCTTGAGAACGGAAGACGGGAAAAGGATTGATTGAGGAAAAGATGGAGGAAGATGTGGAAAAGTGAAAGAAATACCCAGAAAAGAAGGAGACACGCTTAGGAATGACAAGCGCACCATTTATTTTTAATGAGACAAAAAGACATGCACGCAATTCATTATTAACGCGTTCAGCCCTGACGCACTCCAGCAGGAGATGGATCGACCATGATAATCTGGCACTGCCCTTGAATTATCATGGTCGATCCATCTCCTGCAACCAGTGCATGGTCATTAGATGACGCCTCCAAAATTTGGGAAATAAGGCCGTCGGGCTGAATGAGTTAATGAGATGTCTGTGAAAACCTGTTTTGTTTGTCATTTCTAAGTGAAACACGCTTAGAAAGGACATGCACGACACAGTTGATTAATAAAATGTGTTGTACTTGTCCTTTCGAAGCGTGTTTTACTCTTTGTTGTGTATTCATTTGCAGTTTACAGGCCCGGGCAGTCATCTTTTCAGACTGGATTTTGTAAAATTATGAGTAGGGCAGTGCCCTCTTTGATGACTGTCCACAAAGAGGAAGGATGTTCACTTTTGTAAACTGTTTTGTGCTACTTCTTTCAAAACGTGCTTCCTTCTTTCTTGGTTATTTACTTGTATTTTACTCGTTATGCAATCTTTTTTTTTGGAGGGGTGGGGGGTGGGGGGTGGGGGTGGGAGTGGGCGGTTGGGGTGGGGTGGGGGTGGGGGGTGGGGTGTGGACTTAAATAGGCACTAACCTTTCCAAGTCTAGCAGACATCAGGCACTAACCTCAAAGATTCATCAGGCGATAAACCATCCAGACATGTACACTAACCTAAAAATTAAACACACAGTTGGCAAGTCAGGCACCTATCTCAACATTTTTCAAGTGATGAGCCATTCACGCCGCACTACCCTCAAGTTTAACGTATGGTTCGTCATTCAGGATATAACCTAGAGATTAATCAGATGGGCAGCCATGCGGGAACTAATTTCATGATTGGTTACTCGAATTTACTCGTCTGCAAGAGACATACATCCTCATGAGCCCCCGCAGTCGCGGGGGCTCATGAGGATTTATGTCTCTTGTTAGTCCTGTGTTCTTTGTGGCTACCTTGAGTCTCATTTCATTTGTGTTCTTCACGCGGATGTCGCTCAGTGCGCTGTGGTTTCATACGCGAAATCCGTGATCGCTGGCAGTAAATGGGTTAATAGGGTGATTAACCATTCAGGCAGGAACTTAGATAGAGGACTCGTCGTAACCCAGCACAACCTGGTGTTATCAAGGTAGTGTCCAATGTCGCGATGCGATCGACCCTTCCATCAGAGTGACGCATGTTGCAATGGGTGGACGTGACACTGTGGCAATTGTCCCAAAGTTCGCGGGCGCTCTTTGCAATCTCCGCGCGCTGTATGGCCAATTTTCTTTTGGGACGTCACTAAAAGATCATGAGTCTCCGCGAGCTTGATGTCAATAGACGATTTCGGAAATCAGAGGCAGATACACAAATGCACGTCTGTTGACACAAAAAAGTGGCTTAAAAGCCCGGAGAAACATGCGCATGTTGTCCGGGCTTTTAATCCACTATTTTCGAGGAAACACTATAAGTTATTGGTAGCAAGTGTTTGGTACACGGACGGGCCCTTGTAGGTCTGAGGGAGGTCAGAGGAACCATTGTACCCCAAAGGCCTTCAGGGTACAATGGTTCCTTTGACCTCCCTCAGGCCTACAAGGGTCCGTGCAGCAAGCCCCTGCTACCAATAACGTATTTATTTTCATTCCTCTAATATTTTCGTTAAAAAAAAAACAACAACCTGGATCACGCCAGACATCATTGACGTCAAAGTAATATACATTTATACATAACAGACTTATGTCGTAATATTAAATATTTCACGACGTTGCCATCTCCAGTAGTTTGCTTGTTGTTTCGGACAACACTAAGTAACTTTTACATTAGAACGTTTTGGTGATCTTTTATAGAACAAAACTCGCATCCAAGATGCGTCACAAAGAGGGCTACAAGGGTTTTTATATCCCGGTCACATGGTACAGTTTGCACTAAAGAGACTGGTCGTGTGACGTAGGGATGAAAACAAATGCCGTTGTAACCTGCATCTACCTAAACCGTTGTATAAATAATTTTATACCACTTGCTTCCTTCAAATTACTATTTTTGGGGTGAAAGCAGATTTCAAAGTTTACGCGGTCATTTGCTTCGGACAAGAAACATCATAACTGCCGAGTGTGCTTATGTAGCAAACAAATAAATACAGAGTCTTACACGTGAGTCTTTGGCAAAGAACATGACGTCATTTACTTGTAATTTGACGTGGATATTTAGTATGTCAGACACATGTTCCTACATGCTGACGTAATAGCGCAATACATGATGCCAGAGTGCCAGTCGTCACTTTGAAATGGCGTCATTGCACGTGAGCATAAAGTAGGTCAAGTTTTAATATTGCGTGTGCCCCTACCTTTTTTTTCTTATATATTTTTTTTGGACCAGATTTTCTACAAAACAATAATGTTCACACGTTTCTGTTCACGCACCAGGGTTGTATCACACACGTGTGTGACACAGCTTTTCCGCTCAAAGGCAGCAAAGAAGGAGGTGTGTAAGAAAGGTTTCTCCTCTACAGTGACTAGTGTTCAAATAAGAAATAAACATATTTCTGTAAAAAAAAAACCCACTAAAAAAGCCACCACCTAATTGTTCATCACAAGAGTCAGAGAACGACACTAAAACGTGTAGTCGACTATAAATAAGATTGGTGATGTTATATATTTATTACTGCCCACACGTTTCTAGGTCATGGTCGCTAGGGGTAAAAAATCGTTGTTAGGTAAATCGCAAATTGTTTCTTCACCCCTGAAAATGCCCTGCGAGTGATATACTCGCAAGCAAAAGAAATGCGACATTTTTGGAACCATCGGAAACACTCGAGTTTTTTTCCGATGATTCCAAAAATGTCGCTTTTTTGTGCTCATCAGTATATGAAGACCATTGTAACATTTAGTTTGCGGGATCCACAAGCTTTGTAACATTTTGTCACAACGCTCACGGAGACTTCAGGGAGTCTCGAAGATCTGTGTTACAATTGTTACGTTGTCTTAAAGCGCGTTACAAAAGAGTCAGTCTTTCGTTGCCTCCAAGCCTAATTAATCACTCATTTGTCCAAGTGCGCACAGCTATTCTTCCGGTTACATTTAGCGGATCCCGAGGCCTATGTGTGTGTGCCGGTCAGTAATTTTGGACCTTACGGCCTCCAGGCCGTAAGGTCCAAAATCCCAGGCCAGCACAAGAACCACAGGGCCCAAAATTCCAGACAAAGACCTGGAATAAATGACTCGCATCCATTATGACGATTTCCATGCGCGTCCGCTCCGACAGCAAGATTATCGATCAACGCAACCAGATAATTAAACCACGTAATTACATTCGGAATTATCCATGGTTATGCAAGAAAGCATGACGCTTAGTTGTCCAACTCACCAGTGTGGACACTATGGATATCGTGAAGGAAACACATACATACAATTACGTGCTGACCTGTAATTTAGAACTTCTATGACCTCGGGCCCTTAGTCTTATAATCACAGACCAGCAAAAGTATTTCATCTAATGTGCATAGTGATCAGATCAATAGGAAATTAATGTTCATCCAAATGAATGAATGAATGAATGAATTAATGAATGAATGAATGAATGAATAAATAAATAAATATGTAATACAAAAATAAATAAATAAATAAACAAATATGGAAACATGCAATGAAGGAAACACCCCCGATGGCCATGGTCTAAAATTTGGGTCAACATGTCTGAGTGTTGTTGATTAACTCTTGTTCGTTTCTTGAAATAAATAAATAAATAAATACATAAATAAATAAATAAATAAATAAATAAATAAATAAATAAATAAATAAAAAATAAATAGGGTGCGCCGCACTGCTGTACGTTTCGACGGGCCATCCCCGAGGAATGCAGCCTAACCTCCCAATAGTGGGACAAGAAAGTTAAAGAAAGACTGCACATTTTAAGCGCCAGCACTTATTCGAAAAGCGTACTACAACATCAGCGCGCTAACGATAAAGTAACAGGCAGTAATTGCCGCCTGACCGGCATCCAGCGATCGCCATCTGCTGTCGTGTCTGTCTGGCGCGTTCTTTCCTTCATTCAGCCGTGATTGCGTCCCACGATTTCAGCAGAGGCCTGAGCCATGAAAGTCCAAGGGTCATGCCTCGAGGCGCCAAGCTATTCTCGCACCACAGTTGAACTATCATAGTCGATTTATCTCCTGAAACGTAAAAGTCATGCACAGGCGACATCTCCAAGATCTGGGGAAATTCGTCCTTAGGTTTAAATGTGTCAATAAAACGGTTCAAACATTGTGCTCTACACTTTGCAAAAATCCAGAGAAGAACCAAACGCTTTTACACGCTTGGCAGTCACCTTTTGTGTTCAGGATTTTCATAATTCAGACAAAAAAAAAAAAGGATGACTGCCAAGCTTGTAAACTGCACAAAACATCGATCTTTGTTGGGATAGACAGCCATAACTGAACGAGTAACTATAAAGGTCCTCGGGCTGACGTCGACCGGACAGCCTTCCGCCCTCTGAACTCTACCCAGGACCGCCCGCTATAGCCAAGACTCGGCCCAAAGATCCGACTGATCAAATATTATTTAGGTTATGTTTAAGCCGACTAACTGCCAACAATGAACAAGAACAAAGTCACAGAGGATGACCCGTGTGTACCAGAAGCGTAGACAACACTTCGAACATCTCCAAGAGGCAAAGATCCTCATGAGCCCTTCGGGCTCATGAGGATCTTTGCCTCTTGGAGATGTTTGGAGTGTTGTCTAATGCTGGTTATCCACCCGTGACATTGCTCTCGTTCGTTGCTGGCAGTCAGTCGGCGTAAACGTAACCTCACTATTTCTACTACTACTGCTACTACTACTACTACTACTGTTAGTAGTAGAAGTAATAGTAGTAGTGCATTACACTTCGCTTATAACATGTATAAAGCTATGCATGTAACAATATGCAACAAGTAATTTATATCAAGATTAGCATAGATGTCTGTATTAGTATAGTTGTCAGTATTAGTATAGTTGTCAGTATTAGCACTGTTGTCATGACGTCAATATTAGTATAGTTCTTAATTCAGAGTGCATGGGTACCTGTGTGTCTGGGTGTATGTGTACGCGTATGTCCGTCTTATCCATTTTTACTTCAGTTGACATATTAATACGCTCCCGTCCAAACTGGAACTGCCCCTTCGTGGGACAAATAAAGTTTTTTGACCTGACTGCTGAAATAACACCTTTTCAAAGTAATCACAACACTATTACTGCGTGAATTGCTTCGCTTATGACTGCAGATATAACAACCAAGTTGATGGGTCCCGTAACGTTTTGTTATTTACTGTATTATTATATTTGACGCCGTGGTAACTGCAAAGGCTGTCTCTGCAGTTGAAAGCAGAGAGAGAATAGACAGGACCGAATGCTTTGCGTGCATTGTGTAGGATCGACGACGTGTGTTGGAAGAAGGTGATGCGTCGCCAACCTCTAGCGTCAACCCATGGGGACGCATTCTACATCGCACATGCGTCGCCATACATTGTCGCCAAAGGTCGACGATCTCTTTCCATCATTTTGTTCCTTGGGCAGCGCCATTGACACGCCATAACAGAGGAACTGAATAAAGTCGTTGTTAATGAATGAAAGAATACATGAATGAATGAGTGGATGGTGGAAGAATGAATGAATAAATGAATGAAAGATTGAATGAATGAATGAATGAATGAATGAAGGAAGGAAGGAAATAATGAATAAAAAAAGGATAGAAAGAAAGCAAAAAAGAAAGAAAAGAAGATAGAATCAATGCATAAATGAATCAATGAATCTTTATTTTACAAAGGTGAAGATATCAATACAGTCAGTGACAACGTCGTTTTTAAGCCCCTTCTATTTATAGAAGGGACTTTTTAGGACGGGTCGCGGTGGGGCGAATTTAATAGCATGTCCATGATGTCAAAGGCGGGCAGGCTAAACTTCTAACAATTGAAGTAACAAGATAAAAATTACGTCATGTCTAGTTACGCTAACCTCGCTGCTGAACGTACATTTGGCGCGAAGCGCCGTATGTGCGTATGTATGTATGTATGTGCGTATGTATGTGTTTGCGTATGTATTTAAACAAGAGAATCTCCGATATTTTGGTACACACAAGCTTGAAACTTGGAGAAATACTTTCTTAATTGAGTGGCTAAGAGAGCCTCCGAGCATATTGTAATTGAATGTCTCATTGAAGACATAAACAACCGTTTATAGGAAGTCGGTTGACCCAGATTAGAGTCCGTATTTTTTGTCCTATTTACTTGAACATTTGCATATAGCTAGTTTGGCGAAATATATTCTCTGTGTTCATTAGCTAACTTTGTATCCTTTCAACTTCTTTAGTAAAAATTAATTCTTTTCAGAAAAGAATTAAAACACTAAAAAATCATTACTTCTAGAGAAAGTCAGACAGTGGCAGTGACGTAAAAGAGGCAACTCCGTCACCACGCAGATACTGACATAATACTCTAAATATGACGTCAATCTCTCTCTCTCTCTCTCTCTCTCTCTCTCTCTCTCTCTCTCTCTTGAGTTGCCTAATAGCTTTATCCTGAATAAATACAGATTCATCATCATCTCTCTCTCAAACATGGCGCGCATCTCCATGAGGAATAGACCCTCATGCGCCCTTCAGGCACATGAGGATCTATGCTTCTTGGAGATGTTTGGAGCGCGCGCGCATGCACCCACTAACACGCACTCACATCGACGCGCTTTCAGAAGAGCATGCAGATGACCCGTATCCTTAGTATATCATGTAGTCAGGTAAAGTCAACCTGCTTTGACACAAATTATAGCAAGACTGAAATTGTACCGTGAAGTTCTAGTTTTGTCACCATTTTCTCAAACCTATGGAGCGAAAGTGAAACTCATATCACGTAAAATATAAAATTACGTAAAAACTAAAACTTACGTCATGACAAATGACGTTTGACAAATCAATGACACCTATGTCCTGCGCCCCTAACAGAACTCACTGACGCATTGGCAGATCTGCGAGACTTTTTCAATAGGAGATAATTCAACATCAGAATCAGATTGATTTATTGTACATTGCTTAACGTCCCGACAGCAACAAGACTTTCTTATGACGTGCCTGCACTGCTTGTGAAAAAAACCAAACTAAACAGAACATTGAATGTATGTCGCCAGCTGGTCTAATACGTTAAATAATCCTACGCCATGGGGCCTAAATAAAGTTAAGACCATTTAGCAACACACATCCAATATCAATAGCTACAGGCAGTGCAGACAGTAGGGAGAGTTAAAAAAAAAGGAAAATACAGGTGAATGGACCAAGGGTAGACAAAAACACATGCCCCAGAATAGAGGGGAATAACCCACCCTGTGGGACTGACCAGGGTGACCCTGGGAACTAAAAAACAGTTAACCCCACCCAAGTCCCCAAGGGCAGACCCGGGTGGGGGTAACATCAGAAGCAGGTCAAAGACAAAAGGTAGAGACCATTGACAGCGAGGACAGCTCTCATATAGAAGTGACTTTGTGGGTTATGGTTAATCCCATCTTGTTAATATCTGCCGTTGACACAGCTACAACTAAATAAGTACAAAATATGAATAAAGAGAGAAATGAAAGCACAGTAATACAAAATATATAGTCTACTAAACACAAACGCACGCATGCATGCGCGCACGCACGCACACGCGCACGCGCGCACACACACACACACACACACACACACACACACACACACACACACACACACACAAGCACATACAAATGATTGCTAGAATATACTCATGCTTTCATGTGTCTGTGTATAGAGATATTATTAGGAGATAGATAGATAGATGGATGGATGGATGGATGGATGGATGGATGGATGGATGGATGGACGGACGGACGGACTAACGGACAGACAGACAGACAGACAATTAGATAGATAGATAGATAGATAGATAGATAGATAGATAGATAGATAGATAGATAGATAGATAGATAGATAGATAGATAGATAGATAGATAGATAGATAGATAGATAGATAGATAGATAGATAGACAGATAGGCAGGCAGAAAGAAAGAAAGAAAGAAAGAAAGAAAGAAAAAAAGAAAGAAAGAAAAAAAGAAAGAAAGAAAGAAAGAAAGAAAGAAAGAATTGGTATATCTGGTAAATGTGTGTAAAGATCAGGCGATATCTGATGAAAAAGCACTCATACTACTTGCATAACACTCACCTGAAGAAACACATAAGTCGGGGAGATTGACGCTAAAAGGTAGGAAAGGGGCCCTATTTAGCGCAACTTTAACCCTTATCATTCGGAATACACCGGTGTGTGAAATAAGTTTGACTAAGCTAGTTCAAGGGTAGTGCCTCTAGGCGCCAAGCTATTCTGGCACCACCCTTGAACTAAAGCCATTTGTCTATATCCTTATCTGTAAGTAATATAATGTAGCTTGCATATGGCAGTGTACAGATTTGAAACTTTTAGCATTAGTATGATATGTTTTAAGTGACGCCCGCACGTTGACAGCAGACCCAGTATCACGTGCCCTTTCAGAAAGCTCTACTGCCCTACAACGGCAAAAGAAACTATGCCTATGTTGTGAAAAGCGAGATTTTTAAGTTGTCATGGAACCCCCAGGGAAAGAGGAAAAGAGGCAGGCCGAGAAACACTTGGCGTCGAGACCTCCAAGCAGACATCAAGAGACTAGGAACCACCTGGAGTAAAATCGAAGAAGAAGCACAGGACAGGAGTCGTTGGAGGTCTCTCGTCGACGGCCTATACCCTGGCAGGGGTGACAGGCGCAAGTAAGTAACATTGAAAATCTCGCTTTTCTGAAAAATGGACATACTATAACGACAAGCAGAAGGAGTGCGACAGCTTTAATTCCAAAAATGTCGCATTTCTTTTGCTCGTCAATATAGATTTTTTTCACTGAAGGGCAGACTAAGAACCATTCTGAAGCGTGTTCAAGCGACTGGTGCACCATTATACGGTTCCTAATAATTGTCTTTACACAACCGCGGGCATAATCCAGTATGTTCTCTACAATGTCCGTGCTTATTTTTGGTGGTTAATTTCCTTTGGTCAGTTGGTGTTTCCCCCAGATGCACAATGGACATTTGTTCTGATTTGTATGGATGGCCCGTATTGCCTCCTACTTGTATTGGTTCAAACTGCAGCCGTGAGAGAGAGAGAGAGAGAGAGAGAGAGAGAGAGAGAGAGAGAGAGAGAGAGAGAGAGAGAGAGAGAGAGAGAGAGAGAGAGAGAGAGAGAGAGAGAGAGAGAGAGAGAGAGAGAGAGTGAGTGAGAGTGAGATAGAGAAAGAGAGAGAGAGAGAGATTGATTGATTGATTGTACATTGCTTAACGTCCCGACAGCAACAAGGCTTTCTCAGGACGTGCCTGCACTGCTTGTGAAAAAAAAAAAATAAACAGAAAATTGAATGTATGTCGCCAGCCGGTCAAATACGTTACATAAACCTACAACATGGGGCCTAAATAAAGCTAAGACCATTTAGCAGCACACATCCAATATCAAGAGCTACAGGCAGTGCAGACAGTAGGGAGAGTTTTAAAAAGGCAAATACAGGTGAATGGACAAAGGGTAGACAGAAACACATGCCCCAGAATAGAGAGAAAAACCCACCCTGTGGGGCTGACCAGGGTGACCCTGGGAACTAAAAAATACCTAACCCCACCCAAGTCCCCCAAGGCAGACCCGGGTGGGGTAGAGAGAGAGAGAGAGAGAGAGAGAGAGAGAGAGAGAGAGAGAGAGAGAGAGAGAGAGAGAGAGAGAGAGAGAGAGAGAGAGAGAGAGAGAGAGAGAGAGAGAGAGAGAGAGAAATGAAATGAAATGAAATGAAATGAAATGAAACTTTATTTGAAATGAAACTTTATTTCTCAACGGATAAAGTAATTAGCACGTGTGCCATTTTTCATACTTGCCGTTGCTACTCTACAAACACAGGATAATAATTGTAATACTAATAGTACCAAATTACACAAAGAAAAATTAGAAAACATTAAACATGAAGAGACATTAAACAAAATTCATTCATTCATTCGGTCATACAAAAAACAAACGAAAAATAAAAAGTACACGCAACGCGCGCACACTGACACATACACGCTCGCGCGCACACACAGACACGCGCTAATGATAACTTGACCTATATACGAAGCAAATCATTTGGATCATAGTGAAAATTCACTTCAGACAGCAAAATTATTTGGATTATAATAGAAAGTTGAATTATGTAATTAGGCGATTATTATTAGTATGGACAAACCATACGGCAGCATGCACTGATTATACGATAAGCACATGTTTGATACGAATACTTGTGGTAGATTATGTATCAGCAGACAAGTACTTGAGGAGGCATTCCTTGAAAGAGGAGAGGGAGCTAGCGTGTGTTATACATGTTGGCAGTGTGTTCCAGAAAGATGCGCCTGAGAAAGATACACTGGTTTTAAATAGATCTATCCTGGGGCGAGGTGTAATAAAGTTTCGTCTTGAAGTAGAATAACCTGAACTTGCCTTGGTAAAGAGCTTACAAAGATATTTTGGGTGAATCTCATTCCAGATTTTATACATAACCACACCCTTGTTTAAGAGGTGATGCTTGCTAAGAGGTAGCATTTTCAGTTTTTCAAGTCTTTCATCAGTTTTTAGGGCTGAATCAGGCAGGATATGTTTCGCTGCTCTCCAATGCAGGGAGTTAAGCCTCTTTAAGTGTATGTCACCGCTGCCATCCCATATCGTGGACGCATAATCGATGTGGGATTTGACATGCGCATTGTAAAATAACTTGCGGGCATCAACATCGATAAAGTACTTCAACTTTGAAAGCATAAAAACATTTCTAGCAACAGTTTTACATACAGCATTTATGTGTGATTGCCACTTCATCTGGTCATCAACAATTACACCAAGTAATCGGTGTTCCGTGACCTGATTAACGATGTCATTATGGATAGTCAGGCTGAGTGTAAGCGGCTTGAGCTGGTGCTTCTGACGGGTTGCTATCGTCATGCATTCCGTTTTGGAAGGATTTAAAATCATTTCATTGTTTGCGCACCAAGTGGAAATTTCGCTCAAACCCTGCTGCAAACGGCCATTTAAAGAATCAATACTCTTGTCCGGGGTGTGAATTGTGGCGTCATCAGCGAATAAATCACATGAAATTTTGTCGCTAGTCAAATGTAGCGGTAGGTCATTTATAAAGAGGCAAAACAGAAGAGGCCCTAGGACTGAACCCTGGGGAACTCCCCGTGTTACTAATCCGCTTGAGGAGTATGATCCATTGACCATGACGCGCTGCTGTCTGTCGCTAAGATATGAGGCAAAAAGTGGAGTTGTGCCATGGTGGTAAAGAGATTTCTGGCTGTAGTTAATTGAGGAAGAAATGCATTTATTGCCAAACGAACTACCGAAGTACACATTTAGCTTGGAAAGTAGAAGTTTATGGTCCACAAGATCAAAGGCTTTTCGTAAGTCAATAAATACAGCGCCGGTAAATTCGCCCTGATTTATTGAGCGTAGCCACACATCAGTTAGACGTGCTAGGGCCGTGTGACAGCTGTGCTTTGGTCTGAATCCCGACTGAAGGGGGTGGATTAATGTATGATTTTCTAAATATTCCAAGAGATGTTTATGGATATGCCGTTCAAGTGGTTTACTAAGGATGGACAATAGTGAGATGGGGCGATAGTTATTAACATCAGTCATATCTCTTGTTTTCGGGAGGGGTATAACCTTGGCTTTTTTAAGTTCTTTTGGGAAAATATCGTTTGAATGCACAAATTATAAATATAGGTTATTGTTTCAATAACATAAGGAATAGCTAATTTAAGTATTTTGGGGCTGATTTCATCTGGCCCGGACGATTTCTTATTCTTCATTGAACTAATTGTCCTACCGACTTCGTGCACTGCCAGTGGTGGAATCACGAAAGGATCAGATCCTGCGGTTCGCGTTCTACAAAAGTCAACTAGTCTGTCTGAGCAAGAGTAGGGCCGAGAACTTGCTTCTGAAGGGACAAGAGACTCGGCAACTGAGAGGAAATGGTCGTTAAACATGTCTGCAGTCAGATCAGAAGGGATTAAAGGAGATTTATTACACTTGCCTCCAGTCACTACGGCCATAGCGCGCCAGAGCGTGGACATGTCTTTGTCTTGTTTAATCAAGCGATCAATGAAAGATTTTTTAGCCTGTCGCACAAGAGATTTTACGCGATTGCGCTCACGCTTAAATTCAGTGAAGCACTTCTGCTGTCTCAGATCATCTCTCACCCTCATGGCTTGAATGATGTATTGAGTAAGCCATGGCGGGAGTGATGCGTGTTTGACGCGTCTCCTCCGCAGGGGCGCATGTTTATTTAAGATCTTAAGAAAGATGGTATACCAAACAGACAGAGCGCTGTCAGGGTCAGATGTACTAAATACTTCATCAAAAGGTGCGCTGTTAAGATCAAACAGAAACTCGCTTTCATTAAAACTTTTAAAGGAGCGATAGGTGATATACGTATGGCATCCTTTCTTTGCTTTAGGGAGTTTAGTAGACCACGAACAGCGGATGGGAAAATGGTCGCTGATACTAAGGTTACCGACAGATACATTATGAACAGACTCTGGCTTGGTTGTGTATATAATGATCTATGAGTGTGGATGTTGTTTGTGTGATCCGTGTGGGTGAAGTGATTAACTGTTGCAGACCCAACAACGTTAACGTAGAGTCCCACGCATGGTGAGGCTTTAGCATGTCTATGTTAAAGTCTCCCATGAGGATGACATTGGAGTTGGGATTACAAGCTTTATCACACATACTAAGGAAATCATCATACCACTCAAAGTTCGCAGCAGGGTTGCGGTACAGAAGGCCAATAAGAAATGATGGAGATTGGGGGGCCTTCAGTTCAAGCCACATACACTCAATATCTTTGGTTTCTAAATCATGTCGTCTACGTATAAAATCTTGAATAGACGAGTGAACATAAGCAGCTAATCCTGTCTGTCCATGGGCCGTAGGATCACGTCTCATGACAGTAAATCCAGGAACTTGGATGGATATATCTGATACATTTGAATTGAGACGTGTTTCAGACAGTCCAAAAATATGAAACGGGTCTGCTCCATTTAGATAAACACATATGTCAGGCAACTTATTGCAAAGATGGTAAATATTGAGATGACCAATGCGGAGATCTTTCGTCTTGAGTTTTACGCCACTCATTTCACGCAAAGTCAATGTGTTTGTAGAAAAACAAAAAAGAAGACAAATCAACAGAATGTATCCGTAACACGTGCCAAATAGAAAGTAATAATAATGATACAAATAAAAAGTATAAAATCACTAACTAAACTATTCTAAGTGCAATAAACACAATAAACAAAGACTAGAGGCGTAATCACTGTACGCAGGGGAATAGGCCTTCAGAAGGCTTACACACGTCCGTGGGGACTAAAATATCCCAGGTACTCTTCAATGTCTCACACCCCGAATCAACAAAAGATTAAAATTCGGAGAAAATTAGTTTTCAGCAATTGTCACAAGTAACAGTGAGAGTCTGTGTGGCTGCGATTCGTGCAACTAATTAATATTAACACAGACAGACAGTAGCATTGAAAAATATAGTCCACACTTTTGACGGAAATATCGTCAATGAGACTGCAGAGCTCGCTAGAGAAAGTCCTTCAAGCGACTCCGTATACAGTATAATTAATCTTACTGGTGAAGAACAACACTGGACGTCGTAAGCACTCGCTCTAAACACACGATGCTAGGCCTGTAATGTTTGGTGGTTGTTTTTTCTCATCAACAATGAAGGTCAAGTCACTGACGTCTTCGTGTCACGAAAGAAAATGACACATAATCTTATTATTCCCTGGTAGAGAATGCAAATGAGAAAAATAGCACACAACCTAACAGAAAAGAAAATTCAAATGACGCAGAAACTCTGTCCACCCGAGCAGTCACGAACACTGTTTCAAACGACAGTTTTATATATTCATATATATGTGAACGGCACTTGGCACTGAATTCACAAGTGTCCACGTTCAGCTTGCAGTGTCCTACAACGCGAACCAACAAAATGATGCAGTCTGCTCTACAACAAACAAACATCCCTAACTTCCCTAATTACACCGGGGGAGGGGGGTAGGGCGGAAAGGGGGAGGGCGGAGGGGGGCGTGCGGCGGGGTGGAGGGTAATGGGGTGGGGTGGGGGTTACTGCTGTGAGTAGAATTGCAATATGGCTTGTGCAATGCTAACACTTAGCGCCTGAACTTGATGTGAATCAAGAGGGGAGGCAGTGAGGGCTAATCCCCTCTTCTCCCATCCTCTGGTATTAGGCGCTGAAAGATGGCTCGCTGTCATAGTAGATGGTAAGGGAGGGTACTCCGTAGCAGCGGACAGTTGTAGCGGCCGACTATGCCTCTGTTCCTGACACAGAGGGGTGGTGGTGTGTGCCCGAGACCTGCGAGAAGCCTCCAGGCCACTGCTGTTGGTCGCAGAAGACTCACGCCTATCAGCGGCCTGACCATGGGCTGCCTCAAGAGCGGCGGGGGCAGGCCCGGGCTGATGGTGGTGTTGCGTAATACGCTTGTCCTCACCAGTGTACTGTGACCCGGGCAGAGGACGCGGCGAATCGGATGAGTGGCCACTGCTCTGTGCGGCCCGTCTGTCCTCACCCGGGGACGTCGGCGGCAGGTCAGCGCGTCGTATGTTCCGGGCCAGTGCACTAACACCGTGGTCGCTGGGGTGGAGCTTATCATAATACATGACCTGCTTGGGTGCACCTCTGCTTGACAGGAAAGTTGATGTGTGGTCGATAAAAGTGACCTTTTCCTGTTTGCACACAGTTTTGAGGGCTTTGTTCGAGTCGTGTGCAGGTCGGTGTAGGGGATGATGGCTGCCACGTGTCGGGAGGAGGGAAGACATTTGTAGTCTGGCTTTGGGGAACTTTGCTGACAGCAGGCCACAAAGTTTGAGCCACGTCTGTTGGCTGACAGCCCCATCCCAGCAGCTGTTGATGCCGACGTGGATGGTGACAGTCCGTATATTAGGGTTTAGGGGTTGTGCGCTCAGCCACTGACCCAGGTGATCCACCCTGAGGCCTGACACTGATAGATTCTGCACCATAGAGTCAGCAGTCGTCATTCTCTTCTCATCGATGAATTTGGTGACAGAATCTCCAATGAGAAGAGTGTTTACCTCAGGGCGGATTTTCATTCTGCGGAGTCTGTCCAGTGGTGTCATATTGCCGTCCTGCTGCTTGTAAGTTTGCTGTCCCTTTTTCACGCCGGTATTTTGGGGCTGGAGGACAGCAGACTGATTATCATCCTGGCCCAACCCCTGGAACCTGTTTGATGTTGACACGTTGGCTAGGAATTCAACGCTGACGTCAGCATGATTGTGCTGGAAGGAGGGTGCAGTAGTGGAGGGTGCTGGGGAAGGTTGTCGAACATGAGGGGTTTTTATCTCAATGGACTGGCTAACGAAAGTGTCAAGGCTTTTGTTGATTTCGTCTAGCTTTCCTGCATGACAGTCTCTGGAGGAAACGAGGCTGCTCATCTTTTTGGTGAGTATAGCGTGGTCGTTTTTCATCTCTGCTGTAGTTGTGTTCATCAACTCTCGCAGCCCTGTATCAGTAGCCTTGATTTCCTTTTTGGCCTTTACCTCGCTGTCGAGGACAAGGGATGCCAAGTTGTCGTGCCCCTGTCTGAGGTCAGCACACTCCTTCCTAACACCCTGCAGCTCGGCACGGCACTGACGCAGCTCTGACTGGAGAGTGGTGATGGCGGCTGTAGACTCGGCCAGTTGATGTTGCAGCGCGATGATCAGTCTCAGTGCCGTACTCTCAGTCAGAGGAACCAGGGCGCATGGTGTTAAAGGGGCTGCGTTGATCTTGTCCGGGATATCGGTGATTTCATTAGCCACGGGTGTACCCGTTGGTGGGCGGAGCTGTGGGTGATTATTTGCGTTTAAGACTGGATGGCCGGGCTGAGATGCGAGTGGAGACTGGGAGGGTGAAGTTGAGGAGTCAGATGAGGGGGGTTCAATGGCAGGTCAATACGGGGACGGGGTAATCAGGGGGTGTTCGGACGAGGATTTAGATATCGGGGGTTCAATGGCAGGGGTAGTTGTCTCGTCAGACATTGTGCTCACTATTGTTTTCATCTTGTCAAACTCCTCATCCACCCACTGTCGGCATGCGGTCCCTTGCACAAGCACAGTGCCTGTAGTATGGTAGAGGGTGATAGTGATGAGCTTGCTCGATTCGAGGTAGAGTTGGAGAAATGTCTTGTAGAGATTAGGAGGGGAAGGGTTGCACATTGGAGTGGGGAGGGTGATAATACTGAGCTGATTTCTGGTTTGCTCGTAGTCGAACCAGTCGGCGGTAATGGCGGCTGGACACCCGGCGACGTACCGTGTGTGGAGTATGAATCTCCATAGTGAAAGTCTTTTGAATAGGATCCATTGTATGACGAATTTTCTCAATGGAAGTGTCCATGGCGTGCTTGGCATTTGCAGATCGGGTGATAGGGCCCATGGTGGTGGTGGAGGGATAGGGGAGGGGGCGGCGGTGGTAGAGGGAAGGGGTGGTGGTATGCTACACATGAAGTGCCAGCATAAAGCTAGCAGCCCATGGTGAAATTTAAGGTGGTGGACTGATGGGAGGGTGTGGTGGTGGAGGGAAGATGGTGGGATAGGGGAGGGTGTGGTGGTGGAGGGAAGATGGTGGGATAGTTAATTATCTGACATGGTTGGCGCGGGTGGAGGGGCCCATGGAGGAGGGTGGGTGTGGTTGGCAGATTACACAGCTGGTGCCAGCCTCATGGTCATGCCGATTGCCATGATAGCTCATTGCTGCGCTCAAGAGTGATGCGGCAGCGACTGTCAAGCACTGGGGCTAGCGTCACTTTTTACACACATCTGCAATAGAAGAGAATTCTAACGGCTCAGACTCAGAAAAGCCTTACTAATCATCAGTTGATAAGCTGGAATGTGAGCTCGCACTAGCAGAGCGCGGTCTGTTTATCATCCCTGTCAACACGTCTAATACTCGATGGAAACAGTCACTGAATCTACTCGCGCAGCCAGGATTCTCATGCGCTTTCGCATCTGCGGGCACCATAAGGATCTCTGTATAGGTTCACAGCAGACTCGGATCTGGAGACTGACTGCTTAATACGACTGTACTAGGCACGCCGGCCACTCTGGCGCCAAGCGACACAGAAACGGAAGCGTCCATGTTCCAATGCCCGAAGTATTCAACAGAACAGTGATGAAGAAGAAGAAAAAGAAAAAAAAAAAGAAACGTAAATAACTCTGGCAAAATGAATGTTACACAGATGGAAAAATCACACTCCAATAGAAGTCACTATCACAAGTCACTGAAGCTAAAAATCACACATCACAACCAAACACTGCCAACACAATTGTCACTGGAGATGGAGCGATGTGACTGTGCGACTTACTCGCACTCACGCCATTTTAGAGAGAGAGAGAGAGAGAGAGAGAGAGAGAGAGAGAGAGAGGAGATGATGATGATGATGATGATGCTGACACGTTTTTATTCAGGATAAAGTTTTAGGCATGCGAATGCCTCTCTCACAAACTGTCCTGCTTCTCTACACACATAAATATACATCGAGCAACACAATAAAATATTAAAACAAACAAACAAACAAGCATAGTGTCAAGAACATTTAAGTGTACGAAAAGCATAAAAGGCAAACAAATCAAACAAACAATAATAGCGACATAAGCTGAAGGTCATCTTGTAATTAGAACAAGTCTCTGAGAGTGCAGCATCAATGGATGAGAATTGAATCGTGGTATTAGTTTAGAAGTAAAAAGCGATAAAGGCGATCCTTAAAATACTAAATTTAGAAATAGACTTAAGATGCTGGGTTAAATGATTCCATGCTGTTGCACCTGGAAAGTTGATCAACTTGATTGATTGTACATTGCTTAACGTCCCGACAGCAACAAGGCTTTCTCAGGACGTGCCTGCACTGCTTGTGAAAAAAAAAAAAAAATAAACAGAACATTGAATGTATGTCGCCAGCCGGTCAAATACATTAAATAAACCTAACACATGGGGCCTAATAAAGCTAAAACCATTTAGCAACACACATCCAATATCAAGAGCTACAGGCAGTGCATACAGTAGGGAGAGTTTTAAAAAGGCAAATACAGGTGAATGGACCAAGGGTAGACAGAAACACATGCCCCAGAATAGAGAGAAAAACTCACCCTGTGGGGCTGACCAGGGTGACCCTGGGAACTAAAAAGTACCTAACCCCACCCAAGTCCCCCAGGGCAGACACCTGGAAAGGCCAGGCTAGTTTTATATATATATATATATATATATATATATATATATATATATATATATATATATATATATATATATATATATATATATATATATATATATATATCAAGTCTTGTTCTTGGTAGATGAAGCGACCTGTTTCTCGCCAATGAGAAAAAAGGTGCCGAGATAATTCATTTAGGGACAATATCCTAAAATTTCAAGCTTGTCCGTCCTTAGACAGAGAGATTGATTGATTCATTGTACACTGCGTAACGTCCCGACAGCAACAAGACTTTCTCAGGACGTGCCTGCACTGCTTGCGAAAAAAAACTAAACAGAACATTGAATGTATGTCGCCAGCCGGTCCAATACGTTAAATAAACCTACGACATGGGGCCTAAATAAAGCTAAGACAATTTAGCAACACACATCCAATATCAAGAGCTACAGGCAGTGCAGACAGTTGGGAGAGTTTTAAAAAGGCAAATACAGGTGAATGGACCAAGGCTAGACTGACAGAAACACATGCCCCAGAATGGAAAAACCCACCCTGTGGGGCTGACCAGGGTGACCCTGGGAACTAAAAAGTAGTTAACCCCACGCAAGTCCCCCAGGACAGATCCGGGTGGGGGCTTAGATGGAGAGAGAGAGAGAGAGAGAGAGAGAGAGAGAGAGAGAGAGAGAGAGAGAGAGAGAGAGAGAGAGAGAGAGAGAGAGAGAGAGAGAGAGAGAGAGAGAGAGAGAGAGAGAGAGAGAGAGAGAGAGAGAGAATGACAATGACGATGAATCTTTAATTTCTGCATGACCAAAAAATTTAGGTCTGAAGACCTTTCTTTCATCTTGTCCTTGCTAAACTACTTACACAAACACTCACGGGGCCGCACGCACTGAAGCGCCCAACAAGGCGAGTCATATTTGCTGCCCCCCTTGATCAACTGCCGCTCGAAAGCGACAGCAGGGATACAGCCAGTGTGTAGGCGATCATATACGAAAACATCATAAACACACTTAATACACGTAATGAGATATGCATGCGCTACCATTTAACAAATGTACCATAAGATCACAAAAAAACCCCCACAACAACATTCAGATAGACAAATTCAAAATACCACGCCATTCTAAGACAAATGATTGATTGTACATTGCTTAACGTCCCGACAGCAACAAGGCTTTCTCAGGACGTGCCTGCACTGCTTGTGAAAAAAAATAAACAGAACATTGAATGTATGTCGCCAGCCGGTCAAATACATTAAATAAACCTAACACATGGGGCCTAAATAAAGCTAAGACCATTTAGCAACACACATCCAATATCAAGAGCTACAGGCAGTGCAGACAGTAGGGAGAGTTTTAAAAAGGCAAATACAGGTGAATGGACAAAGGGTAGACAGAAACAAATGCCCCAGAATAGAGAGAAAAACCCACCCTGTGGGGCTGACCAGGGTGACCCTGGGAACTAAAAAATACCTAACCCCACCCAAGTCCCCCAGGGCAGACCCGGGTGGGGCATTCTAAGACAAAGGCAGTTTACGCTTGCATTTGTAGCAAATGCTGATGAAGCCGTGTTTTGAAAGCATTAATTATGGTCGTGATAGATTTTATTTCTTTTGGAAGTAAATTCCATTCTTTGGCTGCTGAATTTGACAAGGACGATTTAAAAATGTCAAGGCGGGGCTTAGGCACTACCAGGTCGTTCCTCAGTGTCGGGTACAGAGTGTTCCTCAGTGTCGGGTACAGAGCTTTAATTAAAGAGAGCAGCGAGATATCCAGGTGATTTTGAAAGAGTGATTTTACGCATAAATACACATTTATTAAATAAAAAGTGCTTACGAAGGGGCAACATATTTAATTTTGTTAGTTTATCATCGGTAGTCAAAGGGGTGTGGGAATCGTTTAGGCGGGACGTCTATGATGTAAATGTATTCCTTTTAAAGAAATATCGCTGCATCCATCCCATACTGTCGATGCGTAATCTAGATGGGATTTTATGTGTGCATTCTAAAACAACTGCCTGGTTGAAATGTCGGTGAACTGAACTAATCTAGATAACAGATATAGATTTTTTTGACAAAACCTTACAAATAGAATTAGTATGCGAGTGCCAACTGAGCTAGTCGTCTACAGTGACACCAAGCAAACGATGTTCTCTAACTTGCGCTATTGGTTGCTGTTCAAGGGCAAGTTTGAGTGGCGGCGGGCTCAGTTGATGCTTTTGCCTTGTTCTCACACATACATTCCGTCTTTGATGGATTTGGAATCATGGAATTAGTTTGACACCAATCAAAGACTTCATTCATTGTTTGCTGGAGTGAACTAGTGATTGTGGGCACGTCTGGCGAGACACATCCGAAGTTGCATCATCTGCAAATAAGCTACAGGTAACGTCAGGTTGTGAGATGTGTAAAGGTAAGTCATTTATGTAAAGTGTGAACAATAAAGGTCCGAGAATCGATCCCTGAGGCGCGCCATGCATAATCAGCCCCTCAGAGGACGATTTACCATTTACGCTGACATACTGTCGTCGGCCTTCAATGTAGGATTAAAAATAAAATTACAACTCGGTCATTTACGCGGTAGACTGAGAGTTTTTAGGTAAGGAGGGTATGGTTAACTAAGTCGAAGGCTTTGGTAAAGAATAAAAAGATCAGTCCAGTCAACAGTGCTTTGTTTATTGATGTGAGCCAACGATCCGTTAAATGTGAAAGAACTGTTTGACAAGAGTGCCGCGGGCGAAATCCTCACTGTAAGGGATGAATAAGGTCGTGCGTGTCAAGAAAGTGCTGTAAGTGTTTGTGTATGTGTTTTTCTATGGGTTTTGAAAGTGAAGACAAGATAGACATTGGCCTGAATTTATTGGGATCTGTATGATCTTTGTTCTTAGGAAGCGGAATAACTTTGGTTTTTTTTTTCAGATCAGAGGGGAATTTGCCACGCTCGATACAACGGTTGTAGATGTAAGTTAAAGACACTACCATGAAAGGCAGTGATAGTTTTAATACAGCAGTACTAATTTCATCATGTCCTGAAGTGTGCTTACTTTTGAGACATTCAATCGCTTTACCGACATCATGCACTGTCATGCAAGGAATGTGGAATGATGAACGAGAAGAAAGTTTGCCATCACAAAATTTGACAAGGATTGTGGATACAAAGGGTGCCTTGGACGTAGTGTTTTGCAGCAACGACTGGGCGGCAGAAAGACTGAAATGATTATTAAAAGTTTCTGCAGAAATAGAGGTATGTGTAAGGCTATAGTTAGATTTTGTAAGGCATTAAGCGCTCTCCAAACAGAGACTGTATCCTTTTTGTCATTCATTATTCGTTTAAAGAGTGACTTTTTGGAATCAAGAACTAATTATTTTTACGCGATTGCGTTGCTTACGGTAAGCAGGGAAATCTTTTTTTCTGTTTTAATTCATCTCTCAGTTGCATGGCATCGACCAAACCTTTGTTTAACCTAGGCGGCAGTTGGGTTTGTTTTACTCGTTTTTCCCTAATCGGGGCGTGCCTATCAAGAACACTGAGGAACAACCTGTATCACTCAGACAACGCACCATCAGGCTCGCAATGATGATAAACAGTATCAAAAGAAACGGAACTAAGGTCAAACAAAAAAAGCCTCTTTGTTAAAATGTTTAAGCGATCTATACTTGATGGTAGTGTGCTGGTGTTTACGAATAGGTTTATCTGCTTTCACGGTCCAGCTACAGCACACAGGATAATGGTCGCTGATTCCAACTTGTAGTACTTCCGTCTCCAACACTCGGCTCTTGTTCGTTGTATATATATGATCAATGAGTGTAGAGGACGTAGACGTAACACGAGTTGGAGATGTTATCAGCTGTTTGAGCCCAAAAAGAGTAATAGTGGACTCCCATGTAGGGTTAGCGGAAAACATGTTAATGCTAAAATCCCCTAACAAAAGCACATCTGATGTGCAGTTTTTAACTTGATCTAGCATGTCGGTGAATCATCAAGCCATATATTTGGTGCAGAGGGGTTCCTGTAAATAAAACCAACTAATACAGGGCTTGACTTGTACTTTATTTCAACCCAAACACTTTCCACTGTGTCTGATTCAAGGTCCGGTCTTCTACGGGTGATGTCTTTTATAGAATCATGAATATACACCGCAATGCCGGTATGTGTGGGGCTTTGTGGGTCGCGGGGTATAAGGGAAAAATCAGGTATAGAAATGACGTCATCGCTGATATTGGAGTTAAGACGGGTTTCCGTGAAACCAAACAAGTGGAAAGGGTTAGGTTGACTCAAAAGAACACACACATCGGGAGTCTTGTTACATAGATGAAAGATATTGAGATGACCTATATGAATATTAGAGGAGTCTGACGTTGAAAAGACAAATACTGTGAACAAAACAGTTCAGAAACAGGTAATACACACTGAACTGCACAGGCAATAAACCCAACAAGGATCACAAGGACTGGCATTAACGCCAAATGTTTGTCACAGTGAAGCACTGTCATGTAATTTAAAAACAATGACAAGAAAATCGAGTTGAAACTGGATCAGTGTCACACGCAGTTTCGCAGTCTAACACCTGAAAGTCAAAAGTCCAGTTTCACAGTGGTAAAGTCTACGGCAAAGGGAAGCACAAAAAGTTAATAGAACCAGCTATGAACGCTTAGACAGGCTGCAAGGTCTGTTTGAACGGAGGGTACATCGATAAAGCACTGTACTGAAAGCCATGGGACGGGGCCCAGGGATACTGGCGTGCAGGCGACAAATTGTAGAGACCGTAGGGGTTCGGGATCTGGTGAAGCCAAGGTGTCGGTACCATTGTGGTTGCAGAAAGGACTGCTCATGCTGCTGTTGTTGCTGATGGTTAGGTGGTCTGTTTTGTTGGTCGACCTCTATATGTGTCTGTGACAGTACGTCCGTACTCGCTGCAGAGTATGATGGTTCGCTGTGGGACTGGCTGTGCGGCTGCGGTTGGTGTTTGACCACACTAGAATATGTTTGTTTTATTTCAGTATGCAAGTGGGCCTCTTTCACAGCAGTCTGGTTGTTGTTGTCGTCGGCAGTGTGCCCACCCCACTTTATACTGTAGGCCAGTCGAGCAATTCCCTGGCCACTGGGGTGGATTGTGTCGCTATAAAGTAGCCCTTTTGTAGCAGTAGTGACTAGGAACGTGGCCCCAAACTTGCGACAAACATGGCATAGATTGGCATTGGACTGGCCAATTACAATGTTCATGGCATGTCTGGGACCAAGCCTGGCAGGCAGAATGGACGAAGCCTGCATGAATCGCGCCTTGGAGGGACACTCGTTTGCAGTGATGAATAAGGTTCTCCCACATCTGGCTGGTCACCTCGCTAGATTTACAGTCGTTAATACAGCTGATGTGGAAGAACACTGGCAGCGTCTTAAGCCAGTGTGTCAGGTGAGTCGTGGTCAGGCCTGAAACTGATAACACTTGCACTGTGTCGCCCTCGTAGGTAGCCTTCTTGTTGCCCTTCAGGTGCTTGAGCGTACAAGCACCAAGGACGAGCGTAGTTGTGTCAACCTGTGTTGTTTGTTGAAAGATAAGCTGATCAGCCGGCAGCCTATCTAAATGGTGAGAGCGCGGTGGGGTGATGGCGGAGTCGGGGCCGGCTTTGGTCTTCTGCAGGGCATGGTCAGCGCTAATCAGCACAGGAATGCGGGCACCGCTAGTTTGGCCCACGTCACCACTGACAGCGGCAGATGGCTCACTGGCGGCGTGTGGCTGTGTTACGTCACCTGACGTTATAGTAAGTGGAGGGATCGGCGGGTGGTGTGAGGTCATTTTTTTCACCCGCTTCCTCACGTCCTGGATAACCTGACGCTGGTTGCCGGCCGTTGATGATAGCTGCGTGATTTGAGTGGTCACTGTAGAGACGGTGTCATCCAGCTCTGACAGAATGCTGTTTGACACCTTTAGGTCGTTGGCCACTTTGACGGCATTGTCTTTGATCGCGCTGTCAAGCTGGTTGATCCTGGCCAGTTCACACGTAAGGTCGCTCTTCAGCGATGACATTATTTTCAGTGCGGAGCGTAGCGATGAGTTTGTGTGCACTGGCGAGTTGAAGATTGATATCAACAGTTACCGGCTGTTGGAGCGAGGATTGAGAGGCCGCTATGTCGCTGTCTGTATTGGCCATAACATTAGACAGGGGAGACAAGCCGGAGTGTGGTTCCAACACCCTGTCCGGTGTGTCAACTGCTGTAGGGCAAAAGATTGATTCTTGTCATATGCCTGTCACATGCAGTGTGTTGTTGACACGCCCACTGTCCGGCGACCTGACCCTGTTTTCGTGCACAAACTGAAATAGTGGGATGACTTGCTCGCCAAATTTTGTGATGCACTGCACTCTGCAGAAGTAGGTCAGCTCATGCAAAATGCAGAAAGCATGATCACAACAAACATTGATTATTCTGTTGACATATTTTTTTCGGGTCTTAGCCACTGTATGCAGAAAAAAAATCCGTGTTGACAAGACGGGGTATAGTGGTGACTGGTTTGATAAAGAATGTAAAAACAAGCGTGCAGAGGTCAGAAAGAGCTTGAGAGATTTTAAGCATTTTGGCCTTTCTGCTGACCAAATGGGTTTTGCGAAAAAAAAAGAAGAGATTATAAAAATCACTTAAAAAGTAAACAGAAATGTCATAAAATACAGATGAGAACGGAGATAGAGAATAACATACACGATTTGCGTACTTTTTGGGGAACAACTTAAGAAATTATCTTCAAACAGGGCTTTTTGCGGAGCGATTTCTGAAGAACAATGGTGTGTGCACTTCAAGAAAGGTTTTGGTGCAGATCAAATTGACGATTCAAATGGGGATGATAATTTATTTAGTCCCTGACATGTCAACAGATGAAATCTTAGACCAAGATATTTCAGTAGAGGAAGTGAATGAGGCCATCAAGCACCTAAAAAACCCCAATAAAGCTGCTGGTCCTGATGGTCTCATTCCTGAAGTCTTTAAGCGTGCCTCTGATGTGATTGTCCCATTTCTGTTGTGGAGCTGTTTAATCAAATTTTCTCCACAGGCCTGTACCCTGAGTCTTTGTCAGAAGCGATCATCCAGCTCTATCCATAAAAAGGGTAATATGGATGTACCTGATAATTACCGTGGCATTTCACAGCAAAACGTTTTGCACAAGGTCGCTATTGGACTGGACATGACGGCGAGTAAATGAAAGTATAGTGGCCAGGCATATCCCCGCCACATGCCCCATTCAGTATGTGGAGATCGAACCATGCACATAACTGTAGCAAGGAAGGACCATATGCATTTACAACGTTGTCCTTTGACTGTCTATGGTAAACATCACAGTTGAAATCAGTTTCCATACCAGTATCCACCTGGCGACCAAGAGATGCCAGGTCGAGACTGGCAGGACTGTCATCAGCTGTTCTAGCGTTAAGATCACCACAAATTATAAACTGAGCTTCCGGAAGTTTCTGTATAATATCCAGGATGAACTGCTCTAGTAGAGAAATGCCATCATCAAAATCGATGGTATGGTAGCAGGAGAGTCACATGGGGGAAGATACGCACAAATAAGCACAATGTCCTTCCCTACGTTGAAAAGCTCGCGTGAAATTTCAACACAGACAATGTTCTCATAAACAACATTAACATGCTTTTCAAAAGAAGCTAGGCATTTTCTCACAAGCAACACATCACCACCAGACGCTCGTCCCTGGCTGCTCAGTTTCCTGGCCGGAGCAACAAAGCTAATATGAGAGGCAAAATTGGTAGTGGTCAAATCGATCAAAAAATGTTTCGATCAAACAAACAAAATCAAGAGATGAAACATAAGAGACGAAATCGTTATCATATAGTTTTGGTGTCAGACCTGCAATGTTCCACGTGATGAACTTGAGTTCACCAAAAGTGAAAACAGATGGGCCTGGCCTGTGTCCTATCTGTTCAGTTTTCGCTGTCGCGTTGTCATGCGCGTGGGTGCAGGAACCCAGGAATCAGTCAGCCGTGCTTGCCTACTGTTCTGCTGACCCACATTTACCTGTGCACGGGCTGGCTTTGCAGTTTGTTGACTGTCAGTGTCATTACCTGTATCGTTTATCAGTGGCGGGTGCACGAGTGTCATGCTGTCTGCACCTCCAGTGACCGTAGCCGGGGAAGCCCCATGTGGACTTACGGCTGTAGCCGGGGACTGTGCGCTGCCATCCACACTGGCTGCTGGTGACCGGGGATCCGCTGCCCGCCTGTCTCGTAGAGTCTTACACAATGACGGTGCCACTGCCAGAAGACCTGTCGACGGGTTCTCCTTGGCCGTCGATTGTGACCCGTGGCTGCATACAGCTGGACACAACAGTCACAGGAGATGTAGCAGCACCAATGACAACGCCACTAATCGGAAATGGAGGTGCCACTGTCTGAATAACAGCTGGGGTGGAGGTCACCGTCTGACTGCCAGCTGGGGTGGCAGGTTGCTGAGTGGCGCTGCGACATGCTGCCTCACTGTCACAAGCACTGCCAGCCGACGGAGGATGGAGATCGCTGCCAGATGCCGATGAGCAATCCTCTGTCTGGCCATCCGTGGTAATGCCAGACTGCTGCTGGGTCACAGTGACACTGACAGATGAAGCCTGGAGGTCCCGGTCATCGACCCCAGGCAGGTGAGTGCCACAACATCGCCAGTGCCGGGACCGACACCAGCCACGCCTCTGCTGTCATGGGCAGTGCAGTCCTGAGAGGATGGCCGCGGGTGTGGGGACTAGGGCCGGTTCCGGGGATGGGGGGTCAGAAGCAATTGACGGGGAGGGTCGGTGAGAGGACGTGGACGAAACTACAATCCGGTTGCGCTGCGCCAAGTCAGGATCCAAGTCGTCCCAGTCAGTGGCCCGAGTATCTCGCCATTTTCTTTTAGCTTCTCGCACCTCAGGGCCCCCGAACGCCAGGGGGGTGGGACCTGTGGGACTGTGCGGCAGTCCCGGATAGTCTTGGTAATAGTCCTGGTGATGAGTATGCCAAATGCTGTAGTCGTACTCGTCACATGCATTGTCCTCGTAATCGCCGTGCTGGGAAATCGACCATCATACCCACGGGGGGTCGGGTACTGACGGTCGCGGTCGCGCTGGTAATTGTAGTCGTCGCGGGTGACGAGTCTCTGCGGCGGGACCTGCGAGGGCTGGCATTCCTGGGGCGGTACTAATCAGCAGCCCGACCCCTGCTGTCCATCGTCATCCTCGTGGAGTCGGCCGTTACGGCAGAAACCCTTTTCCCCCTCGTCGCGCAGGACTCGGAGTTCAGCTACTTGCCGGCTGGTTAGGTCAGATGCAATACGATACCCATCCTATCGCATCGCGTCACGTGCTTCACGACTGCGAAGTAACTGGAGCTTGTCTGTACACACGTACAGTCTCACAATCATAGGGCTTGTACGTCTACTGTTTTACTGCGGTCTGCCCACACGATGGGTCCTCTCAATATCGTCTGTCGACTGCGCATGCCTGAAAGCTGCGACAGAGCAGGTCAGTTTCTGTGGTCCGATTTTATCGTCAAAACTCTGGAAAATGCCGGTTGTAGGAATTCCTACAGCGCTGGAGGTGTCCCTGACGGCCATGCTCAACGAATCCACGCTGTCCTCATGGAAAATCACCGGGGAGAGAGAGATCACGGTCGTCGTGTTGAGGCTCACATCTACGTCGGGTACAGGAAGTGTCGCCAGCCATGACACAAGCCCGCCAACACAGTACGATCGAGTACTGCATACTTACCAAAAAATCCAGACCAAAAAGGTGACTGCCAAGCGTGTGAAATGCAAAGAAGTACCCAACAGAGAAAGAAACACGCTTAGAAAAAACGGTACAACACAATTTATTGATATTTCGGGTAAAAACTGCATACTTACCGCCGCAAACCACCCAGTCAGCTGAGGAGAGACAGAAAGAGAGCAGAAGAATGGTGTCAGAAGGCAGCAGAAAAAGCAGACGGAGAAAAGGCAAGTAAACAGACTTTTGTCACGCCATTGTTTATGCCAACACCGCCAAATGACAAGCAACCAAGAGCAGACGACACACAACACACTCCTGACACGCCGAAAGGCACGAGAGTCCTGTCTGACCTAGATATGATGCAAGCAAACATGATAGCCATGCTGTATCCGTGCGAGTTGATGGACTGCGGTGATTCAAACAGACACAGTGACAATGACCCATATTTGCAATGTGCTGAAAATGAGACTAAGAAAAACAATATGACAGACAAGCCTATGAATTCTACGCAAGAATACGTGTCTAAACGTACTGATAGGTCACTTCAGCGTCAAAGAAGAAGCTACCAAGTGAGTAGGAAAAAGCACTGTCAAGGGAGAGAATTGTGCATGATAGACCAATGATCATGGATCTACTTTGGTCCAAGCACACACACAAAAAAGATAGGAAAGAGGGGTGCGCTAAGTAAGTGACTAGAAGCAATGCATATGGAAGCCCCCCCCCCCACCCCCCCCCCCACCCCCCCCCCCCGAAGGGGGGCGTATCACATATCCCACCGTTCCAGCCACTTGGAGGATGAAAATTTAAATCTAGGTCCCCCAGAGTGGGGGTCCAGATAATGAGCCGGTGTGGACAGCTGTTTCGGTCTTGGCGACCTCTTCAGCACACCATCGGCAATACTTGAGGAAGAGAAGGAACTTCTGCCGACCTGCAAGGAAGACCACATTTAACTGTGGTTTCTGCAGGGGCATACAATCCATGCCTCCAACTAGAGTCAAATTTCCATGCACCATAAGAGAGAACCTACTAAAAAGAGGGAAGGGGTTGCAGTCGAAATTGTAGTAAAAAACTAGACAGAAAGGGTTGACTGCCAGTGCTTGTAATTTAGAAGAAACTACCAAGTGAGTAGGAAAAAGCACTGTCAAGGGAGAGAATTGTGCATGATAGACCAATGATCATAGATCTACTTTGGTCCAAGCACACAAAAAAAAAAAAAAAAAAAAAAAAAGGATAGGAAAGAGGGGTGCGCTAAGTAAGTGACTGGAAGCAATGCATATGGAAGCCCCCTCCGAAGTGGGGCGTATCACATATCCCACCGTTCCAGCCACTTGGTGCATGGAAATTTAAATCTAGGTCCCCCAAAGTGGGGGTCCCGATAATGAGCCGGTGTGGACAGCTGTTTCGGTCTTGGCGACCTCTTCAGCACACCATCGGCAATACTGGAGGAAGAGAAGACCACATTTTACTGTGTTTTCTGCAGGGGCATACATTCCATGCCTCGTCTGCGGGACAACACTAGGAACCGAACATTCTGTACAGTGGTGTGTGAACCTATGGCCCCTGACAAAACGTTTGTCTGCGAGAGTTGTGACATTGTTGTTGTGACTGCCAGTGATTTCAGTGAGGGGAGACAGACCTGCATCAAGTTTTGGTTTTTCAAACAGGACCGCCGCCACAAGCTTCAGAAAGAACTCATGTACCTTCAAAGCCTCAAGATGTGGAACGAGGTGGAAAGAGACAAGTACAAGGAGAAGTTGGAGTGGGCAGAGACTGACATGCACAGGGTGATGGAACTTGTGCGATCTTACCTCGGGTGATGAGACGTTCATTTCATGGCGGATGTCGCACTTATATGTGGTTGACGGACATTATTATTCCCAGTGACCTGTGCCACTGATGCTGAAATGAATATAACCAGACGAATGACTGTCGGTTATCCGTGTCATGTGTTTTTGTATTCGGGTTTGAATCGCTCGCTCGTGTATGTATGTCAAAATTCTCTACCCCCACCGCAGTTGTCTATGGGCCCAGATGCCTCCGACAATAAACCACTTTGACTTGACTTTGACTGTCATAAACCCACTCTATGTAAGAAGCATAATAGTCCAGGAAACGTAATACATGTTCAGCACAGTTCTCACCTCTATACTCCTGCAGCCCAAAGATTCTTAAATTCGGGATTTTTTTTCCAACTTTTCAACTTCATTTTTTAGGCTGGAAACTCTGTACAACAAGTCCTGTAGAATCTTAACAACATCACGTCTGTCGGATTTGTTGGATGACATGCTGACAGTACACATCCACTGAAACTTCGGTGATGGATCCTGCTCGACCGGTTTGAGGAAAACAGTCACCCAGTCACACACACTGTAGAAACAGTCAATAATACGGCGCATGTCCCCTATATGGGAGCTTTTTCAGAAAGAACAGCAGTCCAACGACTCACTTGCCAAAATGTTTAGCAAATCACTCACTCTAGCAGCTATAAATGTCCAAATCTTCGTCCTGGGAACGTAGCCGGAGATAAAGAGAGAGAGAGAGAGAGAGAGAGAGAGAGAGAGAGAGAGAGAGAGAGAGAGAGAGAGAGAGAGAGAGAGAGAGAGAGAGAGAGAGAGAGAGAGAGAGAGCGAGAGAGCGAGAGAGCGAGCGAGCGAGCTATGTCTTAATCCCACCTGCAAGCAAGGCGCATAAAATTCACAAGAACCCCCTACATATTCAGAATCCTTCTCCTTTGAGGCAGAAATCGAACTCCTGCATCCTAAGTAAAACAAACGACGAATACGAGTGCTTTTGCGACTTTCTTTCATACAGTTTACGGACCCATATGTGAATCTGGGTCCTTAAACTGTATGAGAAAAGTCACAAAGGAAAGGATGGACGAAAAGACCAAAATGAACGCATCTGCGACGAGAAACGCTGCAAGCCATCAGCTGCACTTAACAGAAAGTGCAGACGGGAACATGTGACTTCTTCTGTCTGCTCAGCTGCCTGTGTTTTTTTTTCCTGTCCATCTGTCAGTCTGCCTGTCTGTCCACAGGATGTCGCCAAAGCGTCACCGACGAGAACACATGCATGAATGATTAACCCATTGTGTCCCACATTTTGGAGTTGTCCTCTGAGGACTGCCCCCGGGGGACTTGGGTGGGGTTGAGTACATTTTAGTTCCCAGGGTCACCCTGGTCAGCCCCACAGGGTGGGTTTTCCCCTCTGTTCTGGGGCATGTGTTTCTGTCTACCCTTGGTCCATTCACCTGCATTCTCCTTTTTTAAACCCGCCCTACTGTCTGCGCTGCCTGTAGCTCTTGATATTGGATGTGTGTTGCTAAATGGTCTTAGGTTTATTTAGCGTATTTGACCGGCTGGCGACATACATTCAATATTCTTTTTAGTTGGTTTTTTTTTCAAAGGCAGTGCAGGCACGTCCTGAGAAAGTCTTGTTGCTGTCGGGACGTTAAGCAATGTACAACCAATCTGAGGACTGCATTACAATTCAGGAGACAGATCGACCATAATAGTTCAAGGGTAGTAGCAGAATAGCCTGACGCCTTGCTGTGGTGTGTCGCGGACAGAGTTAATCTCTTCACGGAATCGCAGACTTTCTGGTTTATTCAGGACAAACGACTGGAAGATGGAATGGATACTATGAAGATGGACGGCCATGTTCCACATAGCATGCGCTCTGATAGCTCCTGGAAAATCAAAGTGATACAGATGCAGTATGCATGACTTGATCAGTGTTCAGGCTGTACTCCATGGACATTAGATGGCCCTATTCCCCATGAACCGTGCCTGATTACTCTCATGGCGTGGACTGACGTAAAAACCCGAATAAACATAACCAGCCAACGGAACAAACATGTTATCTCATTGTGCCCGAGGTACGAAATACCCACATTTTGGAGTTATCCTCCGAGGACTGCATTACAATTCAGGAGACAGATCGACCATGATAGGCGTCAAGCTATTCTAGCACCACCCTTGAACTATCATGGTCAATCCATATCTTGCTGTGGTGTGTCGGGACTGAATCAGTTAACCCTTGACTGTCTGCAGGCTTTCTCTTTAACCCGTTGCGTGTCCATAGCGGTTCTAGTCGCGATGATTTCTCAACGAATCATCGCGACTAGAACCGCTACCGACACCAAAAGGGTTAAAGGGCGCCTTGAACCCGTTCAATGCGGAGGAACACTGAACGCGCTCCAACTGCAATAGACACAGATCCTCATGAGTCCCGCAGTTGCGGGGGCTCATAGCATCTGTGCCTCTTGTACGCAACTTTGTATACATGTTACTCAGACAGATGAAGCTCTTTGGGGTTGAAATAACAACCATTTTGGAAACACATTCAGTAACATATTTCCCTCCCTGGAAGCCACGGGGATAAACTAATTATTAAGGGTGTCGAATTTTGACTCTACGGGTAGGTACCATATGACTGGAGCTATCATCAAAACTAAAATAACGAGGCCTTTCTTTCGGTATAAGATATATGTAGTATGCCAGATACGTCGTTCTCTGGCCATTTGCGTTGTGTAACGATTTCAGTCGCATTCCAGAAAACCATTAACTAGTTCCAAGTGTCTTTATTCGCACCGGACTAAGCGTAAACGAGTCTATAGCCCTATGAAAATTACCTTTGTTATAATTCGCACAGATCATTTGGAGATAATCTCCTCATCTCATATATCAACATAGAAGAGGACGAGCAGTTTCTGTTAACCCTTATCATTTGGCATACACCAGGAATAGACGCCAAGCTATTCTGACACCACCCTTGAACTAAAGTCATTGTATATCCTTATCTGTAAGTACTATAATGTAGGTTGCATATGGCAGTGTACACATTTGAATCTTTTAGCCTCAGTATGATATGGGTTAACCACTATAGTGCCGAAATACCTCAACGGCCGGAGGATTCGATCTTCACGATTCCTCCTCCCGCCCCCCCCCCCCCCCCCGCACCACCCCATTTGTGGGGGGCTCGTGAGGACAAGTTTCTCTCGTTCTGGACTGGCGAATGTCGTATTTCGTATGACGTAGACAAGCGTATTGCGGTTAGATAATAGATTTATATAGACGATGGTGGAGAGAGAAAAGGTGAGCCTGATCCAAATGCAAGAGACAAAGATCCTCACGAGCCCCCGCAGTCGCGGGGGCTCATGAGGATCTATGTCTCTTGCTGACATATCTTTGTATCCAAGTCCTTTGCACGGCAGGGGTTCTTTAGGGTTGAATTAACCAACATTTCAGGTTCACTGTCTGCATCCATTGGCTGTGAGCGGGTTAATGGAAATATTACCAGAATATCGGAGAGAAAGTAAAAATTTCAGTTGGATGAGGTCATCCGGCTCTGACTGAGGCTGCACGTCTCGAATGAGTTATGGAAAGGTACAACACCATTGTTGACCTTGTCCTTTTCTAAGCGTGTTTCGTTCCTTATTTGGAATTTCTGAACAATGAGCATTGTCCAAGTCCCAAATTGCAAGAGTTGGATAACAGACTTAGTAACTGAAAACAGACAAACTGACAGCAGATATACGACTCCACAGGCGCCTAGCTATAGCTGAGCTAGCAAGGTTGATAAGACATGAAAGCGTCAAAATAATTAACAATTTCTTAAAGTCATATTAATTTTATACACAAGAAGCATAAACTATTACAAAATGAAATTTGGATTCGCTTTGTCTTTCTTATTCCTTTCAGAATGATGTCATTAGAAGAAGTATTACGTCATTCAGGAGTGTTTATACTGGAAGTGTTTTTTAAAAAGTCTTTTCTATTTATAGAAGGGACATTTTAGGAAGAGTCGCGGTGAGGCGAATTTAATAGCATGTCCATGATGTTAAAGTCGGGCAGGATAAACCTCAAACAATTAAAGTAACAAGATAAAAATTACGTCATGTCTAGTTACGCTAACCTCGCTGCTGAGCTGAACGTACATTTGGCGCGAAGCACCGTATGTGCGTATGTATGTATATATGTATGTATGTATGTATGTATGTATGTATGTATGTGTGTGTGTGTATGTGTGTGCGTGTGCGTGTGCGTCTGTGTGTCTGTGTGTCTGTGTGTATGTATGTGTGATGATGTGGTCATTTGGTCACTGTGTTTGTTGATTCATGTATCATTTATTTATCCTTTTGCGTTTTATAAGTGTTCATTGTATGTGTGCACTAGTTTTTACGGTCTAAGGGAAGCAGTCTAGCATTACTGCTAGATTGTTTTTCCTTGACTTCTGGTGACTAGCATAGGGGGTCAGCAGCTTGTAGTTAGTTCAACCAATCAGATTGCTTGATGACCAGTGGTAGTTTCGAACCTTCGCTTGACCAAGCTATTTTGTTTGGTTGAAATGAGAGAGACAGAAGTACTGCCACTGGAGTGAAGACTTGGTGACTGATTGCTTTGCCTCTACGCTGCTTTTAGTTTTAGGTGGAATAAAGAAAACAAATGTCCCCACGACTTTGTTAGACTCCTCCATTACAAGCCTTCGCGGCCTGTGTGCTTGTCTGGTGTATGTTGTGTCCGCACCATTACAACTTGGCGTTCCCGACAGGATCGCGGAGGCGGAGGAGTCAACAGCTACCACCAAAAGCAGCGTAGAGGGCGTGCAGTCATCTCAACTGAACCACCGGCAGCATGGCAACCAAGTATCCACCAGCAAACGAGTACCCCCTGGCTAGCAATGCGATCTTCGTGGGTCCTCACAGCACCGGCGGGCAGGTTATCTCCTTCCCAGCTCTGCCAACGTTCGAGGGACTGCGGTATGAGGGCTGCCCTGTCGAAGTTTTCATCGAGGAGGCAGAACGTAAGATCGCTTGCCTCAAAGCCCTCTACGGCCAGAAACTTGGGCAGTTGGAACTGGCAGAATGGGTTGCCCTGGCACTGGAGGGGAGAGCCCTGAAGAAGTTCAAGAGGTGTGTGGAACATGTTCCAGATGAGGACTACACTGCTGAGTCCATCTTGAGCTTCCTGCGAGATCACTTCCTGGGGTACCAACGGATACCAGGCAGTACGCAGGAGCCCCCAGCAGTGCACCAGTCCGAAGGGCAGGCACCCTCATCAGCCCCAGTGACCGAGGAGGAGGATGGAGACTGGGTGGTCCTCTATACCCAGGAGGAGGTCACTGTTCCTGTGTCTTCCACACCGCCTCAGTGCCCTCCAGTCCGAGAGACCGTGGGCCCCGTAGTGCAAGATGCCGAGGTGCAGGTTGAACCTGTGCAGTTGCAGTAGTCACCTCAAGAAGCTAGACCCACTCTTGTCTGCTGGGCTTGCAATGAGAACGGTCATCGACGTGCTAACTGTCCGAGAGGCCAGCGACGACAGGAGTTTCAGCGGCACCCTGGTTTCCCTACACCTCCAGCTGGCATAGGACTATCGCTGCTACCACCTTTTCTCTTCCATCTCATGACAATGTTGCAGTGGTGCTGGCAAATGATGATGGCGTACTGTACAGCTGTGTTGACCATGTGTGCTGGTTTTAGTGCTTCATGCCAGGTGTAGAATAGGTTCCTGTGCGACAGCATTTACATTTGAAGAACTGTTTGGGTGATGCCCTTTGTCGCAGAACTGAATACAATGTTGTTTATTTGCGTTTAAAGCTGACATGTCTTAACCTGTACTTAGTGGTGTGTTTATGAAGTTTGTATGATAGAATGATTTGTGGGTGTTCTGAGGATACTATGTAATGTGTAATGTGACATTTTGTGTTTTAGTGGTTTTTTTTGTGCTGAAGTTGAGTGTTTGATTTTGTTCATCGTGTACTATTAGTTTGTTTGTGCATTTTTAGGTTTTGCCCCATGCTTTAGCAGATGGTACAAACCAGCGAGGACGCTGGATTGAGATGAAGCTGCGGGGGGTGTGATGATGTGGTCCTTTGGTCACTGTGTTTGTTGATTCATGTATCATTTATTTATCCTTTTGCGTTTTATAAGTGTTCATTTTATGTGTGCACTAGTTTTTACGGTCTAAGGGAAGCAGTCTAGCATTACTGCTAGATTGTTTCCCCTTGACTTCTGGTGACTAGCATAGGGGGTCAGCAGGGGGCACTGCTTGTAGTTAGTTCAACCAATCAGACTGCTTGATGACCAGTGGTAGTTTCGAACCTTCGCTTGACCAAGCCATTTTGTTTGGGTGAAATGAGAGAGAACGAAGTACTGCCACTGGAGTGAAGACTTGGTGACTGATTGCTTTGCCTCTACGCTGCTTTTAGTTTTAGGTGGAATAAAGAAAACAAATGTCCCCACGACTTTGTTAGACTCCTCCATTACAAGCCTTCGCGGCCTGTGTGCTTGTCTCAGTGGTGTGCGTTGTGTCCGCACCATTACATATGTATGTATGTATGTATGTAAGTAAGTAAGTAAGTATGTATGTATGTATGTATGTATGTATGTATGTAAGTGTGTGCGTATGTATGTAAACAAGAGAATCTCCGACATTTCTGTACACGCAAGTTTGAGTAGATGACTTGGCGAAATACTTTCTAAAGTGGGTGGCTAAGAGAACCTCCGAGCATATCGTAATTAAATGTCTCATTGAGTTAGTTAGTTCGTTCGGGTTTAACGTCCACAGCACCGAGGTGATCATGGACGGCCCTGACGGGCGGGTGATGGGGGGACAGGGAAATCTATTGCCTATGGAGTACGACCTGAACACTGATCAACTCAGGAGCACTCCAACTGTGCCACTTTGATTTATCAGGACCTTTCAACCGACATGCTATTGAACAAGCCCGTCTTTCCGTCCTGGATTACTTTTCCTGTGGAAATAACTTTGCTCGTAATGAGCCTCGGACATCACAAATGGAAAGTGTGACTAGTCTCTGGTCATTTTGTTTAAACGTTCAGAAAAATTGAACACCACGCAACTGCAAGAGTTATAGATCCTCTTGAGCCCCCGCAGTTGCGGGGGCTCATGGGGATCTATGCCTCTTGCTGACACCATTTATGTATGTATGTATGTATGTATGTATGTATGTATGTATGTGTGTGTGTGTGTGTGTGTGTATGTGTGTATGTGTATGTGTATGTGTATGTATGTATGTATGTATGTATGTATGTGTGTGTGTGTGTGTGTGTGTGTGTGTGTATGGTATGGTATGGTATGGTATGGTATGGTATGGTATGGTATGGTATGGTATGTATGTATGTATGTATGTATGCATGTATGTATGTATGTATGTATGTACATCTTTCTGTCTGTCTGTATATATGTATGTATGTATGTATGTGTGTATGCATGTATGTATGTATGCATGTGTGTGTGTGTGTGTGTGAGTATGTATGAAAACAAGAGAATTTCCGATATTTCTGTACACACAACCTTGAAACTTGGCGAAATACTTTCTTAAGTGGTTGGCTAAGACAGCATCCGAACATATTGTAATTGAAGACATAAACAACCGTTTATAGGAAGTCGGTTAAGCCTGATTAGAGTCCGTAATTTGTGTCATATTTGCTTGAACTTTTGCATATAGCTAGTTTGGAGAAAGACATTGAATGAGTTCGTTAGCCATCTTTGTATCCTTTCAACTTCTTTAGTAATAATTAATTCTTTTCAGAAAATAATTAAAACTGTAAAAAACAAAACAAAAAAACTTCACTTCTAGAGAAAGTCAGAAAGTGCTGGTGACCTAAAAGGGCAAATCCGTCACCACGCAGACACTGATACTCTAAATATGACTTAATTCTCTCTCTCTCTCTCTCGCTCTTTCTCACACATATGCGCGCATCTCCAAGACGCATAGACCCTCAAGTGCCCGGAGGGCGCAAGAACATCTATGCCTCTTGAGGACGTTTTTGAGCGCGCGCATGCACTCTCGCGCACGCATTCACACACATCGACGCGCTTTCAGGAGAGCATGCAGGTGTACTTAGCATAGCATATAGCTAGGTAAAGTCAACCTGATTTCACACAAATTATATCAAGACTGAAATTGTACCGTGAAATTCTAGTCTTGTCACCATTTTCTCAAGTCTTGAAACGAAAGCGAAACTCATATCACGTTAAAAATAAAATTACGTGAAAACAAAAAATACGTCATGACAAATGACGTTTGACAAACCAATGACACAAATGCGCGCATCTCCAAGAGGCATAGATCCTCAAGTGCCCGGAGGGCGAATGAAAATCTATGTCTCTTGAGAATGATTGGAGCGCGCGCATGCATGCACGCACACGCATACACACACATCGACGCGCTTTCAGAAGAGCAAGCAGGAGTACTTAGTATAGCATGTAGCTAGGTAAAGTCAGCCTGATTTCACACAAATTATAACAAAACTAAAATTGTAACGTTAAATTCCAGTTTTGTCACCATTTTCCCCAAGTCTTGAAGCGAAAGCGAAACTCATATCACGTTAAATATAAAATTACGTAAAAAAAAAAAAAAAAAAAAAATGCGTCATGACAAATGACGTTTGACAAACCAATGACGCGTATGTACTGCGCGCGCCTCTTCTAGAGTTCACTATGACGCATTGGCACATCTGCGAGGCTTTTTCAGAAAGAAGATATTCCAACATCAGAATAAATTCAAAGACAAAAGGTAGAGACCCTTGACAGCGAAGACACACTACAGCTCTGATATAGAAGGGACTTTGTGGGTTATGGTTCATCCCATCTTGTTTTGTTTGTTTTTAAGTCCCTTCTATTTATAGAAGGGACATTTTAGGACGGCTCGCGGTGAGGCGAATTTAATAGCATGTCCATGATGTCAAAGGCGGGCAGGCTAAACCTCTAACAATTGAAGTAACAAGATAAAAATCACGTCATGTTTAGTTACGCGAACTTCGCTGCTGAACGTACATTTGGCGCGAAGCGCCGTATGTGCGTATGTATGTATGTATGTGCGTATGAATGTGTGTGCGTATGTATGTAAACATGAGAATCTCCGACATTTCTGTACACACAAGCTTGAAACTTGGCGAAATACTTTCTTAAGTGGGTGGCTAAGAGAGCCTCCGAGCATATTGTAATTGAAGACATAAACAACCATTTATAGGAAGTCGGTTGACCCAGATTAGAGTCCGTAACTTTTGTCATATTTACTTGAACATTTGCATATAGCTAGTTTGGAGAAAGATATTGGCTGAGTTCGTTAGCTAGCTTTGTATCCTTTCAACTTCTTTAGTAAAAATTAATTCTTTTCAGAAAAGAATTAAAACACTAAAAAATCATTACTTCCAGAGAAAGTCAGACAGTAGCAGTGACGTAAAAGATGCAACTCCGTCACCACGCAGACACTGACATTACTCTAAATATGACGTCATTCTCTCTCTCGCGCGCGGCTCTCTTGCTCTCTCACACAAACATGCGCGCATCTCCAGGAGAAATAGATCCCCATGCGCCCTCCAGGAGCATGAGGATCAATGCCTCTTGGAGATGTTTGAAGTGTTTCCGATGATTCCAAAACTGTTGCATTTCTTTAGCTCGTCAGCGTACGCGATGAGAGGCTGGATATCTGTCGAGCCCTCTCTTTCGATTTTATCGAGGGAGAGGGCTAGATAGATATCGAGTCCTAAACCTGGCATATCTTTGTCGTTAAGCTCGAGATTCCAGGATCCCGCAAGCAGATCTTATCTGAATACTTTTCACTCCTGATATTTAGCCATAATTGCGTGATGACATTTAGGGCAAAATCTTTTCCAGCTGTTGCATTCTTGCTTGGCCGCTTTAATCCTCTGATCCAGGCTCCAGCAACAGAAATCTTAAGATAACGTGCATAGATCCGTCATTAACGTTGCGCAGACAACTGTAACTTTGGCTGTCGGTAGCGGTTTTTGTCGAGATGATTCCTGCAGGATGTCAGGGTGTTGTTATTTCTGCAGGAATCATCGCGACAAAAAACCGCTACGGACAGCCGAAGGTTGTCGGTCTAAAACTCGATGTGCCTCTAATAATAATAACAAAAAAAAAAAAAAATAGAAAAAAAAAAAAAAAGGAAAAGAAAAATTAAGACTGAATCACCTTCTCTCAGATGTGGGTAAGTGAAAGACATCTTGCACTCCAATGTCTGTCAGTGATCCCGTTATCTCAGTAGTATCGCAGAAAAACAGAGACGTCTTGGCTTCTTGTGGCTTGCAGCTAAAGTAGAGCACATAAGAGTCACTAGTGTCACTCGGCAGTTCATTCCCCAACCATTTGAACATAGGTACTTAACTCATTCTACCCCAGACACACCACAGCAGGATAAGGATCGACCATGATAGTTCAAGGGTGATGCCAGAATAGCTTGGCGCCTACGGGCGCCAAGCTATTCTGGCATCACCCTTGAAGTATCATGGTCGATCTGTGTCCTGCACTGCAATGCAGCCTTGAGAGGACAGGGGCAAAATTTAAGGGTTTTGGTGTTGGGGTAGAATGAGTTAAGCGATGAGATCGCAGAAATTTCGTCTCAGTATGAACGGTCAGACTCTTAACCCGTTCAGTGCAGAGAGAATGTGCACACCACCCAACTGCAAGAGATATAGATTCTCATGGAACCCCGCTGTCGCGGGGGCTCATGAGGATCTATACATCTTGCTGACACCACTTTGAATGTTTGTTCCTGGTAGAGCATTTTGATCTTGAATCTTGGAGATTGCATAAACACAGTCTGCGTCAGCCGGCACTGAACGGGTTAAGTTCAAGAAAAAACATTTCCAGTTACATGTTCAAAACTTAATTTTATCTACCATTGTTATTTTTTATAAGATCGAAGAGCAAAGAGGCGTTTTTGTATGATTACTTTCTCCTTTTTCTCTGTCTTGTTTTTTTTTTTTTTTTATTGGGGGTGTGTGTGGGGGGGGGGGGTGTGGAGGGGGGGTGTGGGGGTGGGGGTCGGAGGGGAAGGGTTAAAGCCGTAAAAGCACTACATCTATATCAAGACGAAAGCCTGAAAGGGGCCAAGAGTAGCTGAACAAAATTATTATAGAAACAGAATTATAGAAAAAAGACGTCCAATACTCCACGAAAATGAGGGCAGAAAGGAAAACGTGCTTTGGGAAACGTCGCCTTATTGTACAAATTTGTGTGTTAGTCTCAAGGGGCACCGTGAAGGACAGAGGCTGTTCTACACTACACTACACTCTCTCAGCCACCCCTCTCCGCCTGCAAGAGGCATAGATTCCCATGAGCCCCAGCAACTGCTGGGGCACAGGAGAATCTATGCTTCTTGGTGGCAGAGATCCGGCGCTCACATGGACTCTGTTCTCCAACACAGACTGGCAGATTCATCTGGGATTTAGTCTGTGAGGTTACAGTCAACAGACCGAAAATGTTTATTCTGGTTCGCGGTCGTGGCAGGCCAGATATTTTCACACGGGGATCGTGTCAGGGACCAAGATTCTCAAACAAAGAATCGCCCTCTTCGACAGCCTTAGCGCTGACGCTTACTGTTATCTACGTGTTCGTTCAACTTCTCTGAACTTAACCCTATGGGTGACGGTAGCGTGTTTGGTCAAGGTGATTCCTGAGTATGAATCACCTCGACCAAACACACTGCCAACAGCCAAAGGGTTGACCGCAGTCTTAAATAGTAATTAGACGAACTGAAAGGCGGTGAACTGACCTGATTAGCAGATCTAGCCAACAAGACGATGACACTTAAAGCCAACTCCTATTGTTGATTAAGTAAAATTAGCGTTTACGTGCACCGAGATATTTCCAGGCAAGTGTCTAATAAGCCTGTTGTCTGTGGAAGCGCCACGTTAGGTAAGAAAAGAAAAGAAAATGAGAGAAAAAAGAGAAGATACACAAATTTAAAAAAAAGTGAAAGAAAAACGAAAATGAAAAAGAAAAGATAAGATAATATAAGATAAGACATGATAGGTAAGTTAAGTTAAGTTAAGGTAAGGTAAGGTCAGATAAGATGAGATGAGATGAGATGAGATGAGATGAGATGAGATGAGATGAGATGAGGTGAGGTGAGATGAGGTGAAAGATGAGAGGAGATGAGGTAAGATGAGTTGAGGTAAGATGAGGTGAGATAAGATTGCAGAACCCTTGAACTAACATGATGGATCCATATCTTCTGTGATGGGTCATGACTCAAAGGGTTAATACTTGGACACGATTATTTTTCATGGGGGAAAATACGAATAAATTTATGTACAACTACCAACCACCCTCAGCAGTAAGGTGAAAAAAGTGCATTGGCTCGGAAGCTGATACCGTTTCAGCACTGGGAACAGCAAGCACTGATTAGCACTGCGCGTGCGCGCGCATGGCAAAAGCTAATTGAATCGTCGAGTACGGGCGTCGCCAATACAAACACAGAACGGAAACGAGGCCGTGAGACGTGAAGTCTCGCAGAATGTCAACGTGAAGAATAGTCTCAGATGAGGAAGACGTGTAGGTGGGATTTGGTGGTTTGGGTTTGCTGGACCACAGATAAATCCCCTCCGTCTATGGGACCACAGATGCAATTGAGCAGTATTTAACCCATTCAGCCCTGACGCACTACAGCAGGAGATGGGTCGACCATGATAATTCAAGGGTAGTGCCAGATTAGCTTGGCGCCTGTCGGCGCCAAGCTAATCTGCAACTACCTTTGAATTATCATGGTCGATCCATCTCCTGCAACAGGTGCATAGTCGTTTGATGAAATTTGGGAAATACGTGTGCCGGGCTCAATGAGTTAACAGTGACCCAAAAGAGCTCTTGCAGCAGAACAGAGCCTATGATTATCTGCGCCAGTACTGGAAGAAGGATGTGGTTTGCAGACAAATAAAATGTGGGATCGGATTTGAAGCATCGACCAAGAACTGGACACTTTCAACCCGAGTACACACTTTCCAGACCTCGGAACTCGTAGGCACAGGATCTCTGAAGGACATCGTCCGTGTCAGTTCAAGGGCAGAGCCAGATTAGCTTGGCGCCAAAGGCGCCATGCTAATCTGGCACTACCCTTCAACTGTCAAGGTCATACTATATCCCATTCTGTGTGAGAATAACATAACACGATTTTAGAACATGTTGCAAAAAAACCGTAGTGCCCAAATCCACAAACATTTGGACGAGATCCCAACCTACATGACAATATCCAGACCACAAAGGTGACTGCCAAGCGTGTACAAAGCAGAAAATAACACAACGAAGAAAGAAGCACGATTAGAAAAGATAGTTACAACACAATTGTCTTTTATAAGCGTCCTTCTTTATTCGTTGGGTTATTCTCTGCATAGATGATGATTTTGCATTATAACTCTTTGGCTGTGAAGTGAAGGTGGTTAACGCAATCGATTGTCACAGATCATTCTGAGATCTTGCAATCAGAGAGTGTTTTTATTTATTGAATGTCAATCGGCCGCACATAATCTCGCGGTTAATATGTGTGCCGCGTTAGCACTGTCGACACTTGCAGCGGATTCTAGTAAATCACAGAACCTGAAGACCAGCCATACATGCAAATTAAATATGTATCGACCCTTTGAGGTTCTGTTTTCGAAAAATCAAACAGGATTGTAGTTTTACATCCGTGATGTGCGCAGTATGGAATGAATCACTCAGATCATTGAGTTTTTTTTTCTTTTTGTTAGGGGGGGGGGGGGGTTGTGGGAGTGGGGGTGGTGGAAGCCGCAGCAGGAGTACATGGAGCGCGCGCAGGCCGAGAGCTGCTTTAGATGCCTAGCTGTTAGCGTGTAAGCATCGCGCTGCCAGTCGACTGACGGATTGTTGAGCCTTTAAATTGTGCGTATGTCATTAAAACCGTCGCAACTTAATCAATGCTGAATGGTGCGCGTGGAGATGAATGAGGCCAGCAAGAGACATAGATCTTAGAGCCCCCGGTTTCAGGCCTATAAATTTCAAATACAGGCGATCAAAATCTACAAAACCTCAATAGCTGAACTGACCCTTCGCACCACGTGAATGTCCTGCGTTTGTCTTGTACTGTGTTTGTGTTCAGAGTGAATGCATGTGTGTCACGTGAGCGTGCGTGTTGGGTTCAGTTCGCGGCGCTTTGAGCCGATTCGCAGAATTGGGTAAAGCGCCTATCTAATAACCGGTATTATTATTATTATGTTCTATGTAGCTTGAGTTTAAGCACTGTTACCTCCGTTCCAGCATGAACATGGTTAACAACAACCAATTGGAAATTGCCAAGTTTCAATATCAGTTAAATCTCTCTCTCTCTCTCTCTCTCTCTCTCTCTCTCTCTCTCTCTCTCTCTCTCTCTCTCTCTCTCTCTCTCTCTCTCTCTCTCTCTCTCTCTATTCTGACTTCTAAGCTTCACACATACCTCAATAACGGAGACGCAGTTGCTTTTTTCACATCTTACCTTACTAAAAGAAAACAAAAGGTTCTTGTTCATGGCTCATACTCCTCTCTCAAAGATGTAAGCTTCGGTGTGCCCCAAGGGTCTGTGCTGGGCCCTCTACTGTTTTGCTTATTTATCAATGATTTGCCTCTACATATTACTTGCCAAGATGTACAATGCGACCTTTTTGCTGACGACACCTCAGTTCATACTACTAGTAAAGATATACAGGTAATTTCCGACAACCTACAACAAAGTCTTCATGAAGTATCAGCTTGGTGTATAAACAATTCTATGGTTGTTCATCCAGCCAAAACGAAATCGATGGTAGTCGCCACACGCCAAAAACAGCAGATAATGCCTCTATTACTTAACCTTTCTCTTAAAGGTAGTCAGGTAGAACAGGTAAATGAACATCGAGTACTGGGGATTAAAACCGACAGTCAGCTAAAATGGCAAGCTCATACAGACGCCTTATGCAAAATAGTAGCCAAAAATCTCTTTATGTTATCAAAACTAAAATATTATACTGATTCAGATACCCCTAAACTATTTTATAACGCTCACATACGTTCTTATATCGATTACGCGTCATCGGTATGGGATGGGTGTAGTGAGGTCCATTTAAAGAGACTCAATTCCATTCACAGACGAGCGGCCAAAATAATCTGCCATGATCAACACTTAAGCACTGAAGAAAAGCTATCAAAAGCAGGTCTCCTGCCACTTCAAGATCATTTTAAATATAACAAAGCAATCTTTATGTTCAAAGTGTGGAAACGCAAAACACCTGAGTACATCTCCACTTTGTTCCGTAAGTCTGAGTCCAAGCTTGGAAACATCAGAAAGCTTTTCATAGTCCCAAAACCAAGGATCGATCTATATAAAACTAGCTTATCCTTCTCAGGGGCACTTATCTGGAATGCCCTTCCCGACCATGTAAAATCCGCCTCCTCGCTAGCCTGTTTTAAAAAGGGTCTCTGCAAATATTTTGTGGATCACTCGTAGGGATGACTTAACCACTTGTATTATATGTTTCTTTTTATGCTGGGTCCAATTTATTCCCAATTAAGTCTGTTATCCTTTTCATTTATCATTTGGACTACTTAGCTCTGTCTATGTGTGAAGGGGGGTGGGTGGGGTGGGGGGTGTCTGTGAGTCTATGAGTATGTCTGTCTATGTGAATAGTGTTGTCATCTCTTTGTAAGTATTATGTTTACTTATATGTATGTATATTTGTAGTTAGTCTTGTAGTTGTTAGCAACGGCAGGTTTGTAAAATGGCTGTGTCGATGACGATGTCAATGCCTAAACCGTTGTAAAATAAAGTTTCATTGATTCATTGATTCATTGATTCATTGATTCTCTCTCTCTCTCTCTCTCTTTCTCTCTCTGTCTGCGGTCTGTCTCTCTCTCCCCCTAAAAATCAAAGAAAAATAAGCCTAAAAATGTGTACTGCCAATCTTGTAAAATGCAAAGAAATTCCTAACAAAGAAAGAATAAACTTAGAAAAGACAAGCACAACACAATTTATGTCAGTAAATAGTGTTGTACGTGTGCTTTCTAAGCGGGTTTCTTTCTTTGTCGGGAAATTCTTTGAAAGGCTCCGAATTCTCATATAACCTCAATGACAGACACCATCTTTGCAGCTATTTGTTCAATCCCCGAGGGGCAACCAGAGATATATATATATTCAGCATTAGACAAATGACTTCTGCAATCACGGCGAACTGAATCAGGCGTCCATTCGCACAGCCTGTGGCTGCTAGAGAAGGATTACTTATAGACGGCCAGGAGAGCTGTTAGTGTAGGATGTAGTCAGGCGTAGTGTATTTTCCTTAATCGTCATCCACTAGACTTATTCACAGTCGATCCCTTCCACTGCCAATTAAGGACACACATCATGTCCTTGACTCTGTGACAACATTCAAAGCCATTTAAGCCATTCATCGCCGCCCCCCCCCCCCCGAACCCCCTCCCACCCACCTCCCCAAAAAAAGAAAGAAAAACCAAACAAACAAACACACACACACAAACAGAAAAACCAAACGACTGCAAGAGGTATAGATCTTCATGAGCCCCCGCAGTTGCGGGGGCTCATGAGGATCTATACCTCTTGTAGAAATCAGTTACTACTCATGTTCCTTTGACGGGTAGGGATCTTTGACGTTGCATTGACACTGGTTTAAAAAAATTCTCCTAATGGCAGTGAAATGTTATTTTCTTTAATCAACTTAAAACATGCCAAAAATACCATGACAAAACTGACCTCTAAATGACCCCAACTCTCCCATTATCTGAAGGGACAAAACTCGTCATTGCGAATGTCTAAATTATTGAGCTGCCGAGACGGCTCTCGTTAATATGAGGCGGAATGGGACAGGCCAGGTTCAAATAAAAAGTTAAACTGAGGTAAAATTCATAGTATATCATTCGACGCCTTTCAGTCACCCAACAAACACGGATATAAAAGGAAACAACTAAAGGCAAAAAAACATCACGAACATCCCGCATATGCGGGGGGTTCATGAGGTTCTTTGCCTCTAGCATTTGGGCAGCACTGGCATTTTCCCGGTAGTAAATGGGTTAAAATGTGGCAGTCGAAGAGATTTCTCCAAGATGGATTCATTGCTCTTCCCTGGCGCTTAAGCTGCTATACACTTGCAAAAGAAGAGCGATGAGTAAATGTGTGTGTTACAAAAAAAAAAAAAAAAAAAAAAAAAAAAGGAACGCAGAAGAACAACAACAACAATTAATTCCCAACTTAAGTCTTGTTTTATATTTATTTACTTATTTATTTATTAATTTTGGGCTGCGTGCGAGAAAACGCCAATAATGCACAGCGAAAAAAAGAAAAGGAAAACGTTTTATTTGTGTTTCTCAGCAAACATTCTAATCCTTATCTTTGAAGAAAACACACGCGATAGCGATGACGTCCTTAGATTTTCTAGCAACTTTGAGAACACATGCACATACAAATTATTATTCCACACAACGTTTGACTCCTGCTTCTTGTAATCCCTTCCGTGTCGTTGGAGCCACAATGTGTTTTTGAAAGCTTGTCTGAATTCATCGCCGAAGAGCTTCAGCCATTCAGGAAACGTGGTCACAAAGAGGTGTCAGCAAGAGGCATAGATCCTCATGGGCCCCCGCAACCGCGGAGGGCTCATGAGGATCTATCCTCTTGCAGTTGGGTGGTGTTCACATTTTTTTCTCCAGTCACGGATTTTAATTTCTGTCCTTTGCGAGAGACCAGTGCAAGTTTTTTTTTAGGTTTTTTTTATTATTATTATTTTTTTTAATTTATTTATTTTTTGTTAAGTGGGCTTATTTCTCAGTTAGAACACACGCAAGATGACAGCGCGAAAACATCTTACAAAAAGAGTAGGCGGCAATTTGAAAAACGCGCGGAACGTCAGTTCTTGCGCACTTTGTCAGTGTTTCCCGTAATGAAGCTAGTTAGCCGAGAAAGATAGCCTGGAATTTGAATGTGATTCCAAGTCGCAAACACAAAACCGAGAGTTTAAACAATGCAAAGCGCAAGGAATCAGAGATCCAGGGCTTAGTCAAGGGCACGAAACTCTGGGAAGGAAATATATGAGAGAGAGAGAGAGAGAGAGAGAGAGAGAGAGAGAGAGAGAGAGAGAGAGAGAGAGAGAGAGAGAGAGAGAGAGAGAGAGAGAGAGAGAGAGAGAGAGAGAGAGAGAGAGAGAGAGAGAGAGAGAGAGAGAGAGAGAGAGAAAGAGAGAGAAAGAGAGAGAATATAAAAAAAAACAATCAATGGGGGAAAAAAACCGTGAGTTGCACGACTGGACTTGCCGAGACAGTGTAGTTCGCGCCGCCCACGCAGTGAGCAAAAGATCCGCGGGCTGATAACGGCTGGGCCGCATCAGTTTGTGCTGCCCACTGTGGGTGGAAATTCCGAGGTTGGAAAGCCGAGCTCACATATTTATGTGAGATGCAGTGCCGGAGACACGTGAAGCGGATATAAACGACTGGAAATTGATGGTGATGACATGCATTTAGGAAGGCAATGAAAAATCCATATCACTGTGCCATTTCTCTCTCTCTCTCTCTCTCTCTCTCTCTCTCTCTCTCTCTCTCTCTCTCTCTCTCTCTCTCTCTCTCTCTCTCTCTCTCTCTCTCTCTCTCTCTCTCTCCAACTCCCCCAACACACCGTAGGCGTTCGTCCTATACATGTATTAATGTAATGTAATTGTTGTGTTGTAGATGTAGCAACGGCAGATTTGAAAAATGGCATTGCCTCTGGCATTGTTAATATCTTTACCGTTGTAAAATAAAGATTCATTGATTCATTGATTTATTGATTCATTGATTCTCTCGTTATTTTTTTTCCTTCATTTTTTTTGTATGATGCGTTTTGTTTCCCTGTCGTGTTTTGTTTTGTTTACAGGACAGCTTGTAAGACAGGCATTGAGTTACCTAATAGTTTTATCCTGCAGTAAAAGATTCATCCTCATCATCATCATCATCATCTCTCTCTCTCTCTCTCTCTCTCTCTCTCTCTCTCTCTCTCTCTCTCTCTCTCTCTCTCTCTCTCTCTCTTTGTATGATGCGTTTTGTTTCCCTGTCGTGTTTTGTTTTGTTTACAGGACAGCTTGTAAGACAGGCATTGAGTTACCTAATAGTTTTATCCTGCAGTAAAAGATTCATCATCATCATCATCATCATCATCATCATCATCTCTCTCTCTCTCTCTCTCTCTCTCTCTCTCTCTCTCTCTCTCTCTCTCTCATAAATGAAATGAAAATAAGTGTAATGAAAATCGCATGCTTGTAAATCCCACAAAAACAAAAAGCATGCTTATCACAACCTGCCAGAAACATCAGCTCAAACCTCCATCACTCAACCTTTCTTTAGACTCTATCCCAGTTGAGCAGGTCAGTCAACACCGCCTGCTTGGGGTAATAATAGATGATGATCTAAGCTGGCATAACCACCTATATTATATGAGAAAACATTTGTCCAGAAAGTTGTTTCTACTTTCCAAACTTGAAACGATCATTGACCTTAAGACGCGCAAACTATTTCGTAATGCTTACATTAAACCACTCATTGATTATGCCTCAACGATATGGGATAGCTGCAGTGAAAATCACTTCAAGAAGTTACTCATTATACAAGCGCGCCGCTAAGCTTATCCTCCCTGATCCGTCTTTATCCTTTGATGCCAAGCTGCAGGCCATCGGACTTCTCCCTCTGGTTAAGCTCCTCGCACTAAACAAATGTGTACTGATGCACAAAATTCTTAACGGGAAAGCTCCACCTTACTTATCTAGGCTTTTTTCGCCAACTGAAAAAAATACAGCACCTCCAGGAACAGTCTCTCTATAAAAAGGCCCCGTATAGACTTGTTCAAATCTAGCCTGTCTTATTCAGGTGCTCTTTTATGGAATTCACTTCCTCCCACTATTCAACAAACCACGTCCCTCTCTCTGTTTAAAAGTAGAGTACATGATTGATTACCTTTCTAAGACAACGTTATGCTGATCCTTTCTTCTTCTTTGTTTCTCGACGTAATACGCTTCATGTTTTTAAATTTTTGCTATTTTTTTTCTCCATCTAGCCTCCAAATTGTTTGTTCTGTTTTCTAACTTGTTTTTGATAGTACACAAAATATCATACCTACTTATATGTTAGATAATTATGTGCGCACGTACGTGTGTATGTGTATGTACAAAAGTGCGCAGGTGCACCTTACATGTATATGTGTGTCTGTGTGTGTGTGTGTGCTTATGCGAGTGTGTGACGTTTATTATTAGTTAGTTTTTGTTGTTTGGTTGGTATTCTTTTTTTTAATTAGCTTAGCAAGGACAGATTGTAAGAAAGGCCTGCGCGCCTAATATCTTAATCCTTGGAAAATAAAGTTTCGTTCGTTCGTTCGTTCGTTCTCACACACACATACACACACACAGACACACACACACACACACACACACACACACACACACACACACACACACACACACACACACACACACACACACACGCACACACACACACACACACACACAAGCGGCGCTTGACGCCCAAAAGACGTTTACGTAGCTAGACGTGACGTCATTTTTATCGTGTTACTTCTTTGCTAGAATTTCTGCGCCTCACGCCAAAACGTCATGTGCATGCTCCCTAATGCGCTCCGACCCAGCCCCATTTCAAAGAGTACCGTATTTGTTTAATACGGTAGACAAAAATGATGACGTCCTACCTTGCACAGAGTGAAAGTCAAAGAAAGAAAGGAAAGGAATGAATCCAATCAAAATATACAAAGCTTCGGGTTTTACCCAAAAAATGTTATGATTGTGTGTTGTACCGCTTTTTTCTTTAACGTGTCTCTTAGTGTAGTAAAACTGTTGCCGCTAGGGTTTCACGTGAAAGAAAAACAGAAGATAGTGGTAGAAAACCCTTTAAAATAGAAACAAATAACGACGTTTCGGATCAAAGATCCTTCCTCAGGTGACATGGAAACAAACGTAGAACAGAAAAGAACACCAGAAAGAAAAGACGTCATCCTGTATAGAGAGAATTTAGAATGACGTAAAAAAAAAAAAAAAAAAAAAAAAAAAAAAAAAAAAAAAAAAAAAGTGTTTTAACACTACCACGAAACAGAACACGCCCACCCCCTTAACAACCTCCCCCCCCCACCCCCCGCAAAAAAAAAAAAAAAACAACCGAAAAAAAAAACACAACCAAAAAGCCCCCAAAAAGCACAACTTAACAAACCAACAACAACCCCTAAACTCCCACAAAACACAAAAACATAAACAAACAACAACAACAAACAACACAAACAAACAAAACACAAACAACCAATAACAAAAGAAGAAGAAGAAAAGAACAGCACATACACAAACAAAAACCCCTTCAAAAACAACAAAACAAACAAACAAAGAAACAAACAAAGAAACAAACAAACAAACAAACAAATATAAAAACAACCCCCCCCCCAAAAAAAAAAAAGACAACAACAACAAGCAAACAAACAAACAGAAATGGACTTAAGGAGTCTAGTAAAGCCAGTTGTTTACTATGGTGTTGAGTTTTGTTTTCCATCAACCAGAAATGGACTACATGTATACATATGATATGTCAGTGGCGCACGAAGAAACTCTGAAAGCCCTGTACTCTTCTCACTGGGAGATAGCATCTGGTGCATGCACGGCGCTAAACTTCCAACAATCGACCAATGAATCAGTGTATCTAGACTCCAAGGGCGGGTCACCGTTTTCTTAACATTACTTCGAATCATCAATACCGCATTGTCACCAGATAATTAGCAAATAGCACGCAGTTATCTGACTGAGTGATGTACGCGTCTTCTTTTCTAAAAAGAAGGGATATGTATATGTCAACAGAGAACAAAGGCCATCTTTAGTGTACTGACGAGCAAAACAAATGCTACATCATTCGAGTCATCGGAAACACTGACGTGTTTCCGATGACTCGAATGATGTCGCATTTCTTTTGCTCGTCAGTATATAAGCAAAAGGTCATCCGGCCGAAGTCGGCCTATGCTGGACCACATCTGGCACACATGTCAGGCTGAGCGCCAGCTAAAGCTACGTTTCCATAAGCAAGAATCCCAAACGAATACGAATACGATCTGATTCCGGAGCGGATTTGAGACAGAACAGTTTATGCAAGTCAAGTTTAGGATTGTGTGTTTTCGTTTGTCCGATGCTATACCGAATTTCTCATCTGACTGCGAAGCGAACAGGAACCGATTTTTTGTTCGCTCAAAGGAGCAATATTTTCGGATGTCGGATGTATTCAGACTGAAAGTATGACGTACATTTTGTCATCTGCCCCACGTTCACGCGTCATTCTGATCTTTGCGTCATATCAGTGGACCAAAAAAATGACGTGCATTTACTTCATCTGTCGCTCGTTCACGCGTCATTCTGATCTTTGCGTCATGTCAGTGAACCGAAAGTATGACGTACATTTAGTCATCTGTGACTCGTTCACGCGTCATTCTGATCTTTGCGTCATATCAGTAGTCCCCAAAATAATTTGCATGTCGTACGTTTTATAAGACTCAACGCACGCCGGATGACCTTTTGTTCGGTTGGTAAGAGCTAATTATACTCGCCGGATGCTACAGTAATTTTCGGATGAACGATGGCTTTCTGGGGCTAATACAGAGCTCACAGGCAATGGCTGAGACAAGAGTTATTTTAAAATTCACTCTCATAGAAAAAATTATAAGTTACAATTATTCTTGCTGTAATACCCGTTTACAGTAATTTACACAGAATGAATGCTGTTGGAACGTCTTAAAATGTGTTGTTATGTACAATGAATGCTGCTGGAAGGTCTGAAAAGTGTTGTTATGTACAATGAATGCTGTCAGAACGTCTGAAAAAGTGTTGTTATGTACAATGAATGCTGTCGGAACGTCTGAAAAAGTGTTGTTATGTACAATGAATGCTGTCGGAAAGTCTGAAAAAGTGTTGTTATGTACAATGAATGCTGTCGGAACGTCTGAAAAAGTGTTGTTATGTACAATGAATGCTGTCGGAACGTCTGAAAAAGTGTTGTTATGTACAATGAATGCTGTCGGAACGTCTGAAAAAGTGTTGTTATGTACAATGAATGCTGTCGGAACGTCTGAAAAAGTGTTGTTATGTACAATGAATGCTGTCGGAACGTCTGAAAAAGTGTTGTTATGTACAATGAATGCTGTCGGAACGTCTGAAAAAGTGTTGTTATGTACAATGAATGCTGTCGGAACGTCTGAAAAAGTGTTGTTATGTACAATGAATGCTGTCGGAACGTCTGAAAAAGTGTTGTTATGTACAATGAATGTTATATCCGACCTTGTTGACTCATTCGAGACGTGCCGCCTACGGATACGCGGCGGTTCGCCGCGTATCCGTAGGCGGCACGTCTCGAATGAGTTAAACGCAAAGTATCCTGCAAATGCAATGCGACTGCGGGAGCTCATGAGGATCAAATGTCAGTTGCTGGTGGGCTGTGCACAGTTTTGCTGGGCAGTGAAGATAAAAAATGTTGGCAACAATACGGCATGACAACCTGCGGGCAGCCGCACTACTGAAAATTATGGTTTCTGCAAAAAGATTAATTAAATATTGATTTTTAAAGTAAATTACCAACAAAGAAAACTATACGCTTAGAAAGCACACAAGACCAACGCTGCTTGCCTCACAGAAAAAAAAGATAATTATACCCGCACTTGATTTCTGTTTGCATGTCTATTTTGTAACCCGAAATGATAATAAATTGTGTTGTATCTGTCCTTTCTAAGCGTGTTTCTTTCTCTATTGGGAATTTCTTTGCTTTTACTCGCTTTTGGCAGTCGTCTTTTAAAATCTGCATTCCTTATTGATCATTAAAAAGATTTAAAAAAAAACACACCCCCAAAAAGGCTTATCGCTGAAGAGATTATTTTTCTATCCAATGATTTATTCCTTTCGATCCAGATCCCTAATGCGAAAAGGGTGCTCGTTTCAACATGAAGGGAAAGTGTTTCCTGCACGCTTGCATAATATATTTGGTTATTTTGTTTGGGTCTCGTTGTGTGTTATCAGTCAAACACAACAAAATTGTTGTTCATGTTGTATTTTCTCTCTTATCACGGACATAATAGTCTGGCGACAAAAGTCTGGTTTTGGGGCGCATTGAGACACACATGACTACACGGGAGGCTTTAGCCTCGAAAGCATTCGCTAGTTGATTGGTTTGTTGATTTTTTTCGGGGTTTGACCTCTGCGGCACCGGAGTGATAACGGACGGTCCTAACGGGCGGGTTGTGAGGGACAGGAGCAGTTATTGCCTATGGAGTACGAACTGAACACTGATCGAGTCAGGCGCACTGCCACTGTGCCACTTTGAGTTGCCAGGACCTTTTAACCCCATCACTGCCGAGAAAATGCGGATGCGATCTGACTGCAAGAGGCATAAATCCTCATGAGCCCCCGCGACTGCGGGGGCTCATGAGGATCTATGCCTCTTGCTGACACCACTTTGTGTCCATGTTCTTCGGACAGTAGTGGCTTTTGCTCGCTCAGTGAACACAGACTTCAGAAAAAAAAAATGTACGTCAGTTGGTAGGGAAGGGGTTAACGGACCCGAGTATCTGAACAAGCCGGTCTTTTTGCCTGGACGAGGACGTTGCCTACAGCCGAGGTGGGACATAAGCGAAGGTTCCGGATTAACGTGACGTCTGACGCTTGGTGCCTCACATCAGTCACTAAAAGACAGTCAAGGCAACGTCAGTCCGATGACGTATCGTTAACCCCTTCACTGTCGATCGACGCAAAATTATGTCTTTGAAAGCGACGTGAAATGATCCTATCGATGAAAGGAACACGGATATGAAGGGGTTACCAAAGAGGCAAAGAACCTCATGCGGGGGCTCATGAGGTCCTTTGCCTCTTGCTGTTGCAGTGGTGTTCGCCTTTTTCCGGCAGTAAAGGGGTTAAATGAAGCCCTGCCCTCTGAAACTCCATTTCTTCCTCCCCTCATCTCTCAGTACCCCGCCCCCACTCCCTCCTTCCTGTCTCCCCCATCCCCAACAACTCGAGCAGATGACCTTCTCTTCAATGGGACTCTAGACAAATCCCGCAGTCCCTGTCTCATACTCCAGTTTCTGAACCCCTCCCGCCGACCCCCACCCAGCCTCCCTCCCCAAATCCTCCAGCAACCCTCCACCATATTGTTTCTGTTACGCACATAACGACACTAGCGCCACCTTGCGTCCCATACATCAGCGCGTTTTGCGTTAACTTAACTTTCTTTCTCTTTCAGCTGACCGGGCTTGCGCCATCCCTCGCGCTGTTCCTTTCGTGAGTAGCGCCATCACCGCACTACGCTAAGAAGTAATGCATCTTTCACTTAAAGACTTTTCTTTTTTGTCAGGCTTTTAACATGTAGCTAATTGGTTTTTTTTTCATAGCGAACTGTTAACTGCCTTTTATTCTGATTCTGGATCTTATGTGACAGGGAAGTGGATGTAAGGTGTCGGGAAGGGATGGGGTGGGTTAAAGTAGTGTATTATTGTGCGTGTATCTGAGAGAGCGAGAGAGTGCTGTTGTGCATGCGCACCGAGTCCAGTGTTTTCCTGGAGAACAGCGCTATACAAGAGCTATTATTTATTATTATTATTATTATTATTATTATTATTATTATTATTATTATTATTATTATTATTATTATTATTATTATTATTATCATCATCATATTACAAAATAAAAATTGTAACTTCAGACGTATTATAGAACTTAGAACGTTGATGGCTAAAAGTCATATTGTTGTTGTTGTTTGATATTGTTGTTGTTGCTGCTGTTGTTGCTATGCTGTTGTTTCTGTTATGGCTGCTGCTTTTGTTGTTTTTGTTGGTGGTGTTGTTTTTGTTGCAGCTGTTGTGGTTGTTGTTGTTGTTGGTGGTGGTGGTGGTGTTAGTTTTTTCCAAAATGAAGATGGCTTAAAAGACATCTGAACGAATTTTGACCCCCAACTAAGTTCAAAGGCTTGATCAAGTGGACGAGTGTCTCACACCTTAACTGCTCAGGTTTCCTTTGTCTTCCATAATCCAACACAACTTTAGTGTTTGTAAAGAGCATTTAACAGCTCAAAGCAATCCCACGTGGGACAACAGAGTGAATCATTTAAACATTCAGCTGTCGGCAGCATTTTTTGTTGACAAAAACCGCTACCGACAGCCAAACGGTTAAGCATTTACTTTTAAAGAGAGATCGATCGGCCATGTCAACTGAAGGGTAGTGCCAGATTATATTGGCGCCAAGCTAATCTGGCACATCCCTTGAACTATCATGACTGATCCAACTCCCATCCCAGTCGTCGCTGACGCCTTTTAAGTGTGACAGTAATCGGTGAAACTACTAAGAGTTTTAATTGCTTTTACTTACACCGAAGCGCAAATACCACCTAATGTAATCAATAGGTGTGACGTTGTATGCTTTGCAGCGAAAGGAAAAGCAGCGGGAATTCTTAGTACGTGGCTGTTGCACGCTGTAATCATGTAGACACCTCGCGTCGGTCATTATTCGGAGTGAAAGAGCGGAGCCGAGAGCTTGCTATGTGTGAAAACAATTAACACCTTCGAGACGCGCCGCATCGGATATGCGGCTTTTGCCGCGTATCCGGATGCGGCGCGTCTCGAATGTGTTGTTGCTGCCTTTCTAAGGACTGCTAGTCTGAAGTGTAATAGTGTTATATGTTCCTGTCCAGACTCGGATGGAACATACTTTGAGAATCCGTCACCTGCCATGCGTATAGTATGAAATCAAAATTAAGGTAATCAAAATGATGTAGGTCTTAGTTTGCCGAAGTAGGCTTTTGTCGGCCGATGAGCTTCTGCCTCCTGCGTATATAAGCCTACATTAAATTTTATGCGTGACGGTACTAGTGTTGCTTGTCTGTGTGCTTGTACAGCACGTCAAAAATAGGCGTGGGGGAGCAGTTGCAACACTCGTCATTTGATTTCAGAATCGGTTTAGAAATATTAAATAACTAAGTAACTAACTAAATAGCTAAATAAATAAATAAATACATAAATAAAAATAAATAAATAAATAAATAAATAAATCAGTCAGCCAACAAACTATCCACCAAACCAATCAAACAACCAACCGAACAACCTAGCAACCATCTAAACAAGAGAGCAACCAACGAACCAACCAACCAACAAACCAAACAATCAACCACGTAAGAAACCATCCAACCGACCAAGGAAGCTACCAGCCATCCAACCACTCAACCACCAAACCATCCAGACAACGAACAACATTAATAGCAGATCATGCCTTTCAATTTCATCTTATAAAGACAAGTTATGGGAGAATCAGCCATAGCTGCAACACCATGCACGTGATAACTAATCTCGCCCAAAACAGCCCGGGTCTTACGGGCGGGTCTAGGGGCAGGTCCCGAGGGATCCCTTCGTTTACTCCGGGTTGGGGACGGGAAGGGATTTTTAAAAACTCTTTCAATCCCAGTGTCAACTAGTACTCTTTTTTTTTTCCAAACGTATGCGAAGTCTAATTTGAGTTTTGAAAACACGTCTCGATGATTGTAGCTCATGGGTAGAGACTGATTGAACTGAAGGGTTGTGTCCGCTTAGCTTGGCGCCTGAAAAGGCGCCAAGCTAAACAGGCACATCCCTTGAGCATAAATTATACTCTGTGAGACATGAAACCAAATTTATCTTTAGAAGCTTCCTCAAGATGGAACCGAGTTAGGGGATAGAGAAAACTTACGGATACGTAGGCGGGGATGTCTTAATAGAGTAAAAAGTGTCCACATCATTTTGCGAAAAGGTGATATTTTGAAATAAGACACTGCCCTCGAACTATTGCGGTTGCTTTGTATCGTATGTTTGGGGCTAGTAAAAAGGTGAATTCTTTGGACGTCGTTAGCGCCTTTTTTTTTTTAGTCTCGATAATTCTTGCTGGAAACATTGCGACAAGAAACGCTAAGGGTTACGACTGTTTTGTTTTCTGCAATAGGTGTGGGAGACAATGAAAGATTTATTATTTAATCCTTTGATCAGCCAAGAAAAAGTCAGGATGATCCCGCTGCGAGAGACATAGATCGTCATGATCCCCAGCAGCTGCTGCTGTGTCTATGTTCCTTGGACGGCTCGGGCTCTTTGCCGATGAATTATTAAAGATGTCAGGAACGCAATTTGCGACCAGTCCCGGCACCGAAAGGATGAAAGTAGAACTTTGTATGCAACCAGTATTTCCTTAACAGCTTTTTAACACGTTGATTTCACTTCAATCTCTTTGTCTGGCGAGAAAGATTGATCACCATCTAACTGCAAGAGGCATAGCTCCTCATGAGCCCCCGCAGTTGCGGGGGCTCATGAGAATCTATACCTCTTGTTGACACCGCTTTGAATCCATGTTCCTGGGACAGGCCGGGGCTTTTGAAAATACACAAAGATTGCAATATCACAATTTGCGTCAACTGGCAGCGAAGGACGTAATGACGTATATAATTTTGAACAATGGGTTTAACTCGCGACTAGACAGATGTGTTGACTACCCCGTTACCTCCAGTTAACACAGATATAGATTTGGCGAATACCTGCAACGGCAGTGTCTGAGGCACAGGAAAGCCTTGATCCACCTCCAGATGGAAGCGACCAGCTGAGAGTGCGTTTATATTTTGCTCCAAGGCCAGATGGAAATATCGATGAGAGGGATGGAATGAAGCGGAACGGGGTGGGGATGATGTGGGGTGGGGGCGGGGGGCGGGGGGGGGGGGGATGCGGTAGGGGAAGAAGGGGTTTGGCGGGGGTGTGGGTTGGTGGGTGGAGATGGGCACAGTGTGGACAGAGGAGAGGGTGATAGAAAATATTAATACGCGTGGGTGGAGAGTAAGCCTTTTCCAGAACTTGACTTTATGTACAAGTGACGCGCGCGTAATAATGAAAATTCGAAGACGACGTCTGATATACGTTATAAGCAGTGGCTGACGAGTGAATTAAGACAGAGCCTATAAATACACCTCGAACAAATATCGTTATACGTTAATCAGTCACGGGTCTCTCTCAGATAGAACCATTTATTAGAGGACTTAATTGTTAGAAATTCACTTTCAGGATAAAACGTTTCCTGCACTCCATTGAAGACTGAAAACGTCCTTCGACCATTTCTCCCAATCAGGAAAAGGTCATCCGGTGGACATCAGCCGCAGTGGGCCCACGCACGGCCGTGCGCGGGCCCACTGAGGCCGACGTGGACCCGAGAGTCCTTTACTTACTGGTTTTGCCACGTTTGCCCACGCACAGCCGACGTCGGACCAATGCCTGTTTGCTAAGCGCTATTTCCGGTTCAGAATATCAGACAGTTTCGGATTGCTCCTAGAAATCAGACCAGGACGTTATTGCCGTCCGCGCAATTTTTTGTTTGTTTGTGTGTAAGCCGGGAAATCATGGACACAAGAGTTTGTGTCCGCTGGCTGGCAGAGTAAAAGAATTAAGAGAAAGAGAAATTAAAACATTCATTTTTTTATGAAACGAAAGCATAATCATAGATCAAATGAAAGTCTTTATTATAGCTGTACCCGCCTTGAGGTGGTCTTACTTGCCTTCCCGGCGTTCAACCCAACTAATGAACTAACTACAGTAAACTCCGGATATAACAAATCACGAGGGGACCCATATTTTCTTGTTGTTTTATCCGAAGTTTGTTATAAGCGAAGTAAAATGTTATAAATAATAATAATACCGTTATTGGCTGTCGATACCTTTAAAAATGTGTTGTTATATCCGACTTTTATTATATCAAACCTTGTTACAAGCGGAATAGGCTGTAACATAGGGGCCTGACGCATGGTGCTCTCACTAAATGCAAATCCGCTGCGCCACCGCGTAAACTAGCTCAAGTCAGAATACGAGGGAGGAAACGAAAGGCACGCGAAGCGGCGATGCACTGTGATTCCAGAGCAGTTTTCAACCCTCAAAGCAACCACCCGCCTAAAACTTCAAACTGAACAAACTCAGATTTTGCCACAAATCTATACCAACCTTGTCCTTCTATCGAAACTGATAGTTTAGTATCAAGGCTTTTTGCACAGTCAAGCATCATTTTAGCAGACGTCCATTAGTTGAATAAATCAATCCAGACCAAAAAGGTGACTGCCAAGCGTGTAATATGCAAAGAAGTACCCAACGGAAAAAGAAACACGCTTAGAAAAGACGGGTACAACACAATTTATTAATATTTCGGGTAAATACCCTTTGTCAAAATAGACAAACAAACAAACAGAGAGATTAACCGCTACTTATCTTCATTGGCAGAAGAAATGTGGCAACTCCATTAGTTGGGTTTTAGATGTGGCCGGAAATACGCCCCATATTCATTTTTCATTGGTTTATGTAAATTAGTATATCCAATGACATTAAAACAAGAATGCATCTTAGCAATCGCTAAGATACCTACCTATTTCCCCCAGCCCGAAAAGCTCTACTTTAATCATGAGTCTGGTTTAAACACTGCGCAGTTGTCAATATCTTGTCGAGTAATTTGCTTCGACTTTAGAGTAAACACGGCAGAAAACAATGGATGCACAACAGTGCAGAGTGGCCTCTTTCACGGCACTCTACTAAAGGGTTTAACGTTCAACTTTAGATGTTGCGAAAGAGATCAGGGATACTTCCGGCCACAGCTAGAATTTCGCGCGTGTGGTTTGTTTCCTCCCTTGTATTCTGACGAGCTAGTTTACGCGGTGGCGCGCAAGTGGTGGCGCAGCGGATTTGTATTTAGTCAAAGTACCACTCGTCAGGCCCCATACGACTGTAACTAACTAACTAACAAACTAACTAACCAACCAAATTCCAACCACGCAACCACCCAACCAAACAACCAACCGACCAACCAACCAACCAGCCAGCCAAACAACCACACAGCCAACAAACCAACCAGCCAAACAACCACACAGCCAACAAACCAACCAACCAACTAACTGACAAACTCACTGGCTGACTAATTAGCTAAATTGACTAACTGCCTAACATTTTTCTGTGCAGATTCATTACTACTAGTTTATTTGGTAAAAAAAAAATCAGTTCAACTTGAAGTGAGCGTTCAGGCTTCTGTGCCGGGCTTGTCGTACAGATCCCATTTATACACAAACTGAGATGTATATTATCAATCAAAATTCTTACCTGCAAAGGACGATACGGCGTGAAGGTGCCAAACACGTGCCCTCTGATTTCGGCTGCACACATAGAACAAAAATAAATCTTTGGAATGGTTGTATAACACGCAGGCAAGCGACAAACACCTACAAACTGCGTCAATTATTTAACTCATTCGCGCGGAACGGTATCGTCAGTAGAAGTCAAGGGTTGAAAACTAAATCCACAAAAAAATCCTGCGAAACACACTCTCTAAAACATATAGACTCAAACTTACGCCTGCTCGTATCATGCATCCACAGTTGTGCGTTCATTCGTGATTTTAATGCTGTAAGGTCCAGAATCATAGAAAAAACACACCCAAATGACATAAATTGGAGACAAGGATGGTGCAGACCTCGAGATATAACCTTCGATTGCCAGACGTGTTCCACGGTAATTGTCAGCATGATCTGTTCTGCACTGAACCCGCTCTGAGGTCGATGTTCCCCGAATAAAAAGCGGTCCTCCGAAGACAGACTGACCGTGATAGTTAAGGGCTGCACGGTGCCAGAAGAGCTCGGCGCGAAAATGTGTCAAACTATTCTGTGGTATCATCTGTGGATAGTTCAAGGATAGTGGCTAAAGGTGCCAAACCCGTCTGGTACCAACCATCCGCCGTGAACCATCACGACCAATGTTCACTACAGTTGCAGGTCATGGTTTAATGGCTGTGCCTGTGGATATCTAAAGGCTATAATGCAGTTCAGGAAACGGGTCGATTCTGATACTTTAAGGCTGGTGTCAGAATAGCCTGGCGCCTGAAGGCGACAGGCTATTCTGGCACCATCCTTGAACTACCATCGTCAATTCTTTGCGTGCCATGACTTAATAACTTGACACCTCTGGACTCCAAAGCCTACACAACAGTTCAGGAAACAGACCGATTGTGATAGTTCAAGGATGGTGCTAGAATAATCTGTTGTGTTACATTTGGGCACAATTCTAGCACCATCATTGAACTATCACAGTCAATCCAGCCCATCGTTGCGTGTCATATCTTAACGAAAGGACTGGTCTCTAAAAGACTACAATGCAATTCAGGAGACAAAAATAATAATCCTGATTGTTCAAGGATGGTGCCAAAATAGTCTGGCGCCTCCATGCGCCAGGCTATTCCGGCACCATTCTTAAGCTATCATCGTCGCTCAGTATCTTTGTTTCGTGTCATGGCGTAATAACTTTACGTCTCTAATCTCTAAAAACTGCAATGCAGTTCAGATAACTAACCGATCCTGATTGTTCAAGGATGGTGCCAGAGTAGACCGGTCCCTAAAAGGCGCCAGGCTATTTCGGCACCATCCTTGAACTATCATGGTCGATCCACACCTTTGCTGCGTGTCAGGCTCCTCAGACAGCCATTGACGTACCTGATTAAGCGGAAGGATTAACTTTTGCTCCAAAGGGCATTACCGAATCAGGCACGTTCGGCATCTGCTGTCTTGAAGCAACATCGATCTCATCTAACTGCAAGAAATGAATATTCTCGCCTGAGCTCCTTCAGGACCTAGAAAATTAACATAATTCGATTTTCCGTGCGCCGCAAGTTCGAAAATCACACCAGCGCGAATACTGATCTATTACGTATAATAGCCGAGTGAAAAAACGGGGGTACGGTTTTCATCTGCTATTGAGTACACGAGTCCGTGTAAAGAGATCAACGGAGAGCTACTTCCTGACATGTTTCTACTGTTAACTCTTTCCAAAAATGTTAGTCTGTTTATAACACGGATGATGGCAGCGTCCAAGCCAGCTACGTACATACTACAGAATTCTGCCGATATATTGCGAAATCCAATGTTCATTTTGAAAAAAAAGTTCCAGATGCTCATTCTATAACAATAATAATCTACCTTTTCTCAAAAATGGACACACTAGCTTTTGCTATAATTATGGGCAAAATACCTCCAAGAAGAGCCCCGCTGAGACGGGGCACGCTCCATACACTTCAATGCACGTGCTGCTTCCTTAAGCAGCAGGGGGAAAAAAGCGGCCCACTTTACAAAGCAGTAATGAGTCGGTAACTTAGTGCTAGGGGACGTGAGTACATTAATAATCCATTTACACCGGGGCAGCATTTCGCAATTTTTAGGTGTCACTTAACAAGTATTACCAACTCCAGGAGATGGATCGACCGTTATAATTCAAGGGTAGTGCCAAATTAGCTTGGCGCTCTCAAGCGCCAAGCTAATCTGGCACTGCCTTTGAATTATCACGGTCGATCCATCTCCTGCTGTAGAGCGTCGGGGCTAAATGAGTCAAAGACATAGTGGCAGTGATCTACAGATCTGTCACAGTGACTGAAATTTGCTGGGGCCGACTGCTGCCTGCTTTGACCCGCGTATACTCATCAGCCCAAGTACCATTTGTTCACTGGTGATTTTGTCTCTGTTACTTAAGTTTACACGTCTGTTGCGAAGTTTGAAAAAACAACAACTGAAATGGTTGTACGCGGGCCAACTCAAGCAACAGCAAAACGTCTTAGGACCATGACGGCCGCAGTGGGCTCGCGCACAGCCGTGTCGGCCGTCGTGGTCCCGACGACCTTTGCTTACTAGGATTAGGCCGAGGTCGCCAGAGAACAGTTTGCTCTCCGACGGCGATCTTTATGCTGAGAAGTAATAGTATTAGGCGTTTCAGCTGAACACTCACTATGCACACGCCTGCCTGACCTTTTGGCATCGCATTATAGCAATAATACCGCTATTTAAGACCGTCTGAGGACAGAATTCCGCATGCAGCAAGGCTCGTTAAGCATCGCATTATGCTCGTTAAATGGACCGCAACGATTTTCGTTCGTCCAACGATATGTTTAATTGATTGATGCCCTAGTGTCGTGTCTGTGGTACGGGCAGAGAGGAATGCTGTCGCTGTATCTTTTAAAGTAAATTTATGAAACCATTAACTATTACTGAATTTATAACTTTTTTTTTATAAATCCCAAAACTATCTCATTCAGCCCTGACGCACTACAGCAGGAGATGGGTTGACCATGATAATTCAAGGGTAGTGCCAGATTAGCTTGGCGCCAAGCTAATCTGGCACTGCCTTTGAATTGTCATGGTCGATCCATCTCCTGCAACTGGTGCATAGTCGTTGACGCCACACACAATTTGGGAAGTACGGCCGTCGGGCTGAATGAGTGAAACAGAAATTACGTGAATTTACTGAACATTTCCGGGATTTCATGAACGTTTTGGTTTCATCTTACAAAACGCCAATAAAGAGAAAATCATAACGAAGGAAGAAACCCGCTTAGAAAGATAGTTACAACACAACTGTGCTGTAACTGTCTTTCTAAGTGTATTTCTTCCTTCGTTGAGCTATATCAACATTTCAGCTTGTAGCCTACATCATTGTGTCGTCCTATTAGAACCAGAACCTGATATCCCCAAAAAGGCCGTTTTGAGAAAATCGCAGTCAAAGTTTTGAGGCGCGCCCATACATCTGTTATCGCGCGTACGAAGCTGCAAACTGGTGTAAATGTTCATAGTGGTTAGAAATACCTTCCCTCGTGACGCCGAGTGGATACTAACATCAGATGTTTCACAACAAGAATTTTCCATAGATAGCCTGTTTTGGCATAAAATTGCACTGTGAGATAGTAAGAGGCTATGTTATGCCAGAACTCAATATTGGCCAGTATATGTTCCTGGCAGTCTCTGCATTTTACACGCTTGGCAGTTAGATCTTGTTCATGAGGATCTATGTCTTTTGCATACTTTAGGCTGTTCTGCCTGTGCTTTGGGTTCAGGGACTCTTCGTTGTGCTGGAAATGTTAACCCCTTCACTGCGGATGAAAACTGGACGCAATCTACCTGCAAGAGACACATATTCTCATCAACCCCTTAGTTTGCCGGGGGTTACAGGATTTATGTCTCTCGCTGACACGGCTTTGTTTCCATGGTAATTGAACGGCTGGTCACTTTGGCGTTGAATTAACCCTTTGGATGTCGGTAACGGCTTTAGTCCGCTACTGATACCCAAAGGGATAACGCAGATTTCATAAACACAATCTACGTCACTGGCGGTAAAGGGGTTAATAAAATGTTTATAAAAGTTCAGACTCTTACCGTTCTATACTGACGAGCAAAAGAAATGCGGCATTTTTGGACTCATCGGAAACACGTCAGTGTTTCCGATGACTAGTCCAAAAATGTCGCATTTCTTTTCAGTGCTCGTCAGTATTCATTTACACGAAGACACGTGCAAGTGCGCATTCAAAGCCCAAGTAGTCGAGAAAGAATCCAGACAATTGATGTGACTCCATGGTAAACATGTAAACCATCAGATATGAAATATAATTATCTCTATATCGCTGTGCTACAATTTTCATATCATTCGATATACGAGTGAGCCTTTGCAGCCGCATGAAGAATACAATTATGTTCATAAACAAGCTATCCGTATACCTTTGATAGCTTTGATGGAAGAGTAATTTTTAGAGTTTGATGTTAAGTCTGCGTCGACACAACATACGCTCACATGTACGAAAATCTGTTTTGGAGTGCGTATCGCCAGCACTACGTATCACGAGAACATTGAGTAGTGTTCATGCGCTGAAAAGGAGCAGCAGTTCACATCTCTCACATTCTTAGTCTTCTTTTGTTTTTCTACATTTAATTTTCTCCTTTATTTTTGGTGCACGGTTGTTCCTTAGAAGATTACCTACAAGATGGTGGATTTTTTATGTGATTTGTGTGGTTTTTGACTTTTGGTGGACATTTTCCATTTCTGGTGTACAGTGAGAACAGACCCAGTGTTGATGTGTTCTCATGATGACAGAGTCAAAGTACACTTCAGTATCTCTGAGACAGATTTGTTTAACTAGTAAATGTGCACTTACTAGATGCAGACACTTGGGACTTATCAAAAACAAATCACATAGAGGTTTTAGAGGGGGAAAAAGAACTGCCCGCAAGAGAGGACTGCATGTTGGTCTTTGGAATGTACAGTAAGCCAGCAAAAAGACGAGTGATATCTACGACTGTATTGTGAATAAGAAACTTGATGTTCTTGTGGTAACAGAGTCTTGGTTGAAGGAAAAAGGGGATGAAGTGACCATCGCAGCATTTGACCCCGCCAGGCTACACCGTCATCAATAAACCACGCTCACTGATAAATGGTGGGAGTGTGGCTCTGATTCACAAGAGTTCTATGAATGTGAGATTGTGCTCTACAAAAATGTTCACTACTTTTGAAAACATTGACTTCACCATTTCTACAAAATCAGTGACTGTGAGGCTATTCTGTTTGTACCACCCTCCCCCATCAAAGATAAATAAGAACACACAAATGCTGAATTTCGGGAGGAATTTTCACTCTTCCTCTCAAGTACTGTGGTCACAACACAAAAACTGGTTGTACTTGGTGACTTTAATATTCACTGGGACAACAAGAATGATTCGGATACCAAGCAGTTCATGCAGCTCTTCAGCTCCCTAGACCTGTCTCAGTTAGTCTGTGTACCAACCCACGAACGAGGCCACATTTTGGATTGGGTTGTTACCCCTTTGTCTCTGTAGTCTTATTCATACGGTGTGTGTGGAGGACATGCAGCTCTCTGATCACTTTCTGATCACTTTCTCCATGCGACTGGCGAAACCTAGGACTCCAAAGCTGAAACTCAGGTGTAGAAACATAAAAGGAATGAATATGGAAGCTTTTCGTTGTGAACTTGGAGACTCACCATTGATCAAGACCCCTCCGTCAGATGTGTCAGAGTGTGTACAACGTTACAATGATACACTGACTTCCCTTCTTGACAAGTATGCACCAGAAACTGTAAAGCAAATTCCTTTTCGCCCTGATACCTCATGGTATAATTCCGATGTTTTTGCTGCAAAGCAGGCGCGTCATCGTGCAGAGTGTCAGTATCGTAGAACCAGTCTAGAAGTGCACAAAGACTTGTATAGAAAGGCACGCAATCACTGCACACAGGTGGTTCGTCAGGCAAAGAGTACACATAATTATTCAGTCTGAACTTGATGCTGCCGCTTCAGACCCTAGGAAAATGTTCAGGATTGTGAGCAGACTGCTTGGCAAGGAGGCCAAATCTCCTATTCTTCCTATGAGCAGTGACTTGGCTGCTGCCTCTCTGTCCCAGTTCTTTAACGATAAGATTGGTGCCATCAGAGAGCAGCTGTTAAAGGAGAACACACGTGGTAAACCTGATCAACTGCACAAAGTCATCGCAAAATCCAAGTCCACGTTCTCTAGCGTTGACCCGATCCCCACCAAAATAGTCTTGGCGAATTTGGTCATTCTTCTGCACATCATCAACCGCAGTCTCTTCACCGGTGTTGTTCCAGGAGCCTTTAAGACTGCTGTGATTCGTCCTCTCTTGAAGAAGTTAAACTTGGACCCTGATGCTCCTAAGAACTATAGACCAGTATCAAACCTTCCATATTTGTCCAAGCTCTTAGAACGTGTGGTGGCCGATAGACTGGCTGATCATGTGTCTAGGTGCCAGCTACTGGATAAATTTCAGTCTGCATACAGGTCAGGTCATTCTACAGAGACCGCAGTGCTGCGTGTCATAAACGACATTCTCTGTGCAGCTGATCGTGGTGAGCACTCACTCTTGGTGCTGCTGGATCTCAGTGCGGCATTTGATGCCATAGATCACCAGATACTGCTGCAGAAACTTCAGCTTGAGTTTGGTATCACGGACTGTGTCTTACAGTAGTTTCGGTCGTACCTTGAGGACAGATTCCAGTACGTCAGTGTTAATTGTGTGGCGTCTGATGTTACCCGGCTAGTATGCGGTGTCCCTCAAGGGTCCGTCTTAGGGCCTGTTCTGTTCTCTCTCTACACCACTAAGTTAGGACGTGTGATTGACAAGTACAGGTTAGAACGACAGTTGTTTGCAGATCACTCTGGTCTCTATGACTCATTTCATACTGACAGTGCCTCCGCTTCTCAGACAGTGCAGAAAATCGAGTCGTGCTGCCAAGAAATCAAGTCCTGGATGTCAACCAACATGCTGAAGTTAAATGATGATAAGACTGAGGCAATTCTGTGTGGACCCAAGAACAAACTGGGTGTGGAATCTCTTGATGCCATCCGTGTTGGTGAGTCTCTCATCCCTTTCTCCAAGACTGTGTCTTTATCGATACCAGTCTTAACATGGAAGACCACATCAGTGCTGTTGTCAGGGGATGCTACTTCCATCTTCGCTCCTTTGGGAAACTACGACCTGTCCTGACAGCCAAAGCTGCAAATGCTATCGCCATTGCCCTTGTCCTATCCAGACTGGACTACTGTAACAGCTGTCTTTGGGGTCTGCCAGAGCAACAACTCAGACGTCTTCAACTGGTTCAGAACACGGCCGCCAGAATTGTCACAAGAACCAAAACAGCATATCACACCAGTCTTTAAGCATTTGCACTGGCTTCCAGTCAAGCAAAGAATTGATCACAAGATTCTCACTTTGTGCCACAAGTCTATAAATGACCCAGACTCACCAGAGTACCTCCAGGAAATAGTCTCACGTCATAACCCTCCGAGGCAGCTCCGTTTTGCTGTCCGGTTTAAACTCTGCACCCCAAGTGTTGAAAGCCGCACAAAGAAGCGACTTGGTTTCCGGGCATTTTCACACTGCGGACCTAGGCTGTGGAATGGACTACCACAATCCTTGAGGGACATTGACTGCATTGGCACCTTTAGGAGGCACCTCAAAACCCAACTCTTTCTTGACTTTTAATTCTAGGACTACTGTGCACCAGAAGTTGCGTGTGTTGTTTTTATTTATTTATTTTTTATTTTTTTTTAAAATTTATTTATTTATTTATTTGCGCCCTGAGCATGCTGCTAGCATCGAGTGGATGCGCATTACAAGTGGACATCATCATCATCATCAGATAGCACTAAGATCGCGAGCACTACGTGGCGATATCACTATGATCGCTAGCACTACGTGTCACTAGCACCACGTGTGACGTAGTGCTCTCGAGCGTAGTGCTATTGAGCCGTAGTGCTATTGACGCGTAGTTCTGAAGGCCATAGTTCTATCGCCACATACTGCTCGTGATACGTAGTGCTAACGGGATTCACCCTCTTGAACACGAAATGAAGTGGCTTGCGGGACTGTTCTGAATACATACTGACGAGCCCAAAAAATGCGACATCACTGGAATCATCCGACACACTTCAGTGTTCCCTATGATTCCTGTGATATCGCATTTCTTTTGCTCTTTGGCATACGAAGATGTTCTGTCCTCGTGACCTTTTAGTCATAATATGATGCGGACTATTGTTACCTAAGTTTTATTAATGGCAAAAGTGCATGACATTTTATTGGCATCGCGTTTTTTATGCCCATGAAAGTCAGCAAAAGTAAAATCTTTAAAACAATCTTCTCCACCCTAGAAAGGCTTAATATTTAACAAGAAATACTATTATAATATGCAGTACACAAAGAAAAGAAAGAATTTTCGTAATATGATCGAATTTTCTTGTCTTGTTTTCTGTACAGTTTGAAAGCAACCGAATGCACTGTGCGAGGATCAAAATGACGTCATTGTGGACTTTACGTCATTACTCTGTTTTTGTACAGCGTCTTACTTATACAATCTACAGCCGTGCGCGTCTTACTTACACAATCTACAGCCGTGCGCGTCTTACTTACACAATCTACAGCCGTGCGCGTCTTACTTACACAATCTACAGCCGTGCGCGTCTTACTTACACAATCTACAGCCGTGCGCGTCTTACTTACACAATCTACAGCCGTGCGCGTCTTACACAATCTACAGCCGTGCGCGTCTTACTTACACAATCTACAACCGTGCGCGTCTTACTTACACAATCTACAGCCGTGCGCGTCTTACTTACACAATCTACAGCCGTGCGCGTCTTACTTACACAATCTACAGCCGTGCGCGGGCCCGCTGCGGCCGACGACGACCCGAGGAGCTCTGCTTGCTGCTTATTTCCTTTGCAAGAATTCATGACGTTATACAGTGAGGCAATATTTTTCTTTTCTTTTCGAAAACATCACTGGCATTGCCTATAGAAGGCAGCCTTACTAGCGTGCTGAAAATCGACTCGTTGTCCACATAAACGAACATAATACATGCATAAAGTCTTTTCCTGCCGATTGTTCATTATTTTTTATGCACGCAAGACGCAGATTGCAAAATGGATTCTCTTTGAGCCCTCCAAGAAGCGTTTTCTGAAAATTGCCTATCAGCGTTGTTATGACCGCAGCTTTATTTTCTCACATTTTCTAAGCACAGTTTTCTTGCGAAATATGATGAAATAAGACTGACGGCTTTGGCACACAGTCTGCTAGCAAAAGGGGGCAAAATACGTCAAACGCTATCAAATATTTCAAGCATACATGTAAGTCATAGATCATGAAAAATACGTCAATGGCAATAAAGATTAGCATAAAACTCACTGTAGTTAGAGGAGAACAAGGGCACTTGATATTGTTCGATCTAACAGTAATTTTAAAGTCATATCAGGCTTAAATATAATGTTTGTTATCTTGATTACGTCTATAAAGACGAGACCACGTCACTGCCAGTGAAGCAGATTGCGTCATAGAAACTATTGTAAATTCAGTATTCAAAGCAACATAAGATCTATAGATACAAATTGGTTGCAGCAAGAGGCATAGATCTTCATGAGCCCCACAACTCCTGGGGCTCATGAGGATCTACACCTCCTGTAGTAGTAGAGTGGTGTTCAATGTTTCCTCGACAGTTAAAGGGTTAAACGCACCTTTCCACAAGTCATTTCCCATCAACGAAGTCATTTAATCTCCAGCTGAGAAAAATAGGAATACAAAGATTATGAAAGAGGCAACCACTTTGAATAAATTAATCGTATTTTATTTTACAACGCACTATGATGATGATGATGATGATGATGATGATAAAACATTTCATTAATCAGGAGAAGAGAGAGAGAGAGAGAGAGAGAGAGAGAGAGAGAGAGAGAGAGAGAGAGAGAGAGAGAGAGAGAGAGAGAGAGAGAGAGAGAGAGAGAGAGAGAGAGAGAGAGAGAGAGAGAGAGAAAGAGAGAGAGAGAGAGAGAGAGAGAGAGATGATGATGAATCTTTATTTATTCAGGATAAAGCTATTAGTCAACCCAATGCCTGTCTTACAAGCTGTCCTGTAAACAAACAACATAACAGGAAAATAAACAGAGCATGCAAATACTAACAATAATAATAATAATAATAATAATAATAATAATAATAATAATAATAATAATAATAATAATAATAAGAAGAAGAAGAAGAAGAAGAAGAAGAAGAGGAAAAGCTACGGGAAAAAAACACAATGGAGAATTTGTAACTGCCTCCGATGCAAAAAGCAAGAGAACGAAACGCGTGTACAGCATTAATATTATACTCATCTAAGACAGTGTCATAGAATCAGCAGCATCAATAGCGTATAGTGACACCGACAAGACAATAGATGATCAGGTAGCAAATTTAAGGAGAAAGAGAAAAATATTTGACGTTTACGTGTTATCAGCAGAATTATTTTTATATGGCAAACTGTGAAGTCACGCTGATTGGAAGTGAGTGTGCAATGCACGTTTAAAATAGGTTCTATTAAAAGAGAGAGAGAGAGAGATGATAATGATGAGATGATGATGACGAAACATTTCATTAAAAGCCGTCGAGAGAGAGAGAGAGAGAGAGAGAGAGAGAGAGAGAGAGAGAGAGAGAGAGAGAGAGAGAGAGAGAGAGAGAGAGAGAGAGAGAGAGAGAGAGAGAGAGAGAGAGAGAGAGAGAGAGAGAGAGAGAACCAATATGACTGAATGAATCAACTTTATTCTTCCAAATATGTTGCCACGTACAATAAAATTTGTTTTGCCACCTCAGGTGCAACACGCAATCACCCAAACTCACACAACAGTTTACACACAACACTGAAATGGACAATGGCTCGGGACGGATGAAGCCCGTCGCCAAGGCGTCTCATGGCCGGCGCCAACGGCCCCATCCCGACCTGAACCTCCCTAACACAAAGCAAACTAAGGACAGCCCTATCATAGTATCTCTTAAACACGTAATATAATGTTTTTAAACTTTCTGCTTGGCTGATACACTAATTAACTCATTGTGCCGCAGGTACCAAATCCCAACATTTGGGAGTTGTCCTCTGAGGACTGCATTACAATTCAGGAGACAGCTCGACCATGACAGTTCAAGGGTGGTGCCAGAATAGCTTGGCGCCTATAAGCGCTAAGCTATTCTGGCACTACCCTTGAACTATCATGGTCGAGCCATATCCTGCTGTGGTGTGTCGTGACTAAATGAGATCAGCCTATACAGTGTTACCCACAAATTGTTCAAGGGTGGTGCCAGAATAGCTTGGCGCCTATAGGCGCCAAGCTATTCTGGCACCACCCTTGAACTGTCCAAACCAATCACGGCCACTACAGCTCTGTCCATCATAATCTGTATCCCGTCACTCACGCACACACTCTCAATCATCCGTTCCATCTACATGAGTCTTACATCTGCCCCGACGAGGAAAAAGACAGCGAACCTATAATGACAAGTCAAACTTTCCTCGTTATACGATCAAATCACGCTTTTCACACATAAATTTGTTGTCTTTGTCTCAGTTTTGCCTTCTTAGGACATAAAGTCTCATTATCTCTGATCTACCGTACCAACCTTTCTTCGTCGAGACTGACTGTAGAACCTATAGCTTCCAATCACAGCCGTAGATTCTGATGTCTGCAACGCTCTACATACAAGTAGGAGTAAGATCATAAGAAACCACGCAACAAGCTGATTTCTAATATAAGTAGCTATCTATTCGTATGAGTGTTTTAACTTGTTTGAGAGCTCCGCATCAACAGCTGCGGAAGTGTCGTTTAGCGTTGCCGCCGGCAACGCTATGCGACACTTTCGCAGTTATTGATGTTGGGCGCCTTATATGAGAAGTGAGTACAAATATGGCTGAACCTCTGCAGGAAACCATTTCAATAATAGTAATTTATTTAAAAAAAGCCACTTAGGCTATTCAGTCTGAAATAAGTACAGAGTCTCATGAGTCTCCGCCGCCGCAGGGATTCCACCGAATCTATGCTTTTAGCTGAAGATAATCGACCCTTTTTGCGTACATGTACCTCTACTATCCAGTCAACCATTCCAACTCTGAAGAGTTACAGCTGCTCTGACCACCTTATTCAACCTGCAAAAGGCACGTATTGTCATGGGGCTCACGAAAATCCACGCCATCTGACGGAATAGATCATCTATCACTTATTCCTCATAAGGCGGAGGCCACATGGGTTTTCAGCCAGAGACTCTCAACAATAATCTCAAAGAATCACGACCTCTCGCTCCTGGAAAGCCGCGTATGATGTCGAAAATAAACAATGTTCCACTAATGATGTACCACTCTGCAAAGCGACAACGTCATACGCTTGAATGCATGATTAACTTCCAGGCCTGAGGAACATTTATGCAAATGGTAATAATCATTTCCGCCCGAAGTATATAATCCCAAAGCACCCTCCTTGAAAGAGGTTGTGGCGATCTGATCATTCTGAAGCGGACTGTGGACATAAACTGACGCTTCTGAAGAGTGGGACGCTTTCATATTCGTCGAGAACCTGACAATTTGAAGACAGAAACACAGATACAAAATGGTGACAAAAGGCACAGCTCTTCATGAGACCCTGCAATGCAGGGGCTCATGAAGATCTTTGCCTTTTGCAGATGGGTTAATTGCGAGGGTTCAAAACTTGGACCGGACCGCAAAGGAAAAACAGCCATTGGCACGCACCGCGCTAAAGACAGGCCGGAACTGGCTTCAAAGGTATCACTGGGAACATCGCTGACCGTGCGGATAGCTTCTAATCGGCACGGCTGCGTGATATGTTTAGATAGAAATGTACTCGGCGATAATTAAGCCACTGGACACTTTTGCTATGCTTAATTGAAACATTTACGCACTTAGTTTTTTCCGTGATTTAAAAAAAAAAAAAGTATTGTCGAAGTAATGTGGATGCCTGTGTGCTTTCAAGATAAAAGCAATCAGTCATACAAGTAGCAAAATAAAGAAAAAAGAAAAAAAAAAAAAAAAGAAAAAAAAAAAAAAGAAAAAAAGAAACTAATCTGGCACTACCCTCTACCTATTACCCATTACATCCTAAATATAATTTTTTTAAAAAATGGCTTGTTGTCCTATGAAGGTTACATTACTTATTAGGAGACAGATTAACTATTTTAGTTCAAGGGTGATGCAAGAATAGCTTGGCGCCTGAGGCGCCAAGCTATTCCGGCACCAACCTTGAACTATACGTCCAATTAATTTCAAGCAGTAGTGTATCAGGAAAAGGGTAAACGAATGAGTAGCCTGAAGTCTTTCGATTCAACCGATGTAATTTCTGTTCCCAGCATGCTAGAACCGCTGACGAAGCATGCGCGTGTCCATCTGCACAACTACTTGAGCCACTAAAATTCCACTAAAAGGTTTCTCCAGTACGCAAAAGCCATCGGGCCGACTTCAGCCGCAGTGGGCCCCCGCACGACTGTGCGCGGGCCCACTGAGGCCGACTTTGACCAGACAGCCTTTTGCGTACTGGGTCGGGGAGATGCGACGGGAGGGCCGGGGAAGATTTGGTTTACTTAAGAGGCGGAAATGAATCAATGCTACTCTTGTACTTTCTCACGGCGGAGATTACTTAAAGTTAACCCCTTTGGGCATGCAGCCACCGGTACTGTTAACAATACGGGTGCCTGAAAGCACATAGGGGTAAAACACTACCCATGCATTAATTCCATGAAGTTTTCAGGACTGGGGGGGTTGAGCGGTCTCGTTGTTAGTTCGGGGATTAACGTCCACTACGGCACCGGGGTGATAATGGACGGCCCTAGCGGGCGGGTTAGCGGGGGAAGGGGGGGGGGGGGAGAAGAGGCAATGACAGCTATTACCTACCGAGTACGACCGGAAGTGGTATGGGCATGTCACGCGTTCAGCAGGGCTTGCCAAAACAATCCTGCAAGGCACTGGGCAAGGATCTAGGAGGACGAAGGAGAGGAAGACAGAGGAAAAGATGGGAGGACAATAATATCTCAGAGTGGACAGGACTGAAGCTGGGCGATACGCTGAGAATGGCAGAGAACAGAGAGGAATGGAGGGAGCTGGTTGCCAAGTCAAGAGTGGTGCCCCAACGGTCGGCAAGACTACGGGATATAGATAGATAGATAGATAGATAGATAGATAGATAGATAGATAGATAGATAGATAGATAGATAGACAGATAGATAGATAGATAGATAGATAGATAGATAGATAGATAGATAGATAGATAGATAGATAGACGACCGGAACACTGATCAATTCGGCCGCACTGCAGCTGTGCCACTGTGATTTACCAGGACCTTGTAACGGACATGCTACCTGAACAAGCCCGTCGGTCTGACTGGCTAATCAGCAGTCACCGTCCCATAACTTCGATTATCAACCTACAGAATTCACTCACGTTAACCGGTAATACTAAGTGTTTTACCTGGTTTTTGAAGGCGAATAACGGACAGGAAAGCAGCAACCGGTAGACGATACGTATTAAAGAGAGAACAACGGATTACTGAGCTTGGGAAATTTGTTGAAGAAACTGAGGTGAGTTAACCCATTCAACCCCGAAGCACTTCAGCAGGAGATGGCTCGACCATGATAATTCAAGGATAGTGCCAGATTAGCTTGGCGCCTGAAGGCGCCAAGCTAATCTGGCACTACCCTTGAATTATCATAGTCGAGCCGTCGCCTGTAACTGGTACATAGTCGTAAGGTGACACCTCCAATTGGGAAATGCGGGATTGGGGCTAAATGGGTTAACCGAGTTTGACGCCGGGAAGACGTTATTTTGGCCAGATGCTACGGAAAGAGAATACAGGGTGTCAAAGACTCTATATAGCGCGAAGAATGAAGCTTCTGTGGGAGTCTTTTAATGGTCGCTTACCTGCGATGGTTATAAAAGCGGGCTGGACTAACCACGCTCGTGCAAAGTCAGTGCCCGAAAAATCTTTCCCAGGATATAAGCTTAGTCGAAAAATATGCTTGAACCACAAAGGCCGAAAGACCTGCCGCAGATGACGTAGGTTTTATGTGCCATGCTAATCATCATTATACACACCGTCCTTGAAATTTCACCGTCGACTCATTTCAGGCTGTATGTGGAGTAACAGTACGCCTTCTCGCGAGTTTTAACACATTTACAAAATAAGGTAGCACATCAGAAGATGAATAGGCCATGGCTGTTCAAGGGTAGTGCCAGATTAGCTTGGCGCCTTGAAAGGCGCCAACCTATCTGGCACTACCCTTACACTACCATGGCCGTACATCGCCCACAGCTGGAAAACAGTCATTACAGACTACAGACACCTCTCAAAGTTGTTATTTGGTACGAATGAGGGCCCTGTGATCAACGGGGGAGGAGAGGAGGGGGTGGGAGGGGTGGGTGGGGGGTGTGGGGTGGGGGGGGGGGGGGTGAGAGGTCGGAATCGGCGTCTTTGGTGAAAAATCGCCGTCTGGTCATTATTAGGCAAGCATCATCTTGACGGAGAAACCCTCCCCCATCTGGACGCAGCACAGATCTCCATAAGCTCCCTTTGTGTCTAGCTCTTGTCCAATATCGTGCCATTGGCTGGCTGTGATCACCATAAAGCCGTGCCATCAGCAAGGCCCTTACCCTGCACGGAGCACACGCAACGCGTCCGTCATCAAAGGTTAAGATAGTTTCTCAAGACCCTAGGCAGGCTGCAGGGGCTTATGACAACCTGCGCTTGTCGCTGGCGGATATGGCGTCCATTTGTATCCTCAAAGAGAGGGAGATCATCAAGGTTTTAAGCCTGCGCGTGATGGGCACTTTCCCAGTTTTGGTGTAGCGATCCAGACGACAATAACACGCCATCAGCCAGCTCCCTTGTATCTGCGACAGACACACATTCACCTGGTTTCCTGCGACTGCAGAGACTCATCCGGGCATGTGACTCTTTAGTGTCGTGTGAGATTTTACGCTCCAGACTGACCAAAATCGGCCACAGCTGTGCTTCAAAGAGAGGTCGTTGTTTCCAGATAAATGTAGGTCTGACGACAGTATCGCAATCACGGTCTTTTAAATGGACGGAAAACCCCAGTGATAACATCAATCGTATGAGCCACAAAGATCAAATAAACACATCCATCTTTTAACACGTCACAGCGAGGGATGGATCGGACGTGATAGTTCAAGGGTAGCGCCATGCTAATCTGGAACTACCCTTGGACTATCACGGCCGATCCATGTCCCACAGCAATATTTAGAATCACAGACTGGTGTTAGGACACGGGCCTGCCGCAAACTAAATGGTGTTCATCACATAACATAATGTAGCTTCACTGTGTGTGAATAAAAAGCTGCATGGAACAAAAGATATCTTGCGGATGGCCGTCTTTGATGTTGGACTAAAGTAACACAAGTAAAGTAATGCGCGTCCGGCGATTTTTTTTTCCTCCACACTTAAAGGTGGTTCCTTCCTTGTTGAAGCGATAAGTATAATCTTGTTCAGGCGATAGGGGTAATCTTCTGTCCATTTATTGTAAAGGGGTGAGCGTTCGGAAGCAGTTCAGCTCCACACTAACCTTAGCTCGTTCGACACGTGCCCGCATCCGGATACGCGGCATAAAGCCGCGTATCTGAATGCGGCACGTATCAACAGCGTTAAAGATACTGTCCCTATGATCTATCCATTAAAAAAACCCCAAAAAACAGACTGTTCCGCTTGTGAGGCAAAAGGCACTAAATTCATGTAATACGTACAATGAAAATCTGGCTTTTCACACACACACACACACACACACACACACACACACACACACACACACACACACACACACACACACACACACACACACACACACTCACACACACACACACACACACAGACACACATAGACACACACACACACGCACGCACCCCCCCCCCCCCACACACACACATAGACACACACACACACGCACGCACGCACCCCCTCCCCCCCCCCACACACACACACACGCACGCACACACACACACACACACACGCACACACACACACACACACGCACGCACGCACGCGCACGCGCGCACGCACCCAAGCACGCACGCACGCACGCACACACACACACACACACACACACACACACACACACACACACACACAACATGGACTGGCTCCCTTTTGCCACTTTGTTGCTGCTGTTGTGAAAAGCGGCATTTTCATTGTAATACAATGAACATATCGCTTTTCTCAAACAATAACTTGGTGTGCTTTGCTTTCAAGGGCAGTAATTACATCAGAAAAATGATTTGTCGTGTGCGAGTCTCGTGTTTGTTATCTTCGAGCTGTGTGTGTGTGTATAAAATTTCATGATGCATGCGTACGATATAGAGACGTGTAATCTTTACCTACTCCCCAGATCAGTCTGATTACAGTGGGCGCCAAAAATTCCTTCGGCAAAGCGTTTAGCGTCAGACAGACAGACAAACTATGCCGGCGTACTGACCTAACGTCTAGTTCACTTTAGGGGATGGCGTGAAAAGGGGGTGGGGTGGGGTTGGGGGAGGGGAGGGTTACGGGGAGGGGGGGGGGAGGGGGTGGTTGGGTGGGCGGGTTGTTACACTGTGATTTCTCTCAGACAGCACGATACGTCATGGACAGCGGAAATGTTAGGGCAGCGTTGTACTGCATGAAATAAAGGATCCGGGTTGTACATGAATGACTGTATTCAGTCAGTTTGAGGATGCAAATGAAACTGATGTCAGCCAGCCAGAGACACAGAATCTCATATCTCATCAGTTCTACAATCCTGGCTCCTCGGATTGCCAACGTAACTCCTTCAGTGACGAGAAAAAGTGAACACGATCAACTGCATGGGACATAGATCCTCATGAGCACCCGCGATCGCCGGGGTTAATTAGGTTTTATGTCTCTTGCTGGTGCCTCTTGGAAACCATGTTCCTTCGATGGCTTGGGATCTTGGCTGCTGAATTGACAAAGAGTTTCCACTGGCAGTGAAAGGGTTAATTCAATATTTCAACAAAGCAACAATTCATACTTTTGTCGACAATCAATTAGGGAATATCTTTTTGAATGAACTTACGGAAAGTTTTTTTAAATTTTTTTTATCGGTGTCTGCGGTCTTGTGCAAAATATACTGCTGTCGAAAATAAAAGTAGAAATATAACCTGGTCGTGTGGGATTGAAGCAAGAGGTTGATCCATTCCCAGACATTTCATCATTAATATTTTATTGTCGTCAATAAAAAAAGATTTCCACAAGGCCGCAGACATCGGTAGAAAACAACTTCCTGGGCACGCGGAATTCCATGGCAACATCAATTCAAGTCTATTAACAAATATCCGAACGAAATCACAGCATTAAACCTCGGCATCTCTTCTTTATCATTATGTCTAGGATGTTTAAAGCGGTTGATCGCTAGTCTGTTGCATACGCTCATACGAAGCAGATGTTCATGAGACTCTATGTCTATTGTAATCTGTAGATCTGAATCGCTGTCAAGATGAGAGATGGGTGGGTGCGTGGGTGGGAAGCTGATGGTGGCTGTCAAATTGTTGAAGTATTGAGACAAGGAGTCTGTATATTGTCACAGTTTCTTTATCGTTTGTTTTTCTAGACAAGAAACAGACCATTAAATCTGTTTTTCTCAGACGGAGTTCAGGCGCTGGCTTTTGGTAACCCCTTCACTGCCAAAAAGAAATGAATATGATTCAACTCAAGAGACATAGATCCTCATGAGCCCCCGCGACAGCGGGGCCCATGAGAATCAATGCCTCTTGCTGAGACCAATTTGTATCCACGTTTCTTGGACGGTGTTAGCTTTTGGTCTCTGAATGAACCAAGATTTCAGAAACAAAAATCTACGCACAGTGTACGTATAATGGCAAGGAAGGGGTTAACTTCTTTAACCCATTCAGCCCTGACGTTCTACAGCAGGAGATAGGTCGGCCATGATAATTCAAGGGTAGTGCCAGATTAGCTTGGCGCCTGTCGGCGCCAAGCTAACCTGGCACTGCCCTTGAATTATCATGGTCGATCTATTTCCTGCAACTGGTGCATAGTCATTAGATGACGCCTCCAAAATTGGGGAAATACGGCCGTCGGGCTGAATGAGTTAATACAGTCTACTTCGCTTATAAAGAGGTACGGTATAACAAAAGTCGCACGTAACAACACTTTTATTTTCCAGAGGTCCCCACAGCACAATTTCTATGTAAATGACTTCGCTCATAAACACATTTCGGATCTAACACCAAGAAACATTGTGTCCCCTTGGCGCCGTTTGTTATATCCGGAGTTTACCGCAGACACCAGGATGGTCCTCACTTTACCTCACATCTGTCGTCGTGGCCTAGTGCCTTTGTGTGTTGTGACAAGTCCGCCCGTACAAGGCATAGATTCTCATGAGCCCTTTCAACTGCAAGGTCTTAAGAGATTCTACGTCTGTCGTGAACGGATTTTTAGCAGCTGACGGTCTCTGCAATCCTTTTCGTACTAAGACAGATATTTCTTTAGCGAGGTTGTTCGCAGGCCTACACGCAAGAGGCATAGATTCTCATGAGAGGCAGGGGCTTATGAGAATCAATGCCTCTTGCAAAAGTACACGAGCAATTTAGAGCTGTCGAAAGGTCCAGTAGACACACAGAGTGAGTGAAATCGTTTAGTGAATGGGAAGATAGGTAGTTACTTATTCTTCACATCTTTAGTGACACTAAAATGCCTCTGTCTGGCCCATAGAACTAGTCTGAAAATCGATTGCTTCCTCCAGACATTTTTATGCTCCAGATGTTGACAGCTTCTAAGACCAATTTAGACATAAAGAGCACCACATTCCCACCCCCCACCCCCCCCTTACTTTTTCTAGCACAGCCCCTTTATTTTAGTTCAGTAATAGTTCAGTTCAGTTCAGGTCAGTTCAGTTCAAGTCAGTACAGGTCAATACAGTTCAGTTTCGTTTAGTTTAGTTCAGAATTGTTCAGATCAGTTCAGGTAAGTTCAGGTCTGTTGTGTTGAGTTAGTTTAGTTTAGTTTAGTTTAGTTTAGTTATTAGTTTAGTCTAGTTTCAGTTTAGTTTAGCTTAGTTTAGTTTAGTTTAGTTAGTTAGTTAATTTAGTTTAGTTAGTTAGTTAGTTAGGTAGTTAGTTAGTTTACTTTAGTTTAGCTCAGTTCAGTTCAGTGCAGTGCGGTTTTTTTCAGTTCAGTTTAGATCAAGTCAAGTCACGTCAGTTTAGGTCAGGTCAGTTATTTCAAGATGCAATTAACTAATCCCACTTAAAAAGTCTACCAAACACTAATTGCCATGATTCCTCACCTTCTATTCCCCGTCCCCACGTCTCCTTTATTCTGTTATTTTCCTTCGGCGTGCCTTACCCTGAGCCACGAGCAGGTTCGGCAACATGGATGTCGCGCGCATTACTCGTGGTGCCAGTTAGTTATTAGGGTTTTAACCATTTCACTTCCGAAGAAAAGTGAACGCAATCCAACTGCAAAAGACATAGATACTCATGAGCCCCCGCAGTTGCGGGGGCTCATGAGGATCTATGCCTTTTGCTGACACCATTTTAGCTCCATTCTCCGTGAACAGCTGGGGATCATTAGCGTTGAATTGTCAAATAATTCAGAAACACAGTCGGCGTCCACCAACAGTGAGGACCGAGCATACTTTACAAGTGGACGTTGTTGTCCATAACATGCACCATCACCCTCCCCTTACCCCATCAATCCCACGCCACAACCACGGCACCACCACCGCCAAAACCACCTACCAAAACCACCACCTCCAGCATAACCCTCTTCTACGTCTCTTGCTCTTTCAAACTTTCCTCAACTTTCCCGCCACGTCGTATGGCAAAGTTTAATCAAAGCTGATCTTCTGCGCTTCCATGAACGCGAGCCAATTCCAGCCAGTAAAGTTTCCGGCGTCGTCAATTTGGATTAATGTCACTCAGATTCTCTCGAGTGTATCAACTATCAATATGCTCAGGATGAGCTCGCCAAATTTTATATATATATATATTGATTGGAGTATTTCAACGAAGAGCGCCGTACCAGCGGTCAGTTGCATGAGTGAGCTTAGTCCTGCGCCAGCCACTCAGCAAGGTATGCCGCTATCGCGGAACACCTTGCTTAGTGGCTGGCGCAGAACTAAGCTCACTCATGTAACTCGGCCCGGATGTTTTACACGCCGGGTGGACCGTGACTGCACAATGATGAGCCGCATGATGAGAAAAACCTTGAGCTCCCTCCCTACCCCCGCCCCCAACACTCACCCCTCACCCCCCCCCCCCACCCCCTCCTCCCTACTGGACGTGACAGGTCGGCTCTGTGCTGTAAAGTGTGCAAAGACACCGAAAGAACATTGTCCTTCGTTGAGGTAACCGCAGTCAAGCAGTCTCCCATGAAAGCGAATGTACAGCGTTGTGTCCACGAAGCAGACACAACTTAATTTGCTGTCAAGGTGCAGCCGTCTTCTTCGGAAAGTGAAGGGCTTTCGTCATGCGTCTGACGTCAGCAGAACTAAATTAGTCGACCTTTGAGCTGTCACGGTCAAGCCGCCCTCCTGCTTGATTGAACACGAAAGGACGCTTCTATTCGTGTGTCTAGGACATCAACCAAACTTAAACTTCGTGGCCTGCTGTATTGCTTGTATTCATGCCAAGCGCTCATGATCTGCCCTATTGAAAATTAGCGACGTAAATGAAGTTCCCTGTATCAAAGGAGTCGTTTTCATCAAGTGTGAAATAAAAAAGATCTAGTGGCCCAGTAAGCTAATGCGACTCATGAACCAAAGGATTTCCAAATACCTTAACCCTCTTGGCCATGCAGCCACCGGTACTGCTTACAGTACCGGTGGCTGCATGCACAAGGGGATTAAGTTTGAAGAAACCATCGTGTGCCGGTAAACTGTTGTACTCAATGAACTAAACTTTTCTACGACCTAAAGTCTGGGAAACTTTAGAAGGTTTATCCTGTTTAATGCTACTGACGATACAGCTCTTATGATGACAGATAACTGCACTGCTCCTCCGCCGAACGGCATCGTCGGTAGTAGTCGAGAGGTTATAGAAAATGTGTCGAAATTTGAGAAAATCGTGTTTAAAGGGTTGGATTCCGAAGGTGTACTTTCGGTACTTTCGAGCAGGCGGCGCTGTGCTTTCGCGAGGACGGCTAGGATTCAAATGACCCATCTGTACGGCGCGCTCGTTTATACTGGCCGGGAGACGGTTTAACTTTAGAGCATGCAGTTATCCCCAGTAGGCAAACGTCTACGGGCCCATGACGGCCGCAGTAGGCCCGCGCACGGCCGTGCGCGGGCCTACTGCGGCCGTCGTGGGCCCGAGGACCTTAGCGTTAGATGTTAAAGAATTGATAAAATGAAAGGAACACTAAATTCACTCAGTTCTCTTTATGAATAATACGACTTTAGAAAAGCATAATTGGACATGTATCGGAGATTGAGAAATTCTTCATCACTTCACTGTTGTAAGACACAAATCTTCATGTTTGAACGATAACTTCAACGCCAAAAATCGCTCATCAAAGCAATGAACACGGATATAAAAGGGTCCAATCACGATTACCACGGACATGGGATAATCGTTGCATGATCAATCGCCTCTACGGTATGGGTAGTGAGATACAGCAGATTTGTACTTGTGGGAAATAGTAGAATTTTATACGTGGGGGAAATAATAATAATGATGTTGTTAATAACAATGATGTTAATAATAATTATAATAATAATGATAATAATGATAATAATGATGATAATGATGATGATGATAATAATAATAATAATAATAATAATAATAATAATAATAATAATAATAATAATAATAATAATAATAATAATAATATAAAGAGGATTTATAAGGCGCCTACACCTGGTAAAATTCTCTAGGCGCCGTACATATCTACAATCAAAGCCTATAATATTGGAGCCCGAATCATAGCGACAAAAATTGCTACCGACAGCGGAAGTCCGTCAGTCAGTTTATGACTCACATTTGTTTCATATTTACCGTGCGCTAATGTAAACACCACACCAACAAACACAACAAAACATTTAATTAACATTGAAATTGTCAAGTTGACTTGTAAAAGTCTACAGCATATTGAAGGCCCACTACCACCGTAACTGTTCAAAGATACACTTCTGTAATAAACGGTTACGAAACGCTACACACAAGTCTAGTTATGGTTCATTTAGACACAGGACAATCCAGTTCAGCACACGTCGTCTTAATATCAAGTAACCGGACAATAACTCCACTCCGTTCTATAAATACAGTGCTATCAGTACGAGAAACAGCTAAGAATAGTTTGAAACGCTAACGGCTGGACAGAATAAATAAGTACGATTACGCATGTGCTGTTGTTGACTGTCCAAACTGTTGTTAAAGTTTATTATGTGTGACGACAAGACATAACAAACACAAATGGTGCAGAAACGTGTCTTCAGATTTATGCGTAATGGTACTTTAAGATTCGGATTTTCAAAGCCGAAATTATTTGTCTCCGTATATGGTTGAAGGAAATGACAGCGAAACTGTCAGCTTAGTTTAATTCTTAACATTATAAGAAACATTTCGTCTGAGCATGTAGGCCAAAGTAGGAACAACTAAGAAAACTAGCACGAGTTTTTATTTTAATCACAATCTCATTGTGGTAATGACTTGGTTAGCTCCCATTAATAAAAGAATTTAGCAGCTTGTAAGTGGTGTCTATCGGTTTGCCGAATTCCAAAGCTATGTGGAGTGACGCACTTTTTCAGGATGGGAACATATTTACAAACATCTTTGTTCCGTGTTATGATTAATGCTTTCGAGAAGTGGCGCATGCCGATACGCGACAGAATGCCGAGTATCCGTATGCCGCTCGTCTCGACGCACTACAGAAGGAGACGGATACTTACTTACTTACTTACGCCTGTCACCCCTCCCAGGGTATAGGCCGTCGATGAGAGACCTCCAGCGACTCCTGTCCTGTGCTTCTCCTTCGATTTTACTCCAGGTGGTTCCCAGTCTCTTGATGTCTGTTTGGAGGTCTCGACGCCAGGTGTTTCTCGGCCTGCCTCTTTTCCTCTTTCCCTGGGGGTTCCATGACAATGCCTGCCTAGTGATACTGGAAGCTGGCTTTCTCAGACTGTGACCAATCCATCCCCATCTTCTTCGCCCAATTTTCATTCTCTGCTGTTATCTGCTCTGTTCTCTCCCAGAGTCTGACGTTGCTGATCTTCTCTGGCCAGTGGATTTTCAAAATTCTTCTAAGGCAACTGTTTATAAAGATCTGTACTCTGTTGATTGTGGTTTTTGTCAATCTCCAAATCTCTGCTCCATATAGGAGAACTGCTTTTACGTTAGAGTTGAAAATCCGGACTTTGGTGTGTTGTGACAGCTCTCTGGAACTCCACACTTTTTTCAACTGGAGAAAGGCTGCTCTGGCTTTACCAATTCGTGCTCTGACATCTGCATCAGTGCCGCCTTTTTTGTCTATGATGCTCCCGGGATAGGTGAAGGACTCCATCTCCTCCAACGGGGTGCCAGCAAGCAAGACTGGTTCTTCCCTTGTTGCGTTCAACCTCATTGTCTTTGTTTTCTGTTTGTGGATGCTGAGGCCTACTTGGCACGAGATGTAAGCAAGCCTCGTGGTTTTGTCCTGCATTTGTTGATGAGTGTGGGACAGTAAAGCCAAGCCGTCTGCAAAATCGAGGTCGTCAAGCTGTGTCCACAGTGTTCACTGTATTCCACTTCGTCTGTGCTCTGTGGTCCTCTTCATGACCCAGTCTATGGCCAGTAGGAAGAGGAACGGAGACAGCAAACACCCCTGCCTGACACCGGTTCTGACCTGGAGCTCCCTGGTGAACTGTCCTTCGTGGATCACGCGACATGTCATGCCATCGTAGCTGCTCTTGATCAGGCGGACGAGCTTTGTGGGTACACCGTAGTGTCGTAAGAGTTTCCACAGAGTCTCTCGGTCCACGCTGTCAAATGCTTTCTCGTAATCCACAAAGTTGACGTACAGCGGGGAGCTCCACTCCAGAGACTGTTCCACGATGATGCGGAGAGTGGCGATCTGGTCTGTACATGATCGGTTTTTCCTGAATCCCTCTTGCTGGTCTCTCAGCTGGGGGTCAACGGAGCTCTTCATTCTCTCCAGGATGATCCTGTTGAAGACCTTACTGGTACTGACAGCAAGGTGATTCCTCTGTAGTTGAAACCCTTGCTGAGGTCGCCTTTCTTGGGAAGCTTGATTGTGAGCCTGCATCACCTCCATTTCCCAGATCTTTCCAAACAGTGGGTACAGCAGCTCTACTGTTGTCTCTAGGTCTGCTTTCAGAGACTCTGCTGGGATGCCATCTGGCCCTGCTGCTTTGCCGTTCTTCAAAAAATGCCACTGCTCTTCTGATCTCTTCCCGGCTGGGTCTGTCACAGCTGATGGGTAGGTCGGTCTCTGCTGGCTGGATGTCTGGGGGGTCGGGTGGGCTGGGTCTGTTCAGACTCTTCAAAATACTCGGCCCCATCTGTCGAGTTGATCTGCTCTGTCTGCAATAGGCTTGCCTTTTTTTTGTCTTTTACTGGTCTTTCTGTATGGCCATACTTGCCCGACAATCTTCTGGTAATGTCGTAGAGCTGTTTCATGTTGCCGCTGCCTGCTGCCTTTTCTGCCTCTGCTGCCAGGCGGTCTGTGTAGACCCTCTTGTCTGCTCTGATACTCCTCTTCACTTCGCGGTTGGCTTCCGAGTATTCCTCCTGTTCCCTTGCTTTGGCTGCTCTCGTGCGACTGTTGTTGACAACTGCTTTTTCTGCTCTCTCACTTCTATCTTCTTCAAGGTCTGTGCCGACAGCCATTCCTTGTGATGGTGTTTCCTGAACCCTACAGTGTCTTTGCAGGTTGAGTTCAGCGCCTCTCTAACTGCCTTCCACTGCTGCTCTGTGGTGACCGCCTCCTCTTCATTTACTAGCTCCTGTAGCGCTTGAAACCGGTTGGACAGCACCAGTTTGAACTCTTCTCTCACTCCAGTCTCTTTCAGGAGGCCTACATTATAGCGCTGTCTTCTTGTTGTCTCTGTGCGGCTTTTTTTAAACTTGAGCTTTATTCTTAAGGTAAGTAGATGATGGTCTGAGGCGACATCTGCTCCCCTCCTCACTCAAACATCTTGAAGGGATCTTCTAAATTTCTTGCTAATGCAGATATGGTCTATTTGGTTCTCTGTAGTATGGTCAGGTGAGACCCAAGTTGCTTTGTATATTCTTCTGTGTGGGAAGATGCTGCCTCCAATGACAAGTTTGTTTAGAGCACAAAAGTTTACAAACCTCTCCCGTTCTCACTCATCTGCCCTAGTCCCTGTTTCTCCATCACCTCTTCATATCCGGTGTTGTCCTCCCCTATTTTGGCATTAAAATCGCCAATAACGATGGTGATGTCTCGCTCCGCACATTTGTCCACAGCACTCTGGAGTCGGTCGTAGAACTCTTGTTTCTCTTCCTCGTCACTGTCATTAGTGGGCGCATAACACTGGATGACGTTCAGCTTGATCTTTTTCTTGGTTCTAAAGGCTGCTGTGATAATTCTTGGCCCAAGAGGTTCCTAGCCCATAAGCGCTCTCTGTGCCACTGGTGACAGCATGAATGCTACTCCTTCTGTATGGGGGGCATTCTCCTCTTCATGACCTGAATACAGAATCATCTCCCCACTTAACAGCTTTTTCTGGCCAGACTGCGTCCACCTGGCTTCACTGATACCTAGCAGGGAAAGGTTGTACTTTTACATTTCCGCTGCTATCTGGGCGGCCTTGCCGCTCTGGTACATGGTCTTGACATTCCATGTGCCCATGGTTGTGTCCCTGGATAGAGAGAGGCGGCTCGGTCCTGTGGCTTCCGAAGACTTCCGGCTTTCAGCACAGGACGTCATACATCTTTTGGTAGAAGAACCTTCCTCCTCCAGGAAAGAAATTGCTGTTTGTCTTTTCGTCGGCGTTTTTGTAGCTATTTCCTTTTTTTGCAGGGTGGGGAAGCTACCCTCACGCCCAACCCCCTTACTAGGAGGACCAGGGGTTTTCTGTCAGGGTCACCTTTTCTTAGACCATGTTTGTTCACGGCACCTTATTTCATTCGGTGCACCCCTCACGCGAGGCACCCCCTATCCACCACCCAGGGGACGCGCCTCAACGCCATATGGTCCCAGCGCGAGGAAGGAGATGGATGACCATGATAATTCAAGCGTAGTGCCAGATTAGCTTGGCGCCTGACGCGCCAAGCTAATCTGGCACTACCCTTGAATTATCATGGTCATCCATCTCATCTCCTGCAACTGGTAAACAGTCGTTAGGTGACACCTCCAAAAGTTAGAAAACGTGACCATGTGGTTAAAAGCCCACTACCGCCATAACTGTTCAAAGATACACTTCTGTAACAGATGGTTACGAAAAGCTATGAACAGGCCTAGTCATGGTTCATTTAGACAGTACGATCCAGTTCAGCACACGTCATCAGGTAACGCAGAATAAAAAAGTGCTATTACGCGTGTGCTTTTGCTGCGTGTCCAAACTGATGTTAAATTTAATTAGGTGTATCGACAAGGCATAACAAACACAAATGGTCCTGAAATGTGCCTTCAGTTTTATGCGTAATTGTACTTTAAATGGGTTAACCAGTCTGTGCAAACTGGCGACGTCAGTTCTGTAAACAGTACTGCTAGTTGTATGCACGAGGGGGCTAAACAGAACACAGTAAGTTGACGCGCAATGAAGCAATATATACGCGATGTAAAGGCGTGTCTCGGCGGTGGCCTGTACAGAGTGTACAGCACCTGATAAGGGGGGGGGGGGGGGTGTTCTCATTTAACATGTGACCAATATGATTTTAGAAAATTTAGAATTTATCATTTTATGTGTAGAACATTAATCAGCCTGAACATACGAGCAGCGAGTTTCACACATTTGGGTCTAAAAAGGTGAAAAAACGATCTCCGACAATTTTCATGTTAAGCTTCGGGATTTTTACCACAAACTCCTTATGTGTAGTGAAATACTTCTTAGTGTGTACGAACGCCCGAAATGTGTGTCCTATACAAACACACGAAAGGAGAACAGACACCAGCAAACGTGCGAGTCGCTTCTATAGTGAAATTGACGAGATGTCAGCTAGCGATATCGACAACTTGAAAAAAACAAACAAAATAAACAAACCTGCTGGAAGTTTCCGCCATTATGAGTGTTTTTTCATAACTAGACGAAATCTACGCGCTTAGTCGACAGTGATATGCAGTCGTCTGCCATTCACACATTTTGTCTGAACACTGCAATCAGCAGCAAAATGAATGAAGCGAGGCTCAGTTCTGTTTTGGACTGGGTACGTGAATTATGTTGAGCAACATTTTGTTTGATATAGTACCTATAACCGACAGATGTGATTACTTGACCCGAATCAAAATGTCGTCATATGAATTCGGGTCTCGTGATAACATCTGCCTATTATCGGCACTATATCAAGCAAAATGTTGCTCAGTATAATTTAAACCAAGGGGAATCACTCAGCGCTGGACAGACAAACAGTTAGATCCTCACTAGCGCTAGCCTCACCTATCTGGTTTGTGAGTATCTATAACTCGAGGCAAATTTGTATCGTTATATCGTTACATTGTTGTGTAATGTTCTGTGCATCTACTGTGGGAAATCAGGGTATTTACCCGACCACATATAGTAGTGCACCTTCGTGTTTGTGTATGTATGTTTCTCCTGGCTACTTCCTAAGTTCCGGAGAAAGACATGGGTTATATAAGAGACCTGATGCATTCTTTATTGAGAATGCAAATGATCGTCTTATTCTATACCTGCGTATTTCTCTGTGGGCTGGCGATTGGGTGCCTGATAGGCGGGGGCAGGGGATCTAACTGTTTGTCTGACCAGCGCTGAGTGATTCTCCTTGGTTTGTGTACAATTCTGCCAGCGCTAGCCTCACCTATCTGGTTTGTGAGAGTCAGTATAATGTAAGTTTTATTTTGAAATGTCCAAAGTTTCGCCCTTTCTGTTAAGGCTTCATCAGGGGAATGCCCAGGTAACAGGTAACTAGGAAACAAAAATCATGTAACATAGACCACATATTTTATGTGTTAAAACTACGTATTTTATCAAATGTGCTTCATATAAATGCTTGAAGCAGAAAGGGTTCTGTAGGGCGATGGTTTAAACACATGTCTAAATTTAGCGTCACGCACTAGCTCCCTCACTCACACGCACATTCACTCACGCACCCACCCATTTGCGCGCACACGCACGCACGCACCTACCCACCCATCCACCCACCCACTCACTCATTCAAGCCAAAGGATGAATCTGTTTTGTCCACTCAGTCTATGTAATGTCGCCGACCTACACCAGCTACAGGCATAGATTCGCAGGGGTCCCTGCAGCTGCCGAGACTCGTGAGAATCAGGGCCTATCGCACTTTTGCTCACGATAACCTTTGATTCATGCAGATGGAAAGGCTTAGCTGGGTAGCTGTGTGTTAAGGTTCCAAACCTGATTCGTCACGACGGAAATGTGTCAAACGTGCACCATCAAGAATCTCATAGAGACCCTGCAGCCGTTGAGATTCATGAAAATTTATCGCTTTGCTAAAAAAAGTATGTTTGCCTCTCTTACTTGAATACTGAACACAAGCAGCTGATAAGCTGCATAATGAGCTGTTTTGTTCTACGCGGCTGATCGTAGACAACAAGAGACATAAATCCTCATGAGTCCTTGTGGCTACAGCCGCAAGGACTCATGAGAATCAATGTCTCTTGCATTTCCGGCCAATGAGAATCGGTGCCACTTTCAGAAGGAAATGATCGACCAATGAGCTTCAAGACCAGTCCCTAGGACAAATTCATGAGCGTGTGACCTTGTTCTGGCTGGGCTTAACGTTGAATTAATTTACATCGAATGGACCCGACGCGATGAATTTTCTTGCTTGATGTGGTGAATATATGAATATAATTTCCGGAAAGCCCAGACGTTTCCAACAAATAATGTATGAAAAATGTCAATAACACACACACCAACAGAGAAGGAGCAAAGGAACATAATATGGTTTGCAAACCCCCGTTAAGTTACCTGGTAAAAAAAAAAGAAGAAAAAAAAAAAAAGCTGAAATTTTCTTATCTCCCTCTCTGAGCCAAATGCACTGCTCGTTTTCAAGATGTGTGATATCATACTGTAAAAAGAAAAAGATAAAAGATAAAAGACCAAAAAATGGGGGGGGGGGGGGGGGGGGGACGTATGCGGGGTGGGGGTGGAGGGGGAAGGGGGTTGGGATGGGGATAGGGGCATTCCCGTCCAGTGCTCATCGTAGAGGATGCAAAGGGGACCTTTACACACTCAAAAGCTTAACATTTTTCTATTTCTACAGTTTCGAGCCGAATATATAATTGTGTCCAAAGCCGACACAGGACCTCATGCCCACTGGCTGTCGATGGCGGTTTTTTTTTGTCGCGATGAGTCCTGCAGGGATTATTGTGAAAGAAGCCTCTACAGAGTCAGATGTCAGATAGGCAGAACAAAAGAAAAGCGACATTTTGGGAATCAACGGAAAAACTGAAGTTTTTCCGATGATTTAAAAAATGTCGCATTTCTTTTGCTCGTCAGTATACAATACCCTAAAAAAGTCAAAATGTTAGAAAAACCATGTAGCCTAACAGAACACATTCTGACAGAAAACAGTCCGTATGAAACCCCCAAGAGAAGAAAGAATAACGCTTAGAAAAGACAATTACCACACAATTTATTTATATTCAACCCCCATTTTTTGAAATAGACAAACGAACAAGTATGCAATTCGCTTTATACCTTGTCTGTGTGAAGAAGATAAGTGTTTATTTTCTGCATTTTACACGCTTGGCAGTTATGTTTTTGGTCTGGAGTTTGTACCTCAAATAAAAACACATGAATGTGTTCCACAGGGTTTTAGGGTCTCTTGATATATGAGCTAAATGACGAATTCGGATTGTCATGTACTTTGTGCTTTGTGTTTTTTTGTCTTGGGCTGGTGATTAGATGGCCAGAATAAAGAAAGGGTCAAGGAATCTAACTGTTGTTTGCCTGATGTTGAGTGCTTCCCTTTGGATGTACTGTCTAATTCAATCGTTATGTTGCAAAACAACAGAATGTTCACTTTTTTGAAAAAAATCGAGATTTTCTTTTGTAAAAATGGACGTATATATGATTTTCTCTCCAAATAACTTCAAATAGTGTACCTGGCAAGGCTATGTAACACAATGGTCTGCAGTTCATTTTTTTCTTTCAACTGGAAGACTGTAGAGACCCATGAAGATTATTAACCCACTCGGCCCTGACGCACTACAGCAGGAGATGGATCGACCATGATAATTCAAGGGTAGTGCCAGATTAGCTTGGCGCCGACAGGCGCCAAGCTAATCTGGCACTACCCTTGAATTATCATGGTCGATCCATCTCCTGCAACTGGTGCATAGTCATTATATGACGCCTGAAAAAATTGAGAAATACGGCCGTCGGGTTAAATGAGTTAAACTGACAAAAAAGAAAAAAAATGTCCCATCATTGGAATCACTGGAAACACTAAAGCGTTTCCAATGATTCCAATATTTCTTTGGCTCGTCAGTATATTTGAAAAAAAAAAATCATTTCAGGGCCTGAACGCGGCCTCTGATTAAAAAAAAAAAAATCCCCTGACTGTTCTGATTACAGTTTGCGAGCGAGACACGTCATTGTTGTAATGCCGTGGGCGCCCATTCGTCTTAGTTTTTCTCATAAAAGCGGTCTTTTGAGTGAGCAAATAGATAATTTACTAGTCATTTGTATGAACACTGGCGCCATGTCGATTCAAAGTACGCAGCTGTTGAATGAACATGCTGCAATCTGCGAAGTGACGAGTAATCATTGCTCAGAGCTAAAGGCCAACGATTGTCGAACTTTAATCGGCCAACGTTGGTCAGTTGCAGGAGGGAGCTTAGTCCTGCGCCAGCCACTAAGCAAGGTGCTCCGCTATAGCGGAGCACCTTGCGTAGTGGCTGGCGCAGTACTAAGCTCACTCATGTAACTGTCCTCAAGACCTTTTGGTCACTGGTCAGACCGCTGCGTGTGCGTGGTAATGCACATAATTTGATATCCGGAAAATGTGCTTGACTCAATGGTGCAACTATCCGTTATACACTTCGGTATATGTATATAGTCGTAAAGATACACAGCGTGAATGGACCCAGCAAAAAAATCCACCCAAGCGTGAATCCCAGTCCCCTGTCTCTCTCCCACCCACCCACCCCCGCAGACCCACACCCCCACTCCCCTTGCCACACCAGTGTAGATTTGTGCTGCTGTTATTCCACATTCAGCGAGGTGAACTGAAGCTTTGTAGATTCAGAGGACGTACATTTACGCGGGATAGAGTCACAATGGACATGGCTTCCGTCCATCGTAGATTTGAGACAACGCAAATCAACCACAATTACGACTGGATTCACGCCCTGCTGGATTCTTTCACGCTATGCTGGTTCAAGCAGGGTACAGTTACACTTAAAGATGGCGAGGATAACCCCATATCACTGCATAGTACTCTGTTCTCGGTCGCGAGTCATTCTTCAGCCCAGGCCACGTGATACACACCAAATTGAATCCCACGCCAGTTTGATCCTGGCTCATTTTGTTGTAAACCGAGTTGGTCTGGCGTGTGGGTCATTTTGTAGTGTTATTCCACCTCCAGTTTCAGCCGCTGTACAATCAATTGCATCCTTTGCGTGCATTGATTGATCAGTACTCGATATGTGTACGCGTGAGCATGCAGCTGTCGTTCTGTCCTGTAACCCCTTAACCCTTTAACTGCCCAGGAAAGTCGAAGGATATCCATTTTGCAAGAGACATAAACCCTCATGAGCCCCCGCAGTCGCGGGGGCTCATGAGGATTTATGTCTCTTGTTAGTCCTATGTTCTTTATGCCTATTTTGGGTCCCCATTACAGTGTGTTCTACTTCTGCGTGAATGTCCGTCACTGTGTAGTGATTTCGTACGGGCGCATTTCGCGTCCACTGACGCTACTGCGGGTGCTCATGAGGCTTCGTGTCTCTTGTTAGTCCTATGTTCTTTATGCCTATTGTGTCCTATTTATGTCTGGGTTCGCTAAGCCAGTTCGACCAGTGTGCAGTCGCTTCAGACGTGCAATTCGTGATCAACGGCGGCGAAGTTGTTAAAGGTAAGCCTACCGAAGAACATTGCCTGAAGATTGGACCATCAAAGGCAAAACTACTTCGATTGCAGAGTCGCACTATAAAATAATAACCAAAAGACACATCGTACCTGCGTAGATCTGTGTATAGTTAACGCCACCCCTCACCCACCCACCTCCCCTCCCAAAAAAAAAAAATAAAAATAAAAAATCAACAAACTAAACAAAACAAAACACAAAAAACAACCAAAAAACCCAACCAAACAAACAAAAACAAACAACACAACAATAACAGTAACAACAACAACAGTAACAACAACAACAACAACAACACCGCCTTACGGCTCTATTTTTTGTGGTGTGTTATTATGGACTGTACCACTTTATTACGCCGTTAGGTCCAAAACCACAGACCAGCAAACGCATTCATAAGCACGATCAACTCTTTAACTCATTCAGCCCGACGGCCGTATTTCCCAAATTTTGGACGCGTCATCTAATGACTACACACCACTTGCAGGAGATGGATCGACCATGATAAACACATTCATAAGCACGATCAACTCCTTAACTCATTCAGCCCAAACGGCCGTATTTCCCACATTTTGGAGGCGTCCTCTAATGACCAGTTGCAGGGGCCAAGCTAATCTGGCACTACCCTTGAATTATCATGGTCGACCCATCTGCTGCAGTGCGTCAAGGCTGAATGGGTTAACTGCACTGAGGGCGATACAGTTCGGCGGAAAAGACGAGTAGTGAGCGCCGAGCGGTATCGGCAGGACCACTCAAGCAGTTAATGAGTCTCAGCAATTAATGTGAAGCAATTAATGCGTCACATAATGTATTATTATTACTCGTAACACTCACAAACCAGATAGGTGAGGCTAGCGCTGGCAGAATTGTACAACAAACCAAGGGGAATTACTTAGCGCTGGACAACAAGGATGCCTGCTCTCTCCTGTCCTTTTCAACATATTCCTGGAGAAGATCATGCAGGAAACCCTCCACGACCACCATACTTCAATCTCTATAGGTGGCAGATCCCTGTGCAATCTTCGATTCGCAGACGATATTGACCTCATGGCAGGCAGCAATAGTGAGCTCCAAAACCTGACAGACAAACTTTCAAGTAGCGCAGGGTCTTATGGCATGGAGATCAGTACGGATAAAAGCAAAGTGATGATCAACACCACAAGCGACAGCAGCAGCAACATTCACATGAACGGCCAGAAGCTAGAAGAGGTCAATAGCTTCAAGTACTTGGGAGCCACCCTGTCCAAAGACGGTAGTTGCGTAGCAGAGATCCGTATCAGGATAGGTACAGCAACATCCGCAATGGCCAGGCTGGACAGGATATGGCGAAGTAACTCCATCAGCTTCACCATCAAGTACAGGCTTTACAAGTCCCTCGTAGTGTCTATTCTACTCTACGGCTGTGAGACTTGGACACTGTTTGCAGACTCAGAAAAGAAAATCCAGGCCTTTGAGAACAAGTGCCTGAGGAAGTTGCTCCGCATCTCGTACCGCGAGCACAAAACCAACGAATATGTACGGAGCATCGTCACTTCCCTGGTGGGCCCACATGAACCCCTTCTGGCAACCGTGAAACGGCGCAAGCTTGCTTGGTTTGGCCACGTGACCCGACACAACACCTTGTCCAAGACTATCCTCCAAGGCACTCTCGAAGGAAGTCGTCGGCGAGGTCGTCAGAGAAAGAGTTGGGTCGCAAACATAAAAGAATGGACCGAACTCGAGATGCCAGACTTGCTTGCCACCGCCCAAAATAGAACTCAGTGGAGAGCACTGTCTGTTGCTGCTGCCTTTCAGTCCCCCCAACGCCCAGTTCGGGCAAGGGACTGATGATGATGATGATGATGGACAACAGTTAGATCCCCTGCCCAGGGCAGGGGATCTAACTGTTGTCCAGCGCTGAGTAATTACTCGTAACAGCCGTAACAGTAACATCAGAGTCGCACTCATCTTTCGAAGAAGAAATTTTGATTTGTATGGCTTGTAGTTGTATAGTGTTGATACTGATTGTGACACCAGCCTCTACGTGACCATTTTATGCACGTGCCTATCTCTGTTGCTATACGAAACAAACTGCTATCAATTTATTTGCACAGGCGCATGTCTCTTTCTTGTTTAACAATGACAACTACCATGAATAATTAATAAATTCCTTGTCAATGTATGTACACGGTGCGTACATTTTTGTTTCTGAAATCTTGGTTCATTCAACGACCAAAAGCCAACAGCGTCCAAGAAACATGGATTCAAATTGGTCTCAGCAAGAGGCATAGATCCTCACGAGCCCCCGCATTCGCGGGGGCTCATGATGATCTATGCCTCTTGCAGTTGGGTCGTGTTCGCTTTTTACCTCGACAGTGAAAGGGTTAATATAACCTTGTATGACCACTTTCACATAGCAACTAACCCCACATCATATACTTATCTTAGTCTTACCGCGCGGTGCTTTCTGGGATCCATAGTACCCCTCTATGGGCGGCAAAGCAACCGCGGCTTACTCTACACTAGAAGCATTGGCATCGCGCTCCTCTTGAAAGCGATAAAAACATCTGACATTGTAACAGGCACACCTTTACGATTCATCGTCACTGCTGTAGATATCGAATGCTTACATTGTTTGCTCTACAAAGCAGCGAGGCTAAACAGAATCAGCGATTAGCAGCTCAGATCGGCACAGCCGACGCGGAACAGGCTCAAGCGAAATTGTCGTCCCTTGGCTGCTGGAAGTAAGGTCTGTTTGGAAGGCCTTGTGTCCTTGGCACGCCTCCCTTACCCCCCCCCCTCCCCCCCCTTTTCCATCCCTGAGTAATTAGCGGCACATGGTCCATCGGCCAGGTAATCAGTTTTTTTAATTTTTTTTTTAAATTACCATTCGCAATTCACCTTCAGGCACGCTATCTAATACTAGTAAACCAGCTGTCAACAGTAGAGCTTTTTCATTGCTTCACTTCAATTATATATATAAATAATATACTGATTACCAAAAGACATGCAATATCACTGTAATCAAATGCGACATCATAGGAATCATCGGACCACCATGATTCCTATGATGTCGCATTTGTTGGGTTCTTCAGTATACAACTATGCGCTGGTCTCTTATTAACGCTATACGACCGCCGTGAGATGGCATTAGTTGCCTGCTCGGCGTTAAACCCAAATAACTAACTAACTAACTAAGGCTATACGACACTTTCGCAACTATTGCTGCGGGGCTCCTTTAATAAGTTAACGGTGCTCTGCTGCGATGTCCATCATAATAATAATCGTAGATTAGCACACATCATTAACAAAAAAATACATGATTTATTTTTAAATTCGGGCATATTTTAAGCGGAATGTCTATAGCCTACGTCTTTGAAACAAAGGTCCCCCACTAAGAGACACTGCAGGTCAGCGTTTCAGCAGCGAAAGGATCGTTATTATTTCAACCCTTTAAGTGTCGGTAGCGGTTTTTGTCGCGATGATTCCTACAGGAATCATCGCGACAAGAATCGCCACCGTCGCAAAAGGGTAAATGTTTTCAGAAAAAAACAAAATGCAAAAAAAAAAAAAAAAAGAAAAAGAAAAAGGAAATATGTGCATGTTTAACCTCCCTTCTGCATGTATGCAACCGCCAGCATTGCTTACAGTATCAGTTTCTGCACGCTCACTTAACCCATTCAGCCCCGACGCCCTACAGCAGGAGATGGATCGACCATGATATATCAAGGGTAGTGCCAGATTAGCTTGGCGCCTGTCGGCGCCAAGCAAATCTGGCACTACCCTTGAATTATCATGGTCGATCCATCTCCTGCAACTGGTGCATAATCGTTAGATGACGGGCGTGGGGCTGAATGAGTTAATACATTAGCATGTGGTCCCTAGAAAACGAAAACAAAAACAAACACCACCACACAGGAACTGCGTTTCCGAAGAATGGCGTGCATACAACTATTTACGATGCCGGCGGAAACGATTTGTTTGTTTGTTTTGTTCGTTCTTTATGTTCGAAACGTACGTTAACCCCCTTTGGGCACACAGGCAGGCACCGGTACTGTATATACGGTAACCGATGCCTGCAAGCTCAAAGGGGTTAAAAGCACAGTCCATCCAACTTCTGAAACAGTTTGCAAATGCTGGAGGGGGAGGACATAGGAGGGGAGGAGGGGTGGGGGGAGTGAGGGGTGGGGGGAGTGAGGGGTGGGGTGGGGGGTGGGGGGGGTCCTAGCTATCAGCAGAATTCTAATAGAACATACACGTTGCTACACAGGGTCGTCTTGAACATATATGTGATAGTTCCAGTGTAGTGCCAGACTGTTGGTTGGTGACTGCCCAGCAAGCATAAAAGCTATCGGATCGACATCGGCCAGGTAGACTTTTGCGCAATTGGTGAGCGCGCCAGTAGTTGATGGTGGATGGCCTATATTCCTCACTTAAAAACAATCTAGGCTACCATGTAAGTACATCACGGGTAATGACAGACATACCTCTGCGGTACTTTAGGCGTGTACGTTGTGGTTGATGGATCGACAATTACATTTATTGGACCAGATCTAAATGCTATGCTTAATGAGCGGGCGAGAACGAGACTTCCTGAGATCCTCACATCATTGTCTGGGTCTCCGCGACCTGCAACATTAGTATTCTTTCGACGTCATTCTTTGTATTTTTTTTCTCTCCCCAAAATGCGACCTCTCTTTTAGATCATATGAGGCTCAAAATGACGTCACACCACAGACTAAAAGTCACTAATCGAAAGCGAGACTTCATGAGACCTTCACCTCATGAATATTCAAGAAAATCGCAAACACATGATGCTTTCAAAAGTAGCGACAGATAAGCTTGATGTTTGTGAATGCGCCATGCTAATCAGGCATCTGAACCTTTGTTGTTGTTTGATCTATCCGTCCGCTGTCGTGTACACAACTGAGAGCCAACAACTATAAAAAAGCTTGCATACAGATTAGTTTAGCCGATGGTGAACAGTTGATAGAAAAAATCCAGACAACAAAGGGGACAGCCACGAATGTAAAATGCAAAGAAATAAGCAACACAAAGGGTAGCACGCTTTGATAGACGAGCATAAACCTTTCAAAGAGTGCTTCTTTCTTTGATGGTTATTTCTTTATAAAGTAGATAAAAAATCTAAATGAAAAAGCGGTGACTGGAAAGCGAAGAAAATGTGAAGAAAATCCCGGAAAAGAAAGAAACACGTCGAGAAAGGACGATATGCAACACAATTCAATACATTCCCGGGTTTTACCCCCTTCACTTCCGAGAAAACTTGAAAACCACCCAACTGCATGAAGTATAGATCCTCATGAGCCCCCGCAGTTGCGGGGGCTCATGTGGATCTATGCCTCTTGCTGAGACGACGTCGCATTCAGGTTCCTTGAATACAAACAAGAACACAATGCAACTGTGTGCAATAAACAGTAATGTTTATTTTCACCATGAATAATAAAAGACGTTCTCATGCCTTTCTTGCGAATAAGCCTGTCCTCAGAAACGACCGCTTTTTTATTGTCTGAGCGATGACTGAGAATTTCCTAACGTGCATTGCTAAGCTATTGATTTTACATTCACCATCGCTGTGCGCTGTTGCGATGGTACGTAGGTTTGAATTCCTTTACTGCAATAAAACTTGAATTTTGTCTTTGGAATCGTTGGAATCGTTGCAGATTGGCGCCGTAAATGAACTCGTCTGTCTCAGAAACAGGGATATAAACTAAAATGTGCAAGAGGGGTCTCATGAGGATCTATGCCTCATGCAAACATGTGGATTAGTTCCCTGTTTTGTTTTGGGATAAAAGAAGGGTAACAGTTTAGGGCTTAACGTCTTTTGTCCACCACGAAGGTGATTTCAAAGACGGGGCACCGAACAGAGTCTGAACAGAAAAGCAAGGTCCTGGTAAATCAAAGTGATATAGTTTCAGTGCGGCCGAATTGATCAGTGTTCAGGTCGTACTCCATAGGCAATAGCCGTCCTTGTCCCCTATAACCCGCCCGCTAGGGCCATCCATCATCACTCCGTGGACGTTAACCCCCCGCATCAATCAATCAATCATATATTCAATCAATCAATCAATCAATCAATCAATCAATCAATCAATCAATCAATCAATCAATCAATCAATCAATCAATCAATCAATCAATCGGATCTGAACAAATTTAGACCTCAGCTGGGTTCGAACCAGCGACCTTACGAACTAGAGTCGAAGGCTCTGCCACGAAAGCTACCCTGCCACCCCTTATGCTTTGGAGTTACAGATGAAATTCATTACACTTTTGTTGCTGACGGTCATGTAAAACGAGTTTTTGTCTAGAGATACCAAGCTAATCAGGCCTAATCAGCAATGAAAAAACAAACAAAAACAAAACAAAACATTAAACGTTTCCGGCTAAACGTCCTTCGTCCATCACGTATGTGGTCTCAAAGACGGAGCACCGAAGAGGGTCTACTGAAATTCAGACCACAGCTCGGGACGAACTGAAGCTTTTCAGATCAGAGTACAATGCTCTATACCACCATGAACTGTCCCTTCCCCCCTAGTCAAAAATGCATTTCATGTGTATGCCATACCTTTACTTGCATTGTATCAAATGAACAGATAAGTTGCAAATTGCGTACTAGTTTTTATGTCTATTTTGAAGAATGGTTTTAAAATGAATGAATTATGTTGTAACTGTCTTTTCTAAGCCTGTTTCTCTCTGCCTTCGTTGGAGTCTTCAAAATCAAGTTCAGTGCAACCGTGTGTAAACAACCCCGCGTTATGAAATTATTATTTACCGCACGCCTTATCTCTTTCACTGCAGAGAAAACGTGAACGTTATCCAACTGCAAGAGACATAGATACGTATGAGCCTCCGCGATAGCGGGGGCTCATGAGGATCTATGCCTCTTGCTAAAACCAATTTGTATCGGTGTTCCTTGGAAGGTTTCAGCTTGCGGCCGGTGAATGGAGAAAGTTTTCAGAAAAAAACTAGGCGTCCGGCGGCAAGGAAGGGATTTATACAATACACTTTATAGCTATAACAAATCGACAGGAGGCCCAGTTTTTCTTTTTGTTATATCGGAAGTTTGCTATAAGCGAAATAATTTACGTTGAAAGACTGCTGTCGGGGCTGCTGAAAAAATGTTGTTATATTGCTGTAAAAGGATTCATGGAAATCCCGCTGGGAATCCCTTTATGCGACTCCAAAAAAGCATCCAGTTTCAATTTGCTCAAATCAAATGCATCCTCGGACGAAAAGAACTCAAACGCAGGTCGCTGGAAACGTGCATAGCACAATAGCTCAAGGGTAGTACCTGATTGCTTTGGCGCCTACAGGCGCCAAGGCAATCAGGCACTACCTTTGAGCTGTTGCGGTCGATCGATCTCCTGCACCTGGCTTAGAATGAGATAGAAGTTCGTGACTGAAAACACGTTCTTTTTATATTTAGTTATACTGTATTTTAAAACAGATGGAAATCAAGCATAGAGCTTGTATCCTATAAAATGTTTTTAAAAACGTGCGTGTATGTGTGCAGGTCTGTGATTTTGCACCTTACGGCTCCAGACCACAAGGTTCCAAAATCACAGACCAGCAAACGTGTGACGAACGTTTTTGTTTCATGATCCTAACATGCATTGCAACACACCCTCACGTGTAGGATATAAAGTTTAAAAGAACTTCAGACGGCGTCGATAATGGTCCTGTATAAATAGCTGCTGGTATTTCCTGTACAGCATACAAAATTAAAGCGCGCCAAACATTCATGAATATTACACGGTAAAAAAAAAATGACCTCTACATGACCCCAACGTTCCCTTCATCCAAAGGGACAAAACTCATCATTGCAAATGTCCAAACTATTAAGTTGTCGGAGCCGTTCGTGTTGAGGTACGGCGTTTAGAGGAGGGTTGGGTTCATGTAAGGTCAGTTTACCCGTAAAATTCGGTACTGCATTCGGCGTGCTTTACACGGTCGTTACCGCTGAAAACATAAATTGTCTGTGCAAAAAACAACTGCTTCTGACAAGACATGAACTTTAAGTTAAACTTTGCTAAGGCTTTAGACGAATCAGCATTTTAAACCCATTCATCTCTGACGCACTACAGCAGGAGATGGGTCGACCATGATAATTCAAGGGTAGTGCCAGATTAGCTTGGCGCCTGTCGGAGTAAGCTAATCTGGCACTACCTTTGAATTATCATGGTCGATCCATCTCCTGCAACAGGTGCATAGTCGTTAGATGACGCCTCCAAAAGTTGGGAAATACGTGCGTCGGGCTGAATGAGTTCAAATAAATGATATTTAAATTGTCAAGGAATCAACCAATATGTGATATCCCAGAATATTGAAATTGACAGAGATTTTAATGACAATTTAATCCCATGAATCAGACGTCGAAAGTAAAATATCCTGACAAAGCATTTTTCAAAGCGCTGTAGTACATTTGTCACAGTGACATTTCTTTCAAAGTTTTTAAAGGCACAATCGGCGCATACTTGTCGACAGCGCGCCAGCTCACTGTCCAAGTACTCCAAAAAACCATCTGGCCGATGTCGGCCGCAGTGGGCCCGCGCACGGTCGTGCGCGGGCCCACTGCGGCCGACATCGGGCTGATTGCCTTTGCGTACTGCGGTAGCATTTTGTCGGCTGGCTGTCAGCGTAAAAAGCGTCGCGCTGCCAGCGATACTTGTTTATCTGATAGTGGACTGTCGGTTGCTGCCCCTTTAAACGACCATTTTCTTGGTGAATCGGAGGACCTTCTGTTTTCTGATGAAATATTCGCACATGACGGTTTAACCCCTTGATTGCTGCTGACAAATATCTCTTTGCGGAAAAGATGCATAGACACGAGTCTTTCTCACTGAAGGGTATCTTCAGTAGCAGTCAAGGGGTTAAACTTTCGAATGGGTGCTGCTCTGAGACTTTGGGCCTTACTACTCAGGCCGTGGGGTTAAAATCACAGAGCAAAAAACGTTATGTTCCTAATTCTGCATTGCCGCATGTTGTGTCGCAAATTCTACGAGTCACGCGATATCTTCGCGAGACTACGATCAACGTGTGACAATTTTATAGGGAAACAAATTGCTGGGCACCGAATATCTGCAAGTTTGACAGATTCCTATCTGCTGTGCAAACTTCAGAGGCACAGGAGGATTGCACAATCAGTGAATCAATGGATCGGATCAATCAATGAATCAAAGGATCGGCAATGAATAAATGAATGAATGAATGAATGAATGAATGAGTGAATGAACCAATCAATCAATCAATCAATCAATCAATAAATCAATCAATCAATCAATCAATCAATCAATCAATCAATCAATCAATCAATCAATCAATCAATCAATCAATCAATCAGTCGGTCAGCCAGCCAATCAGTCAGTCAGTCAGTCAGTTAACCAAACCAGCCAACCAACCAAGCAAGCAACCAACCACAAATAAATACATGTAATGGAGAAGAAAAAAAAAAACCAAACAAAACAAAACAAAAAAACAACAACAAAAAAACCCCGTGTATGTCTCCAGGTAAATTAAGCTAACAGCATGATACTCGTAGCACCGTTCACATGTTTCCACAGGAAACCTATAGGCTTTAGGTCCCGTGACCGCGGCTCTCGTCTAACATCTTACTTCACATCCGCTGCGAGGGGACACAACTTGCACAGCTCCTTTTCCTAGTGTATTTCTAGCAGAAAAGAGCTTGTCCGCATTTCGGCAACTTGAGAACCACTTTCGCTTAATCTTGTTCGCGGCATCAGAATTGAACTCACTCGAGACACGCCGCATCCGGATACGCGGCTTTAAGCCGCGTATCCGGATGCGGCACGTCTTGAAAGAGTTAACCTTGCTATATCAACAAGTAAACCAAGGGTAAATCAAGGTCATTTGCTGCGTGTCATCAGACCGTTTTACGACCCAAGAGAGGTTCAGACCGGAATAAAGTCGGACCGCTTCCCATTAGCGGAATGTGATGGTTAGAGATCTCGGCTTTACCTGTTGATGAGACTTGTAAAGCCTGTTTTGTCTTGAATTTCTGGGGAACATAAAACGGGTTTATGTGTGTGTGCGCTCGCGTGTGTGAGTGTGTGTGTGTGTGTGTGTGTGTGTGTGTGTGTGTGTGTGTGTGTGTGTGTGTGTGTGTGTGTGTGTGTGCGCTAAAGTCAACGTGGCTGCGTCGTTGCTGAGAGACACGTATGCTCACAAACAAAACGGGTCAGGCAACCAACCCGTCTTTGGCTGTCGGCAGCGGTTTTTTGTCGCGATGATTCCTGTAGGAATCATCGCGACAAAAACCGCTACCGACAGCCAAGGGGTTAACACAGTTCTCAAGGGAAAAGGGAAAACTCACAACGCTGGACAAACAAACGGTTAAATCCTCTGACCCTTTCTTTATGGCACCCAGTGTGGGTGCCATAAGGACGGGATCAGGGGACCTATAAACTGCGTGGTTGCCGGGAGATGCGTCGGCAAAAGAATCTCGAGAGCAGTGCCTGATTTAAATTAACGAGTGAAAAGGCGCAACTAGTCCCCTTGAACTTTCATGGATGACTCATATCGTGACATTACCAGAGCATATTTATAATAGAAATTCAATGATCAATCTCTCTCTTGGCTTGACTTCGCGAACGAAGATTCTATAGGGCTTGCCCACGTCGTCTGCAGGCATTTTCGTGGCTGCGGAGGCCAATCCGGGACAGGCAGGTTCGACCGCAGTGGCTGCAGGGGAAGGTCTGGTCAGGGTTCTGAGTTACGACAGCTCTGTTTTTTCTTCTGAGCCGCTTGTCTTTAAGGTTAGCTCTGCGAGAGTCCTCAAAGGAGACGGCTGCCTTGTGAATGGTGGAGCGCCAGGTGTCACGGTCCGCAGCAAGCGAAGACCATTGGCGGTGGTCGATTTGGCAGGCACTAAGTGACTTCTTGAGACCGTCTTTGTATCTCTTCTTTGGTGCCCCTCTGTCTCGGTGTCCAGTGGCGAGCTCGCCGAACAGAGTGATCTTGGGTAGGCGATGATCCTCCATCCTGGAGACGTGCCCCGCCCAGCGAAGCTGTGTCCGCAGCAGCAAAGCCTCGATGCTCACAGTTTCCGCCTGTTCAAGGACCTCGACGTTGGTGACATAGTCACTCCAGTGAATGCCCAGGATGGTACGCAGGCAGCGCTGGTGAAAGCGTTCGAGGAGTCGTAGTTGGCTGCGGTAGAGGGCCCAGGACTCGGAACCGTACAGCAGGGTGGTGAGGACGACAGCTCTGTACACGCTGATCTTGGTGCCTTTTTTCAGCTGTTGATTGTGCCACACCCGCTTGAATAGTCGCCCGAAAGCACTGTTCGCTTTTGCCAGCCTGTTGTCCAGCTCCTTGTCCAGCTTGGCGTCTGACGTGATGATGCAGCCAAGGTAGGTAAACTGGTGTACAGACTTCAGTTCGGACTCGCCGATGGTGATGTGGGGAGGGCGATGCTCTTCCTTGGGTGCCGGCTGATGAAGGACCTCTGTCTTTTTCAGACTGACCTCAAGTCCAAAGAGCTGGGCGGCATCTGCGAAGCAGGACGTAATGCGCTGCAAGGCTCTCTCTGTGTGTGCAACGAGGGCAGCGTCATCAGCAAAGAGCAGCTCACGAATCAGTTGGTCTAGGGTTTTCGTGTGGGCCTGCAGTCGTCTGAGGTTGAACAGGCTGCCATCGAGACGATACCTGATGTACACTGCGTCGTCATCGTCGAGGTCCACTGTGGCCTGCTTCAACATCATGCTGAAGAAGATGGTGAAGAGGGTCGGTGCCAGCACGCAGCCTTGCTTCACGCCGTTGCGAATGGGGAATGGTTCTGAGAGGTCACTGTTTAGTCTGACCTGGCCTTGCTGGTCCTCGTGGAGCTGGACGATCATGTTGAGGAACTTTGGGGGACAGCCTAGTCGCTCCAGGATCTGCCACATACCTTGCCTGCTCACAGTGTCAAACGCTTTTGTTAGGTCGACAAACGTTACGTACAGCCCTTTGTTCTGCTCGCGGCACTTCTCCTGAAGCTGTCTCAGCACAAAGACCATGTCGGTGGTACTCCTGTTGGCTCTGAAGCCACACTGGCCCTCTGGGAGGTGGTCTTCAGCGATGGCAGGTACCAGCCGATTCAGGAGCAACCTTGCGAGAATTTTCCCGGCAATGGACAGCAGGGTAATTCCACGATAATTAGAGCAGGCAGACTTCTCTCCTTTGTTCTTGTACAGGGTGATGATGACTGCATCACGGAGATCCTATGGTAGTGTTCCTTTTTCCCAGCAGCAGAGAAAGAGGTCGTGGAGCTTGTTGTGCAGTGCTGGGCCTCCATGTTTCCAGATTTCTGGCGGGATTCCGTCAATGCCTGCTGCTTTGCCACTCTTGAGCTGGTGGATGGCTGTGAGGGTCTCTTCGGCGGTGGGCGGTTCGTCCAATTCAACCTTTAGTGGAAGGTGTGGGATTTGGAGGATGACTGTTTCTTGAACAGTGCGCTCAGCGTCGAATATAATACGCATAACTAACACAAACCGAAATGATATATACCAACCAGTTAAAAAACAGTATGCAATGCAGTACATACAAATAATAATAATAATAATAATAATAATAATAATAATAATAATAATAATAATAATAATAATAATAATAAAATAATAATAATAATAATAATAACATCAACATAGACTATAATACCGTTCATTATTCAGACTTTAACAAAAATTGTTTTATTCCAGTTTTTATTTCTAAACAAATTATATACGATAGTGTGGGCGCGATTTCCTAGGGATTGTAGGAAAGAGTGTTTTTACGATCACAACAGAAAAAGAAAAAAAAAGCAAATTCGCAAAGTAGCCAAATTAAAGGCTGAGAGATGAAATATTTCCGGCATAGTTCATCATCATCATCATCATCAGTCCCTTGCCCGAACTGGGCGTTGGGGGGACTGAAAGGCAGCAGCAACAGACAGTGCTCTCCACTGAGTTCTATTTTGGGCGGTGGCAAGCAAGTCTGGCATCTCGAGTTCGGTCCATTCTTTTATGTTTGCGACCCAACTCTTTCTCTGACGACCTCGCCGACGACTTCCTTCGAGAGTGCCTTGGAGGATAGTCTTGGACAAGGTGTTGTGTCGAGTCACGTGGCCAAACCAAGCAAGCTTGCGCCGTTTCACGGTTGCCAGAAGAGGTTCATGTGGGCCCACCAGGGAGGTGACGATGCTCCGTACATATTCGTTGGTTTTGTGCTCGCGGTACGAGATGCGGAGCAACTTCCTCAGGCACTTGTTCTCAAAGGCCTGGATTTTCTTTTCTGAGTCTGCAAGCAGTGTCCAAGTCTCACAGCCGTAGAGTAGAATAGACACTACGAGGGACTTGTAAAGCCTGTACTTGATGGTGAAGCTGATGGAGTTACTTCGCCATATCCTGTCCAGCCTGGCCATTGCGGATGTTGCTGTACCTATCCTGATACGGATCTCTGCTACGCAACTACCGTCTTTGGACAGGGTGGCTCCCAAGTACTTGAAGCTATTGACCTCTTCTAGCTTCTGGCCGTTCATAGTTAGCAAGTCCAAAATCATACACATTGTTCGATTGAAAGTGCTTGTGGTAACGATCTTTGTCACAGTGTGACAATTGTTACAAAACTCATGGACACTAGATCCTTGACCTGGGTGTATCCACAGGCTCTGTAGCCATGTCACACAGCTCCTGGAGACAACTCATTCAAGTCGACCCTCATCGATTGCTGCGGAGGTTTTGTAAAGCGTTGCCGCCGTCAACGCTACACGACACCTCCGCAGCCACTGATGCGGAGCGCCTTGAATGAATCAAAGAGCATTGTAACAAATTGTCACAAAGCTCGTCAACGATTAACCCCTTCACTTCCAATGGACGCAGATTGCGTTGTTGAAATATTTAAATTCAGCGAAGATAACTTGAGGCCAAAAGCGTGTGAATATAACGTGGCACAGATCCTCATGAGCGGGGCCGCCTGAGGATCTATGTCCCTTGCTGTTGGATCGTGTTCACTTTTCCTCGGCAGGGCAGTGAAGGAGTTAAGCGGGGACTGCCCATGAAATGTGTGACAAATTGTCGCCCAGCTCACTTAGTCCCAACCACAACAGATTTCTGCAAATTGCGGCAAATAGTAACACCTGTGAACATTTTGGCGACAGGTCAAGATTAAAAATAAATAATAAATAAATAAATAAATAAATAAATAAATAAATAAATAAATAAATAAAAATTCCCTGATTAACAATACACCGATTTGCACATGCCAAAACTCTTCTCAAGTCCTCCCTCTACATAACCCATTTAGCCCTGACGCACTACAGCAGGAGATGGGTCGACCATGATAATTCAAGGGTAGTGCCAGATTAGCTTGGCGCCTGTCGGCGCCAAGCTAATCTGGCACTTCCCTTGAATTATCATGGTCGATCCATCTCCTGCAACAGGCGCATAGTCGTTAGATGACGCCTCCAAAATTTGGGAAATACGTGCGTCTAGCTGAATGAGTTAACGTACTAGAGACGTCCCAGAGACGAGAACTACCGACATTGTTCAAGCCTGTCACGTCAACTTTTCTTCGCTGACCAGATTAGATCCAGTGTCACGTCCGTTGACTTCAATGATATTCCAGAGTCGCTTCCCATGATTCCTAAAATACTTTCCTGTTTAATTTTAACCAATGAAGGGACGCACGTGAGCGCGTGCCATTATCTCCATGATGACTTTGGTCAGCGAAAACCGATTACGCTACGTTAAATGGAAACAGCCACATGGTGATGTAACATCAGCATGATACACTTTACATGTATGGATCATTCGCGATGGATTTGGTGTGCATTTTGAACTGCGAACATTGAGTAGGAATATTTATTCCATTTTCCTAAAATCCAACTCCGAGATGTCATCCCTTCGACTATCTTTAAAATGGCCGCTTGACCTCTTTTCCCTGTGGCCCAAAAACCAACAATGTTCTCACAAAGCACGTGGAGGTAGTGTCAGTAAGCTTTGTGACAATTGTTACATTGTTACTAAATCTGCATGTTCGCATTAAAAAACAAAACAAAACAACAACCCCAAAACGCCGAGTGTTTTTCCCGCAAATTCCTTTATCAATAAACCCACAATATTGTTCACGTGGCAGCGTCATTTAATGAGGTGTCGAACTGATTTTTTTTTTTCTTCTATCCTTAAACATCCACCAGTAAGAAATGCAGTGTTAACTTAACCCCCTCACTGCTTCGACACAGCCAAACAACAAACAACTGCAAGAGGCATAGATCTGCATGGGCCCCCGCATTTAAGGGGACTCATGAGGATCTAAGCATCTTGCGGGATTTATTAAAACTCGCATTCTTTGTTGAGATAGGAGGTTCATCTCAGAGCCAAGATTCTGGTCCTTGGCAGTCAAAAGCCAAGAAAAATCGTACAATACCCAATTGCAAGAGGTGTAGATCTATACCTCTGGCACTTGGGTAGTGTACGACTTTCTCGGCTCATGACGATCTATGTAACTTGTTGAAACCACGTTCCTTTAACGGCTGGTGGTCTTGAGCTAACAAAAACGCAGTCTGCGCATAATGACGGAGGAGGGGATTAAACGTAAGCTATTCTAAACATGACAGGCAAATTCCTAACAAATGAAATGGATAAAAAGAAAAGAAAACAAGGCCGCCATCGGGAATTGTGATCAGTTTATGATTAGTAAGCTTGAATATTTGCTTTACTTGAATTGCTTATTCCTCAACAAATAAGAATTAATATAAACAAATTGTTAAAGTGAAGGGAGTCACTGCGTACAAGACGGTGCTTATAAAATTTCCATTAATATTATTTGCCGTTAACCCAAGTCTTTTCGTCCACACTATTTGCAAAATTTGCTACGTTTCCTTTCATCATGCATTTAGTCGTTTTAGATTTAATGATTAACATTGTTTGACAATGTCATAGAATTATTAATTCCTAACAAACAACTTTTTGGAAGGATAATAAGAGGTTGTTATTAAACATGGATGAAACAGAAAGGTTCCCTAAATTCTTTTCTGCTGGCGAATGTCTCCTTTTCGTTTGATTTTTCAGGCTTGCTTTCGAATAATATTTCCAAAATCTTTCTTTGGTTTGAGTTGCTCATTAATTGTTCTATCAGGTTTATAACGTAACACCTTTTAACTCATTCAGCCCCGACACACCACGGCAAGACATGGATCGAATGCCGAGCTATTTTGGCACCACCTTTGAACTATTACGCTCGCTCTGTCTCCAGAAGCGTAATACAGTCTTCAGAGGGCAACATAAAAATTTGGGGATTTCGGTTCTGGGGCAGAATGTGTTAAGATAAATTATTGATTTTTAATAACATATATATTCAGTGTACTTTGAATACGAATGGTTTTACAGATGTTTTACTGCTCCAGTATTGTTAGCATTTTAACTTTTGGACTGACGTGCTGGGGGAGAAATTTATGTAACAGAGACCAAGATCGTCTTAACAAAGTAATCCGGAAAGGGGGTGGGGTGATTGGTAGGGCACAGGATAATTTGGACACACTGTACAACAGACGGATTACAAACAAATTGGCAGACATTCTTGATGACAAAACACATCCACTTAGATATGAATTTGACAGCAGACGTATCGAACGAAGGAACGAAGTGGCAGACTCCGAGTACCCAAAAGTCGTACATCACGTTATGCCAACTCTTTGGTCCCTCAGGCTGTTACCCTTTTCAACAGTAATATCAGTAGATAGTGTCGGTCAACATTCTTCCGTCCTTAGTACTAGCCCTCTCAGTATTATTACTAGTATTATTACTATTGTTATTCAAAGGTAACAATATGTCTGTTACAGTTCATTTCTTTAATTGAGTGTTTTCTTTAATTGAGTGTGATGGGTTTTTTTTTTTTTTTTTTTTTTTTTTTTTTTAATGAGTGATTGATGAGGCCATGTGTTGTATGGGCAGACACTGAATTTCCCCGTGAGGGATTAATAAAGTATTATTGTATTGTGGAAATGGCGCAGTGGTTAAGGCGTCTGCCTCCAATGCCAAGGGTGCGAGGTTCGATACCGGGTTCCGGCGTTGGATTTTTCTCCTCTGGTAAGTGTCACCGTCTGGGCAGTGGGCAGATGTTCACATCTGCACGGGACATAGACGACCCCGGCCCCCACGAGTCCCCTGCTGCCTTGCAGGCTTGGCCGCTTGGCTGCGGAAAGGCTAAGGGAGGAAATCCCTGACATCAAAGCCCCCGTGTCTCCGGGGAAGGCTTTTGAGCCAGAGACTAAGACAAGGACAGTCTGATATAAAACCTACGACCCGAGGACCTCGATGCCACCGTCCCAGCTTGCTAGGCCGTGGCAAACGAACCAAGGGTTTAAAGGGTGGGGCCAGTACTGCGCACACTGCACTCCACCAAAAAGCTCCACCGCGCAGGCTTTAGGAAACGCCCACGGACTATGACACTGAACTTTCCAAGTCCTGTAGCGATGGGCAAGGGGCAAAACGGCAGGTGAAAGATGTCACTGGAAGCCGCAGTCTCAAACCTGCATGCAGGCGGTTCAGGATATTGGTCGCCTGATGTTGACATGGGGATGACAACGTCACTCGGCACACCCTGAACGACCAAGCAGCCTTCTCTAGGGACAGCACTGCTTGCTCCACACGGAGAGGGGCCTAGAAAAGGTGGCCTAACCAAAGCTCATCCCCTCGTAACCCAGTTGGCTAGCCGCGGTCAACGGGCATCTTCTCATGCGGTCAGAAGACAAGAAAAAACAATGGATCCACTCTCATGACGACCACGACCGGACTCAACGTAGCATGCTGGAACATCCGAACCATGCTCGACATAGCAGACAGCGGACGCCCTGAACGTCGCTCCGCCCTCATTGCCCATGAATTGCGGAGGTTAAACATCGACATCGCCGCGCTCAGCGAAGTACGCCTCCCGGAGGAAGGCAGCCTCCAAGAACTTGGCGCTGGCTACACCCTCTACTGGTCAGGCAGGCCTGCATCAGAAAGACGGCTCTCAGGCGTGGGCTTCATGGTGAAGACCCACATTGCGACTAAGTTGGAAAACCTACCAACGGGTCACTCCGACCGCATCATGTCCATGCGCCTCCCACTGAGACACCAGCAATACGTCACCCTTCTCAGTGTGTACTCCCCAACCCTCCTGGCAGAGCCTGCAGAAAAAGACAAGTTCTACTCTGACCTGCGCAGCCTCCTGCAGAGCACCCCTGCAGACGACAAAGTCATCATCCTTGGCGACTTCAACGCCAGAGTGGGCCAAGACTCTGAAGCCTGGAAAGGAGTCCTCGGCAAGCATGGCGTTGGGAACTGCAATGACAATGGTCGCTTACTGTTGGAGCTCTGTGCACAGCAGCAACTTGTCATCACCAACACTACTTTCCAGCAAAAGGACAGTCGAAAGACCACCTGGATGCATCCTCGCTCCAAGCACTGGCACCTTATCGACTATGTCCTAGTGCGTCAGAGGGACCGCAGTGACGTCCTTCTCACCAGAGTGATGCCCAGCGCAGAGTGCCACACTGACCACCGCCTTGTTCGCTGCAAACTCAGGCTCCGCCTCAAGCTGAAACCCAAGAAAGGGGGCCCCCCCAAGAAAAAGTTTGATGTTGCCAGCCTTCAGCGTGACGACAAGAAAGCTGCCCTTCAGGCCGATTTACAGCGCATGCTCAAAGACACAGTTGATCCAGCAGACTCCTCCCCTGAAACACTCTGGGAACAACTGAAAACTGCTATTGTAAAATCTTCTGTGGAAGTCTTGGGCTTTGCTAGAAAGAGGAACAAAGACTGGTTTGACGAAAACGACGTAGCGATCCAGGAACTTCTAGCAAAAAAAAGAGCCGCCCACCAGGCCCACCTAGCCCAGCCTTCCTGCCCTGTGAAGAAGTCTGCCTTCCGCCTCATCTGCAGCAGTCTCCAGCTCAAGCTTAGAGAGCTCCAGAACGAGTGGTGGTCCAGACTCGCACAGAGGACCCAGCTCTGCGCTGACAACGGTGACTACAGGGGCTTCTACGAAGCACTGAAAGCAGTGTATGGCCCTAGGCACCTGGTACAAAGTCCCCTGCGAAGCGCTGATGGACAGGCACTCCTCACAGATAATACCTCCATCTTGAACCGCTGGTCGGAATACTTTCAGGACCTCTTCGGCGCTGAGCGCACTGTTCAAGAAACAGTCATCCTCCAAATCCCACACCTTCCACTAAAGGTTGAATTGGACGAACCGCCCACCGCCGAAGAGACCCTCACAGCCATCCACCAGCTCAAGAGTGGCAAAGCAGCAGGCATTGACGGAATCCCGCCAGAGATCTGGAAACATGGAGGCCCAGCACTGCACAACAAGCTCCACGACCTCTTTCTCTGCTGCTGGGAAAAAGGAACACTACCAAAGGATCTCCGTGATGCAGTCATCATCACCCTGTACAAGAACAAAGGAGAGAAGTCTGCCTGCTCTAATTATCGTGGAATTACCCTGCTGTCCATTGCCGGGAAAATTCTCGCAAGGTTGCTCCTGAATCGGCTGGTACCTGCCATCGCTGAAGACCACCTCCCAGAGGGCCAGTGTGGCTTCAGAGCCAACAGGAGTACCACCGACATGGTCTTTGTGCTGAGACAGCTTCAGGAGAAGTGCCGCGAGCAGAACAAAGGGCTGTACGTAACGTTTGTCGACCTAACAAAAGCGTTTGACACTGTGAGCAGGCAAGGTATGTGGCAGATCCTGGAGCGACTAGGCTGTCCCCCAAAGTTCCTCAACATGATCGTCCAGCTCCACGAGGACCAGCAAGGCCAGGTCAGACTAAACAGTGACCTCTCAGAACCATTCCCCATTCGCAACGGCGTGAAGCAAGGCTGCGTGCTGGCACCGACCCTCTTCACCATCTTCTTCAGCATGATGTTGAAGCAGGCCACAGTGGACCTCGACGACGACGACGCAGTGTACATCAGGTATCGTCTCGATGGCAGCCTGTTCAACCTCAGACGACTGCAGGCCCACACGAAAACCCTAGACCAACTGATTCGTGAGCTGCTCTTTGCTGATGACGCTGCCCTCGTTGCACACACAGAGAGAGCCTTGCAGCGCATTACGTCCTGCTTCGCAGATGCCGCCCAGCTCTTTGGACTTGAGGTCAGTCTGAAAAAGACAGAGGTCCTTCATCAGCCGGCACCCAAGGAAGAGCATCGCCCTCCCCACATCACCATCGGCGAGTCCGAACTGAAGTCTGTACACCAGTTTACCTACCTTGGCTGCATCATCACGTCAGACGCCAAGCTGGACAAGGAGCTGGACAACAGGCTGGCAAAAGCGAACAGTGCTTTCGGGCGACTATTCAAGCGGGTGTGGCACAATCAACAGCTGAAAAAAGGCACCAAGATCAGCGTGTACAGAGCTGTCGTCCTCACCACCCTGCTGTACGGTTCCGAGTCCTGGGCCCTCTACCGCAGCCAACTACGACTCCTCGAACGCTTTCACCAGCGCTGCCTGCGTACCATCCTCAGCATTCACTGGAGTGATTATGTCACCAACGTCGAGGTCCTTGAACAGGCGGAAACTGTGAGCATCGAGGCTTTGCTGCTGCGGACACAGCTTCGCTGGGCGGGGCACGTCTCCAGGATGGAGGATCATCGCCTACCCAAGATCACTCTGTTCGGCGAGCTCGCCACTGGACACCGAGACAGAGGGGCACCAAAGAAGAGATACAAAGACGGTCTCAAGAAGTCACTTAGTGCCTGCCAAATCGACCACCGCCAGTGGTCTTCGCTTGCTGCGGACCGTGACACCTGGCGCTCCACCATTCACAAGGCAGCCGTCTCCTTTGAGGACTCTCGCAGAGCTAACCTTAAGGACAAGCGGCTCAGAAGAAAAAACAGAGCTGTCGTAACTCAGAACCCTGAACAGACCTTCCCCTGCAGCCACTGCGGTCGTACCTGCCTGTCCAGGATTGGCCTCCGCAGCCACGAAAATGCCTGCAGACGACGTGGGCAAGCCCTATAGAATCTTCGTTCGCGAAGTCAAGCCAAGAGAGATTGTATTGTATTGTACTGTATTGTTTGACTGACAGTACAATAAGACAATTGCTTAACAAGATGGTATGAACCATAACCCACAAAGTCCCTTCTACATGAGAACTGTCTTCGCTGTCAAGGGTCTCTACCTTTTGTCTTTGACTTGATTCTGATGTTGAAATATCTCCTTTTGAAAAAGCCTCATGAAAATGCGTCATAGTGAACTCTATAAGGGGCGCGCGCAGTGCATACGCGTCATTGGTTTGTGAAACGTCATTTAGTGTCAGGACGTATTTTTTAGTTTTTACGTTTTTTTTTTTAACGTGATATGAGTTTCTCTTTTGCTTTAAGACGGGGAAATGGTGACAAAACTAGAATTTCACGGTACAATTTCAGTCTTTTATAATTTGTGTGGAATCAGCTTGACTTGACCTAGCTACATGCTGTACAAAGTACACCTGCATGCTCTTCTGAAAGCGCGTCGATGTGTGTGTATGCTTGTGCGTGCGAGTGCGTGCATGCGCGCGATCCAAACATCCTCAAAAGGCATATATGTTCATGCGCCCTCCAAGCACATGAGGATCTATGCCTCTTGGAGATGCACGCATATGTGAGACAGAGAGCGAGCGAGCGAGCGAGAGAATTACGTCATATTTAGAGTATGTCTTCTTTTACGTCACAGCCACTGTATGACTTTCTCCAGATGTCAAGGTTTTTTACTGTTTTTATTTTTTTCTGAAAATAATTAATTTTTACTGAAAACGTTGAAAGGGTAGAAAGCTGGCAAACGAACTCATCCAATGTCTTTCTCCAAACTAGCTATATCGGGTCTCCTGAATGCTCTTATGAAAGCGCGATGATGATGATGATGATGATGATGAGGATGATAATGATGATGATGTGTGTGTGTGTGTGTGTGTGTGTTGTGTTGTGTGTGTGTGTGTGTGTGTGTGTGTGTGTGTGTGTGTGTGTGTGTGTGTGTGTGTTAGTGCGTGCATGCGCGCTCTCTCCAAACATCTCCAAGAAACATAGATCCTCATGCGCCCGGAGATGCGCGCATGTCTGTAAGAGAAAGAGAGAGAAAGAGAGCGCGGCGCGCGCTAGAGAGAATTACGTCATATTTAGATGTCTGCGTGGTGACGGAGTTGCCTTTTTTACGTCACCGCCACTGTCTGACTTTTCTCTAGAAGCTAAGGTATTTTTTAGTGTCTTAATTCTTTCTGAAAAGAATTAATTTTTACAAAAGAAGTTGAAAGGATACAAAGCTGGCTAACGAACTCATCCAATGTCTTTATCCAAACTAGCTATATCCAAAATTTCAAGTAAATATGACACAAATTACGGACTCTAATCTGGGTCAACCGACTTCCTATAAACGGTTGTTTACGTCTTAAAATAATGACATTCAATTACAATTATGCTCCGAGGCTCTCTTAGCCACACCTTTAAAAAAGTATTTCGCCAAGTTTCAAGCTTGTGTGTACAGAAATGTCGAAGATTCTCTTGTTTGCATACATACGCACACACACACATACATACATACACACATAAGCATATACGGCGTTTCGCGCTAAATGTACGTTCAGCAGCGAGGTTAACGAAATTAGACATTACGTAATTGTTATCTTGTTACTTTAATTGTGAGAGGTTTAGGCCTGTCCGCCTTTGACATCATTGACATGCTATTAAATTTGCCCCACCGCGACCCGTCCTGAAATGTCTCTTATATAAATAGAAGGGACTTTAAAACAACGAAAGAGAAGCTTCAAGCCTTTATAACTGAGAGTTACCGTACTGTTTGCGAGAGTACTACCCATATAGGTCACTCGGGAAGTACTCCACAAGCACACATCTATTTAAATTAAATACCGATACCATATGAGATACCATAAGCCTCTGATGTGGGGGATGTTTAAGTATAGTATGTGGGAAATGCTCCTGCAAGAGGTACGGGTTGCATTCTTTTGGAATAATAACGTATCAGCCGAACAATCCATCAGTCCAGGGAAAAAGACGGGCTTGTTCCTCATAGCATGTGCTGTGATGGCTCCTGGTAAATCAAAGTGACACAGATGCAGTATGCGTGACTTGATCAGTGTTCAGGCTGTACTCCATGGACATTAGGTGGCCCTCTCCCCCATGAACCGTGCCTGATTACTAGTGTGGCGTGGACTGACGTAAAAAACCCGAACAAACATGACCAGCCAACGGAACAAACTTATTAACTCATTGTGCCCGAGGTACGAAATACCCACATTTTGGAGTTACCCTCTGTGGACTGCATTACAATTCAGGAGACAGATCGACAGCAATAGTTCAAGGGTGGTGGCAGAATAGCTTCGCGCCTATAGGCGCCAAGCTATTCTGCCACCACCCTTGAACTATCATGGTCGAGCCATATCTTGCTGTGGTGTGTCGCGGGCAGAGTTAATCTCTTCACAGAATCGCAGACTTTCTGGTTTATTCAGGACAAACGACTGGAACATGGAATGGATACTATGAAGATGGACAACATTACACTGTACTCGTTTCTGAACGCATCCCCGTTAACCCCCCCCCCCCCCACACACACACACACAGAACCACTCCAACGACCTGGGCCCTGTTCACGAATATGATGAAATGGAGCTGCAGATTTTGTATCGGGGGGACTCCGTGCTGTACACAGTGTGTGCGTCCGTGATCGTGGCTATAGGGACAGTGGGCAAAATACTGACGGTGCTGGCGTTGTGGGGCATGAGCAGGGGACACACCGCTTCCGCCATGTCGGTATATTTCAATTCACTGGCCGTCTCAGATCTCGTCATAGTTTACACGGGGCTAAGTTGAGAGTGGGTGTACAGAGCTTTCGGGTTTGAGCTCACGCATTTTCACGATTTCTTCTGCAAGATTTGCAAGTTTTTGATCTACATGTGTGGGATGACTTCATCGTGGTTTCTGGTCTTTATGACGTTGCAGCGTGTGACGTCAGTGATGTTCCCGCACCGCGTTGAACTTCTGTGCACACGCAAGAAGACTCAAGTTACGGTGGTCATGGTGGTGGTGTTTTTCACTCTGTTGAACGCGCATATCCTGTACGGGTTTTCAATCGTTGATGAAGGCGAGGTAGGACTGTGGTGCAATTGCATTGACGACGAACGTTCAGAGTACTATGACACGAATATATACCCCTGGTTGGATCTGGTCTTTTCCTCTCTCCTTCCCTTCGCCATCCTCATTGTGGGCAACAATTTGCTGGTCTGGGAAGTAGTCCAAACCCTTCGTGTGGCTCGCACCATGGCGTCACCCAACGTGACGACACCTGGTATTGACGCAGTCAGTGGAAGAGAGAAAAAAGCGTCGGCTTTGACCACCACTGTCGTCTGCATTTCCGTCACATTCTTCCTTCTGACGTTACCAGTTTGTTTGTACGTCCTCCTCAAACGATATCCCATTCAGCCTTGACGCACTACAGCAGGAGATGGATTGACCATGATAATTTAAGGGTAGTGCCAGATTAGCTTGGCGCTAATCTGGCACTGCCCTTGGATTATCATGGTCGATCCATCTCCTGCAACTTTTGCATATCATTAGATGACGCCTCCCAAATTTGGGAAATAAGGCCGTCGGGCTGAATGAGATATCTGGAATTTGAAAATGACAAAATATACGAAGCTGACCCTACAATCGTCTTTGAAGTTTGTAAGCTGCTGTAGTATTCTAACAGCGCCATAAATTTCTATCTGTGTTGTCTGACGGGAAGCCGGTTTAGACGCTAGCTGGTGACCATGTTCTTCAAGTCATCCCTGTCTCCCAAAGCGGGGACTAGGAGGTCCGACGTCACTATCTCCATGACAATGACCTACAGTCAGTTTCTGACATCAAGGAGGAAATGGCGGACGAAACCGACGACTTCTGACAAGGCCTGACTTTTCAGACATTTCAATGTCAATCACGCGACTGAGTGATACAAAATTATCTTGGCTGTAAAGCCTACTACATGTTGCGCACCGAAATTGTACAGCAAGTTAGTCCTCAGATCGAAACGTTTAAATGTTTTACCTAATCGTTCCAAAGCAATGCGAACTGAACCCAACACCTTCAGGTCTGATCACTATCGCTTTCTGTGCTGGAAATACATCGACCATGATAGTCTCGTATTAGTGCTTTATGAAAACGAAATCTCCACTGTCGCGGAGCTAATCAAACATTAACTTTCGCCCACTCTGCCAAATCGACGCTAAAACTTTAAAGGACCGCAAATGGCAAGGCTAGCTATTACGCTCTTTGATACTGACTCTCGCCGAAGACTCTTATAAAAACACCGCAAGGCAACATTCTCTACTCAGTAAAATTACCCGAAAATTCCCGCAGGAATTGCCATGGCATATAAATCCTACTGACTGTCAAACGGTTAACCCCATGACCGTCGGGACAAAGCAAACTTCAAGAGACAAGAGACAAAAGACAGTCACTTAAATGCAAGAGGCATATATCCTCATGAGCCCCCGCAGATACGGGGGCTCATGAGGATCTATGCCTCTTGATGAAACCACTTTGCACCGATGTTCCTGGGACGGCTGGGACTCTGACGTAAAATTAACATAAAATTAAGGCACACAATCTGTTTCTGTCCATTGTTAAAGCGTTAAAATACACGCACAAGAGCACTGCTCTGCTGGAGATCCGTTGAGGAGATAATCAGTGTAGGTGTGTTTTGTAGGAAATCGAATTGAGAGGAATGCCCAGACAATAAAGCCAGACGCTGATCTAAACCAGACGCCCATCTGGAATAGAAGATGAGAGAGAGAGAGAGAGAGAGAGAGAGAGAGAGAGAGAGAGAGAGAGAGAGAGAGAGAGAGAGAGAGAGAGAGAGAGAGAGAGAGAGAGAGAGAGAGAGAGAGAGAGAGATGAAACTTTATTTATCAACGGTAAAACGTTTTGCCAGAAACAAAATGTCAAACTTACCATTGCTAACATCTACAACATAAAATAGGTTTAATAAAATAAAGACATTACATTTACACACATTATTTCATGCAACAATAATTTAAAAGAAAATAGAAACAAAATAATAATAAAATTTAAAAAATATATATAGAGAGAGAGCCAGCGAGACAGAGAGAAAGAGAGATGATAATGATAATGATAATGACGACGATGGTGATGATGCTGATTACGATGATAAACTGTTTATTTTTCTCTAACACACTGTTCTGCTAACTATTATAAGATTAAGCAGTGAAATGAATTAACAAAAATAACAACAACAACAAAAGTGGAAAGTGCTATAAGATTATCACAGTTTTGGGACTGTGATGTCCTCATCATCACCAAATAACTATTCTGTTGCCTGCAGCCATCTTCATTCTAACTCATTTTTTTCCACTACCCCCCACCCCCCTCCCCACCCACCCCTTTTCCCCCTACCCCCCAGCCCCACCCCCCCCCCCTCCAAAAAAAAAAAAAAAAGAAAAAAAAAAGAAAGAAGTAAGAACAATAACTCTCAATACAACACATAGAGAATTCCAGGAAAACAAGAACGATAAATTCGATTATAGAAACATGCAGAGGCCCTGAAAGTGTGGCACTCTACAACAGCAAGGCTATATATATATATATATATATATATATATATATATATATATATATATATATATATATATATATATATATATATATATATATATATATATATATATGGGAGAGAGAGAGAGAGAGAGAGAGAGAGAGAGAGAGAGAGAGAGAGAGAGAGAGAGAGAGAGAGAGAGAGAGAGAGAGAGAGAAATGAAATGAAATGAAACTTTATTTTTGAAGGATAAATGATTAGGTACATTCAATGACCTTTTTTCAATCATGAGAGAGAGAGAGAGAGAGAGAGAGAGAGAGAGAGAGAGAGAGAGAGAGAGAGAGAGAGAGAGAGAGAGAGAGAGAGAGAGAGAGAGAGAGAGAGAGAGAGAGAGAGAGAGAGAGAGAGAGAGATGCCTTAATCCCACCAGCAAGCAAGGCGCTTTGAATTCACGTAAACCCCTTACAGATGCAGAATCCTTCTTCTTTGCGGCAATAATCGAACTCCTACATCTGAAGTATAACAAATGACGAATACGAGTTCTTTTGCGACTTTCTTTGATACAGTTTACGGATCCAGATGTGCATCTGGGTCCGTAAACTGTATGAAAAAAGTCACGAAGGAAAGGATGGACGAAAAGACCAAAATGAACGCATCTGCGACGAGAAAAGCTGAGAGAGAGAGAGAGAGAGAGAGAGAGAGAGAGAGAGAGAGAGAGAGAGAGAGAGAGAGAGAGAGAGAGAGAGAGAGAGAGAGAGAGAGAGAGAGAGAGAGAGAGAGAGAGAGAAATTCTTGCTACAAGATAAATTAAACGTTTCTTACAAACTGTACTGTCACAAATTTGCAGGAAGAGTATTTACATACAGAAAAGGCAACATTCAGAAACACAAGACTCAGTGATACACAACGATATTTTGGCTTTGCGAAAAAAAGCGTTCCTACCTTATCATGGTAGGGTCAGACAGGAACTCATAAAAATGGATTTCTGAGATGAGCTTTTCTGATGGAACTGCAGTTCGCCACAGGAGGGTTGATTGCCAATTAGAAACATGCAAAATGTATTACACGCTCCATCATGACATGAAAATTTATTCCTGTGTTTTTGGTTGTTGCTGCTGTGGAAAATAATTTAGAACAAGAGGTTCGTCGCTATTAAAGTCAGATCTGATCTTATATTAACTCATACGAGACGTGCCGCCGCCGAATACGCGGCTTCATCCGCGTATCCGGAGGCGGTTCGTCTCGAATGAGTGTAATGAATTTGGCCACTTTCATGATTTTTATATTCACAAAGTCAAGTCATAGCGAGTAAAAAATAAAAAAAATAAAAATAAAAAACCTTATTATTATTTTATCCCATCTAGGTTTTTTTTAGATTGGACGGGAATATACAAATAGGGTAATCTTCGGATAAAACAACTCGCAGATGCTCTCATTATCATATATCCAAAGTTTGTCATAAGGGAAGTAATGCGTATACAGGGACCTGTGAAGAAAGTATGGCTATATCTGGCCAGTGTTATATTCAACCTTGTTGTAAGCGAAGAATGAAATTTGAAATGGCATAAAACATCTTACATCAAGAGAACACAGAAACGTGTGTTTTGTCATGTCTTTGTTCCTGAGTTGATCAGTGTTCAGGTCATACTCCATAGGCAATAGATTTCCCTGTTCCCCCATAACCCGCCCGTCAGGGCCGTCCATTATCACTTCGGTGCTGTGGACGTTAAACCCGAACTAACCAACCATCGTTGTTGTTGTTGACGTGTTTTTTATGAATAAAACTTCAGCACAGTACAATAAAGAAGGCACCAATGATTGCAATGGCACCTATTACACCAATACGGCTGAGCGCAGGCTAACGGCGGCCGACGTCGGCCCGATGGGCTTTTGCGCTTTGAGTAGTGACCACCCGTAGCTGTTTGGCATCTCCGTGTCCTGCCTTTGAAAGTAAATACGCATGTGTACTCTTTTAAAATATCGTTATTTAACCCATTCTACCCCAGACACACCACAGGAAGATAAGGATCGACCATGATAGTTCAAGGGTGATGCCAGAATAGCTTGGCGCCCATAGGCGCCAAGCTATTCTGGCATCACCCTTGAACTATCATGGTCGATCTGTGTCCTGCACTGCAATGCGGTCTTCAGAGGACAACGGCAAAATTTAAGAATTTCGGTGTTGGGGTAGAATGAGTTAAGATGAATAACGCATAAGCTAAGTTTATCATAAAGAAGGCACCAATGAAAAGCACAAGCACTTACTAGTGACTGTACCCTTATCTAGCATTGCCATCACTATGATTTGCCGTTGACAGTGAATACACATGAACAGGGGGTTTAACACTTTTCCTGCCACTGTACCTATATTTTGTTGCAGAAATATTCGTTCATTCAGCGACCGAAAAACACAACAGTACAAGAAAAGTGGATACAAATGTGGCTCAACAAGAGACATAGATCCTCATGAGCCCCCGCAACTGCGGGGGCTCATGAGGATCTGTGTCTCTTACTGTTGGGTCGTGTTCGTTTTTTCTCGGCAGTCAATGGGTTAAGATGAACAGCACACAAATAAGGCTGCAAAAACACTTCTTTGTGAGTACCCCAAGCTATCATAGTCATCTCCGTGAGCTGCCGTTGATAGCGATTAAGCATGCCTCTCGTTTTGTTGTTGCTGTAGTTGTTGCTGCTGCTGTGTGTGTGTGTGTGTGTGTGTGTGTGTGTGTGTGTGTGTGTGTGCGCGCGCGCGCGCGCGTGTGTGTGTGTGTGTGTGTGTGTTAAAGTTAATAACACAGGGGTACAGTGAACTGCAGAAACACTTATTCACGACTATGCGTAGATGTCATTGTCATCACCGTGATTCGCCGTCGAAAGTAGATACACATGAATAGCTTTTAATAAATATAACACGGATGAACTGCGACGACCACCAAGATTGATACATTGATTGTCTAAAGCGTGCGCATGCGTGCGCGAGTTGTGAGTGCGCGCTTAGAGTTATAATTATTATAAGATAAGCGCACTATAAATACCGTAATTATTATTGCAGGAATCACCTCGACAAAAGCGGTACCGACAGGCAAGGGGCTAGTTACTGAGGTCCATAGGCTCTTGACTATAATCCTCGTACACTGCTCCTTCGTGGTGTAATAGCACCACTGTCAATTCTGTAATAAACGACGCTCTGACAAGTACGTACAACTGGAGATGGACTGACACTAACGGGACGAGGATTGTGCTTGAATAATCTGGCGCATACAGGCAGCAAACTATTAGGGCAGCACCGTTGAACTATCATGGTACGGCCTGCCTCCTGAGCTTTAAACGCAGTCGTCAGGGAACAGCTCTCAAATATAGGAATTTCAACCATGCCACTGAATGTGTAGAAATCGGTAAGTGCTACTTTTAAGAGTACCCGCCTCCCGTAGGAACATGGGGCAAAACGCCCTTTGTGGGCAATAGAGTTTAACCCTGAAATGTGAACGCGACCCAACTGCAAGAGGCACAGATCCTCATGAGCCCCCGCGACTGCTATGCCTCTTGCTGAGACCAATTTCTTAGACGACTTTGGTATTTGGTCTTTGAATGAACACAGATTTAAAAACACAAAACATGCGTCCTGCAGCAGGAAAAGGATTACAAAATTTAAAATAAGGCATCAGCCTCCGATCACGCGACACAGTAGACGAGGAGACCCAGAGACACCTCTTTCACATGGTGGTCATGTCTGTGAAAAAGCCCCATAAACTCCGTTCATACTCACTGGCGAAGTGACTTTCAAACCAGTTGTGCCTCAGCCCAACGCCTGTAATGAGATGCATCAGGGAAACAAGTCAAGTCACGTCGTTTATTTCTCAACCTCTGTGACCATCCCAATACGTAAAAGCCCATCGGGCCGATGTCGGCCGCCGTTGGCCCGATGGCCTTTTGCGCATTGGGATAAAAAACTAAAGAGTAACCAGAGATGTAAGACGAAATTGCATACTAACAATGCCAAAGCCCATCTAGAAAAATTACTAATATACGCGTAAGTACATACAGGAGAAAAAACAGTCCGCATGAATACGCACGTTACCTGATTAAATACACAATGAAAACGCCACAGAGTGTATTCAAACAACAATCAATGCCTCTTCCTGCCGAAGACGCTACCTGCAGCTGGGAAAAATACATAACATGAATGATTGATGGTCAGCATGCGTTCGATTATTCCAACAGACTCTCTAAGAAAACATTGCATTTTTAGCCGATCATACAATGATGAAAATCCCGGAGAAAACAAAACTCGCACTGAAGCAGCTTCAGCAAGGACAAAATCCAGACCAACAAGGGGACTGCCAAGCGTGTAAAACGCAGAGAGAAACCCAATGGAGAAGAAAAACACGCTTAGAAATGACAGTTGCAACACGGGTTATTAATTTTTCACAATAGACCAACAAAAAAATATACAAATTAGTCACTACTTGTGAGTTAGAAGAAGGTGAGATATAGACTGATTTGTGTTGTAGCTGTCATTTCTAAACGTGTTTGTTCTCCGTTGGGTTTCTTTTCAGCAGTACATGTTTACAGCCTGAGCTCAAAGTTCCATGATTATCATCATCATCATCATCATCATCATCATAGCTGCCCGTCGACAAAATCCCAGGGCCGAGTTGCATGAGTGAGCTGAGTACTGCTCCAGCCACTAAGCAAGGTGCTCCGCTATAGCGGAGCACCTTGCTTAGTGGCTGGAGCAGCACTAAGCTCCCTCATGCAACTCGTCCCACAGCTTCTAGGAAGTCACTGGTCTTTGGCTTCTTTTTTTTTTTTGCGGGCAAAGCCCCGTATCTGAATCTAGCACGTCCAGAATGCGTCAGTCGATGCAATTCTCTGCTGTTATCATGTCCGATTGATCTCCCCACATTTGGCGATGGACACGAGAGAGGTGATGTTTTTTTTTTTCGGGTAAAAGAATGTCATTCTACATGTACCAGATGAGCTCATGGGTGTTTTTGTCTACAGAGAACGCGAATGGTGGGCTACGCGCTTTGATGTGACAACAAGATGAGATGATTTTGTTACAACACAGGCAGGCCTCCCAGCAGCCTCCGTCTCATGGGGATCAAGCACCCAAAATGTACACATCATGTACTTGAACTTATGAACATCTGTTCCTCTTCAGTAAGCGTGTTTTTTGTTGTTTTTTCCCTTTAGAGTGCCAACGATTTCGTTTCACAACGAACACTTATGACTTCCTCCTTATAAGGATCCAATGTTATACAACGACTTTATCAAGTCGGATAATTTTAGCCTCAGCAAATTCTGCGAAGACTCATGAGGATCTATGTCTCTTTTAGTTTCCTGGAGAGCGCAGGGCTTCTTTGACTTTGATCTAACATCAGGATGTGATCAGTTTAGGAAGCACTCTGAATGCAATACAAAATGGCAAAGAAATAGAGGACACGCCAGACGATCCTGGCCGAATAGTTGCAAAAAAACCTTTCCAGTCCATTAACTGCCAACTAACTGTGCCTCTGCACTGCATGGATATTTCTGCGTGGGGCTATACAGATAGCTCAAACAAGGCCGTTGAAACTATGACAGGCAGATACTGGCTATTGAAAATGACGTATAGCGCAACCCTGAATCAATCAGGGCGGTTCCATTGGCATATATATATATATATATATATATATATATATATATATATATATATATATATATATATATATATATATATATATATATATATATATATATATATATATATATATATATATATATATATATATATGTCTGATGGTAGATCACACCACACACTAGTTGTCTTTCTTGATTCGCTGCCTCTGGCAGCGAATCAAAGAAGACAACTGGTGTGTGGTGTGATACACAGGAGGAGACAACCAGGGTGCCCTAACCACTGTAATGTTGTATGATTGTTTCTGTTTGTCTTCGTTATATGACTCCTTTACAATGACTGTTTTCTCTTTCTGTTGTATGTTCCATTGATGTCAATGCAATGAACTAAACATAAGGTTACTAATAATACACATGCATGTTCATCTACGCCTGGAGATTCCAGCAGAAGATTAAATAATATATAAGTAAGACCGTCTTAGTGCTGAAATTGCGGTTTCCCCATAGGATATTTGCTAGTCAAATAGAAACATGCAACATTTATTGCACGCTCCATCATTATAAGAGGACCGATCCGGTCTTAAAGATTTTTTTTTGTCCAAACATGATTGAGAACAAAAAGAGTGCTTCAAGAACACTACTTATTTTCAAACCAAAGACACGGCAAGGATGTTTTCTTTCATTCGGATAAAAAAGTAAGTCTGTGTGTGTGTGAAAAGCTAGATTGTCAATGTTTTGCTTTGACAATCTCGCTTTTCACAATTACAAAATAGACATACTATGGCCATGGCTTTTGCCAAATTAGAGCGGAAGTCTTTTTTAATGGAGCCCGGAAATAAAACCACAGACGCCGGCGACATCGTTACAGAGAGCTACTTGCAATAGTCAATTTGGAGGAGTATTTCATTTTAGAAAAGGGTGAAAGGATGAAGTATAACACAGAGAGAGAGAGAGAGAGAGAGAGAGAGAGAGAGAGAGAGAGAGAGAGAGAGAGAGAGAGAGAGAGAGAGAGAGAGAGAGAGAGAGAGAGAGAGAGAGAGAGAGAGAGAGAGAGAGAGAGAGAGAGGCAAGCAAGTAAGACAGGCACACAGACAGCTAAAACAGACATTCTTACCTTATGAATCGTGTCCGTCGAGAGACACAACAGTAGCGGTCATTTTATTCACACACAAAACTGCCCATTTATAGTCACTTTGTATGTGCACAAGTTTGCACTGCGCTATATGAAATCAACAGTGTTGGCAGCAAAGAAAATTGGCAAAGTCTGAGCTTTTCAATGCCTCGCAATTTGAGTGAACTCAGTCACTATGTAAAGCAGTTTGAAATTCTGAATGTTCGGAGCCTCATTCTCCAATAGTCTGCCACTTATGTCAATTTTTGGGGGGCAGAAGTTTCTCTCAAAAAAAGAGCCGCTTTGCCGAAGTAATGTAAATGTGACCAGACGCCAATGACATCCCCTAAAATCGGATTTCAAGAAACCACGAGTCATACAGAATTTTTCTCAGACACCTCTTTATGCTCATGGCTAAGAAATGCAATTACAGAACAGTGGCCTCCCTTGAATCAGTCGGGTTTCTTCTTCAATTCTGAGACATGTATTCAATTTGGAATGTCGTATTTACCAAACGGGCAGTTTTGGCGGCTTGGCCAAACGTTTGTCTGACCTCGGCTGTCTAAGACTCGAGTCTGCCTGCTCAGGTGATTTTCTCTCTTGTGTCTCGAGATGAAGTTGGTTCAGACCTGAAAATAAATCAAATAAAAATCTTGCTTTAACCCCTTCAGTGCCAGTGATCACGGTATGTGTGTCAGAAACCGTTGCACATGCGCGTCAAGTACACAAACTAAACCGGACCAGAAATAAGCATAAATAATTTAGGACGAAGAAGCGACATAAATCCTCATGATCCCCCGCGACTGCGGGGGTTCATGAGGAGTTATGTCGCTTGCAGCTGGTTAGCGTTCACCTTTCTTCCGCAGTTATGGGATTAACCACTTTACTGCCAGTAGGCGCAGATTGAGTTAGGAAATTTTTTTTGGTCAACACCGAAAACCCTAATCCGTCCAAGGGACGCCCGCACAACGTGGTGTTCTCAGCAAGAAACATAGATCTCCACTAGTGTATGGGGTCACCAGGGTCTGTGCCTATTCCAGCTTGGCATTGTTCGTTGTGTTCCGGCAGGGAAGTGATGTTATCGAAACTGCGTTGGCACTGTCAGGTCTTGGTCACTTTCTTTCATCGTCGTCGTTGACATCTTGATCATCGTGATCATGATCATGACGATGATGATGATGGCGATGATGATGATGATCATCATCATCATCATGACCATCATCATCATCATCAACATCATCATCATCATTCAATGATAACAACAACATCCGTCGTGATTAATAGATAGTGACAACTCAGTGCTCACAAGGAATTGCCTCATCAACATCCACAGATAGATGTACTAACCCGGTATTAGCAGTATGGCTGTTGAGAATGCATGCCTCAGTGATCTGGGCGATCCAGCAAAACGGTGGACCCCCTTTAGTCCTTACTATTAAGGGGCGCCGTAAATGGGTTCAGTCTACTATCATTGGCACGATTTAGGTATCACAACTCCTATTTCAGCTCGGCCGTGAAATGGCTTTAGTCGCCTGCTCGGCGTTAAACCCCAATTACTAACTAACTCCTATTTCAGCACCTGATATCCGTGAAAGGATATACCTGAGGCCAACATGATGCCCAGATCATTACGATCCCCCGCGACGAGCTATGATTTGTCTCTTGCAGCCGGATGCTTTCTCTGTGTTTCTTCCGGTCTAACACGCCAGAATGATCCACCACGCCAAATCGACCGAGAGGTCGATTTGGCGTGGTGGATTATTCTAGGGTATTATGTATCGGATCAATGGTACGCACCCACTTACAGTACCAGGAAGCGTCTGCAAATACTGAACCAGACATGACAGCTAATCGACAGGAAATAATGGTCGATGGTATATATATATATATATATATATATATATATATATATATATATATATATATATATATATATATATATATATATATATATATATATATATATATATATATATATATATATATATATATATATATATATATATATATATATCTTCACATTTTAAGTATATATATATATATAAAATAAGTTATTGGTCGGAGGGGTTCGCAACACGGACCTATGTAGGCCTTCGGGAGGTCAAAGGAATCATTGTACCCCGAAGGCCGAAGGCCTACAAAGGTCCGTGTAGCGAACCCCTCCGACCAATAACGTATTTGTTTTCCTTCATCCGTTTATTGTTTAGAAAAAATCCGTTTTATGAAGACGGCAGCTTCAGTGGCGGATAGGTGACACCATACATTTTCTGCCGGGGATTCCCAGTCTTTACGAGACAGAGTGTGAGGTAGCATGATTCCGTGTGAAGCGCAAGTTTCGCGAGTAAAAAGCTAATCTTGGCTTGTGTACAAAATGATTCAAGCTGCAATGTCTACAAAAGGTCGTTTAAGTATGACAGTGACAGTGCTTCTTGCCTGCTGTGTGATTCAGAAAAATTAAGAACTTTTTGATGACGCGATCGGCATTTGATCACTGATGTGACATGACAGCTTGTGCAAGTTAGCATGGTGCCTCGTGCTTTAAGATTCAAGATGACTGAAGGGGATGCTTCGAGTGTGCAGCAGATTGTCGTTGTTATATCCTAAAGTGTCATGTGTGTTGGGATATCTGGAAAAAGGAATACCCAAAAAAACAAACAAAAAAAAAAAAAAAACGCTCGTTGTTAAAAGCAGGACTAGTGCTGAGATGGATTTTAAGGTACGATTTTATATTTTACAGCGTTGACATGATGTCAGATAGTCTTCGAAAATTCGTGAGATGTTTTTCTTCAGATAGTCCCGCATTGAGTGACGTGAAGAGAGAACTTTGGCAATAGCGTGCTTTGTGTATAGTGTTGCTGGGTGTGTATTTTCGTTTTAGTTCTTGAATTTGTTGCTCTGTGCTTTGGTGAAATTGTGGCATGTTGGTGGCTGAGCAGACGACAGTGTGTAGCCGGTTTGCAAGGATTGCTGTCTCTGATTGGTTAAAAAACAAACAAACTCGGAAGCTATTTTTGTTCCATGGTTTCCCGAACTTTGAAAATGTCTCGGTGCATGGCGATGAGATGGATTTGGCGAAGGCTTTTGCTGTTTGCGCTGTGTAATTAGTGGTGAAATATTGTTTAAGTTGGCTCCTCACGTCGTAAAAAATAAGGCAGATGATGTGTATTACGTCAAATAGGACTACCTTAGTGCCATTTTTTTGTTGCTATTTTGTCAAACCGAGTTGCTATCAAGACTCGAAAACGAGATCCTAACGCGTCATCGAGAGGACTATAAAACGTTCGCCATTTTTCGCTACAGTGGTTTTTATTTCACGGTCACATGGTACAGTTTGTGCTAAAGTTACTGGTCGTGTGACGTAGGGAGGAAAACAAAGGTTTTTGAATCAATATATATTGAACAGCGAGACACTGGTGGATATTAACAATACGATCATACGAGGATGATCGGGCATTATAGGAGCTTAGCTAACGTATGAAAGACTATAGATTCGATCCCACGGCCCGCAGGTCAGTAAGACCTAAACCGGAAGCAGAAAGGTGACTGCCAAAACCCACAATGCAAAGACATCAACTTCGAACGCAAAATAAACCACAAAACAAACAAAACAAAAAAACGCGCTTCGCAGAGGAACAGGTACACACCAGTTTACATCAACAGAGAAAGAAACACGCTTCGAAAGAGACAATTTGAAGTAATTTAGTTACAACGCTTTCATGCCGCTGGATGCATTTTTTGTGTGTGATTCTGAAATCTTGGTTCATTGAACGACCAAAAGTGGATACAGATTCGTCTGAGCAAGAGACATAGATCCTCATCAGCCCCCGCGACAGCGGGGGCTGATGCGGATCTCTGCCTCTTGCAGCTGGATCTCGTCATCGTAGGGTCTAACAAAGAAAGAAATACGCTTCAGACAGGACAAAGTTGTTTACACAACCAGCAAAGTAAGAAACGCGCATCGGAAAAATAAACACAAAACAGCGCACTAGCTGTTTTTTGGTTTTTTTTTGTTGGTCCTTGTTCTAACGAAGCGTGTTTCGCTCATTAAGTGCGATCCATTACATCAGAGGAACGTCTACGAACTTCTACATCGATTGTGTGATCACTCAGTCCCTGCGCCCTACTGATGTTTAGTTAATGTATTGAGGTCTTCAGTAATGTAGATAGTTCATGCATTTAAGTAAGCACCTTTATCAATCTTCAAGCAATACGGAAGGTTTAATTTTGTATAACGTCAGACCCGATTCTGTACAAAAGGTAGCGAGTTAGAGCTTTATTTCAGTCAAGATTTGTTTCAGTTCAGTTTCGTCATTGGAATCACTTTCATGGTGGAAAACGTAACGCACACACACAAATTATAGAAAATGGACCAGGTATATTTGCCTCATGCTCAGTCCTCCTCCACACGCTTCAGCAAAATACGCGCTCACGTTCCAAAAAGCTTTCAAATCACTCTGTAGCACAAACCGAAACGATTTTAAAACTATAAAAGAAACCACGGGAGCTCCCTTGGGAATCCCTTTATGTGACCAAAGAAAACGGCAAAAAAAAATCCAGTTTCAAATTGCTTAAATTAAATACATCCTCAGAGGAAAAGGTCTCGCGCGCAGGACCCTGGTAACGCGCAGACCATGACAGCACAAGGGTAGTGCTTGATTGCCTTGGCGCCAAGGCAATCAAGCACTACCCTTGCGCTGTTAGGGTCGCACTTGGCTTAGAAAGCGATAGGACTACGTGACTGAAAACACGATCTTTCTTCCCTTTCTCTATTCAGGGAGATGTGCACAGCGCTCTGACCGTTCATTCAAATCCTTTGAAAACAATCAATAAAACGTATTGCCGATTCGCCTGAAGGTGTGTTGCATTTGGAATACTAAAAATGTGATCAGTTGAGTTCAGTAGAATTTCCGCAGTTTAAAAGGGACGCCAACTGATTGTTATATACTGTGGGGCAACGTAGGTGTTTAGCATCTCCGAGTTCACTGTCTTGTTAGTTTTCTCGGTTCAAATGCAGTCGAAGCGATCTTCTTCAAGGCAGGAAAATTTGGCTGCGACAATTCACCGATACGGTGGGTTATGACTAATTTCTTGCGTTAACTGCTTCGCTGCCAAGAAAAGGTGAACACCATCAAGTTTGCAAGAGGTATAGATCCTCGTGAGCCCCCGCATTTGCGGGGGCTCATGAGGATCTATGCCTCTTGCAGAAACAACTTTGTATGCACGATTCATTGGCGGGTGGGGATTTTTTTGTGCTGAATTTACAATTATTTCAAAATGGCAGTGAGGGGGTAACCAAATATTTTTCTCTCATTCTTTTCGCAATCCATGTGAGATGACACACCCCTACAATTTTTTAAAGGCCCTTTGTGTGCGATTCTGGGAAAGTCTTAATTTTAAAGGGAAAAAAGTGTTTTTTTTTTATTTTGTTATTTTTTTTTTTTACATTTTACCACTTTTAAACTCCATCAGTTAATCTAGCTCTTTTGTTCCGCATTTTTGTAATACATATTAATATTAACTCATATTGCCCGAGGTACGAAGTACCCACATTTTGGAGTTATCCTCTGAGGACTGCATTACAATTTAGGAGAGAGATTGACCATGATAGTTCAAGGGTGGTGGCAGAATAGTTTAGCGCCTATAGGCGCCAAGCTATTCTGTCACCACCCTTGAACTACCATGGTCGAGCCATATCTTGCTGTGGTGTGTCGAGGGCAGAATGAGTTAATTATAAAGGAGAGTATTGACCCTTTATTGCCTGGACCAAGTCCCTTTAAAAGGTCTGCAGTAACTCACTACGATTATATTTACTAAATTCAAACCCAAAAAGTGACTGCCAAGAGCGTCAAATGCAGATAAGAAACCAATGGAGAAAGAAACACTCTTAGAAAAGACAGCTACAACGCAATTTATTAATATTCATATGATGAAAAGAAGAAAATCAACACCATATTTATTAATATTATTTTTTTTCAAACTAGCCAAACAAACAAGTTACGTTGTAACAGTCACCATCTTTGAACTATCATGTTTGATTCATATATTCAGTCATGAATATTTGTACTATAAATTACATCTGGGTAGTTTACATGTACTTGCTAACAAAAAAAAATAAACAAAAAACAAACAAAAACAAAAAACAAAACAAAACAAAACAACCCAAACAAGCAAAAAACAAACAAACAAACAAACTAACAAACAAACAAACAAACAAACAAACAAAAAATCGTGTATACGAGCAAACAAAATTGGTATCGCTGGCGTTTGATCTGGAGAAAGTTTTGCTGTATAATTATATAATTATCACCTCATCGCTCACAGTTGGTGCACGCGACACGGAAAAGATTTATCATTTCCAGGAGTCTGAAAGAGCTTCGGCGACGTGTTTTGAAAACAGATTGAAACGGAACACCATTAGAAAATTAGTTTTATTGATTGCCTTCCTGGTGCAAGCAAAGTACTACGTCAGGTGGAATTTTCCACAGACGAAAAGTTTCAATTCTTTTTCAAAATGCATGCCCTGCTGTGTGAATTTCAACTTACGGCTAAATTCACCTACCAGCACACAATAACATGCAGTTAACTCGTTCAAGGTAGCCCGCATCAATAGCTGCGAAAGTGTCGTATAGCGTTGCCGCCCGCAACGCTATACGACACTTCTGCAGCTGTTGACGCGGGGCACCTTGAATGAGTTAACTCCTTGATTGCTGACGATACTGGCTCGGCGGTAAAAGAAATGTTGTTTGGCGCCTTTTTCGCCAAAAAAAAAATGTCAGCAGACAAGGCGTTAAAGAGTGGAATACGCACGAAAATAAAGAGTCCAGTCATACGTATGTGGTCTATAGCGGGAGGTGTTTTATTTGCTTGATTGATTGATTGATTGATTGATTGATTGATTGATTCATTCCTCTTTTTTTTGAAGCAACGCATGTGAGTTTGTAATTTAACACGGAGAAGAACCCAGCAAAGAAAGAAACACGTTTAGAAAGGACAGTTACAACACAATCGTGTTGTAACTGCCCTTTCTAAGCGTGTTTCTTTCATCGTCGGGTTCTCCTCTGCAGTTTACACGCTTGGCAGTCACCTTTTTGGGTTTGGGTTTTGTAATGTAACACGTCTATGTCGAAAAGACTTTTATTTAACTCATTCTGCCCCCGACGCACCACAGCAAGATATGGCTCGACCATGATAGTTCAAGGGTGATGGCAGAATAGCTTGGCGCCCATAGGCGCCAAGCTATTCTGCCAACACCCTTGAACTATCATGGTCGATCTGTCTCCTGAATTGTAATGCAGTCCTCAGAGGATAACTCCAAAATGTGGGTATAAATAACTCGGGCACAATGAATTAATCCTTTTTGCCGTCAGTAGCGCTTTTCGTCTAGGGGATTCGTACAAAACGTGCCTCGAAAATAAAAACGCTACAGACAAGGCTAATGTGAAGCCGCTAATAATTACTTAGCCTTTCTTCTGATCTATTCATACAACTATGGCAGGCAGGATTAGGTATACGTGAATGATTTTAATTTCAATGTGACAGCATGTACAATAAACTTTGGATAAACCAAATCGCCAGAGGACTCATTTTCGTCGTTGTTGTAATATGCAAAGTTTGTTATAAGCGAATCATATGCAGTAATATTCGGACATAAAGAATCACCAATGGACCTGTTTTTTTTTCGTGTGGGTATATCCCTAAGTTTGTTACAGGCAAAGAATTATACAGTTTATAATACAATACAATACAATACAATACAATACAATACAATACAATACAATACAATACAATACAATACTACTTTAATAATCCCTCATGGGGAAATTCACGTCTGCCCATATAACACATGGCATCATCATTCACTCATTGAATTAATTAAATAACCAGTAACTCTCAGTTAAAGTTAATTTTGTTATATCCTACGTTTATAACAATGTAGGATATAACAAAAGTCGGATATTACAACACATTTTCAGCGGTCTAGACAATCCCGTTTCAATTTAAATTACTTCGCTTATAAGAATCTTCAGATATATAACAACAAGAACAATTGGGTCCTCTGGCGATTTGTGATGTCCGAAGTTTACCGTGTACATAGAAAAAGTGCGGCCCTCAACTCTGAAAACAAAAAAAGTTGTTATCTCATTCAGCCCCGACACACCTTAACTATCATGCTCGATCTGTCCCTAGTATTGTAATACAGTCCTTCAGAGGGCATCTTGAAAATTTGGAGATTTTAGGTCCTGGGACAGAACGTATTATACCCGAATTTTATCATATCCGACCTTGCTATAAAACAAAGTCGATTGGCAGGCATATCATGAAAACAACAGCACCATAAAAATTAAATCACATTCATTCCAAATGGCAATGGTGCTCTGTGATGTGGTCAGCCTCTAAGAATAAAATATGCATGAAATTCCCTCCTTTTCTATCAGATCGGAAATCTATGGGAAGGCCCCACCGTGTGCGTGTAATGCGAGGCCGGGCAGGTTAAAAGGATTTACGAAGCGTCAAAAATGTGATAAAAACTGAAGACGTCTTCCGTAAAAATGGGAAAAGGAACAGGGACCGGTTACATGAGTGAGCTTAGTCCTGCACCAGCCACTCAGCAAGGTGCTCCGCTTTAGCGGAGCACCTTGCTGAGTGGCTGGCTCAGGAAGAGGGTTCACTCATGTAACCGGCCCCAAGATGGAACAGGATGGAGGTCAGTTTGATCTCATAGACACGTAACACTCCTACGCATGTAGCCACGTACGGGGTACGCGTAAACAGTTCTAAAAAGCTGTATCGCGTTCACAAAAGCGTTAACAATGCATTTGGAGGCGGGGACAGAAAACGTTAGATGTTAAGTGCTTAAAGGTCTCATGCCGACCACGATATCTAACTTCAAAGAGCGAATAGGGTTAAAAAAAAAAGTGGACCACAACCGGGTTCCGAACCCGCGACATTTCAAACGCTTTACTACCAGAGCTACCCAGCTCCTCTTCTCCTCTCCCCCCTCTCCTCCTTCCCCCCTCTCCTCCCCACCCCCCCCCCCCCCCCCCCGCCCAGCCCAACCCCAAAAGTGTGGAAGGAGTCCAAATTTTTTGGATTTATGTTGCAGACAGCCAGTGCATGATAAGAACAGTTAAAAGGAGAAAAAGAAGTAAAAATGGGTATTTTTTTTTCATTATCTCGTTCAGTTCTGACACTCTGCAGGAAGATAGTGATTGGCTGTGACAGTTCAAAGGTGGTGCCAGAATCGGCTGGCGCCTGGAACATCATTATAGTTCAAGGGTGGTGCCGAATTCGGCTGGCGACTAGACCATGAGAGTTCAAGGCTGGTGCCAGAGTCGGTTGGCGCTGTTAGGCGCCAAACGACTCTGACACCACCCATGAACTATCATGGTTAATTTGTGCCCTGAACTGCGTAAGGTAGTCTTTAAAAGGACGACTCCTAACTGTGGAAATGTGGACGTCACGACGAAATGTGTTAAGGTACTTTGAACTTAATTTGGGGGTACGCTAAAAGCTGCTTGGCCGACTTAGGCTGCAGTGCACGGGCGAACCTCATCGACGTCTGCCTGAAGACCCTTTGTTTACTGGGTTGTTGTTGTGGGCAATATAGAAAAGCGGGAGCGGCACATGCGAACGGCGACCGAGAAACGCGCTTCCTCCATGTTAATCAATGTACAGAACCCAAGCTGTCCTGCGAACACTGATGGGTACACAATCAGGCAAGCAAGAGGCATAGAACCTCATGAGCCCCCGCCAATGCGGGGGCTCATGAGGTTTTATGCCTCTTGCAGCTGGGTGGTTCTGACTGTGTCCAGGCAGTGAAGGCTTTAAAACCTTGATAAAAACCTTTTTTTTTTCTTCTTTTTGTTGTTGTTGTTAGATCAAAGGTGTGGTATTTCTCTTTTTCAGTTTGACATCAAAGAACACAGGCATTCTCGCCCTCGCAGGCTACTAGTGAAAACAGGTTTATCAATGTACATCTTTTTATTTGTATTTCTTATTTTATACAGTTCATTATCTGTCTATCTCAGTCTGTTTCCTGCACAGCGTCCGCTGAGGCACAATGGGATCTGGTACTAGATTGCTCACAAATTAATGTTCATCTAGTTCAAGGCCCGAAGCGCTCCCGGAGCATTCTCAATAGTGCCTAAAACTGTTTGACTAATAGCAACACATGATATGTATAAAATATGTTATAATGACTCCTAACGAGTAGCTCCGGGTTTTTTTTTCCCGTTCATAACTGCGTGATAACATAATAATAATAATACATAGTATTTATATGGCTCATTTCTCATATTTATAATATAACTCAATGCGCAGGACATAGCCGCGAACTGAACCCAACAAGCACGCTCACGTGAATCACGCGCATTCCCTCACACACTGTACATAAACACGGACACATCACCTTGTGTCCGTTTTACCGCCGCTCAGCTTCATCAAGCATCAGATCCGTGGTTATCAGCTATTTATAGCTCCAAACTACAGGTCCTCAAGCAAAACAGAAAGTAGCTGGCGATCCGATATAACGGCCTTTGTGGGGCTGTATCACAGTCAGGTGTCTTAATTAATCTGTCCGTGAGTGAAAAATGCAGTTATGCCCGGAAATCAATGTAACATGTTTGCACGGTCACGGCGGACGCATAGTTAGTTTGTAAGTGAGCAGCAAGAGAAAAACAAGATTTCACTTTCGCTTCAAGACTTTGAGAAAATGTTGACAAAACTGAGTCAACCGACTTTCTATAATCTGTTTTTATATCTTCAAGGAGACATCTCCTTACAATATGCTCGGAGGCTCTCTTAACCACCCCTTGAAGAAAGTATTTCGACAAGTTTCAAGCTTGTGCGTACATAAATATATAAGATTCTCGTGTTTACATACATACGCACACACACACACACACACACACACACACACACACACACACACACACACACACACACACACACACACACACACACACACACACACACACACACACACACACACACATACACACCCACATACGGCGCTACGCACCAAATGTACGTTCAGCACTCAGCAGCGAGGTTGGCGTAACTAGACATGTCGTAATTTTTATCTTGTTGCTTCAGTTGTCAGAGTATTAGGCTTGCCCGCCTTTGACATCATGGACATGCTATTAAATTCTCCCCACCGCGACCCGCCCTAAAAAGTCACTTCTATAAATAGAAGGGACTTAATGACGGACGACGACCGAAGATGACTTGTTGTCGTGATGGGGGTGGGGGTGGGGGGTGGTTGTGTGGAGGGGTTGGGGAGGAGGAAGGGGGTTTTGGTTTGGAGGGTCCTGGGGTAATTGGAGTTGGGTTGAGGAAAGATATGAAGTCCACGGTACTGGTGAAATACTGTTTCAGTTAACTGTGCCTCGAGTCGAAAATTTTTATGCTTGTCTCGTCCTACCTATCTAGCCCCTAGTGACGCTTGGCAGTCACCTTTTTAGTCTGGATTTCGTAACTATTATTCAAAAGTGACGCTACCCCGTCCTCTTCAGCAAACTTTAGATCAGTATCATATTATCCACGTAACTCATCAAGGAAGGGTTAACCCGTTGACTGATGGGAAAATGCGAACAAGTCTCCCGCAAGAGGCAAAGAACCTCATGAGCCCCCGCAGATGCTGGGACTCATGAAGTTCTTTGCCTCTTGCAGATGCGGGGGCTCATGAAGTTCTTTGCCTCTTGCAGATGCGGGGGCTCATGAAGTTCTTTGCCTCTTGCAGATGGGGGGGGGGGGGCTCATGAAGTTCTTTGCCTCTTGCAGATGCGGGGGCTCATGAAGTTCTTTGCCTCTTGCAGATGCTGGGGCTCATGAAGTTCTTTGCCTCTTGCAGATGGGGGGTGGGGGGGGGGGGGGGGGCTCATGAAGTTCTTTGCCTCTTGCAGATGCGGGGACTCATGAAGTTCTTAGCCTCTTGCAGATGCGGGGGCTCATGAAGTTCTTTGCCTCTTGATGACCCTATTCATGTTCCTCGGACTGACGGAATTATTCGGTCTTGAATTGGCTCTGCTTTCAAAGGATTCATTTTGCGTCAGCGGACAGTGAAGGGGTCAAAACCTTCACCGACAGCGGTGTGCAGATTGTGTTTCTGAAGCCTTCGTGAATTCTGCACCAAAGAGCGACACCCCTTAACCTCTTAACTGCCGGGGCAAGGCAAACGCTACCCAGCTGCAAGAGGCGTTCAGTGGCAGGGGCTCACGAGGACTTATATTTCTTGTTTGTCCTATGTCCTTTATGCATAATTTTGCTCACATTTTCTTTCCTCGCGCGAATGTCGGTCAGTGTGCAGTGGTTTCAGACGCGCAATACGTGATCACAGCGAAAGGTTAAAGGAACTTGGATACAAACTACAAAAGAGGCATAGATCCTCATGAGCCCCCGCTGTCGCGGGGGCTCATGAGGGTCAATGTCTCTTGTAGCTGAATCGTGTTCGTTTTTATTCGACAGTTAGTGGGTCAAAGCATCCGAAACACGCTCAACGCGAGACTGAAACAAGAAATGACAAGGGAACAAAAACGCAACCACCGCGATTCTCCAGTTTGGCAGATTTCCACTTTCCCATCCCAACATTGTCGTTTTAATGTTCCTGCCTTCAAGACAAGACCAAGTACATTTTCCCCATTTAGAACTGAGCTTTTTCGGCTCTGGCACTTAACGGGTAAAACGATCAGGCATTATCTGATCATTTTAGCCCTTCATAGTCCTGAGCCGAAACAGCACAATTATAATTACGTACAATTTACCAGAGGAGTTACATGAGCATGTGTGTGTTTGGGTGAGTGGAGGTGGGAGGGGGGAGAGAGGAGTGGTCAGAGGGGGAAGGTAGGGAGGGGGAGGGGTGTTAGGGAGGAGGAATGGTCAGAGGGGGGAAGTAAGGGGTGGGGGAGGGGCGGGGTGGGGAGGTGGGAGGTGAGGAAGAGGGGTTGGAGTGAGATAGTTAATGTCTCGATTTTTCAACTCACTCGTTTTGCCATTGGTAGGAAAGGTATGGAATGACCAGAAACGATTTTTTTTTGTACAGTTCTTTAACACATGTCAAGACGACAATCTGCCACCACTTTTAAAAGAAAACCATAACGTGTCGTGAATGTTACCCATGCAGTTCCTTTTAAAGAGTATGCAAGCACATACAAGTGTCTCCTAATGAAGTCGTGGCGGACTGTATCGACTAGAAAAACCCAAGGAACTTAATTTAATCAACTAAGACAGCTCACGGAGAGTTCTTGAATAACTTGGCGCCTAAAGGCGCCAAGTTATTCAAGCACTTCCCGTGAGCTATCGTAATTGATTCGAACTTTCAGGTGACACTTGGCGCTGGAGATGCAGCAGCTAAAACCTATTAACTTTTGTGTTTTGTTTCCTGCTTGCTCGCGTAACTCAAACATCATTTAAGTTCATCGATGACAGGCGATGCACACAGAACAGAATTAACGCGAGGGAGGAGGGGAAATTGTCCCTCTGTGCATCGAGTGAAGAAACACAATTTAAGAATAAAGCAAATCACGGAGAACAAAACCTGTAAAAAATAAAGGCAGAAGGGAGAACGCAAACTGCACGTAAAAACAAAAGTGATGGGGGAAAAAGAACCGGAACAAAAAGGAAATTTTACATGAAAGAAAAGAAAATTGAAAAAAAAAAAAAAAGTAAACAGGCTTCAACTCTTGTTTCTGTGAGTTGCAAATGTCATATATCTGATATCTTTAACAAAGTGATTAACTGCACTTAGCGATTAACAACAGAGTATAAAAATACAAAAGTGTTTTGTCAATTCTAGCTGGAATTATTTTCTCAGACGCTTTGGTCGATGTCAACTGTAAATCCGAATAAACAGACAAATTAACCCTTCGACTGTCGGTAGCGACCTTTGTCGCGATGATTCCCGTAGGAAGCATCGCGATAAAAATCGTTACCAGCAGTCAAAGAGTTAATTTGTGAGCCTCCCTCTCGTTCATTTCATTCTCTCTGCATCGCATGTCAGCGGTGAACTTTAATCATGTTTGTGTTTGGCGACAAAGGTCGCTGCCGTCATCCAAAGATTAACTCATTCGCGGCCAGCCGAATGAGTTAATTGATTGTAGAGTTAGAAACACCCACGTGTGTATAACAAAAAAGCAGTACAGAGAGACATCAAAATAGTGACATCATTTGTTTGTTGAACGTGGCGTCCCCGGCCCATGCCCGTGAGGTCCAACATCACAGAGCAGGTCACTAATGATGGGTAACCTAATCCTTCAGTTATAAGGGGGAACTTAGACGTTCATCAAGTTTAAACAACCCTAGTGATATTTGAAGTCAAGCAGGGAGTCCCTGGAGATACGGGTGGAAATGCGCGTAATTTGCAGTAGCCAGTCTTGGCTTGACTTCGCGAACGAAGATTTTATAGGAGCTGACCACGACGTCTGCAGGCTTGTTCGTGGCTGCGGAGGCCAATCCGAGACAGGCAGGTTCGACCGCAGTGGCTGCAGGGGAAGGTATGGCCAGGGTTCTGAGCTGCGGCATCTCTGTTTTTTCTCCTGAGCCGCTTGTCCTTAAGGCTAGCTCTGTGAGAGTCCTCAAAGGAGACAGCTGCCTTGTAAATGGTCGAGCGCCAGGTGTCACGGTCCGCAGCAAGCGAAGACCACTGGTGGTGGTCGATTTGGCAGGCACTAAGTGACTTCTTGAGACAGTCTTTGTATCTCTTCTTTGGTGCCCCTCTGTCACGGTGTCCAGTAGCAAGCTCGCCGAACAGTGTGATCTTTGGTAGGCGATGATCCTCCATCCTGGAGACATGCCCCGCCCAGCGGAGCTGTGTCCGCAGCAGCAAAGCCTCGATGCTCACAGTTTCAGCCTGTTCAAGGACCTCGACGTTGGTGACATAGTCACTCCAGTGAATGCCCAGGATGGTACGCAGGCAGCGCTGGTGGAAGCGTTCGAGGAGTCGTAGTTGGCTGCGGTAGAGGGCCCAGGACTCGGAACCATACAGGAGGGTGGTGAGGACCACAGCTCTGTACACGCTGATCTTGGTGCCTGTTTTCAGCTGTTGATTGTGCCACACCCGCTTGAAAAGTCGCCCGAAAGCGCTGTTCGCTTTTGCCAGCCTGCTGTCAAGCTCCTTGTCCAGCTTGGCGTCCAACGTGATAATGCAGCCAAGGTAGGTAAACTGGTGCACTGACTTTAGTTCAGACTCGCCAATGGTGATGTGAGGAGGGCGATACACTGTCTTGGGTGCCGGCTGATGGAGGACCTCTGTCTTTTTCAGACTGACCTCGAGTCCAAAGAGCTGGGCAGCATCTGCGAAGCAAGACGTGATGCGCTGCAGGGCTCTCTCTGTGTGTGCAACGAGGGCAGCATCATCAGCAAAAAGCAGCTCACGAATCAGTTGGTCTAGGGTTTTCGTGTGGGCCTGCAGTCGTCTGAGGTTGAACAGGCTGCCATCGAGACGATACCTGATGTACACTGCATCGTCATCATCGAGGTCCACTGTGGCCTGCTTCAACATCATGCTAAAAAAGATGGTGAAGAGGGTCGGTGCCAGCACGCAGCCCTGCTTTACGCCGTTGAGAATAGGGAATGGTTCTGAGAGGTCATTGTTGAGTCTGACCTGGCCTTGCTGGTCCTCGTGTAGCTGGACAATCATGTTGAGGAACTTTGGGGGACAGCCAAGTCGCTCCAGGATCTGCCACATGCCTTGCCTGCTCACAGTGTCGAACGCTTTTGTTAGGTCGACAAATGTTACGTACAGCCCTTTGTTCTGCTCGCGGCACTTCTCCTGTAGCTGTCTCAGCACAAAGACCATATCGGTGGTGCTCCTGTTTGCTCTGAAGCCACACTGGCCCTCTGGGAGTTGGTCTTCAGCGATGGCAGGTACCAGCCGGTTCAGGAGCAGCCTTGCAAGGATTTTCCCAGCAATGGACAGCAGGGTAATTCCCCGATAGTTGGAACAGTCAGACTTCTCGCCTTTGTTCTTGTACAGGGTGATAACGACTGCATCACGGAGATCTTTTGGTAGTGTTCCTTCCTCCCAGCAGCAGAGAAAGAGGTCATGGAGCTTGTTGTGCAGTGCTGTGCCTCCATGTTTCCAGATCTCTGGCGGTATTCCATCAATGCCTGCTGCTTTGCCACTCTTGAGCTGGTGGATGGCTGTGAGGGTCTCTTCAGCGGTGGGTGGTTCGTCCAATTCAACCTTTACTGGGAGGTGTGGGATTTGTAGGACGACTGCTTCTTGAACAGTGCGCTCAGCGCTGAAGAGGCTCTGAAAGTATTCCGACCAGCGGTTCAAGATGGAGGTATTATCTGTGAGGAGTGCCTGGCCATTCGCGCTTCGCAGGGGACTTTGTACCAGGTGCCTGGGGCCATACACTGCTTTCAGTGCTTCGTAGAAGCCCCTGTAGTCACCATTGTCAGCACAAAGCTGGGTCCTCTGTGCAAGTCTGGTCCACCACTCATTCTGGAGATCTCTGAGCTTGCGCTGGAGACTGCTGCAGACGAGGCGGAAGGCAGACTTCTTCACAGGGCAGGAAGGCTGGGCTAGGTGGGCCTGATGGGCGGCTCTTTTTTTTGCTAGGTGTTCCTGGATCTCTACGTCGTTTTCGTCAAACCAGTCTTTGTTCTTCTTTCTGGCGAAACCCAAGACTTCTGCAGAGGATTTTGCAATAGCAGTTTTCAGTTGTTCCCAAAGTGTTTCAGGGGAGGAGTCTACTGGGTCCGCTGTGTCTTTGAGCCTGCGCTGTAAATCTGTCTGAAAGGCAGCTTTCACATCGTCACGCTGAAGGCTGGCAACATCAAGCTTTTTCTTGGGGGGGCCCCCATTTCTTGGGTTTTGGCTTGAAGTGGAGCCTGAGTTTGCAGCGGACAAGGCGGTGATCAGTGTGGCACTCTGCGCTGGGCATCACTCTGGTGAGGAGGACGTCACTGCGGTCCCTCTGACGCACTAGGACATAGTCGATAAGGTGCCAGTGTTTGGAGCGAGGATGCATCCAGGTGGTCTTTCGACTGTCCTTTTGCTGAAAAGTAGTGTTGGTGATGACCAGTTGCTGCTCCGCACAGAACTCCAACAGTAGGTGGCCATTGTCATTGCAGTTCCCCACGCCATGCTTGCCGAGGACTCCTTTCCAGGCTTCAGAGTCCTGGCCCACTCTGGCGTTGAAGTCGCCAAGGATGATGACTTTGTCGTCTGCAGGGGTACTCTGTAGGAGGGTGCGCAGATCAGTGTAAAACTTGTCCTTTTCAGCAGGCTCTGCCAGGAGGGATGGGGAGTACACACTGAGAAGGGTGACGTGTTGCTGGTGTCTCAGTGGGAGGCGCATGGACATGATGCGGTCTGAGTGGCCCGTTGGTAGGTTTTCCAGCTTAGTCGCAATGGATGTCTTGACCATGAAACCCACGCCTGAGAGCCGTCTTTCTGATGCAGGCCTGCCTGACCAGTAGAGGGTGTACCCAGCACCAAGTTCTTGGAGGCTGCCTTCGTCCGGAAGGCGTACTTCGCTGAGCGCGGCGATGTCGATGTTTAACCTCCGCAATTCATGGGCAATGAGGGCGGAGCGACGTTCAGGGCGTCCGCTGTCTGCTTTGTCGAGCATGGTTCGGACGTTCCAGCATGCTACGTTGAGTCCGGTCGTGGTCGTCATGAGAGTGGATCCGTTATTCTTTCTTGTTTTTTGACCGCAGGAGAAGATGCCCGTTGACCGCGGCTAGCCAACTGGGGTTGCGAGGGGACGAGCTTTGGTTAGGCCACCTTTTCTAGGCCCCTCTCCGTGTGGAGCAAGCAGTGCTGTCCCTAGAGAAGGCTGCTTGGTCGTTCAGGGTGTGCCGAGTGATGTTGTCATCCCCAGGTCAACATCAGGCGACCAATATCCTGAACCGCCTGTATGCAGGTTTGAGACTGCGGCTTCCAGTGACATCTTTCACCTGCCGTTTCGCCCCTCGCCCGTCGCTACAGGACTTGGAATGGTCAGTGTCATGGTCCGTGGACGTTTCCTAAAGCCTGCGCGGTGGAGCTTTTTGGTGGAGTGCAGTGTGCGCAGTACTGGCCCCACCCTTTAAACCCTTGGTTCATCTGCCATGGCCTAGCAAGCTGGGACGATGGCATTGAGGTCCTCGGGTCGTAGGTTTTATATCAGACTGTCCTTGTCCTAGTCTCTGGCTCAAAAGCCTTCCCCGGAGACACGGGGGCTTTGATGTCAGGGGTTTCCTCCCTTAGCCTTTCCGCAGCCAAGCGGCCAGGCCTGCAAGGCAGCAGGCGACTCGTGGAGGGCGGGGTCGTCTATGTCCCGTGCAGATGTGAGCATCTGCCCACTGCCCCCAATAATAATAATTAACAGACTAGCAGAAAGCACTGCCCTGTATGAATCTAATATCTAGACAGTAAAGTGTTCCACTATATTTTGACAATAACGAGAATGTAATAAACTCATGGAAAAAAAACGGCCCAACATACAGTATGATATAAAATTTATGAACACGTTACTTTAGTTAATTTCTCCTATGGGCTGGTCTGTGATGTTGGACCTTACGGCCTAAGGCCGTAAAGTCCAACATGACAGACCAGCACACATAAATAAAAAATAGCAAATTAAAGTTTTCCGTGTTTAAGTACACAAAGATTGTAACGCCTCCGAGCCCGAAGCAATAAAACCCTAAGACTGCAAGAGTAAGATCTAACGGACTGACAAAAACAGTGATGAAATATTTGACAAATTATTGCCGTTTTAACGATTTCGAACAATGCACAGCTACGACGTTATCAGTGAATGTTAGCTAAAATATGCCGAAGGAATACAAGTAGAAAACAACATTTCATACCATACCAGTAGCCAGTACCTGCCTGACATAACCCAAGCGGCTTTGTCTTGAGCCATTTTTAGCCCCACGCAAAAAAATCTCGCTGCGATGCAGAGGAACAGTTGGTTGGCAGTTACTGGCTTTGACACGTTTCTTGCAACTGGCGGATGGTCTGTCTGTTCATTCATCCCGCCGTGAGATGGCCTTAGTTGCGTGCTCGGCGTTAAACCCAAATAACTAACTGTCTATTCGTCTGTCTTTCTGTGTCTCGCTGTTTCTCTTTCAGTTTTTCTATTTGGACAGACAATAAAAAGACCTGTGTGCCTTTGGTCTTTAGCCTGAAAAATAGTTTCAGTTGATTTCAGTTCAGTTAGTTCAGTCTTATGTTTTCTCCCCCTCCTCTTGCTCTCTCTTTCCCTCCCTCCCCCCACCTCCCCCTCTCTCTCTCTCTCTTTCTCTCTCTGTTTGTTATAATAGTATTTGCGTACCATGTGCATTTTTTTATATGTAAATTAGATTAGCAACGGCAAGTTCGAAAAATAGTTTCCCCAAACAAAACTTTCACCGTTGTAAAATAAAGAATAATTGTCAAGTCATTGTCATTTCTCCCTCTCTCTCTCTCTCTCTCTCTCTCTCTCTCTCTCTCTCTCTCTCTCTCTCTCTCTCTCTCTCTCTCTCTCTCTCTCTCTCTCTCTCTCTCTCTCTCTCTCCAATCACCTGTACATGGTCGTGCAAGATGCCTAAACAAAAGAGGGATCAGCATGTGTAGGCCTACATTACCTATAGGTCTTTTAAAAAACTAAACAAAGATGCCTTTCTACACGATCTTAGCCTTACACCGTTTCATGATGTGTACAATTGTACCAACCCAGATAAGGCTGTCTCTCTCTTACTTGATCTGTTCCTAGGGGTGCTAATGACAAACATGCGCCAGTAAGAAGAAAGCGAGTCCGATCCCGCCAGCCTCCCTCATGGATAACCGACGAAATTAAACAAGCAATGGATGATAGAAATAAGGCTAAGAAAGAAAAAAACTTTCATGAATTTAAAAGATTGCGAAATAAAGTTAAGTACTTAATTAGAGAGGCGCAGAGATCGTTTGTAACCAAAACAGTAGAAGAAGACAGAAACCCTTCCTCTATCTGGACAGCACTTAATACGCTTACCAACAACAAGCGTAAACAGTGCAATACCATTCCAGAAAACCTCTCCGCTGAGGAGTTTAATAACCACTTTCTATCAGCCCCCAAAGACTTACTCCTCACAATCGCAATCAGTCGAGAAGCTAACAAAGTTCTGTAAGCAAAGATTGTCCTCAGAAGATATTTTCGACATCCTTGATATTGCTGTACACGAGGTAGGCAAATACATTTCCATCCTAAAAAAGAAAACGTCTTCGGGCAGTGATGGTATCAATGGATATATCTTTGACCTGTCGCAACCATACATAGTGGAACCTCTTACATACATTTATAACCTATGTATAAAAAATGTCTTCCCAGTAGCTTTCAAAAAATCAAAAATAGTGCCTGTTCCTAAAGCAAACGATTCTTCTGAAATTAATAACTTTCGCCCCATTTCCCTTCTATCAGTTCTCTCGAAGCCTCTGGAAAAGCATGTTCACAAACATCTTCTGGAATTTCTTGAAAAAAGGTCCCTATTATATCATTACCAGTCAGGTTTTCGTCCCAAGCATTCATGCCACACTGCACTCGCACGAATAGTGAATTCGTGGGTCAACAGCATAAATGATAATAAAATGGCTGATGCTGTCTTCTTGGATCTAAGAAAAGCGTTTGATCTTATCGATCACACCATCCTATTGAAAAAGCTTGCCACCTACTTAAACAAAAAGAGCCACTCAGCTGTTTCGTTTCTGAACTCCTATCTTTGAAAAAGAACACAAACAGTCTACGTCAATGGAAAATGTTCTTCTAAACAATTTGTGGAGTATGGAGTGCCCCAGGGGCACATTTTAGGCCCACTACTGTTTTGTATTTCTGTTAACGATCTACCGTTTCATGTAACGTGTACTGAGGCTGAGTGTGACATGTTTGCCGACGACTCAACATTACATTCCTCTGGTAAAACTGTGCCTGAAATTGCAAATAATCTTCAAGAGAGTCTTCATGGAATCTCTCGATGGTGTAATGAAAATCGCATGCTTGTAAGATGTGCACGAGTACATGTATATGCGTATCTGTGTGTGTGTGTGTGTGTGTGTGTGTGTGTGTGTGTATGCGTGTGTGTGACGTTTATTATTAGTTAGTTTTTGTTGTTTGGTTGGTGTTCCTTTTTTTTTTAATAGCTTAGCAAGGACAGATTGTAAGAAAGGCCTGCGCGCCTAATATCTCAATCCTTGGAAAATAAAGTTTCGTTTTGTTCGTTCGTTCGTTCGTTCTCTCTCTCTCTCTCTCTCTCTCTCTCTCTCTCTCTCTCTCTCTCTCTCTCTCTCTCTCTCTCTCTCTCTCTCTCTCTCTCTCTCTCTCTGTCTCCGTTTCTGTGTCCCTCTGTGTGTCTGTCTCTGTCTGCTTGTCTATCTCTGTCTCTTTGTCTCTTTTTGTCTCTATCTCTGTCTGTCTCTGTCTCTGTCTCTATCTCTGTCTGTCTCTATCTCTGTCTCTCTCTGTCTGTCTGTATCTGTCTGTCTGTCTGTCTGTCTGGCTGTCTCTCTCTCACTCTCTCTCTCTCTCTCTCTCTCTCTCTCTCTCTCTCTCTCTCTCTCTCTCTCTCTCTCTCTCTCTCTCTCTCTCTCTCTTTCTCTCTCAGTACTGTTGTAGAAATGTTATACCTTCATAGAGCAGATCTGATTACATTCTGATTTTTTTTTAAAAATTCATTTTCAGTGACAGGATGAAAAACAGACTTTTAACACGATTAGATCCTGCTTGTACCCGGTAGCAAAACGTCTGCAGGGCCACGACGGCCGCAGTGGGCCCGTGAACCTTGCTTTCTGGGTACATGTATTCCAAAGTTCATAAAAGGAAGTTCGAATTGTATACATGTGCAGGTGCCCATCTTGCACTATATTCTGCGTGTGTCGTTTTGCTATAAAAAAAGAAACAATGTTATTTTTTATGTGATTACTTTTTGAAATACCAGGTGGCGGAAGTTTCTTCTACGCAAAGCAATGATTGAACGAAAAAGGCGCAATGTAACACCACAAAGCTTATCATATCTGAAATAAAATACGAAAAATAATCAATCCAGACCAAAAAGGTGACTGCCAAGCGTGTAATATGCAAAGAAGTACCCAACGGAGAAAGAAACACGCTTAGAAAAGACGGGTACAACACAATTTATTAATATTTCGGGTAAATACCCTTTGTCAAAATAAACAAACAAACAAACAAACAGACAGACTGTTTGTTTGTGTGTCTATTTTGACAAAGGGTATTTACCCGAAATATTAATAAATTATGTTGTACCCGTCTTTTCTAAGCGTGTTTCTTTCTCCGTTGGGTACTTCTTTGAAATAAAATACGTTTAAAATCTTTATAGCACATTAAGATTGCAGAAATAAAAATGTAGAATATATTCTGCGTGTGTCGTTTTGCTATAAAATAAGAAACAAAGTTATTTTTTTATGTGATTACTTTTTAAAATACCAGGTGGCGGAAGTTTCTTCTACGCAAAGCAATGATTGAACGAAAAAGGCGCAATGTAACACCACAAAGCTTATCATATCTGAAATAAAATACGTTTTAAATCTTTATAGCACATTAAGATTGCAGAAATAAAAATGTAGAATATATTCTGCGTGTGTCGTTTTGCTATAAAATAAGGAACAAAGTTATTTTTTATGTGATTACTTTTTGAAATACCAGGTGGCGGAAGTTTCTTCTACGCAAAACAATGATTGAACGAAAAAGGCGCAATGTAACACCACAAAGCTTATCATATTTGAAATAAAATACGTTTTAAATCTTTATAGCACATTAAGATTGCAGAAATAAAAATGTAGAAGCTCTCTATATCAAAACTGAGTATTTTACACAGACACAGAGTTGAGAGAGAGAAAGAAAGAAAGGGAGAGAGAATGTGTGCGTGTGTATGGTGTGTGTGTGTGTGTGTGTGTGTGTGTGTGTGTGTGTGTGTGTGTGTGTGTGTGTGTGTGTGTGTGTGTGTGTGTGTGTGTGTGTGTGGAGGGTTGTGCAGGCTTGGCTTGGCGCCTATGGGCTACAAGCTACAAGCACTTAGCCTCTGCGTTTTGACTATTCATTAACATGTGTATGTGTGTGTGTGTGTGTGTGTGTGTGTGTGTATGTGTGTGTGTGTGTGTGTGTGTGTGTGTGTGTGTGTGTGTGTGTGTGTGTGTGTGTGTTTAACTTTAAGAGGAAGTCAACAGATGGATAATCCGAATACTTTTGACTTTATTTTGAAAGTTTGTAGTTTATGTTCAGCTTATTGGAACTCGCTCCCATCAATAACCAACGAAGGACACACACGTCCTTCTTGTTTATGTGGCAGTGTCCAGCTGGACGCCTATTCGATAAGAATCAGCCATTGCTAGTTCAAAGGTAGTGCTAAAATAGCTGGACTCCTTTCAGTTTTACTGTAGAGTTGTCTCGACACCATTCCAGCCGCCACTAATTCTTGACTACCGAGGAAAGGTGAACACAATCCAACTGCAAGAGACAAAGGTCCTCATGCAATTGCGGGGGCTCATGAGGATCTATGCCTCTTGCTGACACAACTTTGTATCCATATTCCTAGGACGGCTGGGGCTTCTTGGCGTTGAATTAACACAGATTTCAGAAATATTATGTAAAAATATGTGTCCACTGTCAGTAACAAAATACTTCGTCGCAAATTATGCAACCTCTGTCCTTGACTCCCGTGATAGGACGTGCAACTGTTGTATAGTTCTTAGAATCCCCGCAGTTGCATGACCCCCGGACCTTTATGTATAATTCCTCGGGTTGACCGGGGTTCTATGAATGCTGCAGATGTGACTACATAATCCCTGAGACGAACGCTTCCTCTTCACCTGTCTCCCGTGTGTTAAGCAGTCGGTAATTACTAACAGCATGAGCTTAATTAGCGCCTAGGACGGGCTGGGGGTTGTTGGCGTTGATTTAACACAGATTTCATAAGTAACATTATAATCAGATAAATATACTATAGTTCCTCGGCTTGGAAGTCAAAAGCGCCAAATGAGCTTATAGTCAGTAATTACCATGCAGCGGCAATATAACCGGCGATCACTGCGTAATACATGTATTTCGTCCTCCTCTTGCCAACAGTGCGCAGAAGGTCCTCGGGCCGATGTCAGGCCCCTCTTGGCTCGCGCACGGCCGTGCGCGAGCCAAGAGCGGCTAGGCATCGGCCCGAGGACCTTGTTATTTGCTCATATAATGTTGTAAGAGACGTACGTATCGTCAGTGGGCAAACTGCGGGGATTTTGGAGCTGTGTTCTTTCGTCCGATGGTTTAAAAGTAGTACAATACTATACCGGAGCCAGGGCTCTTTGGAGTGTGTTCCAAGTACTCATTTGAAAAGCCTATAGGCTGAAGTTGACCGCTGAGTGGGCCGGCCGGCTCAATTTCGCGCGCGGGCCCTTTGCGGGCGGCCTCGGCCCTACAGGCCTTTTTGCGTACTGGGTTGTCGGGTCAGTAACACGATCTGATGAATGCTCTTTTGCAGTGTGTTCCCAGTACGCAAAAAGCTTATAGGCCGAAGTCGGCCGCAGTGGGCGCGTGCACTTTCGCTCGCGGGCCCTTTGCGGCCGACTTCGGCCCTACATTCCTTTTTGCGTAATGGGTTGTCTAGTCAGTAACACGATCTGATGAATGCCAGTACTCAGACAGCCAAATAGTTGCTGTTTAGAGCCCTCCAAAACCTACATCCCCACTTCTCCTTCCCCCCCCCCCCCCCAATCTTCACTAGTGCAAAAACGCAGACTAGCAAAGACACACACACACACACACACACACACACACACACACACACACACACACACACACACACACACACACACACACACACACACACACACACAAGTCATCTAGAGTCTAACATAAGCTACCAATACACTAAACACGTTAACATTTAAACGTTTAGGGCTTAACGTCTTTTGTCAACCAAGAGAGTGATTTCAAAGACGGGGTGCCGATGATGTCTGAACAAATTTTGACCCGAGCCCCTTTCAAACGAGAGTCGAACGCCCTACCGCCGAGCCACCCAGCTCCCCTCAAAGCCACTGACTAGGCATATTAACCCTTACCTTATCTCATAAAAAAACCCCTCGGTTTTCACAAAGATCTGCAAGGTCCCGTGTCTCTCCCTCACATCAGCCCACTTTTCTTGGACTCTTTCGTTCTCATAAACCTCTCTCCGCGCCCCCATCCCCACTTTCGCCCCTCTCCCCTGCCCTCCTTGCATGCAGAGGATCCAAAAGATATAAGGCCTTTCCTTGGTGTAACGTGCGGCAAGGAGTGTCAGCCTCAAAGAGCTTTCTCCCTTGGTTTCCTGCTTTCTTTTCCTGTTTATTTCTCTTTTCTTTAAACCATTTCATTGGGCGTCAAATTAAAAAAAATAATAATAAAAAAATGTGACGTAGAAAATCAGAATCGATTTTTTCGGACTTGTTTTCCACCGTCACTTTTGCGATTTCGTCTTTAAAAAAAAAATTAACCGGTCATCTTTCTTTTAATTTTTTGGGTTCCCAAGAAAATCAATTGGCATATCTGCCTAAGTAGCCGGATAGAAATAAAAGAAGGTTCGCGATTCGAGCAGCAACGCGCAAAATCCATTTCACTTCAGCAGACTTGTGCAAAGAGGGCAGTGCGTGTTTCTTTCTTACACAAACAATATAACTTCGAATTGATTCTTCTTATTTTGCGGAGAAGAAAAAAAAATCTTTCCCTGAAAAAGGAGAGGAATAAATTCAGATCAATTCAATGATTTCCAGTGCGCAAAAGGGATATCGACAAAAGGCTCGTTTAGTTGTATGAAACACTATTTTCAACCTTTGAGAAACAAGACAGCCCAGATGACAAAGGCCTTAGGGCCGAAATCAGACACGTGCGCGGGCCTCTGTATCTGACTTTGGCCCCGATGGCCTTTTTCAACTAGGTTGTCTTGTTTTAAAAACATTGTTTCACGCAACTGACCTTTTATCCTGGAAACAGTATTTCCAGTACACAAAACGTCCTTGTGCCGTAGTCGGCCGCAGTGAGCCTACGAACAGTTGTCGGGTCGTAGTCGGCCGCAGTGAGCCTACGAAAAGTTGTCGGGTCGTAGTCGGCCGCAGTGAGCCTACGAAAAGTTGTCGGGTCGTAGTCGGCCGCAGTGAGCCTACGAAAAGTTGTCGGGTCGTAGTCGGCCGCAGTGAGCCTACGAAAAGTTGTCGGGTCGTAGTCGGCCGCAGTGAGCCTACGAAAAGTTGTCGGGTCGTAGTCGGCCACAGTGAGCCTACGAAACGTTGTCGGGTCGTAGTCGGCCGCAGTGAGCCTACGAAAAGTTGTCGGGTCGTAGTCGACCGCAGTGAGCCTACGAAAAGTTGTCGGGTCGTAGTCGACCGCAGTGAGCCTACGAAAAGTTGTCGGGTCGTAGTCGGCCGCAGTGAGCCTACGAAAAGTTGTCGGGTCGTAGTCGACCGCAGTGAGCCTACGAAAAGTTGTCGGGTCGTAGTCGGCCGCAGTGAGCCTACGAAAAGTTGTCGGGTCGTAGTCGGCCGCAGTGAGCCTACGAAAAGTTGTCGGGTCGTAGTCGGCCGCAGTGAGCCTACGAAAAGTTGTCGGGTCGTAGTCGGCCGCAGTGAGCCTACGAAAAGTTGTCGGGTCGTAGTCGGCCGCAGTGAGCCTACGAAAAGTTGTCGGGTCGTAGTCGGCCGCAGTGAGCCTACGAAAAGTTGTCGGGTCGTAGTCGGCCGCAGTGAGCCTACGAAAAGTTGTCGGGTCGTAGTCGGCCGCAGTGAGCCTACGAAAAGTTGTCGGGTCGTAGTCGGGTCGTAGTCGGCCGCAGTGAGCCTACGAAAAGTTGTCGGGTCGTAGTCGGCCGCAGTGAGCCCGCGCACGCGTGCGCGGGCTCACTGCGGCCGACTACGACCCGATGAAAGGTTGTGCGCGGGCTCACTGCGGCCGACTACGACCCGATGAAAAGTTGTGCGCGGGCTCAATGCGGCCGACTACGACCCGATGAAAAGTTGTGCGCGGGCTCACTGCGGCCGACTACGACCCGATGAAACGTTGTGCGCGGGCTCACTGCGGCCGACTACGACCCGATGAAAAGTTGTGCGCGGGCTCACTGCGGCCGACTACGACCCGATGAAAAGTTGTGCGCGGGCTCACTGCGGCCGACTACGACCCGATGAAAAGTTGTGCGCGGGCTCACTGCGGCCGACTTTGGCCCGATGAAAAGTTGTGCGCGGGCTCACTGCGGCCGACTTTGGCCCGATGAAAAGTTGTGCGCGGGCTCACTGCGGCCGACTTTGGCCCGATGAAAAGTTGTGCGCGGGCTCACTGCGGCCGACTTCGGCCCGATGAAAAGTTGTGCGCGGGCTCACTGCGGCCGACTTTGGCCCGATGGCTAAGGCCTTTTGTTTGGGTTTTAGCTCATTGTGCCTCAGGTACGAAATACCCACATTTTAGAGTTATCCTTTGAGTGCTGCATTACATTTCAGGAAACAGATTGGCTATTCTGCCACCACCCTTGAACTATCATGGTCGAGCCATATCTTGCTGTGGTGTGTCGCGGGCAGAATGAGTTAACAGAAAGAAATATCCTCGGAGGAAAAGCGTATTTTGTATTTCACACCAGTTAAGTAAAGACAAGTACAAGAGAGAGAGAGAGAGAGAGAGAGAGAGAGAGAGAGAGAGAGAGAGAGAGAGAGAGAGAGAGAGAGAGAGAGAGAGAGAGAGAGAGAGAGAGAGAGAGAGAGAGAGAGAGATGATGATGATGAAACGTTTTTATTCAGGATAAAAAGTTTTAGGCATAGCAATGCCTATCTTCCAAACTGTCCTGCTACTCTACACATATAAAAATACATCAGACGATACATCAAAAGATAAAACATATGTAAGTAAAAAGACTAATCCCCCTCCCCCCCACCACCACCACTCAGAGGGAAAAAAATAGAAATTAAAAAAAAATATATATATATATATATATATAATTATATACACAGGTATGAGCCTGACATGTTAATGCAGACAGTCGAACTATTACATAATCTGTAGCAACAGTAGAAGAGTATTAGGTAATAGTAAACTTGTCACTAACTATACAGAGAGAGAGAGAGAGAGAGAGAGAGAGAGAGAGAGAGAGAGAGAGAGAGAGAGAGAGAGAGAGAGAGAGAGAGAGAGAGAGAGAGAGAGAGAGAGAGAGAGAGAGAGAGAGAGAGAGAACAAAATGGTCATACCTCTGTACTCTTGTTTGTTCTTTGATCAGCGATGTATCCCCGTGTCTGCTTCAGTTTGTGAAACTTGCCTTTAACTTTTCTCATGTGAAACGTCTCTGCGTGTTATTTTCTGCCATTGCTTGAAGAGATTAGATGAAATTGCAATTGTTTTCGCCGCAGACGAGTAATGTGAGTTGCACTGGTTCTCGTCTGTCCTCCTCACGTCAAAACAGTTTCTGTCACTTTACATGTTTTCTTGCAACATTTGTTTCTGGATACAAGGCAGACGAGATAATTTGCAAGCTTGTAGATAAAACTATAGATACAGCATTTTCCAGTAGAGAACTATGCAGCTGTATGTCAAACTTTTCTCTTCGTTTTATTCCCTTTTCGGAATAAAATTACAGTGTTGTTCATCCTTCTAATTCCAAAGCAGGGCTGAAAGAATGGACGACTTTCTGGTCACTACTTAACAGTCAAAACTTGTTTCTGTTCACATTGCTGTCCAAGAGGGATGAACTGAGAAACTTCATCTCTACGAGCACCAAGCTGAAATTGCCCGCAAAGGTTGATGATCAACTCTACGCCTTGGACACCGCTGAAGCAATGAAGTCCAGGTAAATCTACCTGTTGCGTCGTAAGATAAAAAATAAAATTGTAGAATTCGCGCAGCAGGAACGAGTCAAATCAGAATGCCGCGCTGACAGAAAAATCAGTCCGCTGCGATAAAAGCCATACTCCTCCTGGCAACGCGAACAGCAAGGCAGGCAGGCTGTCAGGCGAAGCTGGCATCGAGAGACAGTCTGCGACACTTAGAGCGATGGTCCGTGTCTAGCTAGCTCGCGCAGCACTCTCTCTCTCTCTCGCAGGCAAAATCTGTCCATCTGCAAAGACGCATAGATCCTCATAAGTCCTTGCATTGACCACCGCGTAACCTCTTCGAGAAAGAGGATAGATCTTCTCAGCAGGAGAGATCAACGTCCTCGCAAAATGAGGGTCTATGCCTCCGTCTGGATGAGTTCAAAGATGGTCCATGTCTCAAAGACGTAGCTAAGTCACACCTGCTGAAGAAGGCCAAACATCTGCAAGAGGCATAGATCATCAGGAGCCCCCGCAGGATGCGGGGGCTCATGAGGATCCATGCCTCTTGCTTAATTATATTAAAAAATAGTCCCTGCAAGTTGCTTGCTCGAAGGTTTTACGAGAGTTGTCTGTGAACACAACCCAACCCATCTGTAAGGGTCACAGATTCCCATTAGCTTCAGAAAGTAATATGAACGCATATTTAATTGTCATCCTCATGCTGACTCACTTTTACATCTATGGATTCCATTCGGAGAGAATGAAAAAGGTTCTCACACATTTAGCATAAGACGAACGCCACATTAGGAATCCAATCAGCCACGAAACTTAAATGGTAGTGCCAGATTTGCTTGGTGGCTTGCCGATAGTTCACAGGTAGAGCCAGATTATCGTGTTGCCTAGAAGACGTCAAGCTAATCGCTGCCTGTGACGGTAAAAGAAAAGCTAGATGTTCATTGTAATTCAGTGAAAATCTCACTCTTTACAAAAAATGGACTACTAGTATATTGCATTCACAGGGCATATCTGGCACTGACTTTGAACTGCCATGGTCTATCTCCCATAGCCGGTATGCAGTCTACTGGAGACACTTATCTCATTCTACCCCAACACCGAAATCCTTAAATTTTGCGGTTGTCCTCTGAAGACTGCATTGCAGTACAGGACACAGATCGACCATGATAGTTCAAGGGTGAAGCCAGAATAGCTTGGCGCCCATAGGCGCCAAGCTATTCTGGCATCACCCTTGAACTATCATGGTCGATCCTTATCTTGCTGTGGTGTGTCTGGGGTAGAATGAGTTAAGTAAGTTGTTATCAGAGGCTGGTAATGAAGGTATGCATATGATTGTTTTTTCACACGACGCGCGTCCTTCAGTCGGCAGACACAATGTGCGAATAACGCTCTCAGGCGGATTACGTTTTACCCATTCGAGACGTGCAGCATATGGACACGCGGCTAAAGCCACTTGTCCCGATGCTGCACGTCCCGAATGTGTTAAGTTTGGCGCATTACTGCTACTTTTGAATACACTCTAAATTACTGCACAATAAAATTGTCGAAAGAGTCGCAAGCGTGGATTAGCTGATTGTACAGTTTGCGTCCCCGGTTACTGGCCTTTTGAACGATTAACTCCTACATCCTACTGAGAAATAAAACGAGCAGGCTACACCTCCGAGAGACACAAACACTCATGCTCCTGAGGATCTATGTCTCTGTTTATTATTATTATTTTTATTTCATTTTATTATTATTATTTTCTGTAATTTCATTAAAAAATAATGGTATTATTATTATTGTCTTGAATTAATTACCTTTATTAACCGTTTTTGCTGCTCTGCTATGTGTGGTGATATGAGCTGATATAAGCACGTATGCTGTTTTACATAAATTGTATTCATTAATGTTGTGCTGTTTTTAAATACATTAGATTTTAATTGAATTGATTGTTTGTATCATTATTGTGTGCATATTTTAATGTAAGTTTTGTGTATATATCTAAGTCACTGAGCCTGTCGGGTCACTTTAATTGCCCCTAGCTGGATACATAAAGTTTATTGAACTGAATTGAATTGAACTGAACTGTTGAGACTAATTTGTATCCACTTTCCAATGAAGGCTGTGCTTTTTGGTAGTTGATTTAACAAATATTTCAGAAACAAAATATGAGTCCACTGGCGGTGAATGAAATGACACTTTGAATCCGAAATGCGAGAATGTCCAGACGATGTAAAGAGATAAATCACCTTTGAGAGTTCAAAGGTAGTGCCAGAATATTTGGTGACCAGAGGTGCCACTTATAAATTACATATCATAATCGATCCGTTCATTTCGTGGCGTGCTGACTGGGTTCAATAATATTTAAAAGTCAAAACAGACCACACGAAAAACCCGCTTATAACCCTTTGGCTGCCGAAAAAAACCACGACCCAGCTGCAAGAGACATAGATCCACATGAGCCCCCGCGACTGCGGGGGCTCATGTGGATCTATGCCTCTTGCTAAGACCAGTTTGTATCCATGTTTCTTGGACGGCGTTGGGTTTTAGTCCTTGAATAAAACTAAGCGTTCAGAAACAACAATTTCCGTGCAGTGTAAGTACAACGGCAGGGAAGGGGTTAAATTTCCCTTTTCTTTAACGGGAAAAAGTATGTGATAACACGTCTCAACTGTAGACCTACCGCGCAGTATACATTTTACCAATGCCGAAAGCCAGACAAGGCACCGTGTGAGGAGTCCTCCCGGTTCATGAATCGCACTGATTGGGACATCTGATATTTCCTAAACTAAAAAGCGCAAGTAATCTGAGTAACAGACGAGAGTTACCAAGAGACATAGATCCTCATGAGCCCCTGCAACTGCATGGGCTCATGTGAATCTATGTCTCTTGCTGATGAAAGTGGAAAAACAGCGTACATAATTATGTTATTTCTTGCAATTTGCTGTACCTCCTCTAAAAGTACACTCCGATTCTTTTCTATTGACAAATAACGAGATGCTCATTGTAGCCTGAAGGGATGTTCATAACCAGCTCAGCCATTTCAAAAACCCGCCCAGTGAGCAATAGGGCATCGCGCCGAGAGAGGCTACTTGCTTTGCTTTCTGGGTGGTAGGTGAAGCGAAAATGATATGAACACTTTAATAACTCAAAACGAAAAAAATGTCTGTTGCACAACGAACCTCCATGGACTAAAACGTAAAAGCCGTCCTCTACAAAAATGTGTGTGTGTGTGTGTGTGTGTGTGTCTGTGTGTGTGTGCGTGCGTGCGTGAGTGCGTGCGTGCGTGCGTGTGTGTGCGTGCGTGCGTGCTTGCGTGCGTGAGTGTGTCTGTGTGTTTGAGTTTGTTTATTTGTTTCTTTCATTTTTGTCTGTCTGTTTGATTTTTCTTTCTTTTTTGTGAATGTGAAAATATTAACCCATTTAGCCCCAACACCCTACAGCAGGAGATGGATTGACCATGATAATTTGAGGGTAGTGTCAGATTAGCTTGGCGCCTTCAGGCGCCAAGCTAATCTGGCACTACCCTTGAATTATCATGATCAATACATCTTCTCCAACTGGCACATGGCTGTTAGGCAACGCCTGCAAAATATGGGAAATGCGGCCGTGGGGCTATATGGGTTAAGCAACTGTGACGGGGACCAAAAAGGTCGTGCTGTACAAACATGTAGTATATTTTATATGCTCTCCAACTGTCACGGCGAATTTCACACAGACTGATGTTACATATTGATTTTTTGCTCAGTAACCGCATGTACTGGTAGGATTTTCTAGCCTACTGTCTCCATGCACATGAGCCGCTCCGAGCCTCGTGTTTTCATTCAAACAAACAAGGAAGTTTGTTTAATCCCAGTCGTCAAAACGACATGCCAAGAAGATTAAGCAATACAGTAGTAACATGAATATATTAATCTACAGTCTATGACTATTTATCAGGCAAATCTTGTTTATGACGCACATGTTATGGCTCCGAGGATCTGCCTCGGGGCCACATAATGTGTGTCAGAAACAAAAACGGATTTGGCTAGTAAATAAAGTTACAACAGTCTGTAGTTTAAAGGCCAGTTCCTGGAGCATTCTCAACAAAATGTGTGATAATGCCGTCTAACGAGTGGCGATGGTGGTTATTTCGTTTATAACTGTGTCAATATATAACTTAGTGTCTGTTTCACCGCTGAAGCGTATGCCCCGCTCAACTCCTCCAAGCGTCAGAGCTGAGGTAAAAGCTATTTATAGCTCCAAACACCAGGACCTCGAGCAAAACAGAAAGTAGCCGGTGACATGTTATAACGGGCCTTTGTAGGGCTATATCACAGTCAGGTGTCTCAATTAATCTGTCCGTGAGTGACACATGCCAGGAAATCATTGTCACAGGTTTGTACGGTCACCGCGGACACATAATAGGTAGTACATCTGCGATTGTTCCGCGACTTTCAGGAGCTAGTACTATGTAACATACTGCACTGTTCCTGCAGTTTAAAGAAACTTCAAGATTGCAGGTTTTCAACGCAAATACGCGCTGACTATTCCACTAGAATAACGCTACGTCCAAAGTTACCATGACGCGAATTATGTGCCGATATCAGGGACCTTCGAGATGCCAGACTTGCTTGCCACCGCCCAAAATAGAACTCAGTGGAGAGCACTGTCTGTTGCTGCTGCCTTTCAGTCCCCCCAACGCCCAGTTCGGGCAAGGGACTGATGATGATGATGATGATCAGGGACCTGGCCGACATGTGCGTTGGTTAGCTAAGAGACGCAAAAAGACAGGTAGCAAAAAGAAAAAGTCAAGTACGTAGGAAAAAGCACTGTCAGGGGAGAGAACCTGCATGGACTGCATGGATGCATGCCCCATGCGTCAAGGGACGGGGAATCCAGGTCACGGACTACAGCGCCGTTTCCGTACTGTCCAGTCTCTTAGTCTTAGTCAGTCCCAGTCATCCCCTAATTTTTCAATTCCCTAAAAAACACTACCGCCCACCAGCTGCACATTTGCCATGCACAAAATAAAAAAAAAACCCAAAAAACCCAGCACATCACCCGTCTCATTTCTTGGCTATGAGACTGGTTCCTTACCAACCCCACACCCAAGCACAGCTGAAATCAGCGTGCCCCTCAAATCACTACGTCAACGGCAACTCAACATAGGCCCAAAATTGTCCACTGGATAAGCTCAGGATGGTATGAATCAAAGCACCAAACATGTCTCCTCTCAGCTAACCAGAAATTTCCGGCAAATTCCAACATTCAGCCCTACAACAAATTTTCAAACAAGACAAAAATTATTTTTAAAAACACCGGTCCTCTTACTGCCTGGACTTGCCAAATTTGACTGTATAATGTGACCTGAAAGAGGAACTCTCCCACCTGAACACCATTCAATCTGCCATCAGTGCAACCCTTAGACACTAGCTAAGTCATACCCAAAGTGACACCATTGAATGTTACTGCATCTTTATGTTATGGCTCATTATGTGAAGCGAGTTGTTGTGGCGTTCACTGTGCTGTTGATGTCTTGGATCATGCATATCTGATGCCATGAAAAACAGACTAGATATGGTCAGAATGCCTCCAAAATTGGTATGTACATCAAGTAACATATCCGATTTTCAGAAATGTTGCATTTGAGACACAGGCACATAAAAGTTTCTTTTTTCAAATTTTTCCATTACCTACCCCCCTACGTTTTATGTTTTTCCAAGTTTACACACACATGCAACACAGTCAAACTGACTTCTGGTGGGCTGGACAACTGAACAAAGTTACCATGACACTGACATTGATGACAAATGAGCTTTCAGACCCAAGGCCATTTCCTTGTGTATCTCAGGGCACCCAAAAAGACAACGCCCAGGCACCCTCATTGACCCTGTTGTCTGGAGACAACAAGCAGAAAGAGGCCTGTAATCAGCTGCCATGCCCTATATGCTGCTTGCAATCTTTTCCTCAGGCAAAGGGGTCGTGAAACAGCTCTGTAATTTAAACAATAAGTCTACTGAGCTATCCCACAGACAAAAGACTACATAAAACAGCCAAAACTATGCTACGCGGGACACACCGCATACCCAAACAAGTGTCTGGAGTGCTTATTTACGAGGTAGCAGAGAAAAATGATTATGTACAGTTCATTTTTATATAAAACACACTTGTCAGAGTCTCAAAACACCTCAACTCATCTTGCAAATGCAGCAGGCATTCGTGTGCCAAACTTGTGAATACTCCTGTAAAAGCCTGTACTGGTGGCTGCAACTGCTGGTCCCATAACAATGCACTCAAATGAGCTTTACGCAGTGTAAAAGTGCATGTGCTTGGCTCAGAATAGACACCAGAGACATCCCTCATGACAATTACAGCAGAATAACACCTCAGATGCACTCAGTGTAGCAGGATCGTGCAAACTAACACTTCTGCATGTCACATTATTTTGGCGGCTTATTTCACTCTGAGGTCAGCTGTCTGATGAAATGCACATGCTGACAATGTTTCATTGTAGTTTTCATCTTAACCTTTGACCTTAACCCAACCCCCCTAACCCCCACCTCCAACCCAACCCCCCTCCCCACCCCCACCCCCCTCACCCACACCCCACCCCACCCCAACCTACTCCACCACACCCCACAACTTCAATAACTGAAAAAGTGCATTATTTTTAACGCATTTATCAAACTGAACGCCCCAAACCCCACCCCTTTCAAGGTCAAGGTCGAAGGTAAGACTCATGACTACCTGTAAGACAAAAAATAAATGAACAAACACACTAAACATTGCTCACAGTGCAGGAAAACAGGGTGTTGAGACGCAAAACATGCAAAAACGCCTATAAAAATGCAAACGCCGCGAATTTTGGCAAAATTTCAAATTTTTCATGATTTTCTCAGTTTTCCAACTGCAAAAGTCCAAACTCAATGATATGGTTATATTAAACCAGTTTCTGGTCTATGTCACATGTGGCATGTTGTGCACCTGACAGGTCACTGACTACAGTGCCGTTTCCGTACTGTCCAGTCTCCAGGGTTGATAGTCATTACTTTTTTTCTTTAATGAAATAACTTTTCTTTAATTCTAGTAAAAGGTTAAAGAAATAAATTTTCTTTACTTTTTTTGAAAATTAAAGAAATAAATTTTCTTTAATTTTTCTTTTTAATGAAATAAATTTGCGTTAAATACATGAATGATCATTTATTGCTCAGCTCAGACAAAAAAAAAAAAAAAAAAAAAAAGTGGCATGCAGTTGAAAAGTGACACGCCACCAGATTTCCTTCTCTACCCACTATCTAAAAGACTATCTGGCCAGATACATGCAGTAGTTATGAGAAGGGGGAAGAAAGAAAAAAAAAAACACATAAAAACTCGGAAAACTGCACAGCCCAAGAAAAAGTCATGCGGCTTAAAATGGAACAATTCAGGCTTGTTTTATCTTATTTCGCGCTGCTGACAAATCCACTCATCTGCAAGAGCCATAGATCCTCAAGAACCCCAGCAGTCTTGGGTGGGGGTGCGGGGGGTTGGTGGGTTAATGACGATCTATGCCTACTACTATTAAAAATGTATGCATGCACCGGTCAGGTTTTCACCTGTGCTGTCCAATCGTTGCTCTACCATCTGCCTTCTTACTCCTGAAACGAAAACCACCTAACTGCAAGAGGCATAGATCCTCATGAGCCCCCGCAACTGCGGGGGCTCATGAGGATCTATGCCTCTTGCTGGGATGATCTGCGCTCTTGTTTCGCTCAAGCAAAGTGGATCCCTTAAGTTTTTCACCTGTCCAATCGTTGCTGTACCATCTGCCTTTTTACTCCTGAAACGAAAACCACCCAGCTGAAAGAGGCATAGATCCTCATGAGCCCCCGCAACTGCGGGGGCTTGTGAGGATCTATGCCTCTTGCTGGGATAATCTACGCTCGTGATTTTTTCAAGCAAAGGGGCTCCGTTAAGTTTTTCACCTGTCCATTCTTTGCTGTACGAATGCCATCTGCCTTCTCACTCCTGAAACGAAAATCACCCAACTGAAAGAGGCATAGATCCTCATGAGCCCCCGCAACTGCAGGGGGCTCGTTAGGATCAATGCCTCTTCCTGGGATAATCTACGCTTGTGATTTTCTCAAGCAAAGGGGATCCGTTAAGTTTTTCACCCAGAGGCATAGATCATCCAAACCGCCTCAAACCGGCTGCAACTGGGTCAAACCGGCGCGGCTTTGCGCATAGGCACCTCTTGTTTCAGTCGTGGCGGAAAAACGAACTGAAGTAACGAAATTTTTAACGAAAGAAATCGATAATCGTTACTTTTATTTTTTAATGCATTGAATTTTCTTTAACTTTTTAAAAACATTAACGCGTTAAATTTTCTTTAACCAAAAATTTAATTAGTTAAATCGTTATATCGTTAAATCTTCCAACCCTGCCAGTCTCTTAGCCTTAGTCAGTCCCAGTCATCCCTTAATTTTTCAATTCCCTAAAAAACACTACCGCCCACCAGCTGCACATTTGCCATGCACAAAATACAAAGGGGGAAAAAAAGCACAGCACATCACTCGTCTCATTTCTTGGCTATGAGACTGGTTCCTTAACAACCCCACACCTAAGCACAGCTGAAATCAGCGTGCCCCTCAAATCACTACGTCAATGACAACTCAACATAGGCCCAAAATTGTCCACTGGATGAGCTAAGGATGGTATGAATAAAAGCACCAAACATGTCTCCTCTCAGCTAACCAGAAATTTCCAGCAAATTCCAACATTCAGCCCTACTACAAATTTTCAAACAAGACAAAAATTATTTTTAAAAACACCGGTCCTCTTAATGCCTCAACTGGCCAAATTTGACTGTATAATGTGACCAGTGAATATTTGACACGTCCTCATGTTGAGAGGGCTTCCATATCCATTGCTTCCAGTTGCTTACTCTTTCCTATCTTCTTTGTGTGCTTTGGCCAAACTAGATCTATGATCATTGGTCGACAATGCACAATTCTCTCCCCTGACAGTGCTTTTCCCTACTTACTTGATAGTTTATTCTAAATTACAAGCACTGGCAGTCAACCCTTTTGGTCTCATTATTAGAGAGCAAGAAAGTTCCAATAGGGCGACTGTAGGACAGGGCTGGCTGCGCAGCAAGGGTAAGCGTCCTGTGACTGTGAGGCAAAGCGGGATTTGAGCTGTTACATCCTGAGGCTAATTTTGTAACTGCTTATTGTCCAATGCATGCTGCATTACAGATTAGGAGATAGATCAACTGTTTTAGTTCAAGGGTTGTGCCAGAATAGCAATCATTTTTTTTCAAGCAATGTTCAAGATTCAAGATTTAAGAAGTTTATTGTTCATTAAAGGATATTTGTCTTTGCCTGCCGAGCGTAGGTCAAAGTTAAAAAAACCAACAACCCAACAACATAATATCGCAATTACACATCAAACAAACTACATGGCTAAATCCCCGACTAAACAAAAATATAAAATATTAAGCTTTGACACTAACATCAAACGCACGCCCAGACACACGCACAGGCTCACAGACTTAGTTTATGGCAGTACAGCCCTCTGAAGGCACATAACGGCAGGTCCAGCATGACTATGTTAGAGCTACCCTGTTTTGCCCCCAAAATGAACTGTAGGTCAGTAGGTGCGAGTCTGCTCAGCTGGAAAGTCACGTGCAATCCTGAGGGATGGGGGTTACAGATTAGACTTGTTCACTTACTGTATTGCCTGCGGTAATGACAGAGAGTTTAAATTTGTTCCTGTTTCATTTCGGGCAGCGTTAGCGTCTTTTGGAGGGAAGGAGTTCAAAATGCGAGTGAAGTGGGTGGGTGGGGTCACTCAGGATTGCACGTGCTTTCCTAGCCAGCGCTCTCTCAGTCAGTTGTAGGAGGCTGTTGGTAGGTAAGCCGATGATTTTGGCGGCCGTCTTGGTAACGCGGTGCAGCACGTTTTTGTTTGCTGCAGATAATGCGAGGAAGAAACAGATCGTGCAGAATGACAAAACATTCTCAATGATGCTGACATACAGAAGTGACATCAGTTTGGGGCTCATGTTAAAAGTTCTTAGCTTTCTCAGTATGTAAGTCTTTGTTGGCACTTTTTGAAAACAGTCTGCACGTGTGAGCCAAAGGTAAGTTTAGAATCAAGGGACACGCCCAAATATTTGAAACTGTCAACAATCTCTACAGTTTTACCTCGATGGTTATGGCGCCATCAAAGTGGCCCTTGCTGCGGAAATCAAAGACCATCTCCTATGTCTTGGAACACTTAATTCCAAAAGTTCTCTTGGCACCATGCAGACAGGTCGGCCACTCTGTCCTTATACACACTGAAGGACTCGCTGTTGGTAAGTCGAGCCACCACTGCCATGTCGTCAGCAACCTTGACGAAGGAATTGGAGTCGTTTTTACTGCGACAGTCGTTGGTATACAGTGAGAAGATTACAGGGGTTGCTACACAGCCCTGTGGGGCGCCCGTGTTGGTGGTAATGCTGGGGGGGAAAGGTGTTGCCCACTCTAACACGCTGGGGTCTGTCACTGAGAAAGCTGTACACCCAATGGATGAAGGTAGGTAGATCTTGCAGATTTAGCAGTTTCGCAAGCATTTTGTGACGCTGAATGGTATTAAACGCGCTCGAAAAGTCCACAAAGAGCACACGTGCGTAGGTGCCCTGAGTGTCCAGATGACTGATAAGTAAATGCAGCAGAGTGGCCACCGCATCCTCCACACTACGTCCATGCCGGTAGGCAAACTGGTAAGGGTCCAGCTTGTCCTGCACAAGTGGCGCGAGTTTACTGATGATCAGCTTTTCAAGGGATTTCATGGGGAGGGAGGTGAGGGCCACGGGTCTGTAGTCATTCAGTTCTTTAGGAGAGGTATGTTTGGGGACAGGAACGATGGTGCTTGACTTCCACATGGTGGGGACAACCACGGAGTCTACGGATGCCTGATAGAGGGGCTGGTATGCAGGTGACAGCTCGCTTGCACAGCACCGGAGGAGACAACCCGACACGTTGTCAGGTCCAGCCGCCTTCCTGACGTCGGTACGTTGGAACAGTCGCGTGATGTCATCCTCGGTGATGGTGATGGCGCCGGGGTTGGGGTGGGGGGGGGGGGGGAGGGTGGCAGTATCCAAGAGCTGCGTGCACTCGGGAGTGAAGTCGTGTACGTCGATTCAGGTCCGCTGCGTCGGGCATGTTAGCCGTAGCGTGGCGGAATCGGGACAACCGCCCATCAGTTTCAGGTTCTTGAATGCCTCACGGGTGTTCATACACATATTATTATACTGTCTCTCCACTTTGTCCTTAAAGTTTGGCTTTTCCAAGTTCAGCCTTCGCCTGAATGAAAGGCAGCTTGCTTATGACGCACTGCCGCTCGCATGTCTTTAGAAATCCACGGTTTTGAATTTGAGTACACTTTTATGGTCTTTTCCGGAAGGACAGTGTCCTGGCAGAATTTAATATAGTCCTTGATGACTTCTGCTCCCTCGTTTATATCTTGGGTGCTATCGAGAAAGACACTCCACTCGGTACTAGCGAAACACCCTTTTAATTGTTCCACGGCATCATCGGACCACACTTTGATCTTTTTCCTGACCGGATCGGCCATGGTAATTCAAGGTTAGTGACAGAGTAGCTTGGCGCCTGAAGGAGCCAACCTAATCTGGCACTAACCTTGAATTATCACGGTTGATTCATCTTCTGCTGTAGTGCGTTAGGGTTAATACTTGAAACTAAAATTTAAATTTCTGGCTTGTTTCTTTCTTTCCGAGAGTGTGTGAGAACAGGAAAGATAATAGGGTGAATTAACCATAAGCTTGGTAACACATTATTTTACGATGAACCCAGTGGCGAAATGTACGCCTCTAATCTATTGCAGATTGACAGCAAACTAGAGTCCTGCTTCTTTAATCTATTCAGCCCTGACGCCCTACAGCAGATGGGTCGACCATGATAATTCAAGGGTAGTGCCAGATAATCTGGCACTGCCCTTGAATTATCATGGTCGAGCCATCTCCTGCAACTGGTGCATAGTCATTAGATGTCGCCTCCAAAATTTGGGAAATACGTGCGTCGGGCTGAATGAGTTAATATGGGCTTAGTTTATTTATTTTTTTTTATATAAAGAAAAGCGCAAGCAATCTCTGCGCGTGGCATTCTTTTTCCTTCACTTCCTACGGCCTAGTGACCTGTGCGCGATCTACGACGTATATTCTGTTTATACTTTAAAACAGCTCTGGCCACTCAATTCTGGCCAATCCGTGAGTAGGAGTTATGACGCAGTTGGTCACTTATTTTTTTTAGTTTCTTAGACACGATCATGTTTCCGGATAGGAAATTAGTCAGCAAATGGACGCTGATTGCGTTTCGGAAATCTTTTGTAACTCAACGCCGTACAGATCCAGCAGTCAAAGGATTAAAAGTGTTGTCAGCAAGAGGCATAGATCCTCATGGACCCCCGCAAATGCGGGGGCTGATGAGGATCTACGCCTCTTGCAATTGGATCTTTCTCACTTCTTCACGACAGTAACATGATTACGATTTTAGCATGTACGACAACACGTGCACTACATTTGCATTGAATTCGTTGGTGTGTTTGTATAACTAGCTACAATATGCCTGGTTTTAGTGGGTATCGATCAGATCTCTCCAGAAAGAAAGTATCAAAGATATACCTTTGTCTCAAATTCCGAGTACGTTGATCCTTTTGTTATCTCCTTCTAAACGAAGGCAAATCGATAGCCACAAAGATCAAGTGTCATGCAGCTACTTAAAGGTCTCATTGTCTTACAAGTACAAAACTTTGATGTACTAATTGTCTTTCATTTATCGAAGTATGACATAAGCTAAGCGATGCAAAGCTAAGATAAGAAAAGAGATAAGATAAGATATGATAAGATATGATAACATAAGATAAAATATAGTTTATTGCCATATTTGTTCATGTAAAAATACAATTAAAACATTGGAATGTTTCTTGATGTCATTTACTAAAGACTAAATTAATATTACATCATTATCGCACACAGCTAGTAATCACAGCATAATAAATATGAAAACATGACATATAAATATGACCACAGCAATCATCACATCAATATAAACGAGTTGTTCAGGAGAAACGAAGATAACCTGGTAATAAACGTAGATAATAACAATCGTTAAAATCTCTCTCTCTCTCTCTCTCTCTCTCCCCCTCTCTCTCTCTCACACGTGTGTGTGTGTGTGTGTGTGTGTGTTTGTGTGTGTGTTTGTGTGTTGGTGTGTGCATATGTGTGCGTGTGTGTGTGTGTGTGTGTGTGTGTGTGTGTGTGTGTGTGTGTGTGTGTGTGTGTGTGTGTGTGTGTGCGGCGCGCATATTCGCCTGTACGAGCTAGCGGAGACCACTGTATATCAGAACGCACTCGTCGGGCGCTTGTGGTGTGCGAGTGCGTGTACGTGTGTGTGTGCGTGTGTGTGTGTGTGTGTGTGTGTGTGTGTGTGTGTGTGTGTGTTTTGATGGGGGGAGAGAGAGAGAGAGAGAGAGAGAGAGAGAGAGAGAGAGAGAGAGAGAGAGAGAGAGAGAGAGAGAGAGAGAGAGAGAGAGAGAGAGAGAGAGAGAGAGAGAGTCGTTTAGCAAGGACAAGATGTAAGAAACGTCTTCAGACCTAAATCCTCCTTGGAAAATAATGATTCATTGTCATTGTCACTCTCTCTCTCTCTCTCTCTCTCTCTCTCTCTCTCTCTCTCTCTCTCTCTCTCTCTCTCTCTCTCTCTCTCACTCTTTCTCGCTCTCTCTCTGTCTCTCTCTCTTTCTTCTCTCTCTCTCTCTCTCTCTCTCTCTCTCTCTCTCTCTCTCTCTCACACACACACACACACACACACACACACACACACACAAACACACACACTCACACACGCACTCAAGTAAACTCTGAAATATTATTTTCATGCTATGTACTAAGAAATACTTGTGTTACACCATGGAAACGGTAACGCCTCATTGATTCAGATAATCATGATCTGACTATCCACATTCCGACAAATTCTGCCGCTGCTCGCGCTCTCTAGAGTCAGTCCAGATGATCAGAGTGAGAACAGTCAGAGGGACAAACCTGTTGCGGAATCTGCGCTTTCCGGAGAACAGAAAACAAAAATTGAAAACTCTTTAGGTATGAAACATGAAACACGGCTTTTCGGATCAGAGATCCTTCTTTAGTCACGGTGATATGAAAACAACGTAGAAAGTTGTTATCATATCACCGTGAAGAAGGATCTCTGTTCCGAAACGCCATGTTTCTTTTCATATATAAAGTGTTTTCAGCCTATATTTTCTGTTTTCCTTTCACATGAAACCCTTGCGGTAACATTTTTACTCCATTATCCTGGTTCTGGTACGGATGGATCTGTACCTCCGCCCTGATGGAAAGAGTTGGAATAGCTCATGGCCAGTGTGTTATGTGATATAGCCGTGTTCTACCCTTCATAGTGCAACGATCTAATAAATGGCATTCGTCCTTTTCGGGGAGGTAGAGTGGGGGTGGCGGGGGGGGGGGGGAGGAGGTATTTAGACCATCTTAATTCACATTGTTCAGCCACGTGACGGTAACACAGAAGCTGGGATAGACGATGTTTGCAAACATTACACACTTACTTAACTTGAGTTTCACGTGACTGCAGGCAAATCAATAAGAGAAGAACCCACGGAGAAAGAAAAACGCTTAGGAAAAACAGTTACAACACAATTTATTAATATTTCGGGTAAATATTTTTTGAAAAATTAGACAAACAAACAAATAGAGGTCAGTCACTACTTATCTTCATTTATCGCAGAAGCAATGAAGATAAGTAGCGACTGATCTCTCTATTTGTTTGTTTGTCTATTTTGAAAAGGGGTATTTACCCGAAATATTATATTGTGTTGTAAATGACTCTCCTAAGCGTCTTTCTTTCTCTGTTGGGTACTTTTTTTGCATTTTACACGCTTGGCAGTCACCTTTCTGGTCTGGATGTTTTGTTTACTCAATGAGAGTTGTTGCAATTTGGAACAATAACGGAAGAAATTGCAAGAATTGGCGTCGAAAACATGTTTTGGGCGATTTAATTTACACAGAAAATGTTCGTCGGGACATACGACAGTATAAGTAATTGGTCGCAGGGGTTTGCTACACGGACCCTTGCACGCCTGAGGGAGGTCAAAGAAACCTTTTGTACCCCGAACGCCGAAAGCCTGAGGTGTACAATGGTTCCTTTGACCTCCGAAAGGCCTACAAAGGTCCATGCAGCAAGCCCCTTGCTACCAATAACGTATTTGTTTTCATTGCTCCACTATTTACATAAAGAAATCAAGAAGAAATCTTCCGACCTGGATCGCGCCAGACACGACAGACGTAAAAGGAATATATATTTATACATAATAGACTTATGACGTAATTTAAAATATTTCACAGATGACGTTGCCGTCTCCAGTAGTGCGCCTGTTGTTTCGAACAACACTAAGTAACTTTGTACTTTAGAACGTTTGGTGATCTTTTATAGAACAAAACTGGCATCCAAGTCGCGTTAGAAAGAGGGCTACCAAACGTTCTCCATTTGTCGATACAATATAAGTTATAAGGGGTTCGCTACACGGATCTTTGTAGCTCTGAGGGAGGTCAAAGGAATCATTGTACCCCGAAGGCCGAAGGCCTGAGGGGTACAATGATTCCTTTGACCTCCCGAAGGCCTACAAAGGTCCGTGTAGCAAACCCTTCCGACCAATAACGTATTTGTTTTCCTTCCTCTGTTTATTGTGTAGAAAAAATCCAGTTTATGAAGACGGCCGCTTCTGTGGCGGATAGGTGACACCATTGAATATACATGTTCTGTCGGGGATTCCCAGTCTTTACGAGACAGAGTGTGACGTAGCATGATTCCGTGTGAAGCGCAAGTTTCGCGAGTAAAAAGCTAATCTTGGCTTGTGTACAGAATGATTCAAGCTGCAATGTCTACAAAAGGTCGTTAAAGTATGACAGTGACAGTGCTTCTTGACTGCTGTGTGATTCAGAAAAATTAAGAACTTTTTGATGAAGCGATCGGCATTTGAACACTGATGTGACAGCTTGTGCAAGTTAGCATGGTGCCTTGTGCTTTTAGATTCAAGATGACTGAAGGAGATGCTTCGAGTGTGCAGCAGATTGTTGTTGTTATATTCTAAAGTGTCATGTGTGTTTGGATATCTGAAAAAAGGAATTAAAAAAAAAAAAAAAAAAAAAAAAAAAAAAAAAAAAAAAAAAAAACCGCTCCTTGTTAACAGCAGGACTAGTGCTGAGATGGATTTTAAGGTAAAATTATATTTTACAGCGTTGACATGATGTCAGATAGTCTTCGAAAATTCGTGAGATGTTTTTCTTCAGATAGTCCCGTATTGAGTGACGTGAAGAGAGAACTTTGGCAATATCGTGCTTTGTGTATAGTGTTGCTGGGTGTGTATTTTCGTTTTCGTTCTTGAATTTGTTGCTCTGTGCTTAGGTGAAATTGTTGCATGTTGGTGACTGAGCAGACGACAGTGTGTTGTTTGCAAGGATTGCTGTCTCTGATTGGTTAAAAAAAACTCGGAAGCTATTTTTGTTCCGTGGTTTCCCGAACTTTAAAAATGCTCGGTGCATGGCGATGAGATGGATTTGGCGAAGGCTTTTGCTGTTTGCGCTATGTAATTAGTGGTGAAATATTGTTTAAGTTGGCTCCTCACGTCATAAAAAATAAGACAGAGGATGTGTATTACGTCAAATAGGACTACTTTAGTGCGTTTTTTTCTGCTATTTTGTCGAACCGAGTTGCTATCAAGACTCGAAAACGAGGTCCTAACGCGTCATCGAGAGGGCTATAAAACGTCCGCCATTTTTCGCTACAGGGGTTTTTATATCACAGTCACATGGTACAGTTTGCGCTAAAGTGACTGGTCGTTTGACGCAGGGAGGAAAACAAAGGTTTTTGTATCACGGTCACATGGTGCGGTTTGCGCTAAAGCGACTGGGGCTTTTGACGTATGGATGAAAACAAAGCGTTTGAACCCACTCCGTGCCACTGCACGTACATTTTTTGTTCCTAAAGTTTTGGTTCACTCAACGACCAAAAGCCAAAACCGTCCGAGGAACATGGATACAAATTGGTCTCAGCAAGAGGCATAGATTCTCATGAGCCCCCGCAACTGCGGGGGCTCATGAGAATCTATGCCTCATGTGGTTGGATTGTGTTTTCTTGGCAGTGACGGGGGTTAATATCCGAATTTTGTTATGCCAGACCTTGGTGTATATAATTACATACTTTATGTAAGTCAAGTCGACTGTACTAGATTGGATTTTTCTTGACACCATAGTCCTTGTCAAAACACTGACATACTGGGGGATGTTGTCTAGACCACAAACTATACCATTTTCATTCTCAAACGGTTACTTATGAAAAAAACAACAACAACAACAACAAGAAGAATACCGTGTGAACTTTTGCGACTGTAGGTCTCACTTGATTTCTTACGCTTCTTGTCATACCGTTAACAGACAGATCAATGTTGTTTACACTGCGGCAAAGCTTTTGGTGTATTTTAAACTCTGCCTTGTTAATAAATGTGCGCTGGTCTGTTATATTGGACCTTACGGCCGAAGGCCGTAAGTCCAAAATAACAGACCAGCCTACCAATTGATATACCCATACGCAAGCAGCGTCGCCTGGCCCTTAAATTGGTACGGTAACTCACAGAGGAAAGCTTCTCTCTGATGCCTATCGTGCGACTCGCGGAGAGACTGTAGGCGCGGGTTCTCCATAATTTTTAAATGATGGGAGCGCTAGTTTGATGTTTCGTCCGTGCGCAGATCTAGTGTAATGAGCATACAGGGCCAGATAACATGTATCTATGTACCGCAACTGTCCAAAATGCAGTCCGTTATAAAATATGTGTAAGTGACTTGTATGATGACAACAAAGATATTTGAATGTCGCAGCTCATTTTTTGTAATGTACAATAAGCAAGAATGAATGAATGAATGAATGAATGAATGAATGAATGAATGAATAGGTAAATCGGTAAAGAAAGAAGTTAAAGTAAATAAAGTAAAGAAAAAAAAAGAAAGAATCACTCACTCACTCACTCACTCACTCACTCACTCACTCAATCAATCAATCAATCAATCAATCAAACAAATAAAAAACAACAAACAAATAAAAGATAAATAAACAAACAAATAACAAACATTAAACAAACAAATAATAAATAATAAACAAACAATCAATAAAGAAACAAACAAGCAATAAATAGATAATAACAAATAAACAATCAAGCACACAAACAAACAAACAAAACACAACAAATAAATCAACAGCCCCCCATGCTGTATAATGTATCTAAGTTTAACTGTATCCACGAGGCACACCAAATGAATGCTCAGGTTATTTTGGCGCAATGTACATTACATACATGTGATAAATGTCTTTTCAGTATCTGATTCTTGACTTAACAGGAAAAAGTCCAAACCATGGCATATTCTCGTCGCTAGATCATTTCTCAAGCGTACGAAACACAGAGGTAAACTTGAGGAAGCAGGAGGCACAGATCCTCGTCAGTGAGTCCCATCATACTGCGGGGACTCATGCGAATCTATGCCTCCTGAGGATGGACGATATTCTTTTAACGTAAATGTCACAGCATCACCCTCACATTTGTATATGCCAGGGCTGGAAATTGTGCAAGCTCGGCCATTCCATTAATGTTGCAAAAGCTCTTCTACTGAGTCAGTAAACATGTACACAATTTGGACGATTCCATCCGAAGAAAATGTGTATTAGAGTCATTTCTGCCACGTGAAGGCAAAAGTCAGCAAGTTCATTTTTGTCAAAAGCAATATTTTCATTAAAACACATGATAATCTTGCTTTTTTACAAAATGACTTTACTGTCTTTTTTTAAAACTCAGAGCAGGTTGTCTAAAGGACACAGAAAGCTGTATTACGAACATAGTGTGAAATCAATAATGTTTTTTTCAAGGAAAATTACTTTCTTGTAGTTTGCGGAGATGGCATATATGTAATGAACTATGCTGTATAATGTAATCAACGATAATATTATTTTATGGTCGGAATGTGATTAGCTGCCGTGGATATGGGTCATGTACTTAGAGAAAGAGAGAGCTGCATTGCAAGTGGCCCATGTACTTTTACACCTGACAAATCCAGACTTTACAAGCAGCTACCGAATGGGGCAAAGGGCAGGGAAGAAAACTCAGTTCGCAATATCTCCATGCAATGGCGTGTAATAACGATGATAATGACTATAATGCTCATGCACGAAAGGACTTACTCAACTTGTGTTTTAAGTATGAAGCATGCATGTCGTGAAATGAAGTCTTTTCTTCCCTTATAATTATTTAATTTGAAAAGTTCCAGGATTCGTGAAAGAAAATTAACTTATTCGAGACGTGCCGACTCCGGATAAGCGGCATACGCCGCGTATCCGGAGGCGGCAGGTCTCGAATGAGCACTGCCAGTGATCACGAATTTCGCGTCTGAAACCACTGCACACTGACCGACATCCGCGTGAAAAACAGATGTAAATGGGACCCAAAATAAGCATAACAAACACAAGACTAACAAGAGTCATAAATCATCAGGAGCCCCCGCGACTGCGGGGGCTCATGAGGGTTTATGTCTCGCAATTTGCAGCTAGGTACCGTTCGCTTAGCCACGGCAGTTAAGGGGTTATCTAGTTCTCTGCTCTGTTAGCTCACGTGGCTTGCGAAAAGAAGGATAGAAGAGTTATACATAACTACATTGAGAACCCGTTTTATAAGCTTATTCTAGCGCATACAATATTTTATTTTCTATGCAACTTTATAATAATAACGCCTTAATAATAATAATAATTACGGTATTTCTAATGCGCTTATCTTATAATAATTATAACTCTAAGCGCGTACTCACAACTCGCGCACGCAAGCGCACGTCTTTAGACAACGACTCACGTATCACAAATAGTGAAATACATTACGACAGTCAGCTTGGGGTGGGGAGTGTGGTGGTATAGTGCTAGAACTGTTGAAAGAGGTGAGTTTTGAGGGCGGACTGGAAGGAGGAGAGAGAGTGTTTCTGACGGAGAGAGAGTGGAAGAGTGTTCCAGGTGGATGGACCGTATACCGAGAAGGAGCGGGGGCCGAAAGTGCTGAGTTTGGTGCGGGGGATGTGGAGGCGGAGAGGGTCAGAGGCGGAGCGGAGGGAGCGGGGAGGAGTGTAGGGGTGAAGTAAGTTTGTGAGATAGACAGGAGCGCAGTTGTTCCGGGACTTGTAGCAGAGAGACAGAATCTTGTATTGGATGCGTTGGGGGATGGGAAGCCAGTGAAGGAGTTTGAGCCTTCTCCGCTGTAAGCTAAAAAACTGAATAATACACACCTTCCTTGCTGCCTTTGAGCGGAAAAGCTGGATCACACACGTGTGTGAGAGATCCCTTCATAATGATATCATAGCTACTTGTAGTATTTCTGAAGTTCATCTACATCATCTATTACATCATTCTTTGTTTACGTTGCGATGATATTTTTACATCGTGTCACATGACAACATGGGCTAAAGAAGGTTGGTAAAGCCGCTGTACTTCCAGGTTTTTTTTCTCCATCATATATATAGCTTTACTATGTATATTTCAGATACTATTAGTCCTGTCCGTGGGCGCTATAGGTTTCAACAAGATGAGGATTTCATCCCAAAGTCTACCATATTCTTTGGAGCTTAGATGCGTTTATCTTTTAGGGACATTCAGAGTTGTTCATATTTTTAGGCTTATTATGCTGATCCATTTCCCCCCTCTCTAAGCCAACCTCTGATCAACACACACGTCGGCGCACACAAATAAAGACGGACACACGGCGCTTCCCGCCATTAGCACGCTCTGTGGGCTCGTGTAGCGACAGGAATTTTCCATTTCCTCTAACCCGCCCTCTGATCCACACACACTGGCACACATAAATGAAGACTGTCACACGCAGATTCCCTCAATTCATAAGCTCTGTGGTCTGGCGTAGCATAGCTATTCTGAAGAAGAAGAATAGCACGAGAAGCGAAATGACGTCACTTTAAGCTTCACGTCATGGCATCATTAGTCTCATGACGCTGTGTTCACAGTGACGACTCGATGTTATACGTCACTCATCGCAGTACTAACATTTGATGTATACGAGGATCAACTTTGCAATTTTCTTGCTGATTTTCACGCCTAGAGCTTACAGGTCGCAATTTGACCTAATCCTACCCCAGGGCCGGGACAAATAGCAGGCTTATTCAAACACTGTTTATGAAAAATCATTCGAGTATTAATGAAAAGATAGCTTTTTCGTAAAACAAAAAGTTGTGTTAGCTGTTTTACAAACGAATCCGAAACGTAGTGCAGAACATTGACTGATTTTAACACCTCGGGCATACAGGTCACACTTGACTTAATCGTACCCGACAGCCGCGACAAACGTTAGGCTTATGTAAATACCGTAAACGAAAAATCATGCGATTATTAATGAGAAGATTGTTGTTGTTGTTTTTCGTAAAAAAGATTCAGTTGCTTTAAAATTAACCCATATAATTCGTGAAATTAATCCCCAAAACGTGAAAATATATTTTAAAAACAAAATTATCACTCAAAAAGTTCTAGAGGTACAATGCTGGTTGACAAACTCATTCAATATCTCCCTTCTATGCGCAAAATATCTAGTAAAAATTAGAAAAATTACGGAATCCAGTGTGGATCAACTGTTCTTTTTGGAAACGGCCGTTTCCTCGCCAATGAGCATCGTAATCCACAAAAATCGAAAAACAGGTCACGAGCTTATTCTTTAATGTACAAGATCCTAAACTTTCAAGCTTGCCCGCCTACAAAAGCGGGCACACACACACACACACACACACACACACACACACACACACACACACACACACACACACACACACACACACACACACACACACACAAACACACACACACACACACACACACACACACACACACGGCACACACACACACACACACACACACACACACACACACACGCACGCACGCGCGCGCACGCACACACACACACACACACACACGCGCGCGCGCGCTTTGGCGCCAAAAAGACCTTCTTTAGCAAGGTTTGCGTAGCTAGACGTGACGTCATTTTTATCTTGTTACTTCTTTGCCAGAATTTCTGCCCAGCATGCCAGAAACGTCATGTGCATCCTCCGGAATGCGCTCCGACCAGCCCCATTTCAAAGTCTACTACAAAAACATGAGACTGGGAGGGAAAATCTCATGTTCATATAAAAATGGTTTCAGCTTCTGTCTGGTATATCAGAATTCGGCTTCCATTAGTCTCGATCGGAAACAAACACGAGAGCGAGATTTTTGTAATATTAACCCTTTTAGCCCGGGATCCTGCAGCAGGAGGTAGATTGATCATGATAATTCAAGGGTAGTGCCATATGAGATTGGCGCCTTCAGGTGCCAAGCTCATCTGACACTACCTTTGAATTATCCTGATCAATCCATCTCCTACAACTGGTACATAGTCGTTAGGCAACATCTCCAAAATTTTAGAAATGGGACCTTGGGGCTAAGAGGGTTAAGAATAAACTTTATATGAAACCTTGTGTATGGAATACTCAACACTGATCCCTCACTTGCCCTGAAGAAATCTATTGTAATTGAAGCTGGCACGATGCATAGATTTTCATGAGCCCAAGCAGATGATGTGACTCATGAAAATCAATACTTCTTCCCGGTTTTTGGTCTGAACTTTCAAAATTCAGTTTCATTTTACTAAAGTCTGAGACCTGTACATTTTTTTAAATTTCGGTTTTCAGCCTACCCTTAAAAAAAAAGGACACACTTTCAATGACTCGTAGTGTAGCCTGTTCAGAATAAGCATCTTCCTACTCCTAACGTCAAATGAGACCGGGCGTCTGGATCAATAGAGAAAGAAGTAAAAACAGCAGAATGCACGCACCTCTTCAACTTTCAATAATTCATTAATTTCATGTGCAGATCAGGACCTTCAACCTGACACAAAATGCCAAAACGGGTAGGGGGGGGGGAGGAAGGAAGTAAAGGCGTATATGTGTCAAAATGGCCGAAATTTCAAACGGGGAGAAAAGGGGGGGCGGGGGGGGGGGGCGGGGCGGGTGGGGTGGGGGTGGGGGCGTGGCGAGGGGGGTGGGTGGGTTCTAAACTCCCCCAAAAGGGACTTCCTAATAGCATTTTAAATATCTTGGGTGTAGAGGAGGGGGGGGGGGGGGAGGCGAATTCCGAAACCCTTAGAACACCGCCCCCCTTCTAGATCCGCCCCTGAATTAAAGAAATATAGTACAAATGACTACTCTACTTTCCCCTCAGATCGAGCCACTATCTTAACTACGTCAAATGGAACAATTTTTGCTCTCTTTACTAATGAAGGTGAAAAAGTTTATTGTTCGTGCTTGTGTGAGTGCATATGTGCTTGCGCGAACCTTTGTATTTCCATAGTTTTTTTTTCCTCGTCATCGCCGCACCCTTGCTCCCCGCTCCCACCTACTCCCCCCCCCACCTCACCCCCCCCACTCCCCCCCCCCCACCCCCCGAGCCTTTTTCAGTTACTTTCATAGTTGTAGCAACAGCAGGTGCGACTAATGGCGTGTTTAACTATGCTAACATCTTAACTGTTGAAAAATAAAGTTTTCATTGATTCTCTCTCTCTCTCTCTCTCTCTCTCTCTCTCTCTCTCTCTCTCTCTCTCTCTCTCTCTCTCTCTCTCTCTCTCTCTCTCTTTATGATTTTGTTGTAATGGTTGACAAAGTACAAAACTCCAAGGTTGATATACATATACTCGGTGATTTAATGTTGATTTATTGAAACCTGGCAACACGTCATGGAGATCCATGATAACGTTCTTAGGCCTTACACAAGTAGTTCAGTCACCTACCAGGGTCACTGCTACTTCATCCACATTAATTGACCATGTTTATACAACCAACGACAGTGCCCTTAGCAATGTCTATGTACCCAGCACCTCTGTCAGTGATCATTTTCCTATTTGTTTTTCATTATCTGCGAAGTTGCCAAAGAAACTTCATAAGGAGCATATAACCATCCTCTACAGATCATTCAAAAAATTTAACCAAGATGATTTTTTGCATGAACTTTCCCAAACACCATTTTTCGATGTGTATAACTATAACGATCCCAAAGTAGCGCTGTGCCTGAGTGGCTGAAGGATGAGATTAAAACTGTGATGGAACTAAGGTCTATTGAAACAACAAAAGAAATTTGACGAGTACAAAAACAGCGAAACCTAGTTAAATCATTAGTACGTAAAGCACAGAGGCAGTATGCTGAAAAGATTATTGCGGGCGGCAAAGACATACGCAGCGTGTGGCAGGTGATTAACACATTTACTAAAGGACAATCTAGCAAATCAACGAGTGTCCCCCCGCACCTCACAGCTGATGTATTTAATGAACACTTTCTTAACATTGCTAAAACCCTGTCACAGACGAACACCAGTGAGCCAGGTGAATACGCATGTTCAGAACAATTGAAACAGTACAGTCAGATAAACGCCGGCAATACTTTCTCAGTTCCCCTAATGACCGTCCTTAATGTAGGAAAATCTATAACCAACATGAAAAGTAAAACATCTTGTGGTGTGGACGGTATTAGCAGTAAAATCCTGAAAATTGCGCTCCCTTATATTGTTGAATCATTAACCTTTATATATAACCTTTCGATTCAAAAGAACATGTTTCCCGATGAATTGAAAATAGCAAAAGTTATTCCTCTACCAAAAAGCAAAGATCTGAGCGACCCAAGTGAGTACAGACCCATTTCAATCTTATCAGCAGTGTCCAAACCACTTGAAAAGCATATACATAATCATTTACTTCAATTCCTGGAGAAAAACCGCCTTATTAGTACTGCACAATCAGCTTTTCGGCCTAAACATTCGTGTCAGACAGCCTTAACTCTCATAACCCACAAATGGCTTACTGCCATAAATGAGTCCAAACTTTCAGGTGTAGTATTTCTAGATCTTAAAAAAGCCTTCGATCTCATTAACCACTCAATCTTACTAAAGAAGTTACCTTTATATCACATTGACTCAAATGCAGTCGCTTTTCTCTCGTCCTATCTCTTAGACAGAACGCAGAAAGTGTTCTTGAATGGTAAATACTCAGCGAAAGGACTGGTGACACATGATGTTCCTCAGGGACCCACCCTAGGACCGTTATTATTCAACATCTTTATAAATGACCTTCCACTGTCAATATCACACCCCGACACAAACTGTGAACTATTTGCTGACGATACATCATTACATGTATCTGATAAAAATGTTTCAACCGTGAGCGCTGTCCTCCAACATAGTTTAGATGAAGTGTCAACTTGGTGTGAAGAAAATCATATGATTATTAGTATTCCTAAAACGAAAAGTATGTTGGTGACAACACGCCAAAAGCACCAACGTGGTTTGCAACCCCTTGTGCTGTCCCTTCACTCTCAGCCCATAGAGCAAGTGTCAAAACATCGTTTGTTAGGAATGACAGTCGACGAACAGCTCAGCTGGGAGCCTCACATAGAAACTGCCTGTAAAACTATTTCGAAGAATCTCTTTTTATTATCCAAATTAAGTCGTATAGTTGACATTGATGCTCGAAAACTATTCTTTAACGCACACATCAAGACACATTGTAATTATGCTTCCAATATCTGGGACGGCTGTGGAGACATTCATTTGAAAAAAAATAATTCCCTTTACCGGCGAGGTATTAAGCTTATTCTTCCTGGTTCGTCCCCTACTGATGAAAGACTGAAGGCCCTTAATATCCTACCACTCAGTAAACAATTGGAACTTAATAGATGCTTACTTGTGCAAAAAATTCTAAACGATGCCGCCCCTCCCTATCTCCGTGAGCTGTTTTCCCATACGAATAGAGAGAACACGAGGAACAGCTTACTCCATCTCCCAAAACCGAGAATCGACATCTTCAAATCTAGCATATCATTTTCCGGTGCTATGTCATGGAATAACTTACCCTCTCATTTAAAGTCTATTTCAAAGTTTTCTATCTTCAGAGTTCGCGTCCATAAATATCTGCTGTCGAGCAGCCACCTCTCTTCTGAACCAAGCCCAAGCTGTTTGGATGCCTGTGACTGTTTGATCTGTGAACATTTTTCAAAGCATGGCCTATGCGCATTGCGAGATTGCCGTTTTTGAACTGATGTGTGTCCTCATCAAATTCTGCTAGCTCTTTTACAGCCAGGACAACATGATCAAAGCTAGCTGAATTGATCACAACATTGAAACTGGCGATTTTCATTTCTGACATCACTCTGAGAGTCTTTAATAGTCTCCCCAACTCCCGCATCCTGGAACTTATTTGTCCTGCCGTGTGTTCTTGAATGTCCCTGCGGTCAAATAACCTCTTTCCATACTCAAGAAGCAAGGGGTCAGTTCTGATGAGATGGCTTATCTCATCATCTCTCTGTCTGGCTAATACCTTATGATAGAAGGAAGAGTCAACGTCTAAAGGTATTGGAAGCATTAGCCTCCCAAGCCTTGCCGCCTCACCTCTTTTAGTGAACTGAAACTCTCCTGGTTTCTGACAGCAATGTTTTGAGTGTACAGAGATCAGCTTTTTTTTAAAGAGCCCTTTGCAATGGCTACATGCAAGAAGGTCTTCCACCGTACTGCTTTTGGTGTGATACTTAGGAATCAAACATCCTGATTTCTCAAGAACTGCAATGTTATGCATGTAATCTCCCTGATCGTGCAGTCTTATCCATGCTCGACGACTTTCTTGTGTTCCTTTTTTCATTGACAAAATTTTAGCAACTTCTGCCTCAATTGCATACGTGCTCATTTTCAAGACAAGCTTGCTACACAATTTGCATGCATGTTTCTTGTCCCATTTGTACTTTCCTTCCCTTCTCTGTGACAAGTGCACACCTGTTTCTTCTATAAGCACTCTTTCCCCACCCCCAACGTCATGTTCCTTCTGCCTATCCACATTCTCATTGCCACCTACTAATTCACCAGTTTCTGCAAACTGCACCTTGCTGGTACTTGCTTCACTAACACCTCCCCACACTGAACCTGCCACTTTCAAATCTAACAAAGGAAATACAATACTGCCTGTGTCACAGTTCCCAGAGATTGATGGCGGCACGCAGTCTGAATCCTGTGAACTCGAACCGGGAACAAAGTCCTTGTCATCCTGTCTTTATATTCCGATGAGCTTGCATGCATCTTGCTGGTACTTGCTTCACTAACACCTCCCCACCCTGAACCTGCCACTTTCAAATCTAACAAAGGAAATACAATACTGTCTGTGTCAGAGTTCCCAGAGATTGATGGCGGCACGCAGTCTGAATCCTGTGAACTCGAGCCAGGAACAAAGTCCTCGTCATCACTGTCTTTACATGAGCTTGCACTCTCAGGTTCATCCAACTGGACAGAAAAAAAGCTGCATTAAGACAGAAATAGCACAATTTTGGTTTAAGGGGCCTTGCAGAAGAATAAAAAAAAAAAGTCATGAAGAAAAACAAGACAGGCATGCATGATTTTTTTCTGTGCTTCCTTTTATTTTTAAGTCCCTTCTATTTATAGAAGGGACTTTTTCGGACGTGTCGCGGTGGGGCGAATTTAACAGCATGTCCATGATGTCAAAGGCAGGCAGGCTAAAACTCTAACAATTGAAGTAACACAATATTTTTTTTTTTTAATTACGTCATGTCTAGTTACGCTAATCTCGCTGCTGAACGTACATTTGGCGCGAAGCGACGTATGTGCGTATCATAGGGGTCCGATGATAGCAGCTTTGACTAATGCAAATCCACTGCGCCACTGCGTGCGCGCCAGCGCCTATACTAAGCTCAAGACAAAATACAAGGTTGGAAATGAAGACGCCCACGAATCGACGAAGCACTGTGATTCCAGAGCAGTTTTCAACCCTCAAAGCAACCATCCGCCTAAACCCTCGAACTGAACAGACTCGGTAGATATTTTGCCACAAATCTATACCAGCCTTGTCTACCGCAAGCTCATTTTTCATTGGTTTATGTAAATTAGCATATCCAATGAAATTAAAGAAAGAGTGCGTCTTACTGTCGACATGAACTTGTGACCCGGGCTGCACGCAGCAGTAGCTTTAGTAGTCCAAGAGCTAGCCCGAACTACCGTGCACCCCTACCCCCCCCCCCCTCCCCAACCCAGTACTCAATAAGATGGGTTTCAAAGTGTACCTTGATATGTCCTGAGATGTTTAAGCGATGTTCCCCTAAAATCCTTAGGAACACACAAGAGATATAGCCGATGACGCAAGGATACCCCCATTCACGCTCTTCGCGGATGCTAAAGTAAGCTTGAGAAACATTTTCCTCTAAATAAATCTGAATTCATTCCAGAAGCCCAAATCAGGCATTATTATGTTAAGGCACGCCTTCTGCGTCCTCTGCACACACACACACACACACACACACACACACACACACACACACACACACACACACACACACACACACACACACACACACACACACACACACACACACAATATATATATATTGAATCTGTGGCTCACAGAGAAGGTATTTGTGCACCCAGTAAAATGGCCATTTCCTCAAAATCACACACACACAAAAAGAGACAAAAATAATGTGGCAGATGCCTTCAGACATTTTCTATAGCACTGGCAGTCCATTTTCAGGCTTACACCATTAAAACAGGATGTCACAATTATTATAAACTTGACTAGGTGATGTGATCACTATGAGTGCCTCATTGATTGATTTTGTATCCCTACGCTCAAGATGTAAAAATACACAAAATTAATTAGAAAAAAATACTAAAGTTATTTCATTTCATTTTGACCTCTCATTACCTATTAAGTTTCAATAATTTGAGCATAAAGTGCAAGAAAATGAGGAAAGTCAACATCCTTTATGATACGTTTGTGGTGAATGATAGCTTTTTCCAATTTAAAATTGCCAATTTGGGAAACATACATTGTAGCCGATGCCCTCAGAAATTTTGTTTACAACTGATAGTTGGTTTTTTTTTTAAGGTTTTAATGGTTAGGATAGAGTACCGCAGTTACTCCCAACCTGATTTTATGATGCCATGATTCATTTAGAGGCCACAGTGGCTGCATCTGCTGCTCTACCCCCATTTTACCAGTACGCAAAGCAACGCAAAATGAACATAAAAATTGATTATGTCATACTCCTCTGTTTAAATAGTTTTGTTGCCAGTTTTCTTAACAAAGTTTGCACTTCAAGCATAAAATTTGTGATCATTTCATTAATTTCAATGTGACCCATCAATTTAATTGTAATTCTGTTTTGTTAAAGTATAAAACGTCTGTAAAGTGGGGCTGCCGTTAAAAAAACTTAATAGAACATCAAGACGGTAGTAAATGGCACATTCAGCAGTCTTGTCAAACTCAGGGAAGGTTACCTCAGAGATGTGATGTGTCTAATGCTGTTCTTGGTCTACTTTAATGACATCAGTACAGTACAGCAGTACCAAGGTTCGTGTCGAACATCCTCCATGCGGATGACTTTGTCCTGTGGAACGCAGCAGAACATACTGAAATAGCCTCCTGCAGAATCCAGTATGCTGCCAATAGTCAGCAGCTGGAATGAAAGATGTCCACTCAAACTGAGCTAGACCATCTCTTTCAATCAGATGGAAGAGATCACCTTGAAAACTGGAGACCTTGCAGTACCAAAGACAGACAGGCCAACTTTACTGGCAACAAATAAATTACTGGATTCAGGTGGAGGCCTCACATCAAAGCCATGGAAGCTAGAGTTGCGGGAAAAAAGTCCCTGATGAAGAAACTGGTGGGGACCACATTGGCACAAATTACAACAACAACCTGGTGCAAGCAAACAGCAGTTCGGTCAGACGAGTAGGGGGTACCAAGATACTTCAACAATATGAAACACTCCCTGCACAGCCAAACATGCCAGGCTTGACAAGATGCAGAACATGGGTCATTATCCTGATGCAGTGACATTCTTAGAGTTATCTGGAGTATTTCTTAACATTGGGAGGAACCATGAAACTTTATTAAGCATATTCATATTTACACTTTCTAGACGAAAATAAATGAGAAGAAAAGACCATACTAGACCCGCCTTACGCTAGGTAAAATATCTCCTAAAAGATCAGCTAGTTTCACTCATTCAGTCTATCATATTTGCATTTTTTCTTTAATAAACAAACAGCAAACAAATTGATTGGTCACATTTTGATCAGAATACAGTCCAACGTTCCACATATTTTACGGACATTAAAGGGTTCGGAGACACGACACCTCCCTGAGATACATCTTCCCTGAGTTTGACAAGACTGCTGAGTGTGCCGTTCACTTCAATCATGCAATTCTGCTGAAGAGGAAGTCTTTCAGCCATCAGTACATCATCATTCATGCCTCGAAATCCAGACGGTAAAAGCTTTAGCAGCAGCCCCTTTCTACAGACTCACCCCTCCCCTTTTTATGTTTTTAATCCAAAATAGTTACAATTAAATTGATGGGTCACATTGAAATTAATGAAATGATCACAGATTTTTATACTCACTGTGCATACTTGGTTTAAAAAAAAACTGGAAACAAAAACATTTAAACAGAGAAGTATGACGTAAGCAATTTTTGGGATCATTTTGCGTTCCTATGCGTACTGATAAAATGGGGGTAGGGCAGCAGATTCAGCCACTGTGAACCTAAATGCGTCACAGCATCATAAAATCAGGTTGGGAGTAACTGTGATACTCTATCCTTACCAATAAAACCTTAAGAAAAAAGACCTATCAGTTGTATACAAAATTTCCTGAGGGCATTGGAAACATTATTTTTTTTTTCTTCTTCGATTTTACGGATATGGCCATTTACTGGGTACACAAATACCATCACTGTGAGCCACATATTCAATATTTTTTTATTCTGCTTTTGCTGAGGATGCAGACGGTATGCCTTAACATCATATTGCCTGATTTGGGCTCCTGTAATAAATTCTGATTTATTTAGAGGAAAATGTTTCTGAAGCTCACTTTAGAATCCGTGAAGAGCGTGAATGGGGGTACCCTTCCGCCATCGGCTATATCTCTGGTGTGTTCCAAGGATTTTAGGGGAAACATGGCTTAAACATCTCAGGACATCCTAAGGTACACTTTGAAATCCATCTTATTGAGTATTGTGGGTGAGGGGCAGGGGGGGGGGGGTGCACGGTAGCCAAGACTGGCTCACGGAGTATAGGTACATATTTCCCCCAGCCCCAAAAGGCCTAATTTAATGGAGTCTGGTTTAAACACTGCTCAGTTGTCAATATCTTATTTCGAGTAATTCTCCTCGACTTTAGAGTAAACACGGCAGAAAACAATGGCTCTCTACTAAAGGGTTTAACGTTCAACTCTAAATGTTGCGAAAGAGGTCCGTGCATGCTAGGATACTTTTGGCCACATCTAAAATTTCACGGGCGTCTTCGTTTCCACCCTTGTATTTTGTCTTGAGCTTAGTAGAGGCACTGGCGCGCACGCGGTGGCGAAATGAATTTGCATTAGTCAAAGCTACTATCATCGGACCCCTGGGGTGCGTATGTATGTATTTTACACACACTTGCCGGCCTCTCGTGACCCTTGACTTTTCCAAGGGGTCATTCAAATTAGTATGCATAGATAGGTCTTACCATCAGGTATATATGTACCAAACTTGGCTTGAAGTTGAGAATAGTATTTGATAACAAACATCTTTTGTCAAAATATGGCTATTTTGAACCTATTTCCGGAGCTCTTGTGACCCGTGACCTTTCTGAGGGATCGACCAAATTGGTATGCACAGATCTTACTATCAGGTATGTTTGTTTTTTTTAACCAAGTTTGGGTTTGAAGTTGTGAATAGTATTTGTAACAAAAAACAATTATGTCAAAATATAGCTATTCTTGGCCTATTCCCTCATCTCCTGTGACCTTGACCTTTGCGAGAGGTCACTCAAATTGGAATTATTAGAAAGGTCTTGCTACAAAGTATCCTTGGGCCAAGTTTGCGGCTTGAACAGTCTCCGAGAAAATGCCAACGTTAAAGTTTACCACGGACGCTGGACAGACGACCACTGGCCCAGAACATGACTCCCTTTTGCTTCGCACGTGAGCCAACAAAATGAGGATGATCATAGAATCGCTTACCAGTTTGTAATTGGGATCTATCCCCTGGCTTCTATGCCCGCTCCTACCAGATGCACCCTCTCCGGCAGAGGCTGGGCTAACCTTCTGCTGCTCAGGCAGCTGAAATTTTTTGTGGGCCTTGGTCATGTGCCTGGAAGGGACGTGCACAGATCCGGATGCTTTTGCATATTCTGCTGCCATCTGGCGCTGGGTGTGCAGAAAGTCCTGAGTGTGGTGAAAATATTGCTGCAAAACAATGTCAAATACAACCATGTAAACTTGACATTTGGGATCAGATATACATAATTACTGCAGTATCCTTGTTTGGTGAATGTAATTTAGTTAACTCATTCGACCCGAACACCAAAATCCCCAAATTTTGCCGCTGTCCTCTGAAGACTGCACTCTAGTGCAGGACACAGATCGACCATGATAGTTCAAGGGTGATGCCAGAATAGCTTGGCGCCCATAGGCGCCAAGCTATTTTGGCATCACCCATGAACTATCATGGTTGATCCTTATCTTACTGGGGTAGAATGAGTTAACTCATGTCATACTGAGGCTAAAAGCTTCATATTTGTACACTGCCACATGCAAGCTACATTATAGTACTTACAGATAAAGATATAGACCAATGGCTTTAGTTCAAGGGTGATGCCAGAATAGCTTGGCGCGACTGAGGTGCCAAGCTATTCTGGCACCACCCTTGAAGTATCATAGTCAAAGGCCTCAGGCGCCAAGCTGTTCTGGCACCACCCTTGAAGTATCATAGTCAAAGGCCTCAGGCGCCAAGCTATTCTGGCACCACACTTCAAAATTATTTCGCACACTGGTGTATTCCGAATGATAAGGGTTAAACCATGTGAAACCTTTAGTTACTTTGATAAAAAAAAAAAAAGAAAACCATAAATTACTGAACCATCCGTTCACATATCCTCGCAACATACCTTCCACTTTAATATCACTGTGGTTGTGTAGGATTAGCCCTTTGTACACATCTGTGCATATACGTGCCTGTCTCTCTAGCCCTCTTTGTCTACATTATCATGTCTGTGGACCGATCACTAACTCTTCAGTGTAATAAAAGCTACCTACACCTATATGTTACCAGCAGGGCGAGGAAAGAAAGGCATCTCTGGCATAAATCTGAGACACTCTTGCTCTTGGCATGAACAGCGCACGTCCTTGGCACTGAATAGGTTTTAAAAGAGAATCCTCGCCGCAAATGACACCCCCACCCCCACCTCATGCCATCCTCCCCACCCCCCTTCCCCCCCCCCCCCTCCCCCCACAATAACTGGTGATACAGTAAAAAGCGACACTTTGCACAATCCGAAAAAGCTGTTTGTGGAAGTCTGTTCTTGGAATCGCGAGACAGTTTTGTGTAGGATGATTGAAATACACACTGAAATCTGTGGCCTTTTTATTTTTCTTACGCATGGTAGCAGCAGAAGTAGTAGTAGTAGTAGTAGTAGTAGTAGTAGTAGTAGTAGTATGTGTGAGGCTTTGCAAATGTCCTTTTTTTCTTCAATTACTTTGTGGGTCTGATATGCATGCAAATTGTCCCTACAAATCATTCATCATAGCTGAATAGAAATCTCCATGACGTTACTTTCGATCACATAATTACACGTCAGAAAAGGCAAACAAAAATCGCATGACAGATTGGCCTTAATGGTGCTATATGACAAATTCCTTTCATTGAAGATGAAAGCTTTAGTTTTAAAATCGTGGGGTTCTATTATCTTTTAGGAAACGAAATGGTGAATAGAAGCAGACGACATTGTAGCAGACGTCTACAGTCAGTTTCGGCTGACTGTGGAAATGTATCGGATTGGGGGCATCTATGTTAAAGATTGAGCTGAATAAGTACACCTGGGCGTCCTCTTAAATGAAATGGGCATGCAAGAACGCTGACAAATTTCCATACCAACTCCAACGACTCGGAAAGAAAGAAAGACAGATTTTGTAACGTGGAAACGTCTAACCGCCGGTCGTGCAGAGGAAGCTACTCAGTTTTTGTTGTTATGGGAGTCGCCCAAAATGCGATGTCGCCCAATCAGATATAAAGTTATGTCCATATCGCTAAGGAGGGTGATGGCACACACATACACACTGGCTTGTGTTAGGGACACACTCGCGGAGCGTCTTGTACACCCACCAAAGCATGTAAATCTAAGAAAATGGGAAAATTCTTTTTTGATATATTTTTGGAATTTTTAATGTAAGATAATGCAGAGACAACCCTCAGAAAAACTGGGTGCCTGACTTGGTCACCCAGAATTTTACACACACCCATTTTTCATAAGGATGGTAAAGAAAGTCACCCATTTCAGGGGTTTTGTGCACACACACACACACACACACACACACACACACACACACACACACACACACACACACACACACACACACACACACACACACACACACACACTCACACACACGCACACACACATACACACACACACACACACACACACACACACATTCTCTCTCCCTTTCTTTCTTCCTCTCTCTCAACTCTGTGTCTGTGTAAAATACTCAGTTTTGATATAGAGAGCTTCTACATTTTCATTTCTGCAATCTTAATGTGCTAT
>BTPG01000001.1:198711752-198759252 GCA_036245525.1 Semisulcospira habei
AACAAAACGTTAATTTTTCTTTTACGCTAAAAACTATCTTCTCATTAATACGCGCATGATTTTTCATAAGCAGTGTTTGCATAAGCCTGCTGTTTGTCCAGGCCATTGGGTAGGATTAGATCAAATTGTGACCTGTAAGCTCTCGGCATGAAAATCAGCAAGAAAATTGCAAAGTTGATCCTCTGATACGTCAAATGTTAGTACTGCGATAATGACGTATTACATCGAGTCGTCACTATGAACACAGCGTCATGGGAATAATGATGCCATGACGTGTAGCTTGAAGTGACGTCATGTCGTTGCTCGTGGTATTATTTTTCTTTAGAGTATCTATACTACGCCAGACCACAGAGCTTACAAATGGCACGAATCGCCTGTGTCCGTCTTTATTTCTATGCCAATGTGTGTGGATCAGAGGGTTGGTTAAAGTAGGAGATGGATTCTTGTCGCTATACGAGCCCACAGAGCGTACTAATCGCCGGAAGCGCCGAGTGTCCGTCTTATTTGTGTGCGCCGACGTGTGCGTTGATCAAGGGTTGGCTTAGAGAGGAGGGAAATGGATCAGCATACTAAGCTTAAAAATATGGACAACTCTGAATGTTCCTAAAAGATAAACGCATCTTAGCTCCAAACAAAACTGTAGACTTTGGGATGAAATCTCATCTTGTTTCTTTTTTCAAGATGATTATATCATGTTTGATATCTTCTCACTGTCAGCTAAATGACATTACAACGAACCTGTTCGAGCGACCACCCTTATCACATATCACCTGTCAATAAAACCATCATTTATTGAGCTGAGTTCTACTTTCTAGTTGCAACACCAATCCCTTTCAATTATACAACAGGATTCTTTTACACAGAAATAGTAAATATTTAATTTTGGCAAAAGTATCGTTTGTTGCTTTGAAATTACGAACTACTTATTTGACCGTGGAGAAGCTCTTCTGCTGAAACATAGTGCGTCACATTTACCATATCCAATCGGAGAAGAAACTTTCTGGTCCTGATTACTGTTATAATAATTAATAAAAATAATTACGGTATTTATAATGCGCTTATCTTATAATAATTATAACTCTAAGCGCGCACTCACACTCGCACACGCATGCGCACGCTTTAGACAATGACTCACGTAACACAAATAGTGAAGATACATTAGGACGGTCAGCTGGGGCTGGGGAGTGTGGTGATATAGTGCTAGAACTGTTGAAAGAGATGAGTTTTGAGGGCAGACTGGAAGGAGGAGAGCGAGTGTTTCTGACGGAGAGAGAGTGGGAGAGTGTTCCAGGTGGTTGGACCGTATACTGAGAAAGAGCGGGGGCCGAAAGTGCTGAGTTTGGTGCGGGGGATGAGGAGGCGGAGAGGGTCAGAGGCGGAGCGGAGGGAGCGGGGAGGAGTGTAGGGGTGAAGTAAGTTGGAGAGATACGCAGGAGCGTAGTTGTTCAGGGATTTGTAGCAGAGAGACAGAATCTTGTATTGGATGCGTTGGGGGATGGGGAGCCAGTGAAGGAGCTTGAGCAGGGGAGTGATGTGGTCGGATTTTTTCTTTCTGAGGACGAGGCGGGCAGCATTGTTCTGGACGCGCTGGAGAGTGAGAGTGGTGGAGTGAGTTTTTAATATAAGCTGATTTCTTTGAAGATTGGGAATGTATTCATGAATGATATCGTTGACTGTGCTTGAACACCATAGTGGGTCTGCTTACTACAGACCAGTCAAGAGTGGTTACATCTGCAAGGTAACATGCTATATAGTTGCGGTAATCAGACAAACGGGCATGGAAACGCTCGCGTGATGTTCCAGATGTGTAGCAGCGAGACAAGGGAGAAATCCAGTCTAAGTGAATACAATGCATACCAACATGGGATCAACCAGCCCTAACACACTGCAAAAAGTCTGTGCGCGGGCCAACGGCGGCCGACGTCGGCACCATGGCCTTTTGCGCATTGGGAAACTGTTCATATGTTAAACTTATCATTCTAATCCATCTCTCTCCACGCAAATCCACCCTACCCGATGATCCACACACGTGGGCACACCCAAACAAAGACGGACCCACGGCGTTTCACGCCCGTAACATACGTTTTGTGGGCTAGCATAGCGGACGCCATTCCGGCTGAAGAAGAATAATAACACGATGGGCGAAAAGACGTCACGATAAGCTTCACCTCGTCACAACATTATTTCCGCGACGCCGTGTGCACGGTGAGGAAAATTACGTTAAACCTAATTCATCGCAGTACTAACATTTTATGGAGACTGTCTTGAAGACAACTCCTAGGGGCAAAATCTTTACTCGTTCAACTCCGACTCGCCACGGCAAGACATGGATCGAAATGGGCGCCAAGCTATTCTGGCTCACCATTGAACTATCACGCTCGATCTGTTTCCAGGAGTGTAATACAGTCTTCAGAGGGCAACTTTAAAATTTGCGGATTTCGGTCCTGGAGCAGATAGTGTTAAAATTTGAAGCTGTTTGGACCAACGATATCGGTGTCAATGTACACACACACACACACACATACACACACACACACACACACACACGCGCGCGCGCGCGCACGCACACACACACACACACATACACAAACACACACAGGCACGCACGCGCACACACATACACACACACACAAACAGTAAAATACACACACACACACACGCACGCACGCAAGCACACACACACACACACACACACACACACACACACACACACACACAAACATACACAAACACGTAAGCACTCGCGCATAGCGCTTCGCGCCATATATACGTTCCCTAGGTTGACATGGCACGAGAGTACATCAAGATTATTTCTAGAGGCATTAGGCATCTGACGTCTTGGGCAAGGGCATATGTGCTGTGGAATGTGATCCGTCGAGTCCCATTTCAAAGTTGTTCGCATTTTTTTAGAAATCAACAACAACAAAAAAAACTGTTGTACTAGAATATCAGAAACCACTGATACGAACTCCTCCCACTTAGCTCCACTTTGGCTGACAAGTAGAGGACGGAGGAAATGGCTAAGCAGGGAACAGGTTCTGCGCGGGAGAGAAGCCATTAGCATTCTAGAAAGGCTCAGTGCCGGCTGCTCTCAAACTTTGCAATTTGTGAAATTGTTAATTTGGGCAATGCATGCCCCACGGTGGATAACCTATAACACGTCACTGTACGAGGTTCGTCGGCAAAGAGTCGATGTGTTAGGCCCTTCGCTCCGAATGGATGTACATACAATGTGTTTGAGACAACAAGTAATTTTAACCTCAAAGATCCCCAGCCGTCTAAGGAACACGAATGAAAAGTGATTTTAGCAAGAATTATAGATTCTCATGAGCCCCCGCAACTGCGGGGGCTCATGAGGATCTATACTCTCGCGGTTGGGTTGCCTTCAATTTTTTTTTGGCAGCAAAAGGATTAAACACCTTAAAAAGCTTTGCCCAAAAAATGTCACACAAGCTCAAGTAAAGTTTCCACGCGACTTGTGACAATCAAGGATGTTGAAATAAATTGTTTGTATTGGAGACTCATCGAAGTCTCCCCAAGCTTTGTAACAGTTGATACAGTGTCCTATATGTCGTTTTCTTACAAACCTCCTTTGCAGCCTTTGAGCGGAAAAGCTATATCACATACGTGTGATACAGCTTGCCTGTATCACACGTATGTGACCGCAGCCCTTTTGCGTGAACGGACACGTGCACACAATTGTCTTGTAGAAAATCTGGTCAACAACAACAACAAAAAATAAGGCCACACACGATTTTGAAACTTGACCTACTTTCAGTTCACGGGCAATGACGCCATTTCATAGTGACGACTGGCACTCTGGCGTCATGTATTGCGCTATTACGTCGTCATGTAGAAACATTTGTCTGACATCCAAAATATCCACGTCACATTACAAAGTAAAGGACGTCAGGTCTTTGCCATAAACACAATGGCGGCTGTGTTGTGGTTAGGCGTGTGCAAAAGGCCAACTCACATCGGATTCATGCCAAGAAAAATGTAAGAAATATATTATTACATTGGTGTTTAGGTGATACTGAGAATCTCACTTTCGTGGTCTTAAAAATCTTATCCAACTCGCTTTCGCCCGTAGGATAATTTTTTAAAACCAATCGAGTGAGATTCTCAGCATCACCTAACAAGAATCTATATATAGCATACCCCAATTTTCCTCAAGTTGTGGTCAAAGCAAACAGGGGGAAAAAAATGAATGCATATGAATTAAATCTAAACAGATTAATAATAGTTACTCTGAGGTACAGTTTAATAATGTTTGTTGACAAAGACGGTCAACAGCCGAAATATCTGAAGAGTTCTGCATTTGATCGAACAGATTAAAGAGATACAAAGTGCTACTCATTGATCGCTACCTTTTTTTGACGTTGACCACCATTTTATCACTTTACATGTCTTTATGACTCTTCGATCAACTCGCGTACTTCAATACAAATTACATATTCTACTGAGGCCGGGCTGTACGAGCTAGCGTAAGGGTATGCTAATTTTTCACTTTTGGATTTTAACCCCATCACCGCCAATGGACGCAAATTATGTTTCTGAATAAAAATGAATTCAGAGCCAATGAGTTTCAGCGGTTAAAAAAAAATGGATACAAAGTGGTGTCAGCAAGATGTATAGATCCGCATGAGCCCCTGCACCTTTGGGGGTGGATGAGGATCTATGTCTCTTGCGTCTGGATTGTATTTATGTGTTTTTTTCTCGGCAGTTAGAGAGTTAACGAGTATCTATAAATGAGGGCTTCATCAGGGGAATGTATACAGCTATACACTCTAGCCCTTTAGTTGTCGGTAGCGCTTTTTGTCACGATGATTCCTTAACTCTTTCTACCCCATCACCGAAATCCCCAAATTTTGCCGTTGTTCTCTGAAGACTGCATTGCAGTGCAGGATACAGATCGACTATGATAGTTCAAGGGTGATGCCAGAATAGCTTGGCGCGACTATAGGCGCCAAGCTATTCTGGCATAACCCTTGAACTAACATGGTCGATCCATATCTTGCTGTGGTGTGTCTGGGATAGAAAGAGTTAAGGAATCATGGCGACAAAAAGCGCTACCGACAACTAAAGGGCTAGAGTGTATAGCTGTATACATTCCCCTGATGAAGCCCTCATTTATAGGGCGGAAACGTGGAGCCAGTAATAAACCTGTTTAATCAGTGTATGACATGCTGTAGGCCTTTTCATTGTTCTTTTTTTCCTGCGTTCTCAGAATCTTCTTTAGAAAAGTGTGGTGACAGCAGTTGTTGACGTGTTTCTTTTAAGGGGTCGTGTTTCAATAAAGAGCTATCGGGGCCGCCTACCGATTCGAACGACATAAATACACGATCTCTAGGTGTCGTGAAATCTGGATACTCGTTAACTCTATTATTTATTTTTTATTACGTTTGTGGTTGTGTTATTCTTTTTAGGGCATGTGTGTCTTAATCATAGGAAAAGATCAGGTGTTCAGTTATTTTAGCTAAGAATCACGTACCAATAGTATTTAGTATGATTCCTTTTCTTTTGCATGGAGAATTGCGATCGATTTTTTTGTGTAGCTAGAATGTTGCGTATTTCGCTATATTGTTGCAAAGTCCGACCAAGATTAGGTTGGATGTTTCTAGTAGGGGCGCGATAGTTGTAGTGACCTCAAATATACGTCAAAGTTTTTTTAGTACACAATCATGTTGTCTATATTTCGCAACATTTACGGAATGCGCCTAGATGTTAGTGGAAGATTGTAGATAGATCTAGAGTGTTCTTTTGAATGAATATTAATGAGTTTTGGTTACGTTTTCTTTTCTGATTGGTTGAGCTGTGTAATTTGCCGGATTAATCTAGAAATCTTTAATAGTATAAAAGAGGAGACAGTGTATCAGTGTTGGTGCATTGTATGAGGGACACAGTGTGTCAAAACTGCGGATGCATTATAGAGGAAACAGTGTATCAGTGTTGGTGCATTGTATGGAAGACACAGTGTATCAAAATTGTGAAGGCATTGTACGAGACAGTGTATGAAAGTGTGGATGCATTTGTGACATAGTGCATGGCGAGAATAAAGTACTGTTGGAACTTTTACTCCAGTATGTTCTTCAACCTTGTGCCACCTGTGACGATTTGCAACTGAGTGAGGTTTCTTTACAAGAACCCTACGTGAGTGCGTCGGGTGTGATTGCACCATATTGCGACTACGACTACCACGTAACATATTTATTTATTTATTTATTTATTTATTTATTTATTTATTTATTTATTTATACGTTACTGCTAAGAGCGGAGTCTTCAGTGAATCATTCGTACCCATTTCTAAGTTACGATGTAAGCAAAAATAGGCATACATTTCCATGAACATACCAGTAAGCAAACGTTTTCGGACCGACGTCAGCCGCAGTTGGTTCTTTGCTCTTGTGATTAGCCGGAGTGAAAATAAAATGCATGCGGTCTTGCCTTTCAGTCTGCACAGACCATAGATTCCCACGTATGGCTCACGAACACTGGTTTATGCCTGTTGAATATGACAGTATTATTGGCTGAGTGATTGTAAGTGTTAAGCCGTACAGTGCCATCTGACGCAGATTGCGTTTCTGCATTCTTTGTTAATTCAACACCAAAATATCCTAGCTTTCCCAGGAACATGGATTCAAAGCGGCGTCAGCAAGAGGCATAAATCCTCATGAGCCCCATCAACTGCTGGGCTCATGAGGATCTATGCCTCTTGCAGTGGGTTGGTGTACAGAAATTTTCTCTGGACAGAACGGGTTAATACGTATCCACGACATCGCTATATTTTCGTTGAGCTTTGAAGAAAAGCTAATTGCAGGTGAATACATTGTGTTGCTCTAAGAAAGCCAGTATTTTTTTTACGTGAGCAGGACAACATGTCAAGTTCCAAATCATGCATTTTGTGAAGGCAAAAGACAGCATGTCCATTATATTTAACTCATTCGGCCCGACCCGCGTATTTGCCAAATTTTGGAGGCGTCATCTAACCACTATGCACCTGCTGTAGTGATTCAGGGATGAATGGGTTATTCCTTCTCAGCCAACGTGCCTAACTTTGCTTCTGAAGTATGTGTTCACTGAACGACCAAAAGCCGCAGTTGTCCAAAGAACGTGGGTACAAGGGTGGTCACAGCAAGAGGCATAGATCCTCATGAGCCCCCGCAGTTAGATCGCATTCACTTTTTCTCATCAGCGAAAGAGTTAAAAGCAAGAATTTCATATGTTGTATTACAATTAAAATCTCGCTTTTCGCAACAATAGGCATACAATGTCTTTGCCTTCATTAGTCAAGATTTATCATTAACACCTTGGTAATGGAAGTATAAACTTTCTCAATTAGATTAATTGAAACATCACACTTCTGCTTTGTCAAGTTTCACGTCTCTCGTGTTTTGAGGTGATCTGTGACAATGTGGCAGTTATTACAAAAGCTCTTGAACTATCCGTGGAGTCTCCATTGGCTTTATGGCACAAGTTTTGGCTGTAGTAGAACTATTTCTTTTACAACTTTATTGTCCAACGAGGGGACATTTAGACTGCGTTCCCCGGCGAAAAGGCGCCTTAAAAGAGCAGCGCCGCCCAACCGACCTAGCTTCTTGTGTGTGTGTGTGTGTGTGTGTGTGTGTGTGTGTGTGTGTGTGTGTGTGTGTGTGTGTGTGTGCGTGTGTGCGTGCGTGTGTGTGTATGTGTGTGTGTGTTTGTGTGTGTGTGTGTGTGTGTGTGTGTGTGTGTGTGTGTGTGTGTGTGTGTGTGTGTGTGTGTGTGACCAATTTTTCTCCCCCCCCCCCACCCTCCGTGTCTGCCCTGGGGGACTTGGTAGGGGTTAAATACTTTATAGTTCCCAGGGTCACCTTGGTCAGCCCCACATGGTAGGGTTTCCTCTTATTTTTGGGGGGAATATATTTCTGTCTACTCTTGGTCCATTCACTTGTTTTTTTTTTTTTTTTTTCTTCTAAACTCTCCCTACTGTCTGCGCTGCCTGTAGCTCTTGATATTGGATGTGTGTTGCTGAATGCAGCTAAGAGATGATAAGTTATGTGTTTGCGATTAACGCATTTTTTAAATATCATTTCCTCGTACATATTTGTAATTATGATTATTTTCTACTCCTTTTTGTGTAAACTAGCAAACTAGTATACGATAAATTAGCATAAAGGTGCAGCACCCCTATCATTGTCTTATTTTAGTTTATTTAGCATAGTATACCGCCTGGTGAAATACATTCAATATTCTGTGGGTTTCCTTTGACAAGCAGCTCAGGCACGTCCTGAGAAAGTCTTGTCGCTGTCGTGACGTTAACTCATTTGAGACGTGCCGCCTACGGATACGCGGCGGTTCGTTTTGAATGAATTAAGCAATGTACAACCTACCAACCGACCAACCAGTTTTCCTTGGGAAGGAAAAAAGAGCACCCGAAAACCTCCGATGAGCGACTGGAATATCTGAAATTTTATCATGTAATGTAACACAGGTGGGCGCAAATGGGGATCGAACCCACGCCGCACCTTCCACGTGACATTATTTACACTTACAGTCTGATGAGCTGAAACTTCCTAGCTGGAATTCTGTCCTGTCGACCATCGCTCACTCCCCCACCATTAACCGTTAGGGTGTCGGCACCCACAGGATTAAGGGTGCAGGCGTTTATTGACAATTACTGTTACAAAGCAAGGAAAAACTCACAAACCTAGGCCACAAACCTAGTCGAAACTATTTTTGGGAGTGCCAACTAGCTTTGTGGCAAATTGCGACTTAATCTGTGGAGGCTCTACGAGTTTTGTAACAAATTCCGTGCAGCCTCCAAGAACTTCCAAAAATGCAAAAGACTATCGGGCCAAAGTCGACCGCAGTGGACCCGCGCACATTCGTGCGCGGGCCCACTGCGGTCGACTTCGGCTCGATGTCCTTTTTGTGCTGGGTTTTGTTCGCAATTTGTCCCAACGTTCGTAGAAGCTACACGACTTTTTTAAAATCTGAAAAAAATCATGACAGCCCGTGGAGACTCCATAGAGTGTCCACCAGCTTTGTGGGAATTGTTATATCGCGACAAATCTCGTTACAACGAGGGCGAGCAAAGTTATTAGCAGGCGAAAGAAACTTGGCTCCAGCTTTCTGTTGGTTTTTTGTTTTGTTTGTTGCTTTGCGGTTTTCGTTCCAAGATTTAATATTCCTGATTGCCGTTCAGCTCCTACATTCCTGCGACCCAGCGCACGCCGCAAACGGAAAAAGGCAACGAGTCTCCGGAACCATCACAGACTAGTGATTATATCTTCCTCATGTTGGTTCCTCTCATATATCTGTGTACCCCACGTCGATTGGTAATTTGAATGTTAGTCTTTGACTGTTTAAGAGAGATCACTGTGGTCTCCTGGCAGTGAAAGAGTTAAAATACAATGAAACCTGCTCTAGAGGTCACCTATTTATAACAGCCACTCCCAATGTATGTTCCCACTCATTTTAAGTATATAGAAACACATGAAAAAAACCGGCCACCTGTCGACAGAGGCCACCTGTGTGCTGTCGCGTGATCGTTATGCGCAGGTGTACATTATTCAAAGACACGGAAATGTAATAACCTTTTCAACTAGTTGTTAGCAAGAACGTGGATCAGGCGAAAAGGGACACCTTAGTGACCATTTCAGAATATGTATGTTAATAATAATAATAATAAAAATATATATTACAAACTGGTACCAATTTTTTTAAAAGCAAAACATGATAGGATACAAAATGTTATGTCCAAGCGACACGATCTGCAAAGGATCTAAAACATTCTTCAAAAACACTCTGGTCACGATCTGAAATACACTTTGCAACAAAAACTAATCTTCCAGTCATTTCCCATCCACTACCCGTCCTTAAGCAACAGGTATATATTCTCATGAGGTCATGCGACAGCAGGGTCTCATGAGAATATATACCTGTTGCTGATCGAGACTGTCTCCATTGTTTCTTAAACTGAGACTGTCATCTGGGTTTGGCTGTGTAGGATCTCCTTGTCGGCGCTGATTGAAGAAGAGATCATGCAAGTGCAAGTTTTCAGCACTTGTGTGTCACGTAAAAACAGCCAAGAAGATTAATTTGTGTGATTTTAAGGGAATCGAGGCTGTCTTGGCCGAAATACGCCTCATTTTAAATTTCTTTGATTTAAGAGATGATATGGGATCAGACGTTTTACGGGGTATTTGCTTGGGGCTAAAAATAACTAAAGAAACCACGTGTTGAGAGTGCTGTTCAAATTATACCTTTTTTTCGGTGTGTTTTGGAATCAAGATATAATATGACAGTGCATACATTTCTCCTAGAAAGTAGAAAGGTCAATGGCAAATTTTAACCATTATCGTATTCTGCAACGAGTGCTGTAGATAAATTTCTGTTCGAGAACATCGAAGAAACTATTGCCTGCGTCAGCAAATGCCTTTATGTGCTGTTCTTAATTGGACGAACTTTTGATCGGCAAACTTAGATCGGAGAAGATCGGCGATCTTTTAGTTTGTTTCTTAATTGAGGTTGAACGAACCTAGGCGAACTTCAGCAAATCAGGTTTGCCATGGTTCTCTTTCTTAACTGAAGTGCTTGATTCGGCGTACTTACTGTCTGCGAAGGTGTTCAAAATGGCTGCCGCTATGCCGCTTCGCGATTTGAACGATGTTTGTTTTTGTACTCCTTGCAGTAGCGACCCCACAAATAGCGTTGCCCCTCCAACAAATCAATAAAAATAGGTATTGTTTTTCGCAAGAGTGAAATATCGCCGTCCGCCATATTTGTTTGTATCGGTGACTGTCTTCTTATCTCCAACGCAGAAGAGGGTAAAAGTTTTGACCAATCAGAGAAAATGTTCGCCTTGGTTTGCACAACACGTTGAGCGAATATTTTCCGACAGCGAACTATCGTTTGCCGAGGTTCCTAAACTACTTCGAACTAGGTTCACCGTATCTTTAGATCGTCCAATTAAGAACCAACCTGGTTCGCCCTGAGATCGTGAACTCTAGATCGTCAGAGTTCGCGAACTAAAGTTTGTTTAATTAAGAACATGCTTAAGGCTGGAGACGACAATTGGCTTAGTGCCAAAGGCATCCCTCAAGGGTGAGATTTTATCTTCAGATGAATGAAGTCAGAAACGAGAGGCTTGCGGCCCTCTTTCTTTTCCCTTGACCAATTCACTGCCGGAATTCAATGAGCAATACCCAAAATGCAAACGATATAAATCCTCATGAGCTCCCGCAGTCCAGTTCTGATAAATCGTAGAGCTACTAGAAAGACGTGCCGCAATGGGCCCACGCACACTGCGGCCGGCGTAGGCCCAGGGCTCTTTCGCTTCCTGACAAATGTAATTGCTTATGAATTGTACTAGTCATTGTCATATTGCATCATGCTGACATTCCTTTAAACGGCTGTGCTTAAATTATTGTGATTATGGATCTAACGTTCTGAAGCCGCAAGATCCAAAATCATAGACCAACACACATAAAAATGAATTCAAGCTTCTCTAGGACCGCTTTTGTAATAATATAATTAATATACATAACCGTCGAAGATTTTTCAAACCTTAGAGTTACAATACAAACAGACTGAGAAAATTATATAACTCCCGATTTACAAAATAAATTCATTTCATTTTTTTTTAACATTTTTTTATGGGATAGTTTGTTTTTTGTTTCGTTTCTTTCGTTTTATTGCAATATCATTTTAGTTAATTTCTTTTCATTATGGTCAATTTATTTTTTGCATTTCAGTTTATTTTTTTGTTTCATTCTAGCCTGTTCTTTGTGAGACTGTATACATTTCAAATAGAGCCATCTCCCCGGACGTCAGCAATATCTGCTGCTTGTCAATTTGAAGGATATCTGCACTTGAAGACAATCAGAACATTGCACACGTTTTGTTAAGAAAAGAAATGAAAAAAATCAACGAGTCACAATTTGAAACACAGCGGGTTTTTTATTTTTTATTTTTAAAAAATTTTAAAATATCCCTTGATATGCGCCGTTTACGTACCTTTCCGCTTAACTCATTCAGCACGACGCACGTATTTCCCAAATTTTGGAGGCGCCATCTAACGACTATGCACCTGTTTTAGGAGATGGATCGACCATGATAATTCAAGGGTAGTGACAGATTAGCTTGGCGCCTAAAGGCGCCAAGCTAATCTGGCACTACCCTCGAATTATCATGGTCGATCCATCTCCTGCTATAGTGCGTCAGGGCTGAATGGGTTAACATTCCAGATGTGTTGTATTCTTATGTGTGCACGGAATGCGTTAACTCTTTCATGGTGACCCGCATCAATAGTTGTGAAAGCGTCTTACAATGTTGCCGCCGGCAATGCTGTACGGCGCTTCCACAACTATTGATGCGGGGCACCTTGAATGAGTTAATCGTACCCATCTCCTTCTGACCCCACCTCCATCTCCGCACCGCTCCAACAAATCTCACTCGCAAAAAGTGCACAGAACAATTGCTTTAATTTGCCTCTGACACCTCAACAAGTTTTCTCGATCGGCTCACGATTCCCAAAAGCGCAAGAACTTTCGAAATCCATCTTCAAATTGAACGGCCTGAACTCACCCCAAACTGAGAAGCATTGGCCCACAAGAGGCACGGGTTCCTATGAGACCCAGCTTCATGCGGGAGCTCATGAGGATCTGGGCCTCTTGCAAAATGGATGGCATGGACGTCAGCTGAAGAACTGAAATTGCCAAAATGTTTCCCGTGAATTAGACACTCGCTGTCTTTTTGAGCACTGACGCGAACTAGGGGAGGAGAATGCTCAAAGAAAATCTCCCAACACGCAGAGAATTCAAATCCGCCAGATTCGTCGAAGGAGACAGGAAAGTGCCCTGCACGATAATTGTAATGTTGTGTATGGTACTGACCTCATTTTCTGCTGAAACTCAAAAATCAAGAAACGGTTGGGTGTGGTGCTGGTCTGTGATTTTGAATCTTAGGGCTTCAAGCCGTAAGAACCAGAATCACAGATCAACACGCTTTCGTTTGTTTAATTCTTTGTGTCCTGGTCACTATCTTGTTTTTTTGTTCTGAGCAGCCTTTTGACTTTTTAAGCTTTAGGGCCTACGTTATCCAGACCTGGAAGAACGCCCAGGTGAATGCCAAAATGCAGAGAAATTCCCACACAAAGAAAGAAACGCGCACGAGGCAGATGTGTCGTACGTGCCCTTTCTAAGCGTGTTTCTTTCTTTGTTGGCACTCTCTGTACATACGATGTGCATAGATCAGCAGAAATTTGCAGCGTGTGCGTGAGCCTTTAAATGACGGAGCAAGGCGAGTGATAACCAGCTGCAAGAGACATAAACCTTCATGAGCCCCCGCGCTGCAAATTGATGTCTCTTGTTGGTGCTATGTTCTTTACAGAAGTACCCAACGGAGAAAGAAACACGCTTAGAAAAGACGGGTACAACACAACAAATAAATTGTGTTGTACCCGACTTTTCTAAGCGTGTTTCTTTCTCCGTTGGGTACTTCTTTGCATATTACACGCTTGGCAGTCACCTTTTTGGTCTGGATTGCTTATGTTCTTTATGTCTGTTTCTGTGCCCATTCAGTTTTTGTTCTCTATGTCGATCATTGTGCAGTGGTTTCTGACGCGAAATCCGTGATCACTGGCAGTCAAGAGGTTAGTTAATAAGAGCAAACGTGAGTGCACGTGCAACAGTATAACCGTCGCGCTAAACCCGGCATTGTCATAAACTTCCGCACTGTCATCTAGCCCGTTGCTCAGTCATGCACACAGCTAAACAAAAAGGTAATAGGATTACCATCTCTATCAAAGAGTTTTTGTGTGCAATATATAATTATGACGAAACAATATGGGACAACTCTACACACGCCTACGTACACCCACACACACACCCACACCCACACACACACACACACACACACACACACACACACACACACACACACGCACGCACGCACGCACGCACACACACACACACACACACACATATTATACGCACACGATTGCGCCCGCACACACGCACACGCACATACACGCACGCACAAACACACATCCGCACACACACACATGCACACACACACGCACAAACACACATACACACGCACACACACACACACACACACACATATGCACATATTTCTAAACAAAAATGCAGAGCATAAATCTATTTTTAGAGTCGTTACAAAAGAAAAAAACAACAACAACAAACAAACATCAATTTAGTGGGGAAAAAAATCATAGCGAGGATACAATCATAGGTGTCAGGAAATGCAGTGTCGCATCAAATTGAAAACAAAACAAAACATGGAATACATTGCACCACGCGTGCACATAAAACGCCAGTAGGCGGCTGTATTCTATTACGCGATAGATTCATATTCTCACACTTCCGACGTCAGCTCCAGGAGAATGACGCTATCCTGATGGCTCGAGGAGTAGTTTCTGGTTAGAAATAAAACTGTCGAGAGCTAGACGGGCGAGAGTCGCGACACTGCAGTTGTCACTCTGAATTCAATGCAGTAGCCACACGGGAAGAACAGTAACAATTTCAGGTTTAAAACAAAGTACTAGAGATGATGAGCCCGTATTTTCTCAAAGGTAGTACTTGATTAGCTTTGATCCTAAGGCGCCAAGCTAATCACGCATTACCCTTGAGCTGTGGCGGTCAAAGAGTGTCCATCCAAGTTTGCTCTTTAGTGCCGGAAGTGACTCAGTTACGTGGGTGGAGATCTTCTGGATATGCTATCTGATAACGATTTTTGTTTGTTTTGTTTATTGTTTCCTCTTTTTTAAGCACTTTGTTAAGGTGTCTTTTTTTTTTACTCGACCTTCAGACGCTCGTAGAAACCTAGACCACTGCACACCACCCACCTGGATGACTTTCAGCAAGCTAGATTCGGCTTACAGGGAACGGCAGGAAGAAGAAGAAGAAGAAGAAGAAAAAAAGCTGTGTGTTGTGTGTGTGCGTGGGTGTGTGGGAGAAGGAGGGGGGTCGGTAGAATTTGCGTGTGTATGTGCGTGTGTGTGTATGTGCGCGCGCGCGTGTGTTCGTGAGTGTGTATGTGAGTGTGTATGTGTGTGTGAGTGTGTGTGTGTGTGTGTGTGTCTTTGTGTGTGCGTGCGTGTGTTTGTGCCGTGTGTTTTTGTATGTGTGTGTGCGTGTGTGTGTGTGTGTGTGTGTGTACGTGAGAGAGAGAGAGAGAGAGAGAGAGAGAGAGAGAGAGAGAGAGAGAGAGACAGACAGACAGACAGACAGACAGACAGACAGACAGACAGACAGACAGACAGACAGAGACACACAGAGAGACAGAGACACAGAGAGAAAGAGAGAGAACGTACGTGCATTTGTGAGTGAGCATCTTCAGTCTGCTACCGAAATTGACACGCTCCAGAGACAAAAATAACTGTCTGCTACGATAATTTCTTATTTATGTCCCCCTTGCACATGTAGTGGTCGGGGACAAACAACAGTCTGATGTTACCACTACAAATACACTTTCGTCACACACAGAACACAAATGAACTGAAATAGCCAGAGGGTAGCGCTGAATTATCTTGGCCACAGATCAGACGCAAAGATCATCGAGCACCACCCTTGGGCTCCTATAATTATTCTCTCCGTATTTCCAAACTTACGCTGAGCATGTAATAGGAAAGACTTTTCCGTGCGACTGGTGCGTTCAATTCCAAAAGACAGATACGGCTGTGTCACAGTATGAGCTTAGCCAGCCCTTTTTTTCTTCGCAAAAAGTGCAAATCTTTTACTACGGGCGACAACTACAGCAGACGGATCGACTGAAGTAGATCACATCTGATCCAGCACGTGAGATTTAACCCCTTGGCTGTTACTGACGATACCCTTTCGGCGGCGGAAAGGACGAGTAACGATGTGCCTTTTATCCGCCGAGCGGAGTTGTTGGTAGCATTCAAGAGATACAGTGAATTGCCAGGGAATGTGTAAAGAACCCAGTCAGTTATACGATTAACTCTTAAACTCCCAGAACTAAATGACTTCCATTTTACAGAATGGGAGTCATTTAGTTCTGGGAGTTTAAAGGTCAGTCATGTCACATTTATGGGATGTCCATCTGTCGAATGAAACTCATTTAGTCCTGGGAGTTCTTAAGAGTTAAAAATAAATTCTGTAGGCTTGGTAGATGGACATCAGTGTTAGTTAACTCATTCAAGACGTGCAGCATCCGGATACGCGGCTGAAAGCCGCGTATCCGGATGCAGCACGTCTCGAATGTTTTAATGGGTCGGTCATAACCATTAATTATTAATCATGAAACTGAAAATAGCTTGGGGGTTTCATAAAGCCGCATTCCGTAGCCTTACGCATCCCGGCGCTGTTAACTATTTGGCTGTCGGCAGCGGTTGTTTTGTTTTGCGATGATTCCTGCGGGAATCATCATGACAAAAAGCGCTACCGACAGCAAAAAGGTTAAAACTGTCTATAACAAACCATGCTGATCTGGCGTGTATGAGTATTCAAAATCTATGAATCATTTTAACGAAGGAGATCCCATAATCCTACAGGCGAGTCTCTCGCATCACGCGGACACGTATCCTGTTCGTCAGGACAGTGTCCTCGTGGCTCTTGGCGGTTGGAGGTGAGAGTGACAAGGGGGAGGAGGGGAAGAGAAGCGGAGTGAGGAGAGGGGCATGGTATCATTGACAAAATCTTAGAGGGTCTGTGCAGAGTCTAGACATTTTTCGTGATAACACCATTATCTCAGCTCTAATTATCATTAGCAGCAGTACTTAACTCATTCAGCCCGACGCACGTATTTCCCAATTTTTGGATGCGTCATCTAATGACTCTGCACCAGTTGCAAGAGATGGATCGACCATGATAAACAAGGGCAGTGCCAGATTAGCTTGGCGCCAACAGGCGCCAAGCTAATCTGGCACTACCCTTGAATTTTCATGGTCGACCCATCTCCTGCTGTAGTGCGTCAGGGCTGAATGGGTTAATCCATAATGTTCAAAATATTCTGCTCTGTGAGGTTGCACTTTTGGCAAATTAAAGATAAGTGGTGGATTGTTTCTTGTCTGTTTATTTCGAAAAACATGAAACGCAAAACTATCCAACACCATGTTGGGAACCCGTACATCTGTTTTACTAGCCTTCTTCAGCCAATGACGTCAGGTGAGAAGATGTAAAGATAGCACCACGAAGGCGTGTGTGTCAACGCGGCGCCAATATTTCAAACAATGGGGGTGGGGGTGGGTGGGGGGATAGCGTGTGTTAGCAAACTCGCCAAATATAATCAAATGGGGAGGGGAGAAGGGATTCCAAACACCACAAAAAGGGACTTTGTTATAGCATTTTAAACGATTTTGGACCGGTAGGGAGGTGTGTGTGTGGGGGGGGGGGGGGTGGTCTGGAACCCCTAATACCCCCCCCCCCCCTGATCAGCCCCTGAAATAAGCTTTTTGTGACGCGCACAAAAAGAACCGGACGAGCCAGCATACCACGATGCACAGAGGTAAGAGATTTATTTCAATGTTTTTTCCTGTCTGCGGATTATTTTAAGGAACAAAATCCAAACGTTCTTTATGGTAGGTTCAGGTGGGATTCGCGTCTCATTTACATTTGAGAATATACAAAGACAAAAATATGGAAATAATTTATAGCACAAAACTTGTAACCACTCTCAAGAAGGGGAACACGTGATTTATAATTCTCACCAGTATGAACACGCGTTCACGTCCCGACACTAGTAGACCTTTGGCCCTCTATAGAAACCCCTCCCTCCCCCCTCCCCCCCCCCCCCCCGTCCTCTGCGGGGGGATCGGAGACTATGTTTTTTCTGAAAGTGTATCCAAAACCACGTGGGTTCCTAGGTGTTTGCCAAAAATAAACACCGTATCGAAGATACCATAGAGTTTGACCGAGCCCACCCCCTCCCCCCCCCCCCCCCTCCCCGAAGGGTCATAATTTTTGGGGGTAGGGGTATTAGATGGACAATAAAGCTATGATAACTACAAGAAAATACTTATTATTGGGTATCGGTGCATTCGTCTTTTGTCGGGCATTCCGAAAATAATAAACTTTATTATATTCTTCTTTTTACACATTATGACGTCACTGCATTCCATATTTGGACCCTATGAATATGGCACCATTTTTTACGTGCGTTGTTCTGATGCACTTTGTTACGTGGTAACCGTGGTTGTAGTATGATAATCACACCAGACGCATGCACGTAAAGTTCTTGTAAAGAAACTTCACTCAGATGCAACCCGTCACACGTGTTAAGGTTGTAGACAACACTGGAGTAACAGTCCCAACAATATTTTATTGCAGCGATGCGATCTCCACACAATGCATTCACAAATGCACCAACACTGATACACTGTCACCTCAGAAATGTATCAACACTTTTGACACACTGCGTTTCTCATACAATGTACACCACTGTTACACTGCATAATTCCTTCACTAACCTATGATACACTGCATATCTCTGCCATTGACAATGTACCTACGATACACTGCGTATCTCTCTCTTTTATAGTATTATAGTTTTCCAGAATAATCCAGCAAATTCGCACAAAACAACCAATCAAAAAGGAAAACGTAACCCAACAATTATTAATATTAATGAAAGAGAATTTACCAGAATGAACTACCTTGTTCCACTATTATTTAAAGCGCCTTTTATACACTTTTGCAAAATGTTGCTGACATTTTAACGTCACATGTGAGGTCACTCGACAGAGCGCGACTTCGCTCGAACGTTCTGGTCTATTCGCAGCGAAACCACGCATCACAAAAATCGACTGCGATTATCCGTGCGACTTTGCTAGAATCTTCTTGGACTAATCTTAGCGTATCATAACAAAGTCAATTCCGCTCTCCGTACGAACGAGAATGAATCCTACTAAAAAGGTACGTGATTCGTATCCAAAATAGCTCAAATAAATATCGGATTTTTCTTTCGATCAATACACACACGCTCTCACAGAATAACACAACAACAAACGTAACACACTTCTTCCATGATTAATGGAATTACACGCACACAATTTTTTTTTATGTGATAAAATACTTCCAGTAATGTATGTGCAGTTCATATTTACACAGTTTGTAAAATCTGATGACGTCATATAATAGTACCTTGAGCTTAAAGTTAATTGATTTTCATTACGTTTCCAGAATATGATTTTTTTTTACAGCTAAAGTTTTTGTAATTTTTCTGGCTTTGAAGTGTGGTGGAAATTAGTCAGTTTATGCTAAGAGTGTGAGTACTACGTCTGTGCTGGGTATACATAAAAAATTGGAGGCAGGTGGGTGAGAATGTGTGTGTGTGTGTGTGTGTGTGTGTGTGTGTGTGTGTGTGTGGTGGGTGGGTGGGGGGGGGGGCAGCAATAAACACACACACACGTACAGAGCTTGCAGTATGTTTCTAATCAGTGCAAGACTGAGACTACAATTATGTATGACTACAGTTGTGCTGCCCCAATCGGAATAAAATGAAACAATACGCGTATAGACTAGTAGGGCGACTGTAATACGAGCTGCACAACACATCTATTTACCTTACGTCAGTGACAACCGGCGTATGAATAAGGGGATTTTAATACTAGTTAGAATACAATAGCAGTTCTAATGACGGACCATTTGTTGATCAGTGTGTGTGTGTGTGTGTGTGTGTGTGTGTATGTGTGTGTGTGTGTGTGTGTGTGTGTATGTGTGTTTGTGTGCGACGGTGCGGGCGTACGCGTGTGTATGTCGCTGTGTCGTGCTTTACAGAATGGCTGGTCGAGGTAAGGGTTTGCGATTAAAATGTGAGCATGTGGAATCGAAACAGCAGTTCAAGGATGCGTCTTTTCTGTTACGACCATGAGGGGCAACACATAAAATGCCCACCTTGCCTAGCTAGATGTATTCCGAAGTTTACTTCTAGACTATATCAGTACTGAACTGAGCTATCTATGATCCTAATAAAAATATACTACTATGGCATATCATAGCAGCGTATAAAAATCCTGATAGACGGCACACAACCAAGAGTCAGACACAAAAAGAACTAACCACACAGACGTTGTCGGTAAAAACAGTACTATTACTGTGCTAAAAGGCATTCAGACCTTTTTCAAATATCGCAAGTGGTGGGCCAGCGGCCGAGCAGACCGTCCAGTAAGCCCAAACAGCATGATACAACCCTTGTGACAGTCTAAGTCAGGAGCACATTAAACTATGGCGCGTTTGATATTTAGTGTGTAAGGTTTTGTAGATTATTAACATTTTCCCATCAAATCACCTGTGTACGCTATTTGGGAGTTTGAAAACGCACACACACACACACACACACACACACACACACACACACACACACACACACACACACACACACACACACACACACACACACACACACACACACACACACACACACACACACACACACACACACACACACACACACACACACACACACACACACACACACAACCAGGGGCGGAACAGTTACCTCAGGGGTGGATTTAACTATTTGTTTGGGACCTTCAACCTGGCAGGCCTCCCGACGCTACACCTTGCTTCCAATGGCCGAAAACTTTCACCAGTTGCCGAAACATCAAACAACAAGGGGTGGGGGTGGGGGGGTGGGGGGGGGGGTGGTAGCGGGGCAGGGGGGGATCCAACCTTTTGTTTGGGACCTTCTACCTGGCACAAAAGGCCTCCCGACTCTGTACCTTGCTTCCAAGGGCCGAAAACTTTCACCAGTTGCCGAAACATCAAACAACAAAGAAGGAGGGGTGGGGGGGGAAGGGGGGAGGGGGGTGGGGGCGTGTGTCAAAATATTCACGGTGCGGGTTGGGGGGGGGGGGGGGTCGGTGTTTAAAACTCCCTATGAAGGGACTTTGTTATACCGTTGTAAAGAATATTCAACAAGAACAACAAATTAACTTTGGATTGCTTTCCAGTGGTCTGAGAAACGTCTTTTCTCTCAATGTTACTACTCACATGACCAGTAAACCCCAATCCGCTTGCAGGCGCTATGTTTCAAACTAACACGTACATTACTTACGAACACTCGTAACATGCTTGGACATGGTTTTGTGTCATCAGCCCATGCACTGACTTGATGGTAGTGCGAACACTCGTAACATGCTTGGACATGGTTTTGTGTCATCAGCCCATGCACTGACTTGATGGTAGTGCGAACACTCGTAACATGCTTGGACATGGTTTTGTGTCATCAGCCCATGCACTGACTTGATGGTAGTGCGAACACTCGTAACATGCTTGGACATGGTTTTGTGTCATCAGCCCATGCACTGACTTGATGGTAGTGCGAACACTCGTAACATGCTTGGACATGGTTTTGTGTCATCAGCCCATGCACTGACTTGATGGTAGTGCGAACAATCCAGATAGCTTAATGTTTTAATGTTATTTCCAGTTCAAGTGTGTTTTTTGCGAAGGGTTCGGTGTGGCGTGAGATGGTGTGAGGAGGGGCGGGGTGGGGGGAGGGGGGAGGGTGAGGGAGGAGAAAGTACATGACTACCGTCTTATAGCTGGTTTAAGCAACTGATCTGTTGACTTGCATATTACTTGCAGGGCTACAGGCTCTGCAGACGTTCCATACTGATCAGAATGTACCACACATAAACAATAAATAAGATCCTTTTCTTTTCTTTGCCTATATTAGATTCTTTATCTTTATGTGTATGTGTGTGTGTGTGTGTGTGTGTGTGAGAGAGAGAGAGAGAGAGAGAGAGAGAGAGAGAGAGAGAGAGAGAGAGAGAGAGAGAGAGAGAGAGAGAGAGAGAGAGAGAGAGAGAGACAATGACAATGACAATGACAATGATTCTTTATTTTACAACGGTGAAAGTTTTGGTGAAACCATTTTTCGAACTTGCCGTTGCTAATCTACTTTACATATAATGCACAAATCACAAAAATACTATCATTAAATTGGGAGAGAGAGAGAGAGAGAGAGAGAGAGAGAGAGAGAGAGAGAGAGAGAGAGAGAGAGAGAGAGAGAGAGAGAGAGAGAGAGAGAGAGAGAGAGAGAATTTTAGGACCATGGAACAGTTAACTTATCATAATATTATTGAGTGCACAGTTGTACATATTGTGACCTTGACCTTAATTATAAAGGTATCTATCTATATAATAATGTTCCTGATAATCTCAACTCAACAGAATATGATTCATGATTTATTTTATTTAACTCATTCTACCCCAGACACGTGACGACAGGAAGATAAGGCCGGATCGACCATGACAGTTCAAGGGTGATGCCAGAATAACTTGGCGCCTCTGGGCGCCAAGCTATTTTGGCATCACCCTTGAACTATCATGGTCGATCTGTGTCCTGCACTGCAATGCAGTCTTCAGAGGACAACGGCAAAATTTAAGGATTTCGGTGATGGGGTAGAATGAGTTAATATGATTCAGTAGTAAGAGATCCTATAATTTTTGTGAGCAAATATTCCTAAAATCAGAGCAAATGTTTGGCCCCTATTGCAAACTGAACATTTTTACGAACTCTTCGAAAACTGCGACCTTGACCTTCCTAAAGGTCACGTCTAATTGGTTATCAACTATTCATAGCAATTCCTTACATGTTATCACTTTTAGTAAGATTTTGTTTATCACATTTTCAAAAAATGTTGTTTTTTTTTCCCATAAAGTACAACTTTAGGTTCGCCTATAGGTCAACTTTAAATAACACATTTCAAGGTCACCAGTCGAAAACATTGAATCGTTTACGTTTGCATTGATGATATATTTAACTTTGGTTTATATGTTTTCATCATAGTATGTCAAAGATTGGACACTTCTTCTGGCAAGAGGGCTATTTAGCGGATAATGATATGTAAAAAAGATGGCTCCGCGATGACGTTACCATTTTGCTTTTTAGACATTGAATCATTGTAAATGGTAGGTACATGTATTCTGTTTCCAAAGATACCAGTCATATAGTTCTGTGTGCTTTTTTTTGCGGGAACTGCATCGTTAACACCAACCCTACTCCCAAAAGCAAATATAGAATATAGGGCCCTCACAAGGAAAATATGAACATAGTACATACCCTCTTATATTCAATACGGTATATATTTTGGGCAAACACCTACGCCGGTTCGTCGTCATAGGTGATAGCCTTCCGAAAAAAATGTGGTCTCCAATCCCCCGCGAGGGGGGAGGGTGGGGGGAGGGTCCCGGAGGGAAAGGTGCTCACTTCCTATCTGACGGCCTATAGGTCAACTAAGATAAATGAACGAGTGGACCCGTCCACCCCCTCCTCCCCCCCCCCCTCGCCCTCCCCCCCCCCCCTTCCCAACGCTTCTCCTTAGCTCGTAGACCAAGTGCATACCAAGGAACTTGAACAGCATTTGGAGTCCCTGCTATGTTAAACACGTGTAGGAGTCGTAGCGCTCGCTAACGACAGAGATAATTATGTAAGAAGATGAGGATTTCATCCCAAAGTATACCGTATTGTTTGGAACTCAGATACATTTATCTGTTAGGAAAATTCAGAGTTGTTCATATTTTTAGGCTTATTATGCTTATCCATTTCCCTCCTCTCTATGCCAGTCTGATCAACACACACGTCGGCGCACACAAATGAATGGCTTCCCGCCATTAGTAAGCTCTGTAGCTGTTTCGGTGATACTGAGAATCTCACTCGAGTGGGTTTAAAACTTTATCCTACGAGTGAAAGCGAGTAGGATACGGTTTAAGACCACGAGAGTGAGATTCTCAGTATCACCTAAACACCGATGTAGGATTCTATTTCTTACTCACCTTTTTTTTTCTTTGCGTAAATCCGATGTGAGTTGGCTTTCGGCACACGCCTGGTGACTACACAGCCTCAATTGTTTCCTGGCAACGATCTTTACGTAATTTACTTTGAAATGTGACGTCAACATTGTGGATGCCAGGCACATGTTCCTACATGATGATGTAATAGTGCAATACACGACGTCAGAGTGCAAGTCGTCAGTATGAAATGATGTCATTGCATATGCGCTTAAAGTAGGTCAAGTTTCAATGTCGCTTGTGGCGGAGTGTCACGTCGGGTAGCCTGCGTCGGAATGGAATTCACCCAGGCAGCGTAAAATAGACTACACCATCAGTGTCTGTCCAGCAGAGTTGCCCTACGAACAAGATAATGTCGGACGACGTGCCTGCGTCCAATTTAGGTTCGTGCTCAGCATCCGAAATCCATGATGGTTAATTGAACTAAACTTAATTTTAATGAAGTTTTTAACCATTTGGCTTTCGGTAGCGCTTTTTGTCGCGGTGATCTATGCAGGAATCACCAAGACCAAAAGCGCTACCGACAACCAAAGAGTTAAACATTGTACTGGTACTTCCTAAAAACATTATCTCAGCTACAAATTAAGTGTATGGCCTTCTGACTATTATTACGTCACTGAATTGTACGAGGGTTAATTGAACTGAATTTGAATTACGTTAAACGAACCTGTATATACCTGAGGGGGAAGGGGATATAACTGTTTGTCTGTCCAGCGCTGAGTAATTCCCCTTGGTGTGTGTACAATTCTACCAGCGCTGGCCTCACCTGTCTGGTTTGTGAGAACCTGTATATAATGTTACTAGTAAACTTCAAACTTTTTCGATGCCACAGGTACACTCATTCGAGACGTGCCGTCTCCGGATATGCGGCATAAGCCACGTATCCGGAGGCGGCACGTCTCGAATGAGTTAAGAGTGTATATTTATTATATATATATATATCTACTGACTAATTTTACGCCTTCATGGCGCGAGATGAACATTTTACAAAAGCAAAGTGCATATTAGGGTAGACATTCTCGGTTTAATCCTGTTCTTAGATATATATGTGAGTATTTGCAGGAATGTTTGTGGATGTTTGTGGATGGATGGGCGCGCGTCAGAATATTACATCTTTTATAACGCGGCCGGGTGTGTGACTCCGAAATAGATATTGCAATTTTAGCCTATCGGCATTTTGACGCGTCTCTCCCGCTGTACTTTTCCATCAAGCTGTGTATTTATCAACCATCACGCACCATCTGTTCCTCTAGTGAAAAACAACGAAGCCAACATAAAGAATGTCGGTGAGCGTTCTTTCACGTTTTTAGCCCCAAGTGTCTTCAACTCACCCCGCAGAATCTGCCCACATTGTTTTTCCTATCAAATTGTTAACTGAATTTTTTCTTTCAGATTCTAGACAGGCAAGTGGATGCAAGGTGTTGGGAAGGGATGAGGTGGTTTAAAGTAATGTATGACTGTGCGTGTGTCTGAGAGAGAGTGTGCTATTGTGCACTGTGCATTGAGCAGTGTCCAGTGTTTATTTCTATCTGGAGAACAGCGCTTTATAAGATTTATTTATTATTATTATTATTATTATTATTATTATTATTATTATTATTATTATTATTATTATTATTATTATTATTATTATTATTATTATTATTATTATTGTTATTATTATTATTATTATTATTATTATTATTATTATTATTATTATTATTATTATTATTATTATTATCGTTGTTGTTTGTATTATTATTATTATTATTATTATTAGGTACCTGGTCGATGTGTGCCTTAATAGGTAAGCGCAAATTCGTGCGCTAGCTAGCTAAGATTTATTTGGATCAGAGGACTTAATGATTAATGCGTGCGTCCCCGCCAACCCCCACCCCCCTCTCCCCTAACCCCCCCCCCCCACACACACACACACACCTTTTTCAGCCCTCCGTGCAAAAGTAGTTTCACACTACCGTTTGACTTTACCCTCCTCCTCCCTCTGATATTTCGTTTTATTGAAATCTTTGTTTTTTCAACGGCCAAAAGCTAAACCCGTCCAATGAATATCAGTGGCTGCAAACTGGTCTCGCAGCAAGAGGTATAAATCCTCATGAGCCCCAGCAGTTGCGGGGGCTCATGAGGATCAATACCTCTTGCAGTTGTATCGTGTTCAATTTTTGTATCGGCAGTGAACGGGATATGGCTCCTATGGCCGACCTGTACTTTGACATGCGCAGCCGAAAACTGATGGCAGCTCCCAGCTTTTACGGCTCTCGGGTGGTGGGGGTGGGGGTGGGGGGTGGGGGGTTCGAGGGGGGAGGGGGGCGGTTGGGGGGGGGGGGTGTCTGACAAGGACATATCCCCAACGAAAGCTAAGTTGACACACACAAAAAAAGAGTTGAAATTAACTTAACACGCGAACTCCCACGCCGATGTTTACCTGAATGAAAGCCTGGAAAATGCCATCGACATTTAGTTACGGGGCCTCATAAGGTTCTTTGTCAGCCAGCGCCATTTGTGTTTGTGTTCCTTGGGCTCACGCGTCTGTTTGGCTCCTTATTATTTTTTTTTGCATATTTTTCAGTTTGAGTTCGCTGGTTAAATCCCGTGATCCCCGGTGGCGCGTACGTCCACAATATGGGCCAGTAACTTCACTCCGTCACAGGAAGTTGGAAGTTGTCTCACCTCATCGATAACTGCATTTTCCCCTCATTTTTTTTAAAAATCTGTTTTCCGGTGAGTGTTTTTCTTTCCCATTGACGATTTCTGAATTGGCAGATTGGCGCCAAGAAGCTTTCCCGTGTATACACCACACTGTGTGTTTTCATTACATCAAATATTCATTTATGGATCGTGGGCCGGAGATTAAAGAGAAACAGTCATATCCGCTCTCTCCACTCTGAAAGCCACACATTCAATTATTTCAATTTGTCTTCTCCACCTCGACAGCCAGTTGCATAGACGACGGCAAAATATGGACAAGGCTGACAACAACATTTTACGAGGCACTAAAAAAGGCACTAGTTGATAACTCCGTCGTGCATGCAGCCACCGCTACTGTTTACAGTACCACACACACTGTTTACAGTACCGGTGGCTGCATGCACGAGGGATTGATGTGTAAACAATCTCTGTAGCTGCCTGCACAAGGGGGTAAGTTGGGGGCAGGTATGACCTACAAGCTACAGTTCTGTTAGGAGACTTAAAGAAAACAAAATGGAAGCAGTCAAAAAGACGGGTTAACTCATTCAGCCCCGACACACCGCAGCAAGATATGTATCGACCATGACAGTTCAAGGGTGGTGCCAGAATAGCTTGGCGCCTGGCACCACCCTTGGACTATCATGGTCGGTCTGTCTCCTGAATTGAAATACAGTCTTGAGAAGGCAACAACAACATTTGGAGATTTCGGTCCTGGGGTAGAATGTGTTAAACCCGTCTTTTTGACTGCTTCCATTTTGTTTTCTTCGAAGCCACTTAACATAACTATAGATCAAACCCGTCATTTTGACTACCTCCATTCCATTCAACGTGCCCGATGACAGGCTCTGCTGAATCCGATGAAAGGTCCTGGTGAATCAAAGTGCACATACCAATAAAATAGTTAGATCCCCTGCCCCCGCCTATCAGACACCCAATCGCCAGCCCACAGAAAAATACGCAGGTAAAGAACAAGACGATCATACCTTGGAATAAAAATGGCACAGTTGCAGTGCGCCTGAACTAATCAATGTTCAGGTCGAACTCAGTAGGCAATAGTTGTCCCTCACCCCATAAGACAGACTCGTCCGTTATCAATCCGGTGTCGTGGACGCTGCACCCGAACTAAACCAACCAACCAAGCAAAATCAAAGTCAATAACGATCGCTTATCGACCCCCCCCCCCCCAACCCCACCTCCCCCCCTCCACCCCCTTCGCACCGGAGAAGTTCCATTCTGACGCCATGCAGACTATCCAATTTATCATTTTGCGCCCTTAACTCATTCAGCCCGACGGCCGTATTTCCCAAATTTTGGAGGCGTCACCAACTGACTATGCACAGTTGCAGGAGATAGATCGACCATGATAATTAAAAGACAGTGCCAGATTAGCTTGGCGCCGACAGGCGTCAAGCTAATCTGGCACTACCCTTGAATTATCATGGCCGACCCATCTCTCTCCTGCTGTAGTGCGTCAGGGCTAAATGGGTTAAAAAGATAAGGCGCTACACTTTTCGTTTTACTTGGATCGTCTGCAGCTCCCACCGGAAGTGAAAAAGACATTTATTTCTAGGGCTAGTGTGACGTTTCATAAATCAGTGTCAGTAATGCAGATTAGCCTGATTTCACTCAAAACAGATATGCCCTTACATCAGTCTTGTGTACAGAGTGCAAACCAGTTACAGTAAATTTCGCTTAAACGAAGTCGGATACAACACAATTCGGATTAAACGACACTTTTTTCTCCTTCAGATTTCCTATTGCCTTTTTTCGTTGTAAATCACTTCGCAAATAACAACTGATATAACAACAAACAAACATTGGTCCATTTGCGTTTTGGAATGTTAGAGGTTCACCGTAGATAGAAATTAGCGTGTTGACAATGAAACGACAGTTTTACGTTTGAACCCTTTCACTGACGGTGTGTGCTTTTTTGTTGTTGTAATCATCGTAAATTTGAAGTGAAAGATCCGCATGCAGCCGTCAATGGAACATGGATACAAAGTGTTTTCAGCAAGAGACATAGATCCTCATGAGTCACAGCAACTGCGGGGGGTCATGAGAATCTATACCTTTTGCAGTTGTTCGTTTTCTCCTCGCCAGTGAAGTGGTTAATGTTTGCCGCCTTTCCTGTAAAGCCCTCCTCCTCCCCTCTCAACCCGCCCCCCCCCCCCCCATTTTCCAAACACCCTCCCCTCCAACAAATTACTTGTCTCGTTCTCCATGTTTTTCTTCTTCAGCACCCAGCACTCTCTCCTTTTCCCACTCCGCCCCCATGTTTTTTTTTTTCTTTTTCTCCCCCATACACGGTTATTTTATTACAAACTGTCATTCAAACGAAATCAGCCGGAATGACCCAGATACGCGCTGAATAAATAGGCCGCGTTGCTCGTGCAAAAATCCTGAGCCGTGGTTGGAAATGCCAGATCCCTTACCACCCATAAGCCAATGGCTGCGGATGGTGGATCGTCCACAGTTCCTCAAAGGGCAGTGCCAGATTAGCTTGGCGACCGTTCGGGCCGCAACAAGCTAACCACCAAGTAAACAAAGGTCCTCGGGCCCACGACGGCTACAGTGGGCCCGTGCACGGCCATCGTGGCCCCGAAGACTTTTTGCTACTGAGGCAGGGACTACCCTAAAGGAATAGTGGTCGGTACTTATCTGTTTTCCCCCAGTATAAATAAATGGGGTTTTGCAAAGAATTCTCGACTTTTAATTTGAGCTGTAGAAGACAAATGAGCAAAAATGAGCCATACGAAAGCACAGCGCCGCCTACCGTCTCTGACCTTAGGCTCAGCGCGGAAGTAAGTGCTATCATTGACACTTTCTTACTTAATTTCGTCTCCGCTGCGCGAATTAAGTTCTGTGTGCACTTAGAAATATCACTGAGAGTGCATGATCACCACGCACACGCTTACATCCGTCTAGTTCCGTCAGACATTTTGCTCATGCGCAAATTTGGGGCTGAAGGGCACCTGTTTGAGTAGTATAACCTGTTCACCGTTGAGGAAACGTGAACACCACCCGACAGCAAGAGATATAGATCCTCATGAGCCCCCGCAGTTGCGGGGGCTCATGAAGATCTAATGCCTCTTGTTGAAACCATTTGGCATCCATGTTTCTTGAACGGCTGGGGCTCTGTAGTGGTGAATTTTAAAAGATTTCTGAAATGCAAACTACGTCCACTGGCAGGTTAAGATCTATATTGTGTGCTTGAAACACACCCAACTGGAGAAATGCCGGCATACCATCTGATTAAGCTTAACCCGTCGATTGCCGGGGTAGGCGAACGCTACCCAGCTGCAAGAGACATAAATCCTCATGAGGAGTTATGTCTCTTGTTAGTCCTATGTGTTTTTCCCCTAATATTTCGTACAGTTTAACGCTGTTTCTTGAAGCGAATGTCGTTCAGTATGGACTGGTTTCAGACGCAAAATTGGTGCTCGCTTGCGGCCATTGACCATGCCTGTTGATTGACGACTGACGAGCATGCCTCTTTTCCGCCGAACGGTATCGTCTGTATTAGTCGCGCCAAATTGCGGGGTCATTGTCTCGCGTAATACAATACACCCCGGTCCATTCAATCGTGTGTAATCATGTATTACCGGTTGTAGCACCCCCGCTCATTTCTCTGTCTGTCCTTCGCTTGACCTGCCGCCATAGCAGCAATCACAATGAACATTTAACAATGTGCTTTCATTTCCAACGATAACAGTTACTGGTGACACCAGACCAGTTATTAAACATTTGCTGCACATCTACTACATAAGATGTTGCACACACAAACACACAAACGACAGTCTAACAAACAAACAAACAAAAACACAGACAGACACACACAAAATAAAAAGAAACACACAAAAAACATACAAGCAAGCCAGTAAACATACAAACAAACGAACGAAAGGACAAACAAACATACAAACTAATAAACAAGTTAGTTAGTTATTGGTGTTTTAACGCCGAGCAGGCGACTAAGGCCATCTCACGGCGGAAACTAATAAACAAAGGAACAAACGAGCAAACAATACAACCAACCAACAAACAAGCAAACAAGCAAGCAAGCAAATAAACAAACAAACATCAATGCAATGAAACAAGCAAAGAAATAAATAAAGAAAGAACGAACGAATGAACGAACGAACAAACGAACACAGAAACGAACGAACGAACAAACAAACAAACAAGCACAAACAAACTAACAAATAAACACACGTTTTGAAGTTGCGTGAGTTGCGAGGAGGATGTGCAGTGTACATCTGTGTTTCTGTCACTGGAGTTACAATTTACTCCAAAAAGACAGCGGACGCTGGTTGTACTCAAAAGACCATGAGAGATCCACAGTAAACCAGACCCATGTTTGCACGATTTCGAAAGGAACTGAGAAGACTTCTAATGGATGGAGTAGAGCGCTTATAGGCCTATCTCGTATAGAAGCAGAAATCCTATCTTGAACGAACGAACTGAACCGATCGAACTGAACCAATGAGCCGGGGAATGACGGGAAAGCTGGAATCCAGAGACAGATTGAATGTTTTGGTCGAGGGTTTGGGTGGCGTAATCAACAGTGTGCATCTGTGTTTTGGCTGGCATCTCGATCACCAATGAAAATACACATACAAAATAATGTACTTGGTTTTACGTTTATTTTGAACATGGTTTAACACATTTAGCGCTGAAACCTAACAACACGATATAGATCGACCATGATAGTTCAAGGGTGGTGCCAGATAGCTTGGCGCCTACAGGTGCCAAGCTATTCTGGCACCACCCTTGAAGTATCGTGGTCTATCTGTTTTCTGTACAGTAATGATTAAGTCTTCAGAGGGGAACTCGAAAGTTTGAGAATTTTCGTCTCAGGGCTCAATGCGCTAATCCGAAATATTAATAAATTGCGTTGTAATTATATTGTCTAATCGTGTTTCCTTCCGTGCACGCTTGACTATCACAGTACTTTGGATCTGGATTCAGGAAAAAAGGTCACGGGAGTACATTTTACTCCAGTGAGATGGCTGGGTGGGGTGTGCGGATAAGAACACTTAAGCCCTTTTATTGCCTTCAAGAAAAAGTGAACACGATCCAATTAATAGAGATATAGAGCCTCTCGAGCTACCGCAGTCATAAGGATCTATGTTCCTTGCTGAGACCAGTTTGTATCCAAGCTCTTGGGGTTTTGGGTCGGAGAATGGGGACAGATTTCAGAAACAAAACACGCGTCCAGCAGTGGCAGGGAATGAGTTAACCCCCTCCCTCACATTTAAAGGTGATTTTACGAACCATTAACCCTCTTTTGTCAGGATCTGGTCGCTTTCAAAAAAGAGAGGGTGGTGGGGGAGACGGGTTGTGCAGTGCAGTCCCCGGTAAGCCAAAAAAAAAAGTCTTCCGGGCCGCGACAGCCGCAGTGAGCCCGCGCACGGCTGTGCGCGGGCCCACTGCGGCCGTCGTGCGCCCGCAGACGTTTTGCTACTGGAGTGGGGGGGGGGGGGGGGAGGGGAGGGTCGCTCAGGACATGTGCCACTAGGAATCGAGTTAGGCAAATTGAATCTGGGCCGCAAATTGTGACGGTTTTCCTAGCGGTGCCTGCCACTCAGTGTGTTTGCTCGTGATGGCGAAAACCCAATTGCTTCTGCAGTACTCTTATGGGTTTTCTACCATGAATATGATTGAGTGACAGCGGAATCGGTGCGGTCGATCCATCGTCCAACTTTTTCCATCTGCAAGAGAAATAGATTCACATCCGCAGGGGCTAATGTGAATCTATTTCTGTTGCTTATCTGTGGGTTGATTTATATCGGCTGTGTCTCGTATAAAGGTTTTAGATGGGGACTAGTTTTTGACTTGCATGTCCCATTTTTCAACGAACCAAATGTCTAGTTAAGAAATTGAAAAGAACTTTCTAAAACATAAAATAAAAACACTTTGAAAGTACGGTTCATAGAAGGAAAACTATTCCCAAGCAAAACAACCAATAACAAACGTCTTTGTTTTTGTTTTTGTTTTGTTTTGTTTGATAATTAGTCATATATTCCTAATTTTTTGCCCTGCCTTTAATAAAAGTGTATCAGTTATTCATTAAAGTTCTTTTTGCAAGGTGACTAAATGAAAATACAAAAATTAACTCGTTGAACTCTGGTTTTATGTAACACACATGATGGTATGGAATAACGGATTAACGGATATGGAGTAACGGATTTCTTTCCGACCCGCACCGGAGATCTAGTGATCGAAAAATATCTGGAATATTAATGGCGGGGGAACCGAAAGAGATACATCAAGTTTACCGAAGATGCTTGTCAGTGTGTATGTCCCCGGCGAAATAGATTCATCAGATTCCGTAATGGGTGTGAGGCTCTCTGTAACTGCCACAGCCGCTGCAATAAAACAATAATAATAATAATAAATGAGTCACTACACCGAACCGTTGGTAACGATCGCGTGTATGAAATCTGTGTTAATTCAAAGCTAAAAAACCCACGCTGTCCGAAGAACGTGGAGACAAACTGGTGTAAGCAAGAGGTATAGAACCTCATGAGCCCCCGCAATTGCGGGGGCTCATGAGGTTCTATGCCTCTTGCATTTGTGTCGATTGGTAACGATTGTGTGCATGAAATCTGTGAGAATACAACGCCAAATAAGCGCACGCCGTTCTAAGAACATGGAGACAAAGTGGCGTAAGTAAGTGACACACAGCCTCATGGGCCACCGCAATTGCGGGGGCTCATGAAGCTCTGTGCTTCTTGCATTTGGATAGTGTTCTCTGTCTCTCGGTAGTGAAGGAGGCTAAGTCACCGTACTGGGTACAACTCAACTTCGGAAATAACAAATCGCCAGAGGACCCAAGTTTTCTTGTTGCTATATCCGAAATGTGTTATAAGCGAAGTAATTTCCATAGACAGAGTGCTGTCGGGACCTCTAAACAAGTGTTGTTATATCCGACTTTCGTTATATCCGACCTCTTTATAAGCGGAGTAGACTGTAGTTGATAATGATTTATCTGCAGGTTTGATGGGGAAAAAAAAGATTATTTTTAGATTCCTCGGCAGCACCAGAAAGTTATCTCTGAAAATACCTGATTCGCTTTTGGATAACCCCATCTTGTTCAGATTCCAGGATAATAAGATGGGATGAACCATAACCCACAAAGTCCCTTTTATATTAGAGCTGTCCTCGCTGTCAATGGTCTTTACCTTTTGTCTTTTACCTGATTCTGATGTTGAATTATCTCCTACTGAAAAAAGTCTCGCAGATCTGCCAATGCGTCAGTGAGTTCTATAAGGGGCGCAGGACATACGCGTCATTAATTTGTCAAACGTCATTTGTCATGATGTATATTTTAGTTTTGACGTAATTTTATATTTTACGTGATATGAGTTTCATAGGTTTGAGAAAATGGTGAAAACTAGAACTTCACGGTACTATTTCAGTCTTGCTATAATTTGTGTGAAAGCAGGTTGACTTTCCCTAGATACATGATACACTAAGTACACGGCTCACCTGCATGCTCTTCTGAAAGCGCGTCGATGTGTGTGTGCGTGTTAGTGCATGCGCTTGCACGCGCTCCAAGCATCACCTAGAGGCATGGATCCTCATGTCCCTGGAGGGCGCATGAGGATCTATTCCTCCTGGAGATGCGCGCATGTTTGTATGAAAGAGAGAGAGAGAGAGAGCAGCGCGCGCGAGAGAGAATGGCGTCATATTTAGAGTATTATGTCAGTGTCTGCGTCGTGACGGAGTTGCCTCTTTTACGTCACCGCCACTGTCGGACTTTCTCTAGAAGTAAAGGTGTTTGTTAGTTGTTGTTTTTTTTTACTAAGAAGTTGAAAGGATACAAAGCTGGCTAACAAACTCATCCGATGTCTTTTTCCAAACTAAGTATATGCAAAAGTTCAAGAAAATATAACAAAAATTACGGACTCTAATCTGGGTCAACCGATTTCCTATAAATGGTTGTTTATGTCTTCAATGAGACATTCAATTACAATATGCTCGGAGGCTCTCTTAGCCACCTACTTAAGAAAGTATTTCGCCAAGTTTTAAGCTAGTGTGTACATAAATATCGGAGATTCTCTTGTTTACATATAAACGCACACACATACATACATACGCACATACATGATGTGCGTACATCGCGCGCGATGAGGACCACTGACATCAATAAATACGTTATGTCTAAAAATGGTGTCCGGAGATGGCTGGTAAGGCCAATCCGGGCACGGAGGTGCCTCCCACATGTGGGACACTCGTGAGATAGTGCAGCACTGGAGGTGCTTGCCGCTCGTTCTTTTCTCTGGGCTTCGGCTACATACATAGCCGACATAAATACATACATACATACGCACATACGGCGCTTCGCGCCAAATGTAAGTTCAGCAGCAAGGTTAGCGTAACTAGACATGACGTCATTTTTTTTTTTTATTGTTACTTCAATTATTAGAGGTTTAGCCTGCCCGCCTTGGACATCATGGACATGCTATTAAATTCGCCCCACCGCGACCCGTCCTAAAAAGTCCCTTCTATAAATAGAAGGGACTTAAAAATGAGCTCACCAAAAGGCATAGATTCTCATGAGCCCCTGCATTCGCGGGGGCTCATGAGAATCAATGCCGCTTGCACATATGTGTCAAAAGAACGTTTGTGTTGTCGGGCAGTCAAGGAGTTAAAACAGGAAATTCTTGCTTGATTTCTTTTTAATACATGAATGTTTTATTTAAAATTTGAAAATGCGTCAATACTGTATTGAATTATTATGGGATTGTGAACTGAGCGTAAACCGACTTGTACAAAGTACCACTGCGGCAACACGATTTCGTTTTGAATTTCCCAAAGGATTCTTCAATTTCCTGTTCTCCTATTTCACAGTACTTGGATCCACTCTATAAGCGAAATTAAATTAAGCTTATCGGAATTCCCGTATCCCAGTTGGGTCTGTTGGTCCCTCGCCCTCTTTTAAACCTGATACTCCAATGTTGAATGTTGACGTTGTATATGCGATTTGGATCAAGGTTTTGCAAAATCCCGCATGTGTCACGGTGTAAGCCCCAGCACACTCCCTCCCCAATGCCTTCTCTCTCTCTCTCTCTCTCTCTCTCTCTCTCTCTCTCTCTCTCTCTCTCTCTCTCTCTCTCTCTCTCTCTCTCTCTCTCTCTCTCTCATTCTCTCTCTCTCTCTCTCTCTCTCTCTCTCTCTCTCTCTCTCTCTCTCTCTCTCTCTCTCTCTCTCTCTCTCTCTCTCATACTCAGGTGGTTTCCAGTGGAATTCTCTTCCTCTGCATTTACAACAAGTTAATTCCCTAGCTGCGCTTAAAGCAAAACTGTACAAGCACTTATCCAAGGCAACGTAAATTTAATCATCTCATGTTGTCAAAACATAATATATTTTAATTTCTTTTTATGCAACTATTATTTTTTATCATACCATTTGCGCTCACGTGCCGTTTGTGGGGTGCTTCCCGTATAGACCTGGTCAGGGGATGCAGTGCCGGTGCACAGTTTATTCAAACGATGTGCTTAGCATGTCATTCGAGTGAAAGTATACTTGCGTGCCCCCCGGGTGGGAGTGTCTGGGGAGGGCTCCCGCAAACGGATATAATGACACGTGCTAAAATCTTCGTATGGGTACCTGTGCGTTTTGTTAAATAATTGTTGCTGTTTGTAGTGTTATTGTAATTCGCATTACTTTCGATGTTGTTTGTGAGTGTAATGTAGCTTTGCCTGTTATTATATGTCAGTAGATGTAGCAAGGACAGATTGGAAGAAAGGCCTGTGCGCCTAATATCTCAATCCTTGATAAATAAAGTTTCAGTCAGTCAGTCAGTCAGTCTCTCTCTCTCTCTCTCTCTCTCTCTCTCTCTCTCTCTCTCTCTCTCTCTCTCTCTCTCTCTCTCTCTCTCTCTCTCTCTCTCTCTCTCCCTCTCTCTCTCTCTCTCTCTCCCTCCCCTTCCACGACAACCCCCCACCCACCCACCCACCCACTCACCACAACCTTTCTTCCAAAGAAGTACCCAACGGAGAAAGAAACACGCTTAGAAAAGACGGGTACAACACAATTTATTAATATTTCGGGTAAATACCCTTTGTCAAAATAGACAAACAAACAAGCCTTTCTGCCAATGAAGATAAGTAGCGGCTAATCTCTCTGTTTGTTTGTTTGTCTATTTTGACAAAGGGTATTTACCCGAAATATTAATAAATTGTGTTGTACCCGTCTTTTCTAATCGTGTTTCTTTCTCCGTTGGGTACTTCTTTGCATATTACACGCTTGGCAGCCACCTTTTTGGTCTGGATTGAACCTTTCTTCCAACACGATCCCCCAGCCCCCACCAAGTTTATTGAAAAAGTGAGCAAAATACTATCAACTTCAAACCGACATCAACCTTAACTGACTAGACCACGGCAGCGTCAACTAATGTCTATATCTGTCCGAAGGACTTAAACTTACTTGCACCAGCCAAACCTCTTCCAAACTCCTCCCTGCTCCACAAGTTTCTGACATGTTACGACAAGATGTGGATCGACCGTCATAGTTCAAGGGTGGTGTCATAACAGCTTGGCGCATGTAGGCGCCAAGCTGTTCTGACACCACCCTTGAGCTATCATGTTGTGACCTCAAAGTAAAGAGCTGTGATGTAGACCTCAAAGTAAATCTGAACAAATTGGATCTGACACCCTCAGGAGTTAAGACAGTTTGGTCAGTGTTGGTTTGTGACCCTTCTCTCTCAAAACAGTTTTGGTGGAGGGAAATTTCAGCGCCTCTGATCCCAGATGATCTAAGATGATGCGTGTAACCAAGGAATTAGATGATGTCGGTTGTACTTAGATTTCCTGAAGGTTATGTGTACTCTGCCCCGCCTGTTAAAGCTTCTTCTTCTTCAGCGGTCCCAAGTTTCTGCCTCAGATGTCAAGATTGGCTGTTGATATGAAGTTTATGGTCTGCAGTAGGTCTTGAGTGGAACCCCAGAGTTTCTCTGACAGCGTTGCTCCATGTGGCCAGTGCTGTTTCCTGGCGTCTTGGTACAAGGACAGGACTGCAGTATATGCTCTGGGCTCTGTAAACCAGTTTTACACAAGCAGTCAGCAGTGTGTGACAGTCCAAGGCGGTACAAGTGTGCACGCAGTCGGCAGTGACCAGTCCTTAGACGGAATATGGTGGTCTGTTGGTAACGCTGGAGGTGTTTTAACTGGTCATCAGATGGTGGGTTGTGTTGGGCCTGCCAGCCTGCATGATAGTGCCGCTTAATAAGGTTTTTGACTTCCTGGAAGGACATCGGTTGGTTTGGCTGCTCAAGCTTGCTGCCGGACTTGACGAGTCTGTCTGCCTCCTCGTTTCCTGATAGTCCACAGTGAGCAGGTACCCACTGAACAGCCACGTGAGAGGGCGACCAGCAAGTGCAGTGTTTCTTTCTCCAGCTGCTCACTGGGGGACTGCATGCTTTGGATGGTGGATCTGCAGTCGGTCAGGAAAACGGCGTGTAAGGGCAGGGGATCGTCTACACCGACAAGGCTGGCAGCCTCTCGTAGAGCAGTGAGTTTAGCCCGGTATTGGTTGACAGTCTTCCCGCAGGCAGGGATTTGGATGTGGTGTGTCCATATGGGTAGCGGATGCAAATTCCACTGCCTCCATTCCTGACAGGAGCGTCTGATAATCCATCTGTGAAAACGTGTGCCCAGACTGATGCATTGTAATCTCGGTCCAGCATTTCCAGTGTGAGAGACCTGAGAATGGCTTCTGACTTGGATTCTTTGCTGGCTATTCATGGGCCGGGACATCAGTAACAAAGAGCACGTTTTCCAGGGAGGTGTTCCAGTCCTCAGCAGCTTGAAGAGGTTCTCGACCATGTGAGGCATTGTAGATGGTGTCCTGGTGAGCTCTTGTGAGTTGTTTTGTGAGTGGTTGAAGCTGCTCCTCTTCGGCCTGTTCTTTGTTTGTTCTTGGAGTTGCTGATGGATTTGGTGGGTGGGCAGTCTCTACAACTTTTCACTGTGGCCTGTTAAAGCAAAAGGATGTACGTCCATTTTTTGTGAAAAGTGAGATTTTTATTGCAATACGATGAAAATCTGGGTTTTCACAAAAAGTGACTTAATGTAAAACAATGAAAATTTCGCTTTTTACAAAAAAATGACTTTTGCCTTCACAAGTCGTATAGCAAAAAGCCAGTATGTCCACTTCATTCAATTAAATCTCAGTTTTTAAACACGGACTTAGGGGTTTTACTTGTGAAACGGCAGTTTTGCTTTCTAAGTTTTGGGGGATCTAGGCGTAAGGTCCAAAATAACAGACTAGCATGCATGTAGCAGCGATAAACTCATCAAATACTTTTCGTTCCATTATCAACCACCACCATCGCCACCTTAGAAACGTTTGTTAACTCATTCTACCCCAGACACACCACAGCAAGATAAGGAGCGACCATGATAGTTCAAGGTTGATGCCAGAATAGCTTGGCGCCTATGGGCGCCAAGCTATTCTGGCATCATCCTTGAACTATCATGGTCGATTTGTGTCCTGCCATAGAGAGCAGTCTTCAGAGGACAACGGCAAAATTTGGGGATTTCGGTGTTGGGGTAGAATGAGTTAACAAAGAAAATGACAACTAACGAGAACGAAATCGCTCTAAGCAGTACGCAATGCCAATGGCCTTCTGGCCGAGGTCGGCCGTATTGGCCCCGCGCACGACTGTGCGCGGGCCCACTGCGGTCTATTTCAGCCCGTTAGTCTTCGGCGCAACTTCATATCGATGGTGATTTTACAACTTCGGGACTGACACTTTTTAGTCAACGTGAAAAACTGGTTACATTTTGGTCAGAGTATATGATAGGCGGTTATATATACTGACTTCCATAAAACACGTGAAATTTTTAAACGTTGTTTCCCATACTAACACATCTTAACTGTAAAGAGTTGACTTGTGTGACATGTCACTGGGGGCAAAGACTTCAGTGAAATGTAAGAAGTTAGTGCACAACTCAACATTTACGCAAGTGAGATGCAATGAAAAAAGGGATGCACTTTGCTTCGCGTTTTTTTAAAAATGGAAGTCAATAATATATTTCCCGTTGAGATACAGGGGTTTAAGATTTCGTGAAAAAAATTGAGAAAAAAGTCTTAATGGAGGAAATCACTGAAAAAAAGAAAAAGATTTCCCGCCTAAGTGTCACTTTACTCGTTTGAGACCTATCGCCTCCGCGTATCCAGAGGCGGCACGTCTCCAATGAGTTAAGAGGCTGCATGCGAACACCAGTGATGTATGTCAAATTAAATTGAATCGCTGCTTATCTCATGCTCAGAATACGGCATTTCACGAATCATCACGAATAAAAGGTTCTTGGAACACGATCCAGAACTGTTAAAATCCCTTTCAATGGCGAGTTTCTGTCACTTGTCATTCTCGCCAACAAAAAATGTGCTTTTTACACTGTATCACGTTCAGATGAATTCTCTGAGCCTCGTGAGAAGATCATAGCATGTCATTAAAATGTCTTTTACAGGCAAGCTAATGACTGAGTATAATAGAGGGCTTTCCATTTCTAAGCCGCGGCTAAATGTGGGGTGAAACAAGGGTCGCCGAGTGTAAATTGTGTACTGCGGGCTAGTTTGTGATTTTGGACCTTACGGCCTTAGGCCGTAAGGTCCAAAATCACAGGCCGGCACACAGATACAACTTTACCAAGTCCAGAGCAGAAAGATAACTGCAGAGCAATAGCCAACGGAAAAAGAAACAGGCTTAGAAAAGACAATTACAAGACAATTTATTAACTCATTCAACCCCACGCACGTATTTCCCAAATTTTGGAGGCGTCATCTGACGACTATGCACCAGTTGCAAAAAATGGATCGACCATGATAATTCAAGGGTAGTGCCAGATTAGCTTGGCGCATAGTAAAATACACTTATAAGTCATGTTCAATTATACTGACGAGCAAAAGAAATCAGACATTACTGGAATCATATATTGCCGCAATGATTTTATTGCCGCAATTTCTTTTTCCTCGTTGGTAATTGTTGTAATCGTTAATAATTATGATTGTTACAATTATGCAATTGGTTCCTAAGCATATTTATTTCTTCATAGGCCAGGTGCAGATTTGGGGGAGGGGGGGGGGATTACAAGGGTTCCGGACCTCCCCCCCCCCCCCACCCCGACTCAAAATTCTTTAAAATGCTATAACGAAACCGTTTTTGGGAGTGTTTGGACCTCCCACCCCCCTTAATCCCCCGCCCATTTACCCCCCCCCCCCACCCCAACCCCCCAACCCCCCACCCCTCCCCGTTGTTTGATATTTTGGCGAATGGTGAGAGAGTGAACACGCACGCGCCTTGTCTCCTATCCCCCCCCCCCCACCACCTGCCCCCCCCCCCCCCCCCCCCCGACGCCTCCTCTCCCCACCTCCCCCCCTCCCCTTTTCCATTTTTCGGCCCCTGGAAGCAAGGTCTAGCGTCGGGGAGGCCTTTTGTACAAGTTTAAAGGTTCCAAACAAAACGTTGGACCCCCACCCCCACCCCCCCCCACCCCCCACCCCTCGAGATAACTGATTCGCCCCTGTAGGCATGGAGATGTTTTTTTCCATATGCAGATTTAGCCTAATTAATTTTTGAATCTACAAATCTGTGGCCTGCTTCAACATCATGCTAAAAAAGATGGTGAAGAGGGTCGGTGCCAGCACGCAGCCCTGCTTTACGCCGTTGAGAATAGAGAATGGTTCTGAGAGGTCATTGTTGAGTCTGACCTGGCCTTGCTGGTCCTCGTGTAGCTGGACAATCATGCTGAGGAACTTTGGGGGACAGCCAAGTCGCTCCAGGATGTGCCACATGCCTTGCCCGCTCACAGTGTCGAACGCTTTTGTTAGGTCAACAAACGTTACGTACAGCCCTTTGTTCTGCTCGCGGCACTTCTCCTGAAGCTGTCTCAGCACAAAGACCATATCGGTGGTGCTCCTGTTTGCTCTGAAGCCACACTGGCCCTCTGGGAGGTGGTCTTCAGCGATGGCAGGTACCAGCCGATTCAGGAGCAGCCTTGCAAGAATTTTCCCAGCAATGGACAGCAGGGTAATTTCCCGATAGTTGGAACAGTCAGACTTCTCGCCTTTGTTCTTGTACAGGGTGATAACGACAGCGTCACGAAGATCCTTTGGTAGTGTTCCTTCCTCCCAGCAGCAGAAAAAGAGGTCATGGAGCTTGTTGTGCAGTGCTGTGCCTCCATGTTTCCAGATCTCTGGCGGTATTCCATCAATGCCTGCTGCTTTGCCACTGTTGAGCTGGTGGATGGCTGCGAGGGTCTCTTCAGCGGTGGGCGGTTCGTTCAATTCAACCTTTACTGGGAGTTGTGGGATTTGTAGGACGACTGCTTCTTGAACAGTGCGCTCAGCGCTGAAGAGGCTCTGAAAGTACTCCGACCAGCGGTTCAAGATGGAGGTATTATCTGTGAGGAGTGCCTGGCCATTCGCGCTTCGCAGGGGACTTTGTACCAGGTGCCTGGGGCCATACACTGCTTTCAGTGCTTCGTAGAGGGTTAAGATAGTACAACGCTGATATTGGCATTGGTACGTCGTGGGCAGTGCCACGTCGATTGTATGGCGAGATTTCTCCCCACGACACACGATTAACTATTCGCTTTGATACTCCGTGGGTAGACATTGCACGGTACAGTTTACAAAGACTGCGCCACATCGATTGTGTGGTAAGATTTCTGCCCACGATATAAGTACAATTAAGGTCGCAAAAATGGACATAACTATCATATAGCGAAGTACACCCCTTTGCGTGTCAGTAGCGGATTTTGTCAGGAATCATCGCAACAAAATCCGCTACCGACACGCAAAAGTGTTACGCCAAGACACCACAGTGTGAGACAGACCAGCCATGCAAGTTCAGATATACGACCGTGATCCTACGTCAGCTAGAGTCTAATTTGGTACAGCTGGGTCACAAACATTTGCGCATCGTTTCCTGAGGATGTTTCAGTGCGGTGAAATGAATGAATAAATTAGGCTTGCAAAACACAAGGCGTCACTAACATCAAGACTGATGCCCTAAGGTCAAATTCCCTATTTTGAGTGTTGCCCTCTTTGGGCTGGTAACAGTTCAGGGGACAGGTCAACAATTATACATAGCTAGTATGATGCCAGAATAGCTAGGCGCCTCCAGTCAAGTAGATAGTTCAAGGGTTGCGCCAGACTAGCTTGACGCCTCCAGTAATCCTATACAGTTCAAGGCTTGCGCCAGAATGGCTTGGCGACTCCAGTCAACTAAGATAGTTTGAGGGTTGTGCCAGATTAGCCTGGCGTCTCCATTCAGCCAAGACAGCTCAAGGATTGTACCAGAATAGCTTGGTGCTTCCAGTCAACCAAGAAAGTTGAAGGGTTGTAGTCAGAATAGCTTGACGTGTCCTGTTCAAGGAATGTGCCAGAATAGCTTGGCTCTTCCAGTCAACTAAGACAGTTCGAGAGTTGTTTCAGCATAGCTTGGCTCCTCTCGGCGCCAAGTTATTCTGACACAGGGCTAAATGGGTTAAGCCGGGTGTCTCTTGCAGAGTTTATTCCAAGACTTAGTAAGGGACAAAGGCTACACCGGGGCTCAAGGAATGGCCACACGCTGCATTACTGTAACCCCTGAACTGCGCGGGCAAGCTGCAAGAGGCACAAATCCTCATGAGCCCCCGCAATCGCGGGGGCTCATGAGGATTTATGCCTCTTGTTAGTTAATATTTTATGTGTGTGCCTAATTTTGTCTCATTTACATCTGTGTTTTCACGAGAATGTCTTTTAGTGTGCAGTCTTTTCTGAAGCGAAATTCGCTGTATTATTAAGGCTGTTTGTGATGAATAAAAGATGTCGGACACAGCATGAAAGACAACAAAATGAAATTTTATGCGAGGCTGCAGATCGTGTGCATTACGTAAACAGAGGGGTGATCGAATAAAATATGGTTATTTCTTGAGAGGGATACGTTTAGTGCTGCATCAGCTTTGCTGCTAACCTGATCCAACACTGCCTGAATTGGCGAACACCATTGAACTACAACAATCATAAATCATCAGGGAAAAAGGCCAGGCTTGTTTAATAGTATGTCCGTAAAAAAAAGAAATGAATGAATTTTATTTGATGTCTCTTCATAGTCGGTGATGTGAAACAAAATTAAAGAAAATTATTAACTTTAAACAAACAAACAAAAATTATTAAATTTTAGCGTGTCCATTGAAAGGTCCTGGTTAAATCAAAGTTGCACATTTGCAGTGCGCCTGAACTGACCACTGTTCAGGTCGTACTCCATAGGCAATGCATGTGCCTGCACCCCAACCCCCCCCCCCCCCCCCCCCCCCCCCCGCCCCTCAAACTCCACCCCCACCCCTACCCCTCCGCCCCATAGCCCGTCCGTTAGGGCCGTCCATTATCTTTACGGTTGGGGCCGTCCATTATATTTCTCCCCAGTGCAAGAGACATAAAACATCATGAGCCCCCGTAGTGGCGGGGCTCATGAGGATTTATGTTTTTTGTCAGGCCTATGTTCTTTGTGCCTGATTGATTGATGAATTCCGGGTTTAACGTCCACGGCACCGAAGTGATCATGGACAGCCCTGACGGGCGGGTTATGGGGGACAGGGCCGGAAATCTATTGCATGTGGGGTACGACCTGAACACTGATCAACTCAGGCGCACTCCAACTGTGCTACGTTGATTTACCAGGACCTTTCAACGGACATGCTATTGAACAAATCCGTTTTTTCCCCTAGATTGTGAGTCCAGCTACTGGGGCCGGGACGGGATTCGAACCCACGACCCGGCGATTCCCTTCGCTCTCCTGCCCCGACATTTAACCGCCTGAGCTATTTCGGACTCCTCTTTGTGCCTACCTTTGGTTCCATTTACATCTATGTTCTTCAGGCGAATGTCGGTCAGCACGCAGTGGTTTCAGACGCGAAATCCGCCATCACTGGCAGCGAAAGGGTTACATTATTATAGTCAATCCAAAGCTAATTTTCATTCTTTATTGGTGATTTCTCTCTTAAAGTGCACACACAGTACAGAAGATGACACTTCTCAGAAAACCAGGAAACTCGAGCAGCAAGAGTGACGCAGTAAGCAAAAGGCCCACGACGTCATTAGCTGCCCCGCGCACACCCGTGCGCGTGCCAGCTAAGGCCGCCGGTGTCGGCTCGGGGACGCTGCTCATCGGTTCTGGCCGACAACAAAACGTCGCGAGACAGGAGCACCGCAAGGGGTCTTTATGTCCCTGTGCACGTATCGAGTGGAAAAGCGGTCAGGACAGGGCGTAATGGGCGACCACTGATGGCGCTTTTGCTTAATCGAGAAAGAATCCCCACCCCCCGAAATGCTCCCAGAATGGCCAGCTATACCTGCACCCCCCCCCCATCCCTCCTCTCCTCCATTCCTTTTCAAATTCTACAACCCAGACAACCCTCAATCTGTTAACCCTTTGGTTATCAGCAGGGTTTTAGTCGCGATGATTCCGGAAGGAATCAACGCGACTAAAACGGTTACCGATACCCAAAAGGTTAACTACTCCCGTCCCTGAGTTCCTCGTTACGAAAATAATGGTAGAATTCGTGGTAAACGTAATCAGCTTCTGCAAAAGATGATTTTGCAAGACAGGTAAATTAAACAAATGTTTTGTAAATGAAGATAAGATCATTCAAATAAGGCGTGACAAGCACTGCTATATCTGTAATATAATTAACTCGTTCGAGACGTGCCGCCTCCGGATACGCGGCTTATGCCGCGTATCCGGAGGTGGCACATCTCGAATGAGTTAACTGCGGGCTAGACTTGACTGCAGTGTCGCAAATAAGTCTCAAACTAAAGGCTAGACAGAGCGCAATGACTATGATGATTCTTGATGTTCCATTCGTCCATGCTTGTTTTAAACCTTTTGGCCGTCTGTAGCGGTTTTGTCGCTATGATTCCTGCAGGAATCATCGCGACAAAAACCGCTTCGGACAGCCGGACGGTTAACTTGATAGTAGCGTTTGATGTAGATATGAAATGTAGATTTAAATGGTTTATTGATTAATGGTAAGATTAAGTACATGATGTTGCCTTCATTCATTTAGCATCGGCATCAACTTCTTCATCGTCATCATCATCATCATCATCATCATCATCATCATCATCATATTATTATTATTATTATTATTATTATTATTATTATTGAAAGTGTTTTTTTATAACTAATTCTGCCCGCGACACACCACAGCAACATATGGCTTGACCATGATAGTTCAAGGGTGGTGGCAGAATAGCTTGGCGCCTATAGGCGCTAAGGTATTCTGCCACCACCCTTGAACTATCATGGTCGATCTGTCTCCTGAATTGTAATGCAGTCCTCTGAGGATAACTGCAAAATGTGGGTATTTCGTACCTCGGGCGCAATGAGTTAAAGATTAATGTGCAGTGTGTTCTTAGTATACTTTATCTTTCCTTTGTTTTGAGATAATTTTAGCCATACGCAAAAATGTCGCTGCGATGCAGAGGGACATTTGGTTAGCAGCTGCTCACTTGAAAATGTTTCCCTCAAATGGCGGCAGGTACTTTTGCACCAACACAGCCGCCACTAAGGTTCCAAAGGACTTAGTGTAAGGATCAGACGAGACTTAGTCTGGATCGTGCTCAAATTGGGTTGTTGGTTAGTTCGGGTTTAACGTCCACAGCACCGAGGTGATCATGGACGGCCCTGACGGGCGGGTTATGGGGGACAGGGAAATCTATTGCCTATGGAGTACGACCTGAACACTGATCAACTCAGGCGCACTCCAACTGTGCCACTTTGATTTACCAGGACCTTTCAACGGACATGCTATTGAACAAATCCGTTTTCCCCCTGGATTGTGAGTCCAGCTACCGGGGCCGGGACGTGATTCGAACCCACGACCCGGCGATTCCCTTCGCTCTCCTGCTCCGACGTTTAACCGACTGAGCTATTTCGGACTCTGTGCTCAAATTTATACAGGGCACCCTAATTATGCGTCCACACGCTCAGCATGTTGAGGTTTTGGGTACAATGTTTAGTGAGAGCTTGGGTTCCATCTGCATACATTTTCTCTCTCTCTCTCTCTCTCTCTCTCTCTCTCTCTCTCTCTCTCTCTCTCTCTCTCTCTCTCTCTCTCTCTCTCTCTCTCTCTCTCTCTCTCTCTCTCTCTCTCTCTTTCTCAGTCGTTGCCTGTTATATGTTCCAATACTAAAAAGATTTTTTTTCTACTTCTTCGAGCAGCTTGTTTTCATTGGGCGGACTCCGGAAGCAGGGACTGTCAACCGGGTGTTAGAAAACGTTGTGAATACTACCAGCACACTCCACCAATCACACCCACACCGTAGACCCACTTTTTCGATTAGAGACTTCGTGGAGATTTCGTGACTGTCTTGTTTTTACCGTGTTTGTTTGTTGTTGTTGGTTTTTTTTTTTTTTTTTTTTTTTTTTTTATCAAAAGGCTTAACCAATTTATCCCCGGCGCGCCACAGCAGGAGATAAATCGACGATGATAATGATTCAAGGGTAGTGCCAGAAAGCGCCAAGCTAATCTGCACTACCCTTAAAGGTACATTGTCGTTAGTTGACAGCTCTTACATTTGGGATATGCGGCCGAGGGGATAAATGGGTTAATCCCTTCACTGCCGAGAAGAATTGAGCGCCACCCAACTGCGAGAGGTACAGATCCCCAGGGCCCTCGTCGTTGCGTTGGCTTATTAGGCTCTATGCCTCTTGCTGAAATCAATTTATACCCATGCTCTTTGGGCGGTTGAGCTTCTTTTTTTTTCTTTTTTTCTTTTTTTTGCGTTGATAACTCAACGCCAAAGAACCGCATCCATCCAAGGAACACAGGTATACATTTCGGAATCTCACAAGAATTTCAAAATCACTTCACATCGTCAACCCAGTGGTAAGGAAGGGGTTAATTTCTCATGAGCCGCTGCCCAAGCGCATTAGAGTCTGTGTCTCCAGCGCATGGACATAGCTACCTCGACTCTGAAATTGGTTTCATGTCTGGTTTTCAACTTTCTTGACAGTTTGGACATGTGCATTTATACAAGCTCCTGAGAACGGCGGG
>BTPG01000001.1:198766752-198776752 GCA_036245525.1 Semisulcospira habei
TAACTTCCACTTCGACAAACCCGACCACCCTGACACAAAACGCCTTTGCACGTCCTTTCAAACCACAATCTTACACAACACATCACTAAACCCACCCACCGACTCGGCCACACCCTCGATTGGATCATCACCCGCACCTCCGATCAACTCTTCCTCGACTCTGACACCTCTTCTGTGCTTCCCTCCGACCACCTCGCTATTCTCGTCGCCCTCAACCTACCTCCCCCGAAAAAAAAAAAGCTCTTTGTCTCTCGTCGCAAATTAAAATCTGTCAACCGAGAGAACTTCTTCGACGAAGCTGTCGACCTTCTCTTGGACCCCGCCCCCTCTCCTGATCTTGCATCCCGTTTCGATTCCTCCCTTCAAAAATTTCTAGACACCCATGCCCCTGTCACCACCTGCTTCATACCCAACCGACTCCCCTCCCCCTGGCTCACTGACGACATAGCTGAGGCCAAGCGCGAGCGTCGACAAGCGGAACGCCGCTGGCGATCATCTGACCTCACCGTTCACAGAGAGATCTTCCAAACCACCAGATCCAAAGTCTGCAGAATGATCTCCGACTCCAAACGTAAACACCTTCAAAACAAAATCCTGGAATCCACGGGGGTGAGCGATGTTCAGAAACATGGACGCACAGCCGTGCGTTTCTCTCTGTCTTAAAACAATGGACTTCTCATGAGACAGAGACACAAGGGTATTGGAATGTGCACTGAAAGACTCGGCATGCTGTGAAGAACATGTGGATATAACTTTTATTACTTTTTTTACAAGTGTATGGGATACAAAAACGTGTACTTGTGTGGACTGTGAGTTTTTCTTCTGTGAGCACCGGCGGCCATGTGTATACTGTGACTGATACACGATACACGAACACGTGTGTACTGTGACTATGGGTGTTGTTGAAACATGAGTGAGGACTATAATCATGACAAAAAAAGGTGACAAAAAGAGAAAGAAAAAGGAAAGCACCGATACGGGATCCCAGTCAAGTGAAGTGACACAGAGCCAGAAAGAGAGAGACAGTCGCAGTAAGGTGAGAACTGAAAGCAAACGTCGGAAGGAGTCCCTTTCTCGTGATCGAAACATACAGACAGTGCTAAACTTCCCACCTATCCATTCGGCAAACACTTTCAATACTCCCGGTGCGATGCAGTCCGATACTTCTAGCGCTGTGTTGGACAAACTGGACACTTTGCAGGCAACTTCAAACTCACACACAAAGCAGATGGAAGACTGCAGGAGTTCTTTGTCCAAACAGATGAGAAAATCGAAAAGCTGTCTGGTATCATTTTCGGATCTCCAGCAGGAAAACGCCAGCTTGAGGAAAACACTCGATCAAACGCTGAAACAAACCCAGGAGCTGAGAGACGAGGTTAAGAGTCTGCGATCTGTAGTAATGGATCAACGTGAACACTTAAACAACCTCGAACAGTATTCCCGGAGAGAGTCAGTTAGAGTCTATGGAGTAAAAGGGGACGTTCGTGGTGAGACAAGCAGGCAGTGCGAGGAAAAGGTACTCCAGATCATACAGGAGAAACTGAAGTTGAGAGACATTGACGGCACAAAAATATCTGCCATACATAGACTGGGGAGAGTCGAGAGGGGAAAAGACAGACCCGTCATCGTCAGATTTGTCTCACGAAAGGACCATGCTGCCGTGTTGCGAGAGCGGATAAATCTGAAAAACACCGGCGTGGGAATCTCCGAAGACCTGACAAAATTGAATTTCCAGCGCCTAGGCAGACTGAGGCAACATGAAGGTGTGCTTGAGGCGTGGTCAGCGGCTGGTGGCAGACTTTTTGCAAAACTGCTAGATCTGTCCATCCTAGAAATCGTCGGCGGAAACACAAGTGTGATCGACCACAAACTGATCGGGCACACTATTGATCCCTCACGACCTCAGCAACAACAACGACGACAGCTGGATCGGCCTGACGCCAGGAGAGAGTGGAATAACGTCCCGAGAGCGCGGCCGTCCAGTCCCAAGGACCACTCCACCCCACAGACCGCAGCGCGTCACAACCCCTGGAGCCTACCCCACCCCCTGCAGTCTACAACCGCCACTGGGGATGCAGTATGTTCGCCTTCTGCATCCTCTGCTTCTCAGCAGGTTGGGGGTATCCACAGCATACAGAACCGGTTGCAGGCTCTAGCTGACAGTAGTGGCTGTAACGGCATCGCCACCACCCAGGGGGGTGTAGGAGTCAGCGGCTCCGACTCCTCCCAGGAGGTTAACAAGGCTGGCGATTCGACCCAAGCCCGGAATCACTGTACTGTTGGCAGTAGAAACTTGGAGGGAGAAGCGGCTGTTGGCGTCAACGAACCGATGTTGCAGTGAGTAGGGAGGTGTATCAAGGCAAAGACAGCAGGCGTTAAGCTACTGACGGTGCGAACTAAATATGTTGCCTCTTTCTGCATATAATATTTTGATCTCCTATTCTCGCTCCCGCCCCACACTTAGAGGTGCGTTACGCATGCGGGCGCCTGTGTGCACTATCATACGCAGGTACACGTATCTATTGTCTGTGACATAAGTCGCGATTCAGCTTTAGCAGTACATGCGGCGCCTTCATTACAAGTTCTTGAGACGACCCCTCAAACCATTTCACCCAGGAAATCAGCTGTTTTCTGTGCACGCGCATGCGCTATCGCCTACCGGGATGCGCTTATGTTGTTATGCGATGAAAGATAAACTGAATGACTTTCGGATTACTATGGGCAACAAACTATATGTCTGGAAGCAAGGTATTTTTGTTTTAATCATGTTCTTGCAGCCATTTGATTATATTATTTTTGATGATAATGGGGACATTATTAGCTTCGAAGTTTCTTGTGAAACTTTTGGTGCAGATGTCTCTTTTCTCGAATACTATAGTAGAACAAGTGCTATACGAAAATACAAAAGAAACATGTTACGAATATGGACCGATGCAGTTGATGTAACCAATTTGGGTACACCTTTGGGTGTTGTCTTTAAACATAAAAAGGGTACAAAAGATATATACAACGTTTTCTTAAATAAAATGACACCACCTACGTGTATTGAAAAATGGGAAAACAAATATAATGACCTAAATTGGAAAGCTATATTTGTGCATGCCATAACGGTCACACAAGACACCAAATTACGCTGGTTTCAGCATAGAATTGTCCATAGAATACTGACAACCAATGTTTACCTGCGCTATAGACAGTTAAAGGATTCAAACCTTTGTACCTTTTGTTCACTCTCTAAGGAGTCTATTAAACACTTATTTTTTGAGTGCACAGTGGTGCGTGTTTTCTGGGACAAATTACTGAACAGACTGAAAGAAAAATGTGCTCATTGTGATAATTTTGAACTCTGTACAGAATTAGTTTTGTTTGGGGTGAAAAAAGGTCTGCGGACAGACCCAGTTCTTGACTTGCTCTTATTAATGGCAAAGTTTTTTATTTACCGGTGCCGCTGTTTGAATAAGCAGCTAAACCTTTCTGTTTTTTTGGCAGAGTTCAAAAACAGATACTGTACAGAGAAATATGTATTTACTGTCAGAAAAACACTTAGCCTTTTTACACGCCTGTGGCTGCCTTATTTGGACTTTGTGTAAATAATTAATTTCTGTTACCTATTTTGTTAATCTGTGTAGACTGCAGTTGATTTCAGTTTGGCCTGCTATGATTCACAGTTACTTCCTGCTGATTTCTGACAACTATCTGTTTACCAATACGTGCATGCAGACCCACTCACAAAACAAATTCCAGGAACAGTCTCTCTCTCTCTCTCTCTCTCTCTCTCTCTCTCTCTCTCTCTCTCTCTCTCTCTCTCTCTCTCTCTCTCTCTCTCTCTCTCTCTCTCTCTCTCTCTCCACAAACACACAATAATTTAATTAACTTATTATTATTATTTTTAACATTTAATTTTATTATCAGGTTGTGTATGTATGATTTGTTATTCTTTTTGTATTCGTGTTGTACTTGTTTGCGATTCATATGTGTTAATGACCTAATCTTGAAAAAATTTCAAAAATAAAACGAAAAAAAAAAAAAATCAAAAAAATCCTGGAATCCACTTCTTCCAAAACCCTCTACGCCACCATGAACACACTCCTAGGCACTTCTAAAGACTCTCCTCTTCCCAACACACACAGCAAAGAAGAACTTCCGTCCGCTTTCTACTCCTATTTCTCCGAAAAAAATCCAAACTCTGCGCAACACACTCGACACTCTGCCTTCTCCGCCTTGCCTTCCTGAGCCCCCCTTTTCCGGCACTCCCATCTCGTCCTTCCGCCCCGTCTCTCAGGATGAAGTCCTCAAGACCACAAAGTCCATGCCTTTCAAAACCTGCGAACTAGATCCCCTCCCAGCTTCTCTCTACCGGGACGGCCTCCCAAAACTTTTGCCCTTCATTACCGACATCATCAACACATCTCTAGAGAATGGCTCCGTCCCCGATATCTTCAAGTCCGCCATCGTCCGTCCTCTCCTCAAAAAACACAACCTCGACCGAAACGAACTCAAGAACAGTCTCCAATCTCCCTTTCCTGTCCAAGCTTCTTGAGAAGGTTGTCCTCAACCAACTCAACCTCCACCTCGCCGACAACAACCTCCTCAGTCCCTTCCAGTCTGCCTATCGCAAACATCACAGCACTGAAACAGCCCTTCTACATATCCTAAACGACCTGCTTCTCTCCACTGACTTGGGCAACATCTCCCTTCTTACGCTTCTCGATCTCTCTGCCGCCTTCGACACCATAGACCACTCTATCTTCCTCCACCGCCTTCACCACTCCTTTGGCATCACTGACTCTGCCCACTCCTGGTTTCTCTCCTACCTCTCCGACAGACAGCAGTACGACACCATCGAAGGCGTCTCCTCCAACCCAGTCAGGCTCTCCTGCGGCGTTCCACAGGGGTCCGTCCTGGGCCCGGTCCTTTTCACACTCTACACCTCTCCCCTGTCCAACATCATCCAGTCTCACCACATTTCCCACCACCTCTACGCTGGCGACTCACAACTAATAGACAAAGACAAACTCGACAACACTCAGACACTACTGACTCGCACGGCTGACTGCTATGAAGACGAGAAAAACTGGATGACAGCAAACAAGCTCAAACTGAACGACGACAAAACGGAAGCCATGCTGGTAGGCACTCGCCAGAAACTTTCCCAGCTCCCTCCCTCTCTCCAACTTCAACTCGACAGCACCCCCATCTCCCTCTCTGACTCGGTCAAGAACCTTGGCGTTATCCTCGATTCCTCTCTTTCCATGACCAGCTTCGTCTCCGCCACGGCCCAGGCATGTTATTTCCACCTCCGCCGCATCAGTCAGATCAGAAATTACCTCACTAACGAAGCTGCCACCAAACTCGCTGTCTCTCTCATCTTATCTCGCATCGACTACTGCAACTCTCTCCTTTCCGGCCTTCCTCACTCCATCACTTTCACTCTCCAGCGCGTCCAGGACAATGCTGCCCGCCTCGTCCTTAGAAAGAAAAAATCCGACCACATCACTCCCCTGCTCAAGCTCCTTCACTGGCTCCCCATCCCCCAACGCATCCAATACAAGATTCTGTCTCTCTGCTACAAATCCCTGAACAACTACGCTCCTACCTATCTCTCCAACTTACTTCACCCCTACACTCCTTCCCGCTCCCTCCGCTCCGCCTCCGACCCTCTCCGCCTCCTCATCCTCCGCACCAAACTCAGCACTTTCGGCTCCCGCTCCTTCTCAGTATACGGTCCATCCACCTGGAACACTCTCCCACTCTCTCTCCATCAGAAACACTCTCTCTCCTCTTTCCAGTCCGCCCTCAAAACTCACCTCTTTCAACAGTTCTAGCACTACATCACCACACTCCCCACCCCAAGGTGACAGTCGTTATGTATTTTCACTATTTGTGGTACGTGAGTCATTGTCTAAAGCGTGCGCATGCGTGTGCGAGTTGTGAGTGCGCGCTTAGAGTTATAATTATTATAAGATAAGCGCATTATAAATACCGTAATTATTATTATTATTTATTATTAAAAATAAAGCATTTCACCGTGAAAGAAACAAATACCTGGATAGTACAAAAAGGTTGCTAGTGTTTTCTTCTCTTTTTTGTTGTTGTTGTTGTTGTTTTGGTTTACAGTATTGAAAATACGGTAGACTTTGAGATGGGGATGGTCGGAGCACGTTCCGTAGCATGCAAATAACGAACATAGGTAGGCACACATCAGATTCTGACAGTAAAGCAAGACTATAAAAATTAAGTCATGCTTAGCTACGCTAACCGCGCTGTTCAACGTACGTATGGCGTGAAGCGCCGTGTGTGTGTGTGTGTGTGTGTTTGTGTGTGTGTGTGTGTGTGTGTGTGTGTGTGTGTGTGTGTGTGTGTGTGTGTGTAATAATAATAATAATAATAATAATAATAATAATAATAATAATAATAATAATAATAAATTTATTTCAGTTTTTGCAGGCCATCAGGCCCATATGAACACAAAATACAATTTACAACCAGAAAATACAGGAAGGTGGTTGTAAAGAACACAATCACATAGCATTACATCAGCGCACATAAATAAACAAAAACAACGAAAGTTCAAAGCAAATCCCTCTAATTCCTTAATTTAAGGCACCCTGAAATATACATAGCAACTTTAAAGACCAGTTTATCATGTAGGTTTCCACACAGCAGCTGAACTTTGAGATCGGATGGGAATCTGTAGTAAAACAGTGGAATGTACTTTTTACGTAAAGGGGAATATTTTGGACACTCGAAAAGAAAATGACACAAATCTTCAGCCTTATGCCAATCACATGAATTACATTCTGGATTAGTGATGGGTTTTCCAAATCTGGATACTCCGTTTAAAGGTAAACGGTTACATCTAAGTAAACAAATTGCCCGCCTGAGTTCACAAGAAGTCAGCTGCCCTATGTAACTTGCTCTAAGTATTTCTGGGTGGTAATGGCAGTATTCTGTGTTTGATGTAAGAGATGCATGCCAGTCCTGTCGGAAACAATCCATCAGCCGATCTTTGAATATCTGAATGAACAGAGGAGTGTTTCCAACTGACTGCATTTCCCACACATACCCAAACCCATGCATACACAACAGAGTCTTTATTTGCGTAGCCCAGTTCGATCTACCTGAGGCATCATGCATACATAACATCGTGTAACACTGTCTTGGGTATCTGTTTTCTGACATGGTAAGAAGTCTGCACCAATACTTCACCATTCGAACATAGGCATCAATATACATAGGAAATCTTCCACACTCACCCAGCGCAATATTGTTTTTTACATCTCTTCCAACACCAAGGACCATTTTACAAACCTTTATATGAACCTGCTCAATTACATCATGCCTCTGGAAACCCCAAACCTCTGACCCGTATAGCACAATGGGCTTAATCTTGACATCAAAAATGTGAAAAAACAGTGTCAGCTGGCAAGTTTTGTAATTTGAAGTATAGTCTTTTGATGCCTGCAACTGCTCTCCTGGCTTTTCCAGCTAAGTTTTCTACACATCTAGCCCAGTTCAGAGTAGAGGAAAATATCACACCAAGGTAAGTATAACTGGACTCGACTTGAATCTGCTTGTCAGCATAAAACCATTTTTCACAATTTTTCACAAAACCTCCATTTTTGAAGACCACCACTTTTGTCTTGTCCATGTTCACAGTGAGACCCCATTTTTTACAGTATTTTTCTAAACAATTAATTTTCTTTTGGAGATCTGCTACAGAGTCAGAGACAATGGCTATATCATCAGCATACATAAGAAGGAAAATACCCAGTGGGTCCGCAAAAATATCAATGCCACGTGCACCGCACGATGATATTTCTGTCTCAAATTCTGAAAGAAAGATAGAAAACAGCAGTGGGCTCAACACACAACCTTGTCGCACCCCTGACATGCAATCAAAGTAGTCGGTAACTTTGGTTCCAACCCTTACAGCAGCTTTTACATGTTTGTACATACTCTCCAGTGTCTGAAGCAACTTACCATGAACTCCTTTACGTAACAAGAGATACAACAGTTTTGTCCTGTGCACACTGTCGTAAGCTTTAGAAAAGTCTACGTACATGGTGTAAAAACGGCCACCCTGCTTGCTAAGATACTTTTGCACTAGTGCCTGTAAACAAAAAATGTTGTCTATAGTACTGTACCCTTTACGGAAGCCAGCTTGAGCCTCAGGAATACAATCATTCTCTTCACAAAAACGAATCAACCTGTTGTTAATGACAAAACTGTACAACTTACTGATAACGTTCAAAAGAGAAATTCCTCTGTAGTTGTCAACATTTCTAGGGTTACCCTTTTTGTGTAGTGGAAATATCACAGCCATGGTCCAGCTTTCAGGGTATTCCGCACTTTGAAACACACGATTAAACAAAGGATGCAGAAATTTCACAAGGATTTCACCTGCATGATGAAAAAGGTCAGTGGGCAAGCCATCAGGGCCTGATGCTTTCCCTTTCTTCATACTATTAATAGCACTGCGAATTTCATCCTGCGTGATTTCCTCGTCAAATTTTGCATTGTGACAACCATCACAATCATCAGATAATATATGGTCATTCAAAACACCCTCGGCCTGTCTGCTGAAACCTGAATCATCAACATTCTGATCCACATTTAGCAAATTACGAAAATAATCATACCACACGCGTGGTGAAATAACATCAGAACACAACTTCTTAACGCCAGTCAGAGACTTTATTTTTTGCCAAAATGTTCTTGAATTTGCATCGTTACATGCATCGTTGAGCTCATTCAAAACCCGTGCGTTGTACTCTACTTGTTTTGTTTTACACAACTTCTTAAATTCTTTCTTCATGTCAAGATACTTCCCTAAGTCGTCATGTGTGTTTGTGTGTCTGAACTGCTTCAACTGTATGTACTTGTTTTGTTTTGCTAACTCGCAGTCCGAGTCCCACCACGGCGGCTGTGCACGGGATTCACCACCTACCTTCTTACCTGACCTCATTTTGTCAGCCGCCTTCTGAATGAATGCTACAAAACAGGCCGACCCTTCTTCTACACTCGAGTCAAGCGCTGACGAAAAGTGTTGAAATTGAGTCTCCTGATTATCTTCAATGTATGCCCAAAAGGACTCAGCGTAGTTTTCTTTCCAAACAAATTTAACCCCTTCCTCTAGAATTATATCATCATTTAAATCATCATCATCACATGAATAAACAGACTGAATAGAAGTAAACGTGGTTACAATGGGGAAATGGTCTGACTCGCACCTGTCTGCAACAAACATATCGGTCACTAGGTCAAACACGGATTGAGAGCAAATACAGTAGTCCACCACACTTTTGCCTCTGTTGGCCACACACGTAATTTCTCCCTCACTATCACCTTTCGTTCTGCCATTGACAATAAACAAACAGTACTCTTGACATAGTTCTATCAGTTTCCGACCAAAACTGTTTACGCCAATATCTTTTGACCTCCGTGGGCTTTGTGGTACATCCTCTAGCAGATCTGTTAATTCCTGTAAAGGCTGCACGTGTGTATTATCATCAATAAAATCAGTATCAGACAGACCGGCGGTGCGGGCGTTAAAATCGCCACATAATAGCCAAGGCAGCTCAGGATGAGCACGTAACACTTGAGCCATGTAGTTTTCTAACACTTCAAAACCATCAACGTTATCTTCACCATATACAACAGAACGCTCTGGAGCCACATACACAAATGCTGCCAGAACATCAGATGCAGAGTTCAAAACAGACTTACCGATCTTTAGAAACACAATATCCTCAGCTGCCTGCATTAAACGCAACACATGACAGGCTATAGATTTATGTACACACACGGCCACGCCCCCTTTCAACTTTTGTGTACGTGGTGAAAAAAACACCTGATACTCTGGAAAGGTATCCTCTATAACATTTTGCTTACATGACCAGATCTCTGAAAATGCAAAAATTTGACACTTTTCACAGAACTGCCTAAAAGAAACACTTTTCAGCTTATTTACAAGACCTTGGATATTCCATGCCATGAT
>BTPG01000001.1:198781752-198789252 GCA_036245525.1 Semisulcospira habei
AATAGTTAGTGACAAGTTTCCTATTACCTAATACTCTTCTACTGTTGCTGCAGATTATGTAATAGCTCGACTGTCTGCATTAACATGTCAGGTTCATACCTGTGTATATAATTATATATTTTTTTGATTTTTTATTTCTATTTTTTTTCCCTCTGAGTGGTGGTGGTGGTGGTGGGGGGGGGGGGGAATGGGTCTTTTTACTTACATATGTTTTATCTTTTGATGTATCGTCTGATGTATTTTTATATGTGTAGAGTAGCAGGACAGTTTGGAAGATAGGCATTGCTATGCCTAAAACTTTTTATCCTGAATAAAAACGTTTCATCATCATCATCTCTCTCCCTCCCTCCCTCCCTCCCCCTCCCTCTCTCTCTCCCTCCCTCCCTCATCCCTCTCTCTCTCTCCCTCCCTCCCTCTCTCTCTCTCTCCCCCTCCCTCCCTCTCTCTCCGCGACCGCCGGAGGAAGCGGTCGACTTTTCCGATCTCTCCGCTGAACAGTCAAGCAGACGAGATATCAGTTTCATGGATTGTATTGTGTTCTACTATTCTACGTTACTCGGACGTTTTGTTTTCTAATTGCGCACACTACTTTGTGATCTCATTGCATATCTGGATATTTTGTGATTTAATTCAGTGGTGAATTAATCGTGTGGTGTTTTCAAGTTCTTGTGTGTGGTATTTTGGAACTATTTCACATCTTCCATTGTGGTTCATTATACTGGACTGTAACGTGCTGTTTACTGCAACTAATTTCTTTGTCCTGGACTTCAAATGCATACTGCAACGGAGAGTGGACTTGCATACTATCTCACCGTACCGTGTTTATTGTGAGTAAAAAAACATGCTTTTTCTTAACGTTCCTTCAGCCCGTACGCTATATATTATAGACTAGTCAGACTACACCACTGATACTAAGACTGCTGTCTTTGCCACGAAACTGCTGCCAGATGTGTTTACACAAGGCGGCGCTGTCGGCGGTCACGCCTGACCCGCGCCCGAGTAAACAGTTCCAGCCTTATCTGCCTAGGATCAGCTTGGCAGGTCCGGCATCGTACGTCATCAATCCATGCCAGCTAGAACCCCACACTTGACTTACGCCAACACCCATCCCCACCTCGCCCCCCTGTTCCTGGCACCTCTACCCCACCCACCCTCGTCACGCCCGCCCTCTCCTGCTTACCCACCCTCCATTCCCTCCCCCTCCCCACCCCCTCCCCGTGTTTCTGGCCCCTCTTCTCCACCCTACCCACCCTCTGCACGCCCTCCCTCTCCTCGGCTTACTCACATTCCATTACCTCACCCACCCCCCCTCCCACTCACACCCATCACTACCCCTGCTCCATTTTCCTGGCGCCTCCTCCCCCCTACCCACGCTCTGCCTCTTGCCTCTGCACGCCCTCCCTCTCCTGCGTAGCCACCCTCCACTGCCCCCCCCCCCACCCCCAACTATAAACCACATTTCGTCAGTGACCCATCCTCGTCTCCCGCCCCACTCTAAATCACATGTCTGTTCCTATCTGAAACCATGACAACTATAGCCATTGTACACCAACCCCCTTCCACTCCCACCATCCCCCGTGACCCAGTACTGAGAGACACCTTAGACAAACTCCAAACAAGATTTGAATGTAAAGGTGCTAATGCCCTCAGCATTCTCAAGACGTGGAGGAATGCCGTGTATGTGAGATACATGCAGCTTCTGCCCAAACACACTGCAGGAGTCCACAATGTGTTATGGGAAGATTTCAACTATGACAATGAAGCTGTCACCCTTGATGGCTACCTCTCTCCCCACACCCTGGTCCCTGATCACCTGGCCAAGACAATAGTTAAGATATATGAAGGGCCGGTACACACAGACGAGAACAAACTTATCGTCATCACCGTGTACTTTAGAAAGAGGCGGACAACCGGTGGCACCTGCATGATTCAGGGGAAGAGAAAGGGTCTGTGGGTGAGATCGGAGTACCGGGCCCTTTGTGATTATGTACAACAGCTCCTGGCCGGTACAGCGGACCCTACAGACAATGTCCCCGTCACCAGCAACCATCTTGCATCTGGCCCTGACGTTACAGAAAGTATCGTCACCTCACCCGCCACCCCTTCCAACTCCTCACGGGGCCTGCTGTTGGCTGTCTCCCTAGCAGACACCCCCATCACGCCTACCCTCTCCACTCCCTCGGACAACAAAGAAGTCTCTCTTCTTGTGCAGCCGGCAGAGTCGTCAATCACAGGGGATTATCAACCGACGCCCCTTCTATCCGACCACTCATCCCCGACTAATCCCATCACCACATCTACTGGCCAGCCACTTCAGAACGCCCGCACTGATTTTTCACTTGTTGCGGCAACAGTTGATGGTGTAATGTCCACTGCCACGCCCCTTCCCCCAACCCGACCAAACACGAACGCCAGTCCCGCGTCTCCGGGGGATTATCAACCGACGCCCCTTCTATCCGACCTCTCATCCCCGACTAATCCCATCATCACATCTACTGGCCAGCCACTTCAGAACGCCCGCACTGATTTTTCACTTGTTGCGGCAACAGTTGATGGCGTAATGTCCACTGCCACGCCCCTTTCCCCAACCCGACCAAACACGAACGCCAGTCCCGCGTCTCCCACCACGGCCCTCGGGACTACCTGTCCTCACGAGGACACCACTGACCCTGATACTCTGCGAGCACAACTCAAAAGTGCTTGTAACCTCATCACGGACCTTCGCGCTGACGTCAGTACACTGTTCAAAGGACTTTCAGCAGCCCTAGCCAGGATTGATCAGCTCGAGAGTCAGCTCCGTGACGAGGCGGTCAAGAGAGCCAGAGATCTACAGGTTACGGAGAAAAGTGTGGGCGAAGTGTTGTCCGGCCTGGACGACAGGATAACTGGTGTGGAGACAGCTCAACACGCCACAGACGGCACTGTCAACCAGCTATCCTCCGCCAAACAGAGCCACAAGCAGCGCCTGAGGGAAATTCAAAAACAGTTGAAAAAGAAATCAGCCACTGCGTCCAACAACTCAGACGTTGCCATGAGTGGTAACACTCAAACTGACCTGTCTGCCAATGTTGATATCTGTGCGTCTCCGCGCCAGGTAACGGGCAGCGCAATCGCTGCTCCCTGTCACCCCTCCCCTCCACCCGTTCTGCAAGAACTGGCCACGGTACAGGCTGTGAGTGCAGCCGAGAAGAGCCCAGAGCGACTCATACCAGTACGGATTACCGGCGGCCTGCCTGAGGTCAACAACGGGTATGACCACGCCAGCAGCCAGCAGCAGCGTAATAACAAAATGTCTCCAGATGAGCAAATACTGCGACATTCAGTGCAGAGTGACACCACCACGCTGGTCATTGGAGACTCTGTTGTTCGCAACATCAAGGCAGAGAAGATGCCCACCTACCCTATAGAAAAAGTAGACGTATTATCTGTCTCTGGCCTGCGGACTGTCCACCTGCTGAACTGGCTCCAGCGACAACACGCGTCCCACACAGCGGTGGCACTGGTGACCTTCCACGTGGGGATCAACGATTGCAAACAGAAGGAAGTGACCAGCGCTGTGTGGGAACAGCTCGTCCGGGAATGCAGGCGGGTATTTCCCGGCGCTCGTCTGCAGGCATCCTCCATCCTGCCGACCGACAGTAGACACCAGCTGTATAGGGCCATCACCGCCTCCAACAGTAACCTGTTCCATGTGTGCAGAAAGCTGGGTGTCACACTGATAGACAACACTCAGGTCTTTACTGCTGTTGATGGGTTGCCGCGTAGAAAATTCTACAGGCGCGGTGACCCCATCCATCCTAGTCGCCAGGGCACCATCAGTCTGGCCCTCAACATAAAGAGAGGAGGGCCAGCTACTGACGTCACCACTCCCAACAACCAGCCTGCAGGTGGTGACCGTCACCGCCGTCAGCGACGTGAAGGACACGCTGGCACCACCAACACTTACGCTAATGTCGCAGCCGGCAGACAGTCAGTGTCCGCTGCAGCACCCAACCTGGAATCGCTCTGTGGTGCATCCAGCTTCGGTGCTGCACCGGAGAGTCAAGGTGGACTGTCAGTGTCCTCTGCTGTAGCACCAGGTCTGGAATCACAGTACAGCGAATCCAGATTTGGTGGTACAGCAGAGAGTCAATGTAGCTATCAGCAACAAATGCCGGGCCAGTATCCTATGTGGCAGCAACCGCCACTACCACCATACAGTGCCGCATTTCCACAGTATCGCGAGGCCGGACCATGGGGACACTTCAGCATGACGCAACCAACGTATCCTTTCAGCGTCCCCCCGCTCACATACACGCCATACGCACAGCAGGAACCGTGGGCACAGTACAGCCACCCCGTGCGTGTGTATTAGACTCATTTCCAGAACATTCAGTTACTCTTCCTTACATAACTTTGTGCTTTACTTTCCAGGCTAACACTGAACAATATCGAATTGATTTTCTTGCGTCTCATTGCTCATAATTATTGTGTTTGCGCAGAGACGTATTCATTTGTTTTTAACTTCAACCACTGCGCGTGGTCCAATATTAACATTGTCATCCTTTTGACTTCTGCCGACAGTATTCGTGAATACCGATCTTCTCACTCTGTGCGATTTGTGACGCTTATAGCACTAGTACTTGTGCACCGTGACACTTTCTCTACTAGTGCTCTACGTATATTCACACTACGATCATATCTGTGTCCTTTCGCAGCGCTGACTTTATTTCCCCTATCGCGCAGCGGGGTCGTTTAGCTTTGACTGTTGAAGTTTGCTAAAGGGATTAGTCCCTGTTAGTGACCGTTAGTGACCGGTAGTGTGGTCTATATCAGTGAATGCGTAGAAGAAACTCTTTTTTTTTTTTTTTTCACTTGCCTCCCACATTCTGTGTGTTAGAGCGGACTGATATTCTTTTGCTTTGTTTTATTATTTCAGCTCTTATTTGCCTTTGTATCATTTATAAGCTTTTTTATTTGTACTCTTTGGTATTGACATACATTAGCAATCATGGTGTATGATCGCCAGTTACATATTGGCCATTTAAATGTTTATCATTTAACTAACAAAGTTCCCGATCTGTGTGTGCTCTTGAGTCAATCCAATCCATTTCACTTGTTTGGTGTAACGGAATCGCGTCTCAATCGTAACATCAGCGATGAGGCCGTTTCTATCCAGGACTTCACTGTACTGCGCCGCGATGCTGAATACCCGGGACATACGGGTATTGCAGTATACATTCATAATTCAATTAGCGGTATTACTCGCAGGCGTGGGGACCTGGAGTCAAAAACCGTAGAATGCATTTGGGTTGAGTTAAGGGCAAACAAATCCAGCCCCGTGCTGGTCGGGTACATTTACAGGAACCCAGCATCAACATTTCAATGGTTCGACGACTTTATCGCCATGATGGATAAGGTCAGACAGTCCAGCTCTGAAATTTTGATCCTAGGCGATTTCAATATTAACATGTTTTTGAATAACCCTGCTTGGGAGTGCACCATGTCTATGTTTGGTTTAAAGCAGCTAGTTAAAACAGCAACTCGTGTTAGTCCAACTTCCTCCACCCTTATAGACCACATATATACAACTACTCAATCAAGGGTGATGGCAGTAGACGTGCTTCAGGTAGGGATTAGCGATCACTACCCGGTGTGCTGTTGCTTGGCATTAAAAGCGGATAATTCATTCCGAAAACATCAGCACACGACTATTAGATACAGATCACTTAAACACTTCAACAAGGAAACATTTCTTTGTGATTTAAGTAGCACACACTTTGATACAGTGTACTACCATAATGACCCCAACGATGCTTTGTCTGAGTGGTACGGATTGTTCCTTGGTGTTCTCGATAAACACGCTCCATTCAGAGAGAAACGGGTGAAGAACCCCCAGCTTCCCGCCTGGTTAAGTAAGGAAATCAAGGATGCCATGCAGCTCCGAGATGACTATAAAAGAAAGAAGGATTTTATTGCTTATCGAAGGCAAAGAAACCATGTTAAACATTTAGTGAGGAAAGCTCAAAGGTCACTTTTTCACCGTCTTATGAACGGAAAGAAAGATGTCGTATCTGTGTGGCGAGCGATCAATGCTTTTACGAGGTCCAAAAATACCGCACAATGTACACAGTTATCAGCTGATATCTTGAATCAGCATTTCCTCTCGGCTGCCAGTACGTTGCTAAAAAATACATATTCTGGTCAGTCTTCAGCTGTGTCCGAAAAGCTAAAGACGTTTTGTGCAGAACGGCTGGACCCTGACACGTCATTCAGCATTCCGCTGTTAACGATATACGACGTGGGAAAATCCATCTCGTACTTAAAGAACAAACGTACGTCTGGCCATGATGGTATTAGTAGCTCAGTTCTGAAAATGGCCCTACCGTATATTTTAGATACCTTGACATATATATACAACCTTTGCATAAAGCAGGGGATATTTCCATCTTCTCTAAAAACAGCCAAAGTGATCCCACTACCTAAAACGAAAGACCTTGCCGACCCTAACAAGTTCAGGCCCATTTCGCTACTGTCAACACTGTCGAAACCGATAGAAAGACACATTCACACACACTTACAACATTTTCTAGAAAAACACAAACTCATACATCCATTACAATCTGGCTTTCGGCGGAAACACTCCTGTCACACAGCATTGGTACACCTTGTTGACAGATGGCTTACTGCCATAAATAGCAGTCAAATGACTGGAGCAGTATTTTTGGACCTTTCAAAAGCATTTGACCTCGTCAATCATGAAACTTTAGTTCAAAAACTTAATGTCTATCAACTAAGCGCAGACACACTTGCCTTCCTTACGTCATATCTGCATGGGCGTACGCAGTATGTCTACGTGAATGGTAAAAACTCACCTGAAGGGGTGATAGAGCACGGAGTACCACAGGGATCGATTCTTGGTCCATTATTGTTCTCTGTCTTCATAAACGACCTTCCATTACATATATCTGACTCCAGTGTAACTTTCAGTCTTTTTGCAGACGATGGAACACTGGACGTTTCGTCATCAGACGTAACATGTATGGTGAAGATTCTCCAAGACAGTTTAAATGAGGTATCTGAATGGTGCAGAAATAACGCCATGATACCTAATCCCACTAAAACCAAATGCATGCTGATTACCACACGGCAAAAGCATCAGTTGAACCCCCCTCCCCTTCAACTAACACTTAATGGCCAGCCTGTGGAGCAAGTCAGAGAACAGCGCGTGCTTGGAATCAACTTAGACGACAAGTTGTGCTGGCAAGGCCACATTACTAAACTGTGTAAAATAGTATCTAAAAATGTATTCCTCCTGTCGAAATTGAGACATTTTGCTGATGAGCCAACAAGGAAACTCTTCTACTATGCCCATATTCAGTCACATTTGGATTATGCCTCATCTATTTGGGACGGTAGTAGCGATGCTAATTTAAAAAGTCTGAACTCGCTCCACAGAAGAGCCATTAAACTTATTGTTGACAGACCCTCAGAAGTCATTAATACTGACAATAAGTTCAA
>BTPG01000001.1:198791752-198809252 GCA_036245525.1 Semisulcospira habei
TGGCTTAGAGAGGATGGAAAGGGATCAGGTGGACAAGCTTAAAAATATGAACAACTCTGCATGTTCCTAAAAGATAAACGCATGTGAGCTCCAAACAATATGGTAGACTTTGGGATGAAATCCTCATCTTGTTTGTTTGTTTGTTTGTTTGTTTGTTGTTGTTGGTTTTTTTTTTTTTTTTTCAAAACGAAAGTCTCCGGTGTACTTCAAATTTTTTAATTGTGTACCCGAAAGACTCCGACACAGACTAATTTGCTGTCTTACATTCGTACAAGTAACAAACAAAACGCAACGTCGAATTTTGAGAAGTCGGAAGGAGAGGCGGAAGGTGCGGGGTTAGGGTTGGGGGGAACAAAATACACCCAATCTGCGTTTTATCCCTTGACTGCCGGGAAAAGAGGGGCTCATGAGGATTTATGCCTCTTGTTAGTACGTTGTTCTTTATGTCTATTTTGGTCCCAGTTACATCTGTGTCTTCGCGATAATGTCGGTCTGAGTGCAGTAGTTTCTGACGCGAATTTCGTGATCACTCCGCAGCGAAGGGGTTAAATGTTAACTCATTTACGTCGTGCTGCCTACGTATACGCGGTGATTCGCTGCGTATCCGTAGGCGGCACGTCTCGAATGAGTTAACAAGCAGATAGCACAATTTGATTTTAAATAAGGGGAAGGAATAGAATGGCACGGAAATGTCTGAGGCTTCTTTTTCCAACTTTAGTTTCAGTTGACTTTGCCTCGACCAGTCCATCTTTTTTTGCAAGAGGCATAGATTCTCATGAGCCCCTGCAGCCGCAGGGGCTCATGAGAATCTATGCCTCTTGCTGGCAGATACATATTTGATCCATTTATATCCACGTACTGAAAAAACGATCGAGGTTAAGTTCATACGAAATTTATCAAGTTGAGTGAACAACGGTTGAAAAACGGTGAGCAGATGGGCCTCAGATAACTACAAGACCAAACAACAACCTCAAAATGTCTAAAAATTTAGCTGCCTTTTGGCAATGCCGTCTACAAACTTCAGTTAACAATTGTCAAGCACTAGTCAGCAGACGGGGCCTCAAATGACTGAGAGTAAAATTCAACTGTCTTTTTGTCAAGACAGTCTGCCACTTTGTTTGTTAAGCGCAGAAAGGTCTTGGAAACTCAGCACACTATCTCCAGAAGCCCCTCTCTGCGACTTCCGTTTTGACTGCCAATTGTCTTGTAGAAAGGAACTCTGGCAGACACGATTGAGGTACGGAGGCATTGTTGATTTCTTCTCGGCAGGCATTGTTGTACCAGACGCTGAAATTCTTGACGGTCCGAATATAGTCATTTCTCCAAACGGCTTATTCCCACTCGCTTCAATATACAATCAAGGACCGTAATGCGCTTATAAGACTTCGTCTGTGCGAGACTAAAGATGAAATGCGACTGACTGAGGTTAGTTCTCGACTGCAATATGTATAGACTGGCAGGAACCTTTTGTAACCTTTGCAGAGGCTCATGAGAATCTACACATATAGCAGGTGGAAAGAAAGGGTAAAGGACTTTCAACTCTGTACAACCCTATCCAGTCGGGACGCAAACTATGTTTCTGAAATATTTGTTAATCGGCGCCAAAGAACCCCAGCCCTCCGAGCAACATGGATACAAAGTGGTGTCAGCAAGAGGCATAGATCTTTGCCTCTTGCATTTGGGTATTGGTCGTTATGTTTCTGCAGTGAAGGGTATACATTTGTGCCAAGTTTTGGGTCACAATAACTTTTCCAAAACTTGTCTGTCATATGTAATAATATATAACACAACACAGAAGTATGGAGTAGGCGTGGGGGTGGGGGTGGGGGACGGGCGAGCAGTCATAAGGCTGTTAAAAGGTCTGTGAGGGGATGTCAAGAAAGTGGGGGTGGAGAGCAGGGGAGGGGGTGAGAAGAAGGGGATGGGGTGGGAGGGAATGAACATTAAAACTTCCCTGGTAAACATTCGTCGTACAAATTCTTCGCTGTAATCACATATTTTATTAGGTGCAACCTTGTCCAAACAAACACCGACATTGGAAATTTCTGCACATAGATTCAGCACGCACACGCACATTTGATCTCCTCCCTCCCCTTCCTCCCCCCCTCCCCCACCGCCCCCCCCCCCCAGACAGACTCGCACAAACTCACACGTATGCACACACTGAAGACCAGCGTCGAGAGTCAATTAACCGATATTGTACACTCTCAACCTTCCTCTTTCATTGAACTTTACTCTGGAAAAGTGTTTTTTGTTGTTGTTGTTGTTTTTTAAATAGTAGTCCGTGGTACAATAATGTCTGAAAGGGGCATTTCCTAACATTTTCAGGACCAACAGCTTTTCACTCATCGTCGTCATCATCAGCATTGTACGTGTTCCTAATAATTATCCCTTTCTCTATGTTTTGCAAAGCAATAAAAGATGGATGTCGCAAAAAGCTGTTCAACCGCGGTATGCTTACCCCATTATTTTCATTACGATAATGTGATAGTTCAGAGCGTCCATCCATCGTTCCATCCATCCATCCATCCATCCATCCATCCATCCATCCATCCATCCATCCATCCATCCATCCATCCATCCACCCATCCATCCATCCATCCATCTTTCATCCATCCATCCATCCATCCGTCCATCCATCCTTCCATCCAGCAAACCCATCCAGCTAACCAGCCAGCCAGCCAGCAACAATTTGATCAAGCAACAAAGTAACCCAATGAGCAGAAGGTCATCGGGCCGACTTTGGCCGCCGCTGGGTCGCGCACATGCGTGCGCGGGCCAACGGCGGCCGACCGATCAGCTCGATGGCCTTCTGCGCATTGGGAATTAAGCAAACAGTCAAAAAGGCAAATATTGAAGAAATCTCATTTTCAAAGTCAGGAACAGTGGATGGGGTCTTTGGCCGTTCAAGAGAAGCTTGCTCTCAGCACAGAGTTAAATGTAATGACGAATTCTTATGTCAGCCTGATACTCAGCAACTAGGACTCCGCTCTCATTATGAAGCCCATTCCCTGCCAACCACCAGACGCGATGTCTCTGAAACTATCGTGGACTCACCACTGATATCCTCTTTGCCTGAGACACATGGGTATATAATACCCATTTAAAAGTCATAGATCCTTATGAGCCACCGCGAATGTGGGGGGCTCTTAGTAATCTATGTCTCTTGTATAATTATGTGGGTGCTGTTCTCAGCACTCCGACAGTTAAATGTTTAAAGATTGTCATTTAATTTATCGACGCAATTTTCCGTTAAACTTTGTTGCATACGTGTGCATATTGCGCAAAGCTCTGAACGAGAGAGAGAAAGACATACAGACCGACAGACAGACATAGGGACAGAGAGAGCAGTCATTGTATGCACTGAAATATGAAAAAAAAAAAGTTTTACTTTTTCTTTCTGCTTTGTCAACAGCCTACTGCGCAAATCTTTTCAACTTCCTTCCTTTAGACAGCCAATTCTTATCCCTGTGATACAAAAGGCAGATATGCTTATTACATAGATACAAAATTAGACCCTTGCAGATTGCAGGGCCTTATTAGGGTCTATGCTTCTTGCAGATGTAGAACGGTTCGCTGCTCACTCTCTCGTGCTTCATTAATGCGTCGCAGACATTTTCAGGCAATTAAGCTGACAGGCTGCGTGGAAGAAGACAAGCAGACGACAATCTATTTTCAGTGATTTCATTGCATGAAAACGTGATCTTGTATTTCTCTTCTCGTTTATTTTGACATGATGTATACCAAAGGGGTCATTATTTCACGAAAACATTGTCAGCATTTGTCAAATTGACATGCGCATTATGTCCAGTATGATATCTATATTTGACATTCGAGAAGATGTGTTCAATATGAAATATGCTTGCTACTCCACTTTCAGTGTCAGATAAGGTGCCTGCGTCTTCACCCATTCAGCCCTGACGCACTACAGCAGGAGATGGGTCAACCATAATAATTTAAGGGTAGTGCTAGATTCGCTTGGTGCCTGTTGGCGCCAAGCGAATCTGACACTGCCCTTGAATTATTATGGTCGATCCATCTCCTGCAACTGGTGCATAGTCATTAGATGACGCCTCCAAAATTTGGGAAATACGGCAGTCGGGCTAAATGAGTTAACGGAGCTGTTAACTCATTCGAGACGCCCCGCATCCGGATACGTGGCAAAGTGCCGCGTGTCTGTAATGAATGAGTTAACACACTGAGCCCTAAACTAACAAATTTACTAATCTTGATGGTTGACTCTGAAGAAGGCATTTCAGCTTTGGAAACAGGTCGACCGTGAGATTTGAAGAGTAGTGTCACTTTAGCTAATTGGCGCTTAGAGAGGCACAACCATTCACGTATGCTGACGAGCAAAAGAAATGTGACATTTTTTTTTAAATCCGCATAGGAAACACTTTGATGGTTAAAAAAATGTCGCTTTGCTTTTGCTCTTTCAGATATACTGCTCCATTAATTTGGAATTCCTCCCCGGCTAAAATCAGAAATGCCTCCACCCTTACGTAGTTCAAAACAAAGTTAAAACTTACTTTTTCACTCAGAATTTCGAGTAATTTCGACGGTATTACTGTACACATCCCTTGCAGACTCAGTGTGGGTATGTGTGTGTGTGTGTGTGTGTGTGTGTGTGTGTGTGTGTGTGTGTGTGTGTGTGTGTGTGTGTGTGTGAGGGAGAGAGAGAGTTTAAGAAAGAGAGCGAGAGAGAGAAAGAGAGAGAGAGAGAGAGAGAGAGAGAGAGAGAGAGAGAGAGAGAGAGAGAGAGAGAGAGAGAGCGAGAGAGAGAGAGAGAGAGAGAGAGAGAGAGAGAGAGAGAGAGAGAGAGAGAGAGAGAGAGAGAGAGAGAGAGAGTGTTTAAGAAAGAGAGCGAGAGAGAGAGAGAGAGAGAGCGAGAGAGAGAGAGAGAGAGAGAGAGAGAGAGAGAGAGAGAGAGAGAGAGAGAGAGAGAGAGAGAGAGAGAGCATTGAGCTGCATTATAAATATGTGAAATGCGCAATATAAATACCATGTATTATTATTATTAACTCATTCAGCCCGACGGCCGTATTTCCCAAATTTTGGAGGCGTCATCTAATGACTATGCATCAGTTACAGGAGATGGATCGACATGATAATTCAAGGGCAGTGCCAGATTAGCTTGGCGCCGACAGGCGCCAAGCTAATCTGGCACTACCCTTGATTTATCATGGTCGACCCATCTCCTGCTGTAGAGAGTCAGGGCTGAATGGGTGATAGTAGCGCGGTGCTTTGTTGTAGCTCTAATTACTAAGCCTTATTTACGTAAGAAGATAATTGTATATATATACTTGATCAGTCATTCAAGAAAATGAAAATTCATCGGTCTAAACGTGGCCGGAGGGTTTTTCCTTTTGGGATGACTGTCAGTGATCATGGACATTATCTCGGCCTGCGGGCGTTTATCTCACTGGGACGTGTATGAAGTGAGCACAAGGATTCTGAAATAATGTGGTCTGCTTGACTATGATGAATGCATCTAACACAAACAGAGACACACACACGCGCGCGTCCACACACACACACGCGCATACACACACACACACACACACGCACACACACACACACACACGCACATACACACCGCACGATCACGCGCACACACGCACACACACACACACACACACACACACACACACACACACACACGCACATGCACGCACACACACACGATGCCAATCTCAATTTAAGGAAGCATTTTGACCGTTACAAATTCGTAAGAGAAAACAAATGACGCACGCTGGCTGCTTTAATGAGGACCCAAGCGGCAAGCAGTTAAGGCCCGTGTTGAGTTCAATCCATCTTCTAGTTATGTCCCTTCTATTTATTGAAGGGACTTTTTAGGACGGGTCACTGTGGGACGAATTTAATAGCATGTCCATGATGTCAAAGGCGGGCAGGCTAAACCTCTAACAATTGAAATAACAACTTCAGATAAAAAATACTTTATGACTAGTTAGGCTAACCTCGGTGCTGAACGTACATTTGGCGCGAAGCGCCGTGTGTGCTTTTGTCCGTGTGTGCGTATGTATGTTCTTTGGACTCAAGGTCAGTCTGAAAAAGACAGAGGTCCTCCATCAGCCGGCACCCAAGACAGTGTATCGCCCTCCTCACATCACCATTGGCGAGTCTGAACTAAAGTCAGTGCACCAGTTTACTTACCTTGGCTGCATTATCACGTCGGACGCCAAGCTGGACAAGGAGCTTGACAGCAGGCTGGCAAAAGCGAACAGCGCTTTCGGGCGACTTTTCAAGCGGGTGTGGCACAATCAACAGCTGAAAACAGGCACCAAGATCAGCGTGTACAGAGCTGTGGTCCTCACCACCCTGCTGTATGGTTCCGAGTCCTGGGCCCTCTACCGCAGCCAACTACGACTCCTCGAACGCTTCCACCAGCGCTGCCTGCGCACCATCCTGGGCATTCACTGAAGTGACTATGTCACCAACGTCGAGGTCCTTGAAGAGGCTGAAACTGTGAGCATCGAAGCTTTGCTGCTGCGGACACAATTCCGCTGGGCGGAGCATGTCTCCAGGATGGAGGATCATCGCCTACCAAAGATCACCCTGTTCGGCGAGCTTGCTACTGGACACCGTGACAGAGGGGCACCAAAGAAGAGATACAAAGACTGTCTCAAAAAGTCACTTAGTGCCTGCCAAATCGACCACCACCAGTGGTCTTCGCTTGCTGCGGACCGTGACACCTGGCGCTCCACCATTTACAAGGCAGCTGTCTCCTTTGAGGACTCTCGCAGACAAGCGGCTCAGGAGAAAAAACAGAGATGCCGCAACTCAGAACCCTGGCCATACCTCCCCCTGCAGCCACTGCGGTCGAACCTGCCTGTCCCGGATTGGCCTCCGCAGCCACGAACAAGCCTGCAGACGTCGTGGGCAACTCCTATAAAATCTTCGTTCGCGAAGTCAAGCCAGCCAATGTATGTAAACAAGAGAACCTCCGATATTTCTGTACACACAAGCTTGAAACTTGGCGAAATACTTTCTTCTTAAGTAGGTGGCTAAGAGAGCCTCCGAGCATATTGTAGTTGAATGTCTCATTGAAGACAAAAACAACCGTTTAAAGGATGTCGGCTGACCCAGATTAGAGTCAGTAATTTTTGTCATATTTACTTGAACTTTTGCATATAGCTAGATTGGAGAAAGATATTGGATGAGTTTGTTAGCCAGCTTTGTATCCTTTCACTGAACTTCTTTAGTAAAAATTATTTTTTTCAGAAAAGAATTAAAACACTAAAAAAATTTTTTTACTTCTAGAGAAATTCAGACAGTGGCGGTGACGTGAGAGAGGCAACTCCGTCACCACGCAGACACTGACATAATACTCTAAATATGACCTCATTCTCTCTCGCACGCACCACTCTCTCTCTCTCTCTCTCTCTCTTTCTCTCTCTCTCTCTCTCTCTCTCTCTCTCTCTCTCTCTCTCTCTCTCTCTCTCTCTCTCTCTCTCTCTCTCTCTCTCTCTCTCTCTCTCTCAAGATTAGTGCGAAAATACTCAAGATATCCCTCCCTTACATTGTAGAGAGTATCACTTATATCTACAACCTCTGTATTAATTTTCATTGTTTTCCAGACGCATTTAAAGACGCGAAAGTAATACCTCTACCTAAATCTAAAGATCTTAGTGAAATTAATAATTTTAGGCCCATATCACTTCTACCTGTTCTGTCCAAGCCCTTAGAAAGGCATATTCACAAGCATCTATCTATATACCTGGAAAGCCGAAAATTAATCTATTCATTGCAGTCGGGCTTCAGATCAGAACACTCATGTCATACTGCGCTGATACGGATGATAGACACCTGGTTATCTACCATCAACGACTCAAAACTTACAGGAGTCATGTTGCTAGATTTTCGTAAAGCCTTTGATCTAGTAAACCACGAAATACTGATCAAGAAAGTATCCATGTATACCAACAACTCGGCGTCGTTTCTCAAATCCTACCTCGAAGGTAGAAAACAAAAGGTATTACTAAATGGCTCACACTCGAATCAAGGGTTAGTGAAGCATGGCGTACCACAGGGCTCTATTCTTGGTCCCCTTTTATTCTGCTTGTTCATAAATGATCTTCCTCTTGCGATAAAAAATGAAAGCGTTACATGTGATATGTTTGCAGATGATGCTGCAGTACACACGCCAGATATGGATATATCAAACATCAATTAACGCCGGCAAAACACACTGCAAGATATTGATGAATGGTGCAGTCATAATATTATTATTTTAAACCCGGTAAAAACGGAGAGCATGGTAATTAGCACCCGCCAAAAACACCAGCTTGGCTCTCTCTCACTCAGTCTGTCCCTCAAAGGCAAAACCATCAGCCAAGTTACTAACCATCGCCTGCTAGGAGTCACGGTGGACAACCAGCTTAGGTGGCAGCCACACATCAGTAATGTTTGTAAAATTGTCTCCAGAAATCTGTACATCTTAGCAAAACTTAAACACATTACTGATATGGAGACACGTCAACTGTTCTTCAATGCTCATATTAGATTACATATAGACTATACTTCTACAGTGTGGGATGGTTCGAGCGATGTCAATTTGAAAAGATTGAACTCTCTACATCGGAGAGCTGCCAAACTAATACTCCCTGATCCCAGCTTAACTACTGACCAAACATTGGCAGCCTTAAAAATTCTGCCCCTGAAAGATCATCTAATTTACAATAAGTGAATGGTTATGTTCAAGGCATTAAACAATAAGCTACCCATACATATATCACATCGCTATTTACCGTCCAGTCATCAACATACTCCAGATCAAGAAAATCCCTTATTGTGCCGCGACCTAAAATTGATCTCTATAAAACGAGTTTGACGTTCTCTGGCTCTAGTCTTTGGAATGCCTTGCCTAGAAACGTCACGACATCAGCTACTTTCTCCTCGTTTAAAGTCAGTCTCACCAAGTACTTATTTTTTGTCAGCAGCATCCCCGTGACTGTGCACATATTGAAAAATACTATTTCTCATTAGATTATTAATTGCGTGTATCACAGGTTTCGACTGATGACTCATATTTATTCAGTACAGCTTGTATGTAGCCAGCTACTCATATGACTGACCAGCTTAACGTTATAAGCCGCGCAAGCGTGTGTGTGCACGTGTGTGTGTGTGTGTGTGTGTGTGAGTGTGCGTGTGCATTGTGCGTACATGTATATTAAAGATAGAGAGTGGCGTGCTCAAATGTGCATGCGATATGTATGCGTATTAGGTTGTGTGTATTCGTATTATATTATTTTAATTAAACCTCACAACATGTCATTATGCCCGACCAGTAAAGTTGGTAATTCCTATGTCACATCCCCCTTACATTTTTTTTTCTTTCTTCTTCTTCATTCTTGACTTGTGCTGTGTCATGTAATTCCCCCCCCCCCCCCCCCTTTTCAGTAGTAGAAAACAATTAGTGCGATAGTAAAAACTCTGTAATCAGTAGATTAGCAACGGCAAGTTCGAAAAATGGTTGTTACTACCAAAACTTTTACCGTTGTCAAATAAAGGATCATTGTCATTGTCATTGTCATTGTCATTGTCTCTCTCTCTCTCTCTCTCTCTCTCTCTCTCTCTCTCTCTCTCTCTCTCCTCTCTCTCTCTCTCTCTCTCTCTCTCTCTCTCTCTCTCTCTCTCTCTCTCTCTCTCTCTCTCTCTTGGAATATTTAGAAAATCATACATTAATCCACCCCCTTCAGTCGGGATTCAGACCAAAGCACAGCTGTCACACGGCCCTAGCACGTCTAACTGATGTGTGGCTACGCTCAATAAATCAGGGCGAATTTACCGGCGCTGTATTTATTGACTTACGAAAAGCCTTTGATCTTGTGGACCATAAACTTCTACTTTCCAAGCTAAATGTGTACTTCGGTAGTTCGTTTGGCAATAAATGCATTTCTTCCTCAATTAACTACAGCCAGAAATCTCTTTACCACCATGGCACAACTCCACTTTTTGCCTCATATCTTAGCGACAGACAGCAGCGCGTCATGGTCAATGGATCATACTCCTCAAGCGGATTAGTAACACGGGGAGTTCCCCAGGGTTAAGTCCTAGGGCCTCTTCTGTTTTGCCTCTTTATAAATGACCTACCGCTACATTTGACTAGCGACAAAATTTCATGTGATTTATTCGCTGATGACGCCACAATTCACACCCCGGACAAGAGTATTGATTCTTTAAATGGCCGTTTGCAGCAGGGTTTGAGCGAAATTTCCACTTGGTGCGCAAACAATGAAATGATTTTAAATCCTTCCAAAACGGAATGCATGACGATAGCAACCCGTCAGAAGCACCAGCTCAAGCCACTTACACTCAGCCTGACTATCCATAATGACATCGTTAATCAGGTCACGGAACACCGATTACTTGGTGTAATTGTTGATGACCAGATGAAGTGGCAATCACACATAAATGCTGTATGTAAAACTGTTGCTAGAAATGTTTTTATGCTTTCAAAGTTGAAGTACTTTATCGATGTTGATGCCCGCAAGTTATTTTACAAATGCACATGTCAAATCCCACATCGATTATGCGTCCACGATATGGGATGGCAGCGGTGACATACACTTAAAGAGGCTTAACTCCCTGCATCGGAGAGCAGCGAAACATATCCTGCCTGATTCAGCCCTAACAACTGATGAAAGACTTGAAAAACTGAAAATGCTACCTCTTAGCAAGCATCACCTCTTAAACAAGGGTGTGGTTATGTATAAAATCTGGAATGAGATTCACCCAAAATATCTTTGTAAGCTCTTTACCAAGGCAAGTTCAGGTTATTCTACTTCAAGACGAAACTTTATTACACCTCGCCCCAGGATAGATCTATTTAAAACCAGTGTATCTTTCTCAGGCGCATCTTTCTGGAACACACTGCCAACATGTATAACACACGCTAGCTCCCTCTCCTCTTTCAAGGAATGCCTCCTCAAGTACTTGTCTGCTGATACATAATCTACCACAAGTATTCGTATCAAACATGTGCTTATCGTATAATCAGTGCATGCTGCCGTATGGTTTGTCCATACTAATAATAATCGCCTAATTACATAATTCAACTTTCTATTATAATCCAAATAATTTTGCTGTCTGAAGTGAATTTTCACTATGATCCAAATGATTTGCTTCGTATATAGGTCAAGTTATCATTAGCGCGTGTCTGTGTGTGCGCGCGAGCGTGTATGTGTCAGTGTGCGCGCGTTAACGTGCGCGCGTTGCGTGTACTTTTTATTTTTCGTTTGTTTTTTGTATGACCGAATGAATGAATGAATTTTGTTTAATGTCTCTTCATGTTTAATGTTTTCTAATTTTTCTTTGTGTAATTTGGTACTATTAGTATTACAATTATTATCCTGTGTTTGTAGAGTAGCAACGGCAAGTATGAAAAATGGCACACGTGCTAATTACTTTATCCGTTTAGAAATAAAGTTTCATTTCATTTCATTTCATTTCATTTCATCTCATTTCTCTCTCTCTCTCTCTCTCTCTCTCTCTCTCTCTCTCTCTCTCTCTCTCTCTCTCTCTCTCTCTCTCTCTCTCTCTCACACACACACACACACACACACACACACACACACACACACACACACACACAAATATGTGCGCATCTCCAGGAGGAATAGATCCTCATGCGCCCACCAGGCGCATGAAGATCTATACCTCTTAGAGATGTTTGGAGCACGCGCGTACGCGCGCACTAACGCGCACACACACATCGACCCGCTTTTAGAGGAGCATGCAGGTGATCCGTGTACTTAGTATATCATGTAGCTAGGTAAAGTCAACCTGCTTTCACAGAAATTATAGCAAGACTAAAATTGTACCGTGAAGTTCTAGTTTTGTCACCATTTTCTCAAGCCTATGAAGCAAAAGTGAAACTCATATCACGTAAAGTATAAAATTACATAAAAAACTAAAACTTAAGAAATGACGTTTGACAAATCAATGAGACGTATGTCCTGCGCCCCTTATAGAACTCACTGACGTATTGGCAAATCTGCGAGACGTTTTCAATATTAGATAATTCAACATCAGAATCAGGTCAAAGACAAAAGGTAGAGACCGTTGACAGCGAGGACAGCTCTCATATAGAACCGACTTTGTGGGTTATGGTTCATCCCATCTCTTTTAACTCATTTTACCCGCGACACACTACAGCAAGATATGGCTCGACCATGATAGTTCAAGGGTGGTGGCAGAATAGCTTGGCGCCTATAGGCGCCAAGCTATTCTGCCACCACCGTTGAACTATCACGGTCGATATGTCTCCTGAATTGTAATGCAGTCCTCAGAGGATAACTCCAAAATGTGGGTATTTCGTAGCTCGGGCATAACTAAACAATTATCCATCCACTAGAAACCCTCTGCTTCTGAGGAAAATAAGAATACATCATATCCGACCATTGCCAGCGGGACACTGCAAGGGATGATGAGAGTGATATGTCTCATTCAGATGGAGGCGGCCTCGAACGTATCAGATAAAGACCACAGCTGCAAAACGCTTCCGAGCCCACGGCGGCCGCAGTGGGCCCGCGCACAGCCGTGCGCGGGCCCACTGCGGGCGTCGTGGGCCCGAAGACCTTTGCTTATGTGATGCCTCACCTTAGTCTGCAAGAGAAATGCAGGAAGTAGCGTCATGAAGAGGCTGGTGAAAATTGATTTTTGTATAAACAACAACAGCAACAACGACAATAAAAATAACGGCAATATAATGATGATGATGATATAATAATAGTAATAATAATAAAAGTAATGATGATGTTGATGACGACGACAACGATGATGATAATAACAGTAATAAAAATAATAATGTTGATGATAATAATGTTAATATATAATAATAATAATGTTAATATATAATAATAATAATAATAATAATAATAATAATAATAATAATAATAATAATGATAATATAATGATGATAATGATGATGATAATAATTAAAAAAATAAAACTACTACTACTACTACTACTACTACTACTACTACTAATAATAATAATAATAATAATAAAGCTCAATGCGCTGTACAGCTAAATGCTTAATGAATGCATGTTGGCAGGATAAAAACCATATACAAGTACAGAATATACGACCTGTTTCAAATGCCCAACAACTTTTACTCCATACGCATCACAACATAAAGTCTATATACACAAATACTCCTCACATGGAGCCTAACTCATCCAAACTTAAATGATATCTAAACAAAATATTAACTCCTGCGAGATCACCGCACAAAATAGCTGCGTAAGCGTCGTAATAGTGTTGTAATAATAATGATGATGATAAAAATATTAATAATACTAATGATGATGACGATGATGAGAATCATTGGAGTCGCTGCCTCTTGCGGATGGAATAGATGGGCGAGAAACTAATTGTCTGAGAGCACTAACTTCCGAACAATCAATCTCTGCTCACCACTCACTACATAGTAGCAAATCACGGCTCCCAGTCCTCTCGGCCCATGCTGGATCTTTCACCATGCCTACTAAATAAATACATGAATAAATAAATCAATAAATGAATAAATAAATAACTATACGTAAATAATGACTATACAAAATTACATGACAATACATAAATAATAGATAAATAAATAAATAAATATATATATATATATATATATATAAATAAACAACCGATCGATAGATCGATACCTCCAAGCCATAAGGTTAAAAATTCATACACAAGCACTCACACATAGATCAGGGGTATAGGCCAGCTGTCTTCAGCAGCCACACTTTGTTTCATTACAAATATGCTTTTGCACTTTAGATTAAATATATCAGAACGTATACAAAAGGCGTGTATGTGCTTAGACTTACTTTATCAATGTGTGTTGTAGTAAAAACTGTTATAGGATTAGGTGTAGGTATACATTATATTTTGCGCTGGTCTTAGTACTGTCAAATTGTATTTATTGACTCATTGTGTCTCAATGACAAATTTTCCCCGAATTTTCAAGCTGTCATCTGAAGACTGCATTACATACGTGAGATAGATCGAGCATGAGCGTTCAAGGGTGGTGCCAGAATAGCTTGGCGCCCATAGGCGCCAAGCTATTCTGGCACAACCCTTGAATTGTCATGCTTTATTCATTGTCTTGCGATGGTACGTCGGGACTAAATGAGTTAAGCCCTCAGCTGTACAGCGCATAGACATTTTTAAGTATACACGCTTTATAATAAAAATAATAATAATTACGGTATTTATAATGCGCTTATCTTATAATAATTATAACTCTAAGCGCGCACTCACAACTCGCGCACGCATGCGCACGCTTTAGACGACTCACGTACAACAAATGGTGAAATATATTGACAGTCATCTTTTGTGGGGAGTGTGGTGATATAGTGCTAGAACTGTTGAAAGAGGTGAGTTTTGAGGGCGGACTGAAAGGAGGAGAGAGAGTCTTTCTGACGGAGAGAGAGTGGGAGAGTGTTCCAGGTGGATGGACCATAAACTGAGAAGGCGCGGGGGCCGAAAGTGCTGAGTTTGGTGCGGGGGATGTGGAGACGGAGAGGGTCGGAGGCGGAGCGGAGGGAGCGGGAAGGAGTGTAGGGGTGAAGTAAGTTGGAAAGATAGGCAGGAGCGCAGTTGTTCAGGGATTTGTAGCAGAGAGACAGAATCTTGTATTGGATACGCTGTGGGATGGGAAGCCAGTGAAGAAGTTTGAGCAGGGGTGTGATGTGGTCGGATTTTTTCTTTCTGAGGACGAGGCGGGCAGCATTGTTCTGGACGCGCTGGAGAGTGGAAGTGGTAGAGTGAGGGAGGCCGGAAAGGAGAGAGTTGCAGTAGTCAATGCGTGATAGAATGAGAGAGACAGCAAGTTTGGTGGCAGCGTCGGTGGTGAGGTATTTTCTGATCTGACTGATGCGGCGGAGGTGAAAGTAGCATGCCTGGGCAGTGGCGGAGACGAAGCTGGTCATGGTAAGAGAGGAATCAAGAATAACGCCAAGGTTTTGGCCGAGTCACTGAGGGAGATGGGGGTGCTGTCGAGTTGAAGGTGGAGAGAGGGAGGGAGCTGGGAAAGTTTCTGGCGAGTGCTTACCAACATGACTTCCGTTTTGTCGTCGTTCAGTTTAAGCTTGTTTGCTGTCATCCAGTTTTTCACGTCTTCATAGCAGTCAGCCGTGCGAGTCAGTAGTGACTGAGTGTTGTCGAGTTTGTCTTTGTCTAGTAGTTGTGAGTCGTCAGCGTAGAGGTGGTGGCGTATGTGGTGAGACTGTATGATGTTGGACAGGGGGGAGGTGTAGAGTGTGAAAAGGACCGGGCCCAGGACGGACCCCTGTGGTACTCCGCAGGAGAGCGTGACTGGGTTGGAGAAGACGCCGTCAATGGTGACGGACTGCTGTCTGTCGGAGAGGTATGAGAGAAACCAGGAGTGAGCAGAGTCAGTGATGCCAAAGGAGTGACGAAGGCGGTGGAGGAGGATAGAGTGGTCTATGGTGTCGAAGGCGGCAGAAAGGTCGAGTAGCGTAAGAAGGGAGATGTTGCCTGAGTCGGTGGAGAGAAGCATGAATGAATATATATATATATATATATATATATATATATATATATATATATATATATATATATATATATATATATATATATATATATATATATATATATATATATATATATATATATATATATATATATATATATATATATATATATATATATATATATATATATATATATATATATATGAATATGAATGTGATTATGATCGCGGTGGTGGTGGTAATGATGATGATGATGACGATGATGATGATGATTGTGATGATAACGATGATGATGATTACTACGCCTGGGGAGCGTCGAAACACTACTGAAAACCCACATCATGCCGTATTTGCAACCTCGAACTTTACTGGATAAACATTCTAGACCAGGCTAATGGTATTCAACACCGCGATCACGTGGCTTTCCTTCATAGTCTTAGTCATGCGCGGAATTTTACGGCGTTCAGTTAACCGCTTTGGTTAAGCCATAACCAGAACTACAAACAGTACCGGTGGTTGCATGGACAGGGGGAAGGGGGGGGGGGAACTTTTAAAAGTCCTTAGAGTTGTGTGTGTGTTATTGTTGAGTTTCATAAAATACTTTTGCGATATAACGATTTACGGAACTTTACAAGAACAATTTAATAATAATAATAATAATAATAATAATAATAATAATAATAATAATAATAATAATAATAATGAAAGAAAAACAGAAGATAGTGGTAGAAAACCCTTTAAAATAGAAACAAATAACGACGTTTCGGATCAAAGATCCTTCTTCAGGTGACTGACATGGAAACAAACGTCGTTATTTGTTTCTATTTTAAAGGGTTTTCTACCACTATCTTCTGTTTTTCTTGCACGTGAAACCCTAGCGGCAACAGTTTTACTAAATAATAATAATAATAATAATAATAATAATAATAATAATAATAATAATAATAATAATAATAATAATAATAGTAATAATAATAATACTGATGATAATAATAATAATAATAATAATAATAATAATAATAATAATAATAATATAATCACCAGCATCAAAATCATATTTCATAGTAATCATAACCATAATAAAATAATAATAATCTATTATTATTATTATTATTATCATCATCACCGTCATCATTACACTACTACTACCATTATAATTTTATTTTATTATTATTATTATTATTATTATTATTATTAATAGTTATTATTGCTGTTGTTATTGTCACTACTGCTACTACTACTACTACTACTACTACTACTACTACTACTACTACTACTACTACTACTACTAGTACTAACACTTCTATTACAAGATGCGCGCAGAGGAAACCATCGCTATTTGACTTTTTTCCAAGAAACTGCTCACAGTTTTACAGTCAAGGCGGCATCTCACATGAACCATAACTGCTGGTTGGACCCAGCAGTTATGGAAGTTGCCTGCCCCTCGATATGGATTGCTGCTGATCATTATCGTTATGGAATTATGATTTAACACTCCATCAGTGCTCAAATAGCCTGCGATCATTGCTCACTCAGCTCCGGGGACCGCTATGATGTACATCGGATGTCAGTCCCAACTGATATGTCCTCTGATAATCGCCTCTTTGGGTTCTCTTCTCTCCAGGGTCATTTGCAGCGCAGGGCTTGAGTGAAATACAGTGATGAGCAAAAGAAATGCTACAAATCGGAGTCATAGGAAACACGTTACTGAGTTTCTGATGATTCCAATGATGTCGTGTTTATTCTTCTCGTCAGTGTAAAGAAATACATCGCCGGGAAACACTACAGTGCGCAGGGGTGTAGTGAAATACACCGACGAGCAAAAAAAAAAAAATGTCAGAATCATTGGTGACTCAGATAATGTCGCATTTCTTGTGCTCGTCAGTATAAAGTAATACATCATTGGGCCACACTACAGTGCGTAGGGCTTGAGTGAAATACACACTGACGAGCAAAAGAAATGCGACATATCGGAATTATCAGA